>OX419759.1:19134559-19772084 GCA_948567375.1 Lunularia cruciata
TGGATTGGATTCTAGTCATTTTGGTGCACAAACATAGATTTGGATTAATCAAAATATAAAGATCATGGGAGAGTTTCAAGTCTTTTGTGACAACTTATTAATTTACTCAATATCAAGATCACTTTGAGGCATTTGATTTAGTTGAGAGAGTAATCAAAGGGTGAAGATAAAATTGCAAAATTATGGTTTGTAGAGAAGTCACTTGGAAGATTAGAATCTCCAATTACATTGGTTTGCTATGAGCTATTGATTTAACTGACAAGCATCTTTAATATCCTTCTCTTCCTATTTCCTACTATATGGACAAGATTTAGATTCAATAATAGCCATCTATCATGATGGCTACAGGTAAATCATAGTCATCATGATTTACCTATAGGTAGGTAGTTTCAGATTGAAATGATCTTGATATATGTGTGAAAGTGTGTTTCCAATGTGCATAGATCTTTTAGAGAATGATATCAATGGACTTTGAAAACTTTTCAATTGCTCAACGTAAGGATACCTTATACCATGCCACTATTTGATAAGAAGGTTCTAAACTCTTGATTCATGATCCATTGGTTTCACCATGGTGATTGTGTGTATTTACAACATCTTGCACCAATGATTTTTAATATGACTACATATAGTGTTATCTTTTCAGTACATGAAGTTTTGCCTTATAAAGTCCTCATGTTGGAAAGATATGATTGTGCTGTTTGGAAGGATCATGTGTGAAATTATATGCCGTGCCACCTCCCAAAAATGGCATGATAGACCTAAGCTTGGCAATTATATGTGAAGGCTTATGGTGTATGTTCTGTGACTCTACTAATAGAGCTACTATATTAGTGTATGATAATTATTGAAGAGGATGGCATATGGCAATATTTAACACCTTCCCTCACTATGGTTCCTCAATGGTTGCTCAAAGGTAGTGGCTATGTCCTCAAGGTACTTGATACTTTATCTAGTTCATTCTTTATGTGATATAGATTATAGACATGCAACTACTAATAATGCATAATAACACTTGCTCTTGAACTTTGCCCACCATAGAACATATCACCTATATGAAGAAAATGGTTATCTAGAGTTAAAGGATATGAAAACCTAATAACTATCAAATTATAGCAATTTGTCAAGCAATATGTTGTTCCCATGTAGATACAATTTGAATATGGTCAAATACAAAGAGAAATGTCACAAAGTAGTCCTTCATTATTTCTTGTTTAAACTCTTGGGCACAAACTAATCCCATAAGAGTGTAACCTTACCAAGAAGGACCATTACAAAAAACCATAAAAAGAAAATCACTATCACAAAGAATAAATTGCAACTAAACCTTGAGAGTAATGATTTAGCTTGGAAATGTTAATTCCTCCTTGTTGATAGGATCTAACCTGATCCAAAAGTCACATGTACAACCCTTTCCTTGATGGCACATATCTTTGAAGGAGCACTTCCGCCCAAAGGTACAATCTAAAAAAAGTACTTTCTTTGGATATTATGAACACTACAACACTCATAGAACTCCATCAAGGCATTGCTTCTAACAAATCATTGAAAAACTAGGGATCAAACAAGAAAAAATCTCAAAAAGGAATTAAATAAGCAACAAAGAGCAATAGCTCTTTCACTCTATTCATCTCTTCCTTTTAAATTTAATGTAGAATGTATCAAATGGCTAGATTAAATAACTTAACACTCAAAATAATAACTCTAAACCTGATTATAATCAACTATCTGATAGAAAAATTAATATGTTGTTTCAAAAACTAATTTTGATAAACCATTCTACTTTTCTAACAAGATGAAGTAGTGATAAGTCTTTAAAATGCTGTAAAATTTCCTTTGTGTAATCAAGTCTTCCTCAATATCCTTCATGATTTAGTCTACCCTGGAACAAGACTTATCTAATGGCATGTGCAATTTATGGTCCAAGGCTATCATACATCAATTTTCTCCCCAAGGGTTTCACTCCCTAGCTCCGAAATTAAGAAATGTTCAAGATGTGGATATCTTGACATGAATATATAAATATTTAGATGTACATAACTTTTGCCACAAACCTCTAACCAAAATTATATTGGACGCAATCAAAAGTGCTCTTGAAAAGTGCTTCCAATGAGTTGTAGAACACCCACATTGGACTTGTGATGATGAGGGCATGGTCTACCAAATTTGCTCCTCCTTAACTTGGAAAACAAAAATTTCAAATGCGCATAAAGTTTGCTATAAACATCCAAACTTTGCAATTGTGGTAGAAATAGAAAGCACTTGATAAGAAGCTTCTAAGAAAGTAAAGATCACTCCATTTTGGCATGTAATCTCAAAGCTAATAGCCTTAAAAAATCTATGTAGCAAGATTTGTTCAAAGTTGGAGTCTATTTACCTTTGGACTTCAAACTTTGGGTCTTTGCTTTGATCAACCTTTGGAGTTCATAGTATAATTCCTTTGACTTAACTCTCAGTCTTCTTAAGGACAAAGACACTTTTTGAGTAATAGTATTTCTTTGTCATCATGGAGTACAAAATTTAAGGCATATTTCTCTACATATATATAGAATTTTTGATTAAAAGTAAAAGGGAAAGGAGAAGAGTAAAAAATTTTGAAAATTTTAAATCTAATTATCACGAAGTGACCTAACCACCAACTAGAAGAGAAATTGTGGTACTTTTGTGTATGACTTCTTGTATGAGTTATGCTTCTATAATGTATGATTTTTACAATAATGTATGTTGTGTAGTAATGTATTTATGCATGAAAATTATAATATATGTAGTATCTTAGATGCTTAAATGATAATCTTAGCAATCATAATTATATTAATAGCCACTCATGGACTAATTCCTATGGCCATCTATTCTTTTCTTTGCACCATCAATACCATTATTAGGGCTGGATTTCTTGGTCTTCCCAAGGAGGGATATATCTCAAAGTGTAGCTTTAAAGAGCTTACTTCTTTCATGTTGAGACTTTTCAACTCTTGACTATGCGTCTCTCTCTAGAGATATTTCTATAAAAAGCTTAGCAAGGCTAATGTGTCGTTGGAAGTCTTATTCCTTTGTGCAATCCTTCTTTTGTTCTCCTTCTCCATGGCTTCTCAGAAAAGGTAGTCATTCTCTTTGGTCTACTGATATATGACAAATAGATCCCTTAAGGAGAATTAATTTTCATTTAGCTCTTTTCTTTATTATATTATCCATGCCAAGTTGTGTCTTTCTATGGATATATTGTAGAATTTGTTTACAAATTTAGGCAACACTTTGACCAAATGATTACCAAGCTTCATTTTGTAGTTTTGCGAGTCAAGTTTTTAACTTGCAAGGCATATTTGTAGTTGTTTCTCTAAATCTAGAAAAAAGGGACATTTTGGAGATAGCTCCTTCTCTAACTTCCAAAGGGTATTATTTATGCATAAATAGCTCACCTATTATTAGAGTGTTGATAAGGTTCATGGATTTTGTCTTCATTACTTAAACATTGCTCTTGCAAAGAGTATATATATACTTCATGTAGATGATATTCTTCTACTAAGTGATACGTAAGTCTAATTTGATATACTCTCATCTAATATTTTTTTTCAGCAATCTACTAGCTTTGTATAGTTTCTCATCTTTGATCTTCTCATCATGTGTGAGAGTTTATGATAGGAGTATTATGGTAGTTTTTTGTAACAAAGGACTTTTGAGTGTGTGATAGGGACTTAATGCATAGAAAATCCTCTATACTAATTTTTCATAGAAAGGTAGTCCTACTATATATGAGAGAGATGATACCTATAGTATTTTGTGGTAGTTGTGTACTTTTTTTGCATATTTACTTTTGTCCTATTTTGTAGTTATTAATAGGTAAGTCTTAGAGATATGTATATGATGGAGGTGAGAGAGTAGCCTTTTCATTTCAAAGTAATATTGCAGTATACAAGAGATGGTTTATCTCTTCAAGCATAAGATGATCTTCTATCATTTGCTTCTTTACCCTTTGATTGGACAAAAAGTTTGCAATCTTCTTTAATAGACCGATAGTTTCAATAAGCTTCATATTTTTTTCTAGTTGACCCATCCATCCATTTTTCTACTAGTGCATCTCTTTTGTTTGACTATAGCAAGAGTGTACACTCTTGAATCCTAGCTCACCTTCCATTAGAGCATTTTGACTTGTATCAACTACTTTCTCTACAATAATAAGTCTATAGTTATATTTTTTTCCACCCATTTGCAACTTTATTACTTACTTGTGAAGGTGGTATTATTACCTAGATTATTTATTTATTTAGGCGGTATTACTTAGATTTAATAAGGATCCATAAGACTCATTGCCTTTTTAGAGTATAGAGTGATTACTACCATAAGATACTATTGTAACAATATGGAGTTTATAGATGAGTTATTCAAGACTAATAAAGTAGCATATAGGCCAAATTAGCCAAGAATTATAAGAATATTCTAGAGGCATCTAGTAAGATTCTTAGTACTTTCTAAGTATCAAGTAATATGTATACCAAATAGGCAACTTCTAGAGGAAGCATCTTAGGAAGCTTCTTGGCTAGCTTAGCTTGCACGCCAAGTAGACAACTTCTAGAAGGAATCTTCTTGAGAGGCTTCCTTGTTAGCTTAGCTTGCATTCTAAGAAGACAATTTTAAGAAGTTTCATGAGAAGCTTCTCAAGAGCTTTGTATGTTCCCTATAAATACCAAACCCCAAGCTCATGATATGAGTTTGGAGTTTACCTCATTCAAGAGTTCCAATGTGATCTTTCACTCCGGTCTTCCATCTTGCTATTTCTCTCCTTGATCTTTTACAACTGTCATGTATGTAGTGTTTTCAATGGCACATGATATTAGACACTTCAATTAGAGTAACCATGGGTATGCATTGTAGATAGCCAAAAAAGAAGATACTTATGTATGGTGTAAATCAATCAAGTGATAATAAAAAATGTTATAATTATAGATTCCACATATAGTATCATTTTGGAGGAATTGATTACACATCTTCTTGGATGGACGGCTAGCCAAGTAGAAATAGTTAGAATCTCAAAGTAGAGGGTAAACATCAAGGTCACTTCTTTGTTCCTTTAGCCTTAGAGTTATAATTTTATGGATTTATTGATATGACATTCAACACATTTGTCAAGAATTGTGTAAGAGCTCACAATAGTAAATAAAGTGGAGTCTAACTTTCAATTTCTTATTTTGCAACTTAATTTAGACAATGGGTGTCCATTGCACCATAGAGAGCATTTGTTGGTACAATCCATGAGAGAACAATCACATTGTGTGATATTTGTTTGGATGCTCCAATGGTATATAGACCATTTGACTTACATAATTCAAACAAACTAGGTGCAATATGATAGATTTCTCATTGTGATGCTACTAGGGCTTAGCACTATTTCACCTCTCAGATTTTATCCTTATTTAGCTTGATAGAATCTTCTCATTGTTCTTATTATCCTATGAGCATTATGTTTCAAATTCCCTATATATTCATTAATTTTACTTTTTGTGGTTGAGTATAGGCCTATAATCCCATCTCACCTCTTAGTTTTCATCCTTGTTTAGCTTGATGGGATCTTCACATTCTTCTTATTATCTATGTGTTTTACATATTAAATTCATTCATTCATTTTACTTATTACGGTTGATAATAAACCTCCAACATTCAAGTGAGTTGTTTATTTTGTTGTTGCATCACTTAAATCATAGGATTTTCATTTACATTTGCATCACTTTCCAATTAAAAAATATATCAATGTCTAGGTCAATATGCAAGTACTACATATCCACCTTTGAGTGAAAACCAAAAGTACTAAAAAAGTCTCATAAAATATAAGGACAATATTCATTTAAGTTTGACCAAAATGGAGCACTATTAATCACTATTAAGCACTAAATACTGAAATGTATGACATAAAGAACAAATCAAATAAATTATCTGACGTGTATGACATAAAGAATAAATCAAATAACTTACCTTGAAGTAAGTAGTAAGTGTAACGTTCATGTACGTTCCTCTTGATGTAACGAAGAGGATATATCTTCCTTGCTTCTTGCAAATAACATTTTGAAATGAGATAAAATAGTCAAAAGCTCAACTGAAAGGTTCACTCCAAGTCGGCTTAGATTTTTGAGATCATTGTTATCTAAACCCTTACAGTTATTGAATTAGTGACAAATATTTAGTCTAAAACTAGTTTTAATTTTGTTTGAAAGAGCTTTGAATGGAATATAATATGATCAGTCCACCTATATTTAAACAAATACTATGTCTTGTCCGTTGGATTTGGATCCGACTCTCATATTACTTGAGCTTCCCCTCCCTTCAGAATTTTGACTACCGAGTTCCTGCCTTGAATTGACCATATGGAACACTTCATTTAAAATTTCTCTATCTCTAATTCTATCACATCACTATTCCGCTTTGTACACTCGCTTCCATTTTCAGGTATGATTATCAGAATAAGGGAGGCCAATTCAAAGGTTGTTGGAGATATTCAGACCCCTTCCACAAGACTTCGTGCCAAGAGTTGTTGTATTCGTCTAATGCGTGAAGGTATGAGTTTGGCATAGGGGATGAAAACAAAGGCAGTCGGAATGTCAGTGTACCTGCAACTGCAAGCTTTCTTCTGCCACATAAACCTCCTAAACATACGATACGACATACAACTTGGCATTATCGTCACGTACTAGAAAGCTCGTCAAATAAACTAGAACAGTATGATTTCTATTCATTGAGATCCACCAAAGTGTGAAAGGGTTCTTTCGCAATCTTCAGTTGGAACGTGACGGATAATGTCGATTCAGTAGTGTGATGAACAGGTCAAAGTGTAAGATCGGAATAACCTTTTTTAAATCATTTTTTGCAGTACACGTTGTAGAATCTACAAGGGCAACTGTCCGATGGAATTACTCTCTTCAAGAATGTCTAGCCGAATCGCTACTGCACCTATCCATCTCATCTGGACCTCTGTGGGCGGTAAACTCTCCTATGCAAAAAGAAGTTTCTAGGTACCCCGGTGCCAATCACCTTTACACTGCGAACTTGTCTGCCAGATTTAGAAGACGTAGACGTCTGATTTTGCAGTGAACAATAACAAAAATCAAGTAGACCCCGAGATTTTGCGTGCGACGTTTCCAATGAAGTAGAAGGTCAATGCTCGAAAGACACCCCACAAGGACATACTCCATTGCTGAGAGTCGGCGGGCATGAAGATAGATGAGCTCAACCCAGTCGCCTCGGGAAAGAATCAAGTTGACAGATATAGTGAAGGCCATATACTCTTACCGGTTGCAAGATATACTGGGTGGTCGATCCGAACTTCCTGTAAAGGAAACAGTGAATGATAATTGCATCCCCGGAACGGATTTCACCTCGTGCTTCTGGCGAATCCCTCAAGATTCATGAGTATAACCCCTCAAAACTCATGAGTCAAGGAGACTACTTGACAGTGCATTGCAGCCCAGTTGTAAGAGTTGACATCGTATATAGGAATCCAGGACTTTGACCTTCCCTTACTGCATTAGAACTACAGTAGAGGTATTGAATTTTTGTCTCCTTAAAAATGCTCCATCACCTAACATTCGTGACATAATGTACAATCCAACCTCTAATTATCTAAAGCTCAATCACCATTGATGTACTTCTTGTCCTCGTAGTATTTCTTCTCGCTCGCTACTTTCTTCTCATTCCGTTTCTGCAGCAGATATCCGCCAATTAACATGTCAAAATAGTAGCCAGAAACTGACTGCACCACATCAGAAGTAATTCAAACAGAAGGTCTACTCTCAAGAGTAACGAGTATCCATGGTACCTTGCAAAATGATGTTCGTGATACAATGATAGTATACTACTCACACCAACGGCACATCTTTCTGCAGAAAACTAGTGGCGCTTTGAAAGGACATTACTAATAACATTGAATTGTACACATGACACACGAATATGAAAGCAGTACTCGAAGCTAACCTCAGTATATGCACCTTCTTCTTTAATCATCACGCTTCACTCCCTATGGTTCAAGTAATTGCGGAATATTTATACCTTATATGCCTCATGATTAGACACTATTCGCCTTATGATGGTTGATGTAGTTAAATCCCGGGGGCTCTCAATTGATTTGAAAATTCCCAAGGACTTTGCTGCAGTGTATGGGTCAACTTCTCCCTGCAAAAGGTTTCCAAAATACTAAATACAAATTGGAGCAGAAGGCAGTGAAAGACAACGACCAAATACATCTTACCTAACTGCGGCAACATATATAATGCTTACATTTTGCAGGTCATTGAGTTCCGCACAAGTTCCATGCACCACTAACGATATGTTGAAGGTTACAATCTGCAATAGATAGAGCGTACATTTAGAGAAAATTTGCAGCAAGCAGGATACGTATCATAGAAAAGGTTCTTTATAATTTTGTGACCTCAACTTTTGAAAGAGGCTATCGCGGAATATTCAAAAACAATTGTGGTAACTACGAAGTTAACATTCTCTGGAAATTAAAAAGATGCACAACTGAAAACCTGGACCAATAACCTAAAGATGCGTAATATTGTTTCCTATGACTAAGAAGCAGAAGTATGATACAAATAAAGTACCATGTCCTTGGTTATCTCCCAGGGTGCACCAATGATAACCTCATCGACATAGCGGCAGGATAGCACGCTCAAGCTTCTTTCGTGAAGATTCATGATTGGATGATGACGACCTCTGTGACCGCTGTAATAAAATTGCACAAGTAAGTCTCCCGTTGCTGAAATCCCGACGTATTGCACCGAAAAGTAGTCCAGCTACTTCGTAACATTAATCTATCACTTGTTACCAGCAAATTCCAGGCCAAAAAAGCTAAGTAGCGGTTGGAAAGAATCTCAAGTCCTGCAAACACAAAAGTGGCTCGTATCTCGATCCGAAATACTGTGCAAGAGAGCTCAATACCTCACAGTCTGATCTGTGTGAATTCCGACAAGAAGGAAATCGCCCTGCTCTCGCGCGAGTTTCAAGGTCTAAACGTGTATATCGAAAGATCACAAACAAAGTTGCGAGTAGTAAGACGAAGAACGAGAGATCACTAACAAAGGTGAAGCTTATAAGTGATACAAGAGTACATACCCAGCAGATGAGATAGACCCCAAAGACAACAATCTTACATCCATAATGCAAATTGCTATAGAGCTTCAGAGATCGAGTGAGCTCACCTCCACATGTCCAGCATGAAAGAGATCGAAAGCCCCATCCATGTACACAATCCGTGCATCAGGACTTGGACCCTGCACAGCCATCATCGCAAAATGAGTAGTAAAGCAAAGTATCAAAACTTTTATCTTACTTGAGAGACGTGCACAACCACTCACTATTCTTGGGAGCACCTTCATGCGACCGAGATGACATGATGTATCCCGGTCTTTAAGCACATCGGACAACCTTGTCTGAGAAACCCTGAAATCTTCCGTCAATTACTACGAACCTTCCCATTTGAAAATTGAACTATACGTCGAGATGTTGGTAGAAAATGTGAAATGCGAGTTCCAGCTTGAGTTCCGTTTGCTTGACCGTGCCCTGACCCATGGCTAAACTGCCGTTGAAGAGATGCATGATTTGGAACTTCCACCATAGTCCTCTCCCGCATGCACAGGAGCATTCTTCCTGTAGGAAAACACTTTCTTTGTGTCAGGCGCCTCTTTTGTGATACTCTTAACAGGAAATGTCCGCAGGTTGCCTGGAAACGAGCTTAATGAAGAGGCTGCAGCAACAAAAACATCATCATCCTCACCAACAATGTCTGTGCTCGAAACTCCTTCAGTTCGTTTGATTTGCTTAAATCGACCCGCCTTCTTGGCGTGAGCATAGGCATCGCTGCCATCTGGGAGCAAGCATGGATCATCTCCGTGAATGATGTAATCAATTCCATACTCTGTAAAAAGCTTGTTCATAAATTCTTCGTTGATGGCGTAAGGAGAATCCTTGATGACCTCGTCCACCCACTTTACAGAGCTTACCATCACGACCCTGTAGGAAAATATCAAAATTGTGTCACATCAACATGAACTGATCCTGGCTTCTCAGCTTGCCACAGAGACATTACCATGGTTGAGACTTTGCAATTTCTGATCGAGACGAGCTATATAGGCTTATAATTGTAATAGATTATCCTAACTGCAGGACAACCTGACAGTTCTAAGATCTTCAATACAGCAGAGCGTCTTACACAATAAGTGTTGCTGATTTTAGAGGTATAAGAAGTCCGGAGTCATTCTTTAGTCAGAGAGTCAGAGGGGTGATCTTAAAGGTAGTTTATCAGTATGAGTGATGGATCTAGACCATGACGAGCTACAACGCGAGCGGCTTCAGATTACAAGCACAAATAGTGAAAACTCTGATTGTTATTCCTCATCAACGTCCCTGTAAAGAAAGATCTAGGAGTCTAGACCTTCCTTCAAATCACGACACAAAGTTGCAAAACTCGTGGACTTCTCGACTTCTCTGAGTCTTTGTAACGAAAGGTGAGAATACAGTCTGGACTCACTTCTTCTTTATATGGGTACTCCAGCAGGACACGCTGATCTTCTAGGACTGATGGAAGGATAATAAATTCTCCGTACCTTTCATCCATGGACATAACCGGGGGTCCCTTGTTGGCTTTGATCTCCTCATCGCTGTTAACTCCCACAACCAGTTCATCGCCCAGTGCCCGAGCCTGACGAAGCGCGTTGGCATGTCCATAGTGCATCATATCAAAGCAACCGTCCATGTAAACTCTCACTTTCTTGCCTTTCTTTTGTTTCTTTCCGAAAGGGATCATAGTACGGATTGGAGGAAGAGCAAGAGGGCCAAGGTATTCCGACGAGAGCCGTAAGATGGCTGCTGTTAAGATCACAGTTCCAAGTATTTTATGCCACACCATCCCATCGCCTCCGCCTGCCAATCCTCCTCCATTCGCCCCCATTGAAGAGGGCAAACAACGAGGAAGTATGCCAACAGATTCCAATCCTCCTGCCCTCCCTCCTGGCTATCTCCTTCTTCTCGAAATTTCAGATCAAGATCGCACTTCGGTCGCTCCAAACCAACTTTAAACCACCACCTCCACCAGCAGTCCTCTCCAGCACAGGTGATTCCTTCACTGCTCCTCCTCTGATTCCAACAAGCACAGCAGCAGTCTCAATCAAGAAACACAGCTCTCCCCTTCTCCTATTGTGCTGCGTCTGTCTTCCTTGCTTCCCCCTTCTTTCCTTCCAGCCCCAACCAGTTGCTCATCTTCAAAGGCATGCTTGCTTCGCAGTCATCACGCCCACCTTTCCCATCGCCCCAATAAGTAGCAGGAAGAGTTAATTTCCTTCCTTCCTTTCCTGTCCTACATTCGTGGTCAAGCTCACGACAGATGACAGGAGAAGCGTGGTAGCGACTAACTCGCCGACGAATGGCAGTCCTTCCAGACCTCCACAAGTATCTGCCCGCCAACAGAGCTACAAGCAGCTGCCTGCAGCAGCCCAAATGTAAGAAGCCAAGGAAACTGCGGAACTTTACCACTCCATACCCTGAACAGTCCGACCTGGATAAACGCTACCTCCATAGATGTTATGCGTTAAGTGAACCTTTACTCCGCGTCGCACAGTACCGTAGTGTAAACTGGTAGCATGTTAATGAGTCAAATGCTCTTAGTCTTCTCTTTAGTAACAAGTGAACCATATATTTCATGAAGAGCGTAGTTTCTTTTAAGTTCTCAATCATACATGTATTATATCAAACACACTACATGTATAGTCGTCGGAGTAGTCATGCAAAACTTATCCAAGTGTTCATGGACACAAATTTAATATCTTTTCACACAGTGTCTTGTAACATGAAAGTTGGTAATGGGGCTGTTGTTGTTGCCCACAGTACTCGAGTCTGCGGAAACCTGATTCGAATGTCATTACGATAAACCAGGTTAGACTGGTAATCACCTCAACAACCCTACCTTTTGGGCATGAGGTGGCCGCACGGAGGACTCACGCAGGAGAGACGGGAAGACACAAGAAAAATGAACAAAGATTTGTTTGGAACTAAGATGCCTCTAACTTTTCAGTTAGAATTCCTTCTCACCGACGAGAGGCTGTTGGAGCGTGTAGTATAGGTGCCCTGTTTGTAGCCGACTCTCGCCCGTCCACAGATCTTGTCGAAAACAGACAGAAGCAATGATAGAAGTAGGAGCAGCTACATGTAGCGCCATGGGCCCCAAAGCCTGGAAACAATGTGCAGTACGTGGACACGAACGTACTAACAACACTGACCGTTGACGACAGCACAGAGAATCACGCACACACACAGGGCTTGAAAGGGTCACAACTCGATGCTGCTAAGTTCTGGGCCGGTTACCCATAAATTGGGCTCGTTGGATTAGTTTTGCTTCTGGTATAGTTGCTGTAGCGGGCAAATCGTGTTTGGGGTTGCCAGGTCATGTTCTTCTCTTCGTGATCGAGTTTGCCAAGGTATGCTACTTCAGAGGGGTAAGAAACCGGAGCAGACAAGTCCAGCTTCTCCTCGTCTTTTGCTTCTCTACGATCAGTGCTGTGCGCTGATAACGGGTTAAACTTCAGCCGTGGCCCAACCTCCAATTTTGCGAAGATTAAGGTGGGCTCGAATTAAATTAACGAAGTTTGGACAGCTTGTTCGAGTTTCTTGAGTCTAGACTAATGGACAGAAATCCAAGTTTTCATACGAGATAACTAGAATGCCATGCATGTTATTGAAGAGTTCCATAGGGGAAAAAATAACTTAGGTGTATCGCACTCATCTCTAGTGGACAATGTCACCCATGTCACTTGAAAACCGAACATGGCTATTATAGTACATGTAATAGCCACCCAGATGGTTAAATTTTCACCCTTTAAACAGAATCCGGCTCACCTTGTTCAATAACGGAGAGTTCCCAAAGTGCCGGTGTATGCCTCCAACTTTCACTCCTTGTATGTCGGTGATCAAATTGCCTTTAAATATACCGTGAAATTATATCGGTTCCAATTCCCCAGTGCAGCAACCCTGTTCCAAAAGGAGGTTCAACACTTTCGAAGGAAAATCAACTCCAATTAGGGCCACATACGCGTCAACATACCAGTCTATAAGCTCTCCCTCGTTCCTTCTGCACTTTCGGTTGGACAGCCAGATTTCCTCCAGGAAAGAAGTGCTGCCTTTTCTCGCGCCAGCCCAGCGCATTAGGTGTGATAATGTAGCACCGTGCAACGCAGAACCAACAGGAGCACAGAAATGGAGGACAACAATCATTAAGAACAGGTCGGTAGTCGTCTCTCGATTTCATGATATTTATAAGAAATTTCAAGTGGGCATGCCACATAAGGCGACTACACGACAATTTTGACTTACGCTACCGCGAAAATGTCTGGTTATGTCTCCTGCTGCCATCAAGACAAGTCCTCTAAGGAGGCTATTCTAATGAGACACATCCTTGTGGCAGTCTTTCAAAGGATGTAATTCATTAGGTGGCCCTCGATTGGCAGTAGTGAGGAAGTCGGGCTGAGTTGTCGCAGCGTTTACTGGAATCTGAAGGCCAACTATTGATTTGGGATGGTACCGGTACAGAATTACTTTGTGAGTGCGAACATTCCTAAGTGGCCAAGACCAAACTTTTTAGATGAGGACAACACCTGTCGTTTCGTAACACGAACTTGAGTAGATCTGGTGGCAGTTAGTGCAGAGACTACAGGATTCTGTTGCAAAGGTTTCTAGGAGGCCAATACCACGGAGGACCTGATTGAGTCGTCCCAGACTCCAAACTGAAACTTTCATGAACTCGAATAAGATACATCAGTGCAGCTAGATACCCGATGCCATTTCTCTACAGGATAAAGATATCACGCTTCACATGGATGGCTCTTAGAGTTGGCCACAGAGCTAAAACCTCGAGAACATTGGGATTCCAAAATTCCATAAGAACGCCTATGATGATGCTGTAGGGCAGATGTCTCTTGTCGATACTTTTGGGGCTTAGCCCAATTTTACCGCCTATGTCTTTTCCTTGTACGGCTCTTTCCATCATTCTTGTTATCACATTGGCTGTCGCCTTTATTTCTCCTATGAGGTTGGTTCACATTTGTGTTAGTGTACGATATAAGGTGGTCGGCAGAGCTTACTTCTGAGCTTACTTACTTCACAAGTTTGAGCTCAAAAGATTCAGCAAACGTGATGAGCAAGCACTCGACATGACCACGTGTTGGCCAAGAGACAGTCTCAGAACATTGATTGAGAAAGTCGAAACTTCGACCGAACTGTCAGCACTCAGAGGCTCAAAGATCGAACAGCTCAACGAAACCTTCTGATGAAATACACAGTGGAGACGATGACCATATAATCTTTTCATTATACACCAAAATCATTGCATTAACAATGAGTGCAAGTTTTGCCCTACACCATACTATAATACAAATTTTCAAGCGTTCGCAAAGTGACAAACACTTCTTCCAATAATCAACTTCTTCCAATAATCAACTCATGTATACCATCAACTGCAATTCTGAGTCCCAGTGCCGATGTTCACAAATGACTTATTCCTGCAGAGGAAATATGCATGTGGAAGAAATATCGTAGTTCTCTCTCGTTGAATGCATTACAGAATATTGTTTCCATTGTACGGGTTCTCAATGCAACTGCAAAAGGCGCGTGTATATCGTGACCACGTGTTTCTCTGACCACGTTCTTGGACTGCCATTTTAGGACACGTTATTTATAACGACATCCCAAATCCGGATATTATATACTGCTCAAATGCTCTTACTTGACAAAGTCTAGTTGACCACATGAATCGTCATGCAACCACAACTACGCGAGATCTTACTCATACTAACACTTAAAACAAAATCGGAATATGTTTCAGGAATATAAGGAGAATAAAAATATAAAGTTGCTAAGAAAAGAATGTTTCCCGATCAAATTCTTGAAGATTGTTATGCATGACTTGGGGTTCGAGGATACCTGGGCGAATATCTCGTTGTGATCCGAGAAGAGTGGTCCTCGGTGATACTCTAATGATACTTAGTTCTAGATTCGTATTTCCCAACCTTCTTACTCTTCGTATCTTCGTTTGGAATATTAATTCAAAACGAGTATATCGTGGCTCCGATCCACACGTCGCTGGCACCACCTTGTCTTATGGTGGTGGGTGGCGTGCAGAAGTATTATCTTTTCATAAATGTTGAAGGGAAATTATTATATGTGGTTATTCTGATTGAAAGTGTTGCTATCTGGCCAAAGTACATGGATTTTAAGCTAGTGTATAGAATGCTCTTTGCAAAACTCACATATTTTGAAATACAAGAAATCGTTCTGCAATTTCCATATAGGGCTGGAACTATATTTCTGAACCTTATTCTATTTTCTCTGTCCTCAAATGTTTGTACAGAATATTGTAGTTGAACACGTTTAGAACATGGCAGAACTAAACTACTTAAAAGAAATTCGAAGAAATAATCAATAAAAGTGAGTGTTCTTGCGGGAGTAACAAAGTTTCGAAATGCAGTTACATTTGTATGCATGATAGAGTATCATCTTAGATATTTTGGTCAAGAATAGAAGGTAAGTTACAAGGGACGAAGTACTAAGAATTGGAGAATTGTTAATAAAAATTGCTACAAGGAAAGAGCAATCATTTACCAAGTTAATATGCATCAAATTATTGTGTTGTATTCACTGCAATAATTCACTTCAGTAAGGTAGTCGAAGAGTATGTTTGATCTTCAAAGATATGGAAGTCAAAATTGTTGATTTTGGGAATTGTTTGAATTTATGGTTCCATAAGGAGATTAATGATCCAAAATATGATCTTTGAGGATTTGACTCATATACATTTATCATTGATTGATCGAAGATGATTGTCTTGATGAAATTGAAACTAAAAATTGCTTTGTTTTGTAAGATAAGGTTGTAATTGAAGAGATTGGAGAATCATCAAATATGGAAAAAGTAGGAGAATCATCAAAATAAAATTTCAATTGTATTGTTTAAGATTAGAACATATGCTACATGGAGATTGCTTGTTAATTCAAGTTCTAAATCCATGAAATATAGTTAAAACTTCAGATTCAACACAAAAAGAAAAGAAATGATCCAAAATATGATCATTGAGGATTGATTCATATCCATTATCACTTACCCAAGATGATGATCTTGATTTGAAATTGAAACTTAAAATTGCTTTAGTTTGTAAAATAAGGTTTAAGCTTAAGAGATATGAAGTTCAAAAAGTTGAAGAAACCATCAAAATAAAATTTCAATTATAGTGTTTAAGATTAGAACCTATCTTATATGGAGATTTCTTGTTACAAATTCAAGTTCTAAATCCATGGAATATATTTAAAAATTCCAATGATGAAAAAAGTTGCTTTGTTACAATTCAAGTTCTAAATCCATGAAATATAGTTAAAATTTCCAATGATCAAAGACTTTGCTCAATGATTTGACTCCAAATTTGTCAAATCTACATGATATAGTATCCATACATTTGGAGTTTAGATCTATTTAAAGTCTATGATTTAATCAAAAGTGAAACTAATTGACCACCAATAGATTCAAATTTTGAATCCAATATCCTAAATTGAATTATGTTTATGCCTTGGAAATCAATTTAGTCTATTTTGATGAACACAAACTCCAAATCTATTGTATAACTTGTATGATTTGATCATTTAATAATTTTTCTATTGGTTTGCTATATGGATTAGTTTAGTTTAATAACTCTATATGAATGAAATTATAATATTGTTACAAATTTTTATAATATTGTTACAATATTTTATAGTAAATTGATACTTGGATTGTTACTTAGACTTTAAATTGTTGAGATATAGTTCTAAGTTTGCTTAAATTTATGTAATTTGTAATTTTTTTTACTATATTCTAGATTCAAATAAAATTTAGAGAAAAATAATAAGATTAGGAGAAAAGGAAATTGCTCAAGTTCTTTCTTTTGCAATTAGAATGCTATTGGACTCATATTAATGAAAGAAATTTTAATTGTTGATGTAAGTTCCTATAACATCAAGCAAAAGTTTACACTTAGGGCCTAGATAAATGGCAATAGGTTCATACTCTCCCACACAATATTTCATATTGATTGTATTGTATGAGCAAAAGAAAATAGAATTTGGAATTCTCAAAGGAGTACTCAAATTATGGATCAAGGGAACATACTAAAAAGATAGCATATAGAATAAATAAACCTGTAAACATACCACAATACAAATCATGGATAAAAATGGACTCATGTTAGGAATATGAGCATCCAAGGAAAATTTAGATACATGTATTTGGAGTTTTGGGAATTGACAACATTAGGGATCGAAGCAAGCTGAGATTCATGTAAGGATAATGTTATGTACAAGTTCAGACAAGGTGGTACTTATCTAGTACTATAATTAAGATAGTTTTGGCTATGATAACTAGAGCCCACTATTACTTTTCCACCTAGTCCTCTTTTGGCTTGCTCTTGCTAACTCAAGACCATCTCTACCAGCTCCCATAACTTGTTTTCACTAAGTACAATTCCCTTCTATCTACTTGCCTCTTAAATTCACTACCAAAATTACATTCTTTCTTTTATCCTTACATTGTTGTAATAATATAGAACTAGCAAAAGCTAAATATAACTAAAGGAGGTTGTCCTACATATATACATTGCTACACAACATACATCATTGTTAACATCATACACTATAGAAGCACAACTCACACATAAGTCATACATGAACTCTAAAGTGCTACAATAATCATTTCTTCTTCCACTTGAATCACATTCAAACAGATCTATACTTGATCCTTCACTCAACACTCTACCAAAAATCAGGCAATGATTACAATCAAGCCACACCCACTTTAGCTAAGAGACTCTAGGTGATGTTCATTGGCCTCTATCCACCATAGCCAAGAACTCAAAGGCTCAACATCAGAGAAGTGAGCTCTAGAGTTACACTTTGAAGGTATACCCATATGCTCAACCTAGGTCTCCAACCCTAATGACACCATTGATGGCACATCCAATGGTGCAAATAATGCAAGTGATGATGGGTCCTACTATGTGTTTAGCCCTAACTCAAAATTAGACCAACAACGAGTAGTCCATGAGTAACTACCAAAATACCTATGGGGTATTTTGGTAGTTACTCAACAATGACTATCAACACTACCACTCCAATGTTTGAGCGACCTAGCTTTGGCACTACAAATGTTGTGATAGTTGTCATGTGTATATACACATGAGCATTGCTACACAACATACATTGTTGTCAACATCATACAATATTAAAGCACAACTCACACATAAGTGAACTCTAAAGTGCTACACTTGCTCCCTACCTCATAATTAGGTCCTTCTAACTCTAGCTAGCCATCTACTCCAAGTATGTGGTACACACTATGGTGGTCAAAGATTAGGAGGCCAGGTGCTATTAAGCCCCATCATTATTTACCTATTAGTAATCTATATCACATAAAGGATGAACTAGCTATAGGTCAAGTACATCTAAGACATAAACATTGTCCTTGAAGAACCACCATGAGGAGAGGAGTCAAACATGCCATATGCCATCCTCTCAAACAACTACCACACACAAACATAATAGTAACTCCACTAGAAGAGCTGCATGACATACACCACAAGCCTTCACGTACAAGTGCCAAGCTTGGATCCATATTGCCATCAATGTTTGAGAGGTAGCATGGTGCACAATAGCGCACATGATCCTTCTAAATAACACCATCTCATCCTTCCAACAAAAGGACTCCAAAAAGCAAAACCTCATGCACTCTCAAGATGGTGTGGCTTGTAATACTATCAAGTGTCATTGATGTTGTTTACTACAGATATACATAGTCACTTGGATGAAATCAATCAATCAAGGATCTATAACCTCCTCCTCAAATAGGATGATAGTATAAGGTATCCTTATGCTCAACAATTACCAAGTTCTCAAAGGCCATTGATATCACTCTTTGAAAGATCTTTGCTCATGAGAACATGCACTCACCCATACATTTGAATCATCCAAGTCTAAAACTATTGTAACATCTTGATGAATACTTATAGCTATAGGTAAATTTGGATCTTTTCTATAGATTAGAAAGTAAGGAGAGAAGGATGATAAGGATGCTTTCTAGCTGAACCAATAGCCCATGGCCAACCAAGGTAACTGGAGATCCCAATCTCCCAAAGTGTCCTCTCTACAAACATACTTATGCAATCCTCTATTCACCATCTAAACCACTTTCTCTGCTAAGCTATCTATCTTAGGGTGATCTCAAGAGGTAACATGATTCTCAATCAAGGCCTTGTCACACAAGACTTGAAACTTCCCAAGAACTCTATACCATGATAAGTCAAAACCTCAACTGGTGCACCAAAATGACTAAGAACTTGATCAAGGAATGAATAAGCAGCCACTTCACTAGACTTGTCAGGATGTGCCACCAAATCAATCCAATTAGAGAAGCACTCCACCATAACCAAAACATACCGATGATGTCTCATAGTTAACAGTAAAGATCCAACAAAGTCCAAACTCCAATAATAACCCAATCCCATGATAGGTAATGGGTGTATGTGGCATAGGAGCATTAAGTGATGCTCTAACTCAATCAAAAAGCATACATCTGGCAACAAACTACTATACATTAGTCTGCAAACCATGCCACCAATAATGAATTTGGAGTAAGCTATATGTGTGCTTTAATCTAAAATGTCCTAGCTCCTCATGAGCATGATGAACCAACTATGGTCTTTGAGATAGAAGTGGTACTACTTGCACTCTACCATCCTCCCATACATGAAGAAGGTGTCTACTCTCCAATCTAAACCACCTAGCTTGTTGAAGAACACAGTCTCTCTCCTTGGCACCAATTGTGTCACCCATAACACCAATGCAAAGATAATCCATCACAAAGACATCATCATGAACATTTTGTTGAATTGTACCAATATCTCTATCCTTTGGATTTATGAACTCCATAACTCCTCTAGTATATGTTAAGAGAGAGACCACTAAAGCCCCCAAAAATATACATAGAAAGGTAGATGCATGTCAACCTAACACTATCTCCTCATTTGTCTCACCATGCCAATATGCTCCTATCTAATCTTGCTAGCCAAGACATGGGTTTCTACTCAACCCATCTACATCATGGTTCACTAGTCCAAGTTTGTGAAAAACCATGAAATCATACTCTTACAAAATTAGAGCCCATTGTGCAAGCTTCCTTGAAAGCTTGTTGGACTACATTAACCACTTCAGTGGTTGATAATCAATGATGAGAATGAAGGAGTTACCATAAGGTAACATAAAACATGTGCTACTGCACACATTGTTACCAAGCACTCTCCCTCATATGAACTATACTTCACCTCCACTAAGTTATTGGAGCAACTAGCATAGACTACCACAAACTCCTTCCCCTCATCATCATGATGGGTGACCATTTCTCCAAGCCCCAACATACTCCAATTAATGTGAACCTCAAATGGTTGTCCTTTGATTGGTCTCCTAAGAATAGGGTTAGATTTCAACCTCTCCTTGAGCTTTATAAAAGCTCTCTCTTGCTCAACTCCCCAACACCACTCATGTGTAAGCTTTTTCAGCTTTGTCAAGGCCTTGGCAATGGTACTAAATCCTCTAACATAGCGGCAATAGAAGTTTGCCAACCCAAGGAATGCTTGTACTCTACTCACATCCGTAGGCTGAAGAATATATACAATAGCCTCCACCTTGGTTTGATGAATACCAAGTCCTCTAAGGTAGATAGTGTGACCTAAATATTCAACCTATTTTTGAAAGAATCTACACTTCACAAGATGTAATTTGAGTCCATGAGATCTCAATCTCTCAAACACCTCCAACAAATGTCTCTCATGCTCTTCCACAATACTACTATAGACCAAAATATCATCAATATAGGACCAAGCAAAATCCAATCTTGTTAGGATCATGTCTATGACCCTTTGGAACTTGGCAGGAGAGTTCTTTAACCCAAATGGTAAGAATCTCCAATGATATAGTACATCCTTACCGTGAGGATCAATAGCCCAAAATGCTATCTTGGACTTATCTTTCTCCTTGATCAGCAATTGATGATATCTTGCTCAAAGATCCAAAGTAATGAAGATCTTTGCATGCCTAATTACATTAAAGATCTCCTTTATGTAGGCATGGCATATCGATTAGCCCTAGTCTGATGGTTGATAGAATGGTAATCTCTACACATATGCTTATTTATATAATTGGCATGCATATCCTTCATGACTAGCATCATTGTAGCTAAAGCATACTTTCTATGGTAGATCTCCATCAGACCAAGCTCAAAAGGTCTCTATTTTGGCTTTGAATCAATGCTCTTTCCATGTTACTATATCTATAAGGATGTCAAAAAACTAGTGTATCACTTTTATGCTCAATCCAAATACCGGGTCCTTTTAGAGGACCCAAATCCTTCATACTAAAGCCAAAACAATTCATGTAGCTCCTCAAGAACCTCCAAACTCTCTATCTTTCCTCTCTTATAAGCTTGGTTCCAATATTTGGCTCCCAAGTATCCTTTGTAACTGATGCAAGAGTGGAAGACATATTGATTGATTGTTACTTTGGGCCCTTAGGAGCAGTAATTTAAGCCCCAAACCACTAGAGTGCCAAACCTCAATGTGGAAAACTCCCTCTGATTTGGCTACAAGCTCCATACGTCCTCTAGTTGCATCCCAAGTAGACCAAGGATGCAACTCAAGTAGACCATGCTCACCTGGATGGACTCCAAGTAGACCATGCTCACATATATGGACCCCAAAGTAGACCACTCTCACTAGTAGCCATTGGATGTGTCCCAAGAATAACTTGCCCACTTGGTCTATTGCCCCTAGCTTGTGCTTGAATCGTCTTGATAGGCATACAGCTCATAGATGTCAAAGTGGTGATGCTTATCAAGTGCATCTTACACTACTTTACCAAGCCAATTTAGGTCAAACAGTTCAAGTCCATAGCTTGACTTAAGACTTGATGCTTGGATGCCTTTGACATTGTTGTAACAATAGTAATATTGGCATGAAAACCAATCATTTTATCCCTCTCATTAGCATTGGGCTCCACCAACTATTGTAATTATGAGTCCTAAATAAGTCCAAGACCTCACTCTCAAAAAGCATGGGAGCTTGGGAAACACATAAGTGTAGGTAAAGAAGCTTTGGGATGTCCAACAAGGTTCACCATTGCCATAGGTGACCTATTAGCCACTACCACCATCTGAGATTGGCATCCAACATCTAAAATATCATCAACAATAAGGTGGTCTAGTTGTTGAATCCCATTATAAGCACACTATAGACCTTCTTTGTGTAAGAGGTTCATCTACCAAATATAGAGACAATGAGCCCGTGATCCCACTTTGGGTGCATCTAATAACACAACATTCCTATCCAAGAATGGACTTGATATATACTCATCACTACCCAAGTACAAGAATCACCCATCAAAGGGATGTTCTCCAAAATGTAGGTTGGAGAAATGGATTGATGAACCTAAAGATGTAGAATACATACCATCTCTCAAAACATACCAAAATAGAGAATCCATCATACAAAATAGTCTATTATTAGGCTAAGATCTAGTAGAGAATGAGTATGGTTCCTCCAAGGATATGCAAGCCTTTACTTGTAGATCTTTCTTTTCTGTTCCACATTGATACTTTTGCTTGTCATTGATTTATTTTATTTATCTGTAGGAATAAATATCCAAGAGCCTTTGTTTATTCTAGCTCCCATGCATAAAATCAGGTCTACATCTATAGAATGGATCTTGTAGACCCTAACCTCAAATAACACGGTTATATCTTTGACATTGCTATCTAAAAATCACCAAATGAATAGGACTATGTCTCTCCAAATCCTATGCCCCCAATAAGGAAATGTCTATTGGTAGGGTCTTGTAGTAATCCTTGACTACTAACATTGGTAATAACTTAAAATACCAATAGGCCAAGTGTGCCACATGATGTAGAGAGACTCGCATAGTATTCTCATCTATCGCCTTATAAAAGTACCTCTATATTGGTATACCTGCTTGTAATACTACAATTAGTCTTTGTTGATCCCACCAAACAACTCCATTAGACATACTCCCTCTATTAGATGTTGCCAAGCAATGAATGTGGTTTCTAAAAGTGATAATGTGATAAACTCCAAAAGCTCATTTTCACATTGGTCTCCTAGGGATACAAAGGATCCACTCCAAGCCTATTGCACCAACCACTCTACATGTTGCTGCAATGCTTCCTCATAACTCCACAATGGGATATCCAAGGTGGATGGAACAATCCTACTCATACTCCAAATCTATTGATCTCCTCTAGTACTAGAGTATCCTCTGCATGGGCATTCCTTTCCAATAAGTCACTAGGTCAAGTAACAGAACCACTAAAAGCTAAAACTAATGCCATTGCCCTTGATTGTAATGAGCCAAGACTACCACTACTAAAGCATACTGGTAAGGAACATACCCATCCCTCACATGACTACCAACCTGGTTTATATGACGTTGTCTCCTCCCAATAGTCAATATTGAAACCCATGGGGTATAAAATTGCTTACCAACTAGCAAATCATATGACTCTGCTACTATCACAATAGCTTGAGCTCTCTCACCACAAAGCTATAAGTTGGATGACCAGGCTGAATTTGGACATGAGCTCTCCACATGTGATTTCTATGTAAAACCACCTCCTAAAGATATTTGGATCTAAAATGGACACCTTCCCACATCAACCTTCTATTGCTCCAGACTATAGCCTTCCCCAATATAAGAGGCTACATACTAGAGTCTAATAAGATCCTCTATGGTGTATAGACCCTCCTTGAAGGTCCTACCAAATGGAAGATCCCCCTTTGTTTATCTAGTAGGACAACTCTAGGTGTGAACCATGCTTTCTCCAAGGCAAGTCTAGCTGGTAACTCCTCTAATGTAGTTGCTACTGCCTGCCATAAAACCACTAGTCATTGAATAGATCTTGTGCTCCTCAACCAAGTTAGCTCCACTATCAACCACCTCTACTCTAGTAATAAGAGCCACAACATCCTTACTCTCACAAAGTGCGGCAACCAATTTGAACACTAGAGTTGGGTCAACTTCCAATCTAAACATGTCACTAGTTAAGAAAAAGGGAAGAGCATAATCAATTGAGCCGCCCCAAACATTGTGCTACACTCAATCTATGTAGTAACAAGTGGTTGACTAGCATCTAGTCTATCATGCACTCTATTAACACCTACCAGATCTACACTAGGACATCTAAGAGCCATGGATGTCATTTTCAGTGCCTTAGAGAGAGTGAAAGATTGGGGAAGTCTAACCTGTCTACCAACCTCTCCTCTCTATGGGTCTAACTCTACTAATACTCCTCTAGGCTTTGGAGCACGTATTGCACTCCTAGTCACTACAATAGATGCATCTACCTATGCTACTTCATACATGAAGTCCAAGACATCTCTATCACCAACATGAGAGGTAAAGCCTCAACACCCAAATCTGATCTCCTCTAAGCTATGGCTATGCTAGTCAATCTCTACTCCAATTGCTCAATCTGGATAGCCATGGCTGTATCAAAATCAACGGCAAGTAGTGCACCCCTAACAAGTGTGGATCCTCTATCACCTTGTCCTCCATGACATGGAGCTCCTCTACCACTTGTCATAGCAACCTTTCCACTCTATAACTCCAAGTAAAGGTCAAAGCATTGGTCTTTAGTGTGACCAAATCTATGGTAATGGTCACACTATCTTTGTGATGGCTATGATGCACCAAAGGTATCATGTTTGCTACCTTTAGTGCACTAATTCTTGTGGTGAGGTCCACCACAAATCCAACAAGCAATACCACCACTCACTAGCCATTGTTCATCTAAAAATAAAGGTAAGTGTTTAGCTACACTAGGCCCTATAATTTCTCCATAAGATCTAGGCTACTCACTTTATACTTGATAATAGACATATCCACTCCAATAGAGGAGATATGTCTATTGGAGTTGTTTGGTGTGATTAGCACCGGACTAGCTACGGTATTACAAGCGGTATATGAGTACAGAGGTACTTGTATGTAGAGAGAGATGAGACTGCTAGGCAAGTCTCTCTACATCATATGGCATACTTGGCCTATCGGTATCCAAAGTTATTACCGATGTCAACAGTCAGAGGTTACCAAAAGGCCCTACCAGTAGATATTTCATTATTGGGGGCGCATGATTTGGAGAAATATAGGCCTATTCACTTAGTGATTTCTGGATGGCCATGTTAGGGACATTCACGTGCTGGCCAAGGTTTGAGTCTTTAGGATCCTCGTTTTGGTGTGTTTTGGGAGATGTTATGGATACTACAACATCTTTAGGTTCATCAATCCATTTCTCCAGCTTACCTTTTGGAAAACATTCCTTTGATGGGTGACTCTTGCACCAAAGTGGTAGTGAGTACACATCAAGTCCATTCTTGGATGGGACTTTTTGTATTGTTGGATGCAGCCAAAGTGGGATCACGGGTTCATCATCTTTGTCTTTGGTGGACGATCTCTTACCCAGAGAGGTCTTATAGCGTGCTTATGATGGGATTCACCAACTTGACCACATCCTTGTTGATGATATGTTGGATGTTAGGCGTCAGTCTCAGATAGTGGTAGTGGCTGATAGGTCACCTATAGTAGTGGTGAACCTAGTTGGATAGCCTAGAGCCGCATTTCCCACACTCATGAGTTTTCTAGGCTCTCATGCTTTTTGAGAGGGAGGACCTGGACTTGTTTGGGACTCATAGTTGCAACAGTTGGTGGAGCTCAATGCCAATGAGAGAGCGGGCAATGGGTTTTTGCACTGGTATTACCGTTGTTCTAGTAGTGCAAGAGACATCCAAGCATCAAGTGTTAGGTCAGGGTATGGACCTAAACTATTTCACTTGGATTATGAGCCTTAGCTTGACAGAGCAACATAGGATGCGCTTGTTAAGCATCACCATCGACACTTGTGAGCCTTATGTCAATTGGGATGATTCAGGCACATGTTTGGAGCAATGGACCAAGTGGACATGGTATTCTTGGGACACAACAAGTAGCTACTAGGGAGAGTGATCAACTTGGAGTCCATCCAAGTGAGCATGGGCTACTTGGATTACACCCTTGGTCCACTTGGGATGCAACTAGAGGATGTGTGGAGCTTGCAGTCAGAGTGGAAGGAGTTTTTCACACAGAGGTTGGGACCTCTAGTGGTCGGGAGCATGACACTATTGCTCCCAAGGGCCCAATGTAGCAGCCAGTCAGTATGTCTTCCACTCCTACGACAATTACAAAGGATACTTGGGAGCCAAATCTTGGACCCAAGCTTCCTGGAGAGGAAAGACAAAGGGTTTGGAGGTTCTTGAGGAGCCACACTAGTTTTTTTGCCTTAAGTATGAAGGATTTGGGTGCTTTGAAGGGACCTGGTGTATGGATTGAGCTGACTAGTAATACACCAGTTTTTTGACGTCCTAATTGATATAATGATATGGAGAGGACATTGATTCAGAGCCGGAGTAGTGACCTTTTTGAGGCTAGTTTGGTAGAGATCTCACATGGAGAGTATGCATCAGTGATAGTGATGCCAACCAAGAAAGATATGCATGGCAACTACACAGATAGACGGATGTGTGGGGATTATCGTGCTATCAACCGACAAACCAAGGCTGATTGGTATGCCATGCTTACATTGGAGGAGATTTTTGATGCCTTTGGGCATGCAAAGGTCTTTAGTACTTTGAATCTTTGAGTGAGATATCATCAATTGCCAATCAAAGAGGAGGATAAGTCCAAGACAACATTCAGGGCTATTGATCTGTAACACTCATTTGTGCATGTGTGTGGTATTGTGATATTTAGCTTGGTATTACAAGTACTTGAGAGATATTATTTATATAGAGATAAAGGATGGTTCTACATTAGTCATGATTAGCTAAATTTAGTCATAGCTAAGAAAGAAGGGACCTTACTTTAGGGGAAGTGGAAAAGATGAGCACCACTATTTTGGATTCTAATGTGTTGACTTGGTATTATTCCTAGGTGTTTGGCTTTGAGGAAAGAGTTGAGAACTCTTGGACCCGCAAGCCTTTTTGTTTTGATTCTTCTATAGTCCAAGGATAGTCCATGTGAAGGAATCCTTGACTTAGTGGTTGGGTCAAGATAAGATCACATGCTAGTGGAATATGCCCATGTAAATAGATATTCCTTTCTCTTTTTTGACTTTACTTGACTTTTAGTCTAGTAACTTGAGTTACTATGGTAATTAGTAACTTTGGTGCGTAACTATTTCACAAGTATATAAACAAGGAGTGAGGAGGTACTCATCATCCTTTCATTTGCAACTATCTCTCTTTCATTGAGTTCTCTAGTGAGCAATGTCTTGAGTCTTGGAGTGTTAGCCTTGGAGGAGTATGATGGAGTTGGGGTTCCTTGCCTTCTTAGTCCATGGTGCGCTACCATAATAGCCATCAAAGGTTCATTCTAAGTGAGAGACAGGCTGGCTCACAGATCCTCACGACAAGGATGTGTTATATCAATGGAGGTTCTTACTGTTTGGGTTAAAGAATGCTCCCGCTAAGTTCTAGAGGGTCATGGATAGGATCCTAGCTGGATTGGATTTTGCTCAGTGCTATATTGGTGACATTTTGGTCTATAGCACTACTATGGAAGAGCATGAGAGACAATTGTTGGAGGTGTTTGAGAGGTTGAGATCTCATGGACTCAAATTACATCTTGGGAAGTGTAGGTTCTTCCACAAGCAGGTTGAGTATTTGGGTCACACTATCTACCCTGGAGGACTTGGTGTTCAGTATACCAAGGTAGAGGCTATTGCACATATTCCTTGGCCTACAGATATGAGCAGAGTGTGAGCATTCCTTGGGATGGAAAACTTTTATTGCCGCTATGTTAGAGGATTTAGTACCATTGCCAAGGCCTTGACAAAGCTGACCAAGCTTACACAAGAGTGGTGTTGGAGAGATGAGCATGAGAGAGTTTTTGTGGAGCTCAAGGAGAGGTTAATATCTGCTCCTATTTTGAGGGGACTGATCAAAGGACGACCATTTCAGGTTCATATTGATTGGATTATGTTGGGGCTTGGAGCGGTGCTCACCCAACATGATGATGAGGGGAAGGAGTTTGTGGTGGCCTATGCTAGTTGCTCCAACAATTCAGTGGAGGTGAAGTACAGTACATATGAGGGAGAGTGCTTGGTAGCAGTTTGGGCAATAGCATATTTCCGATGTTACTTATTTGGTAACCCTTTCACTCTCATCACTGATCATCAGCTGCTGAAGTGGTTGATGGAGTCCAACAAGCCTTTAAAGAAGCTTGCACAATGGGCTCTTATTTTATAGGAGTAGGATTTCACGATTGTTCACAGACCTAGAGTGGTGAACCATGATGCAAATGAGTTGAGTAGAAATCCATGTCCTAGCTAGTAGGATCAGACTGGAGCATGTTGGCATGGTGAGACAAATGAGGAGATGGTGCTAGGTTGGCATGCATTGACCTGCGTGTAGTTTTTGAGTATATTTTTTGAGACTTTGGTGGTATTTCTCTCAGCACATACAGGAGGAGTTATTGAGGTCATAGATCCAAAGAGTGAAGATATTGGTACCATTCAGCAAGACATTCATGATGATGTCTTAGTGATGGACTATCTTTGCATTGGTGTTGTAGGTGGCACAATTAGGGCCAAGGAGAGCGACCATGTTCTTCAGCAAGCCAAATGGTTCAGATTGGAGGACAAACACCTTTTGTGTGTATGGGAAGATGGTAGAGTGCGAGTAGTACCACTTCCATCTTAGAGACCACAATTGGTCCGTCATGCTCATAAGGAGTTAGGACATTTTGGAGTAAAGCGTACATATAGCTTACTCTAGAGTCATTATTGGTGGCACAATATGTAGATTGAGGTACAACAATTTGTTGCCAGATGTGTGGTTTGTGATCAAGTCAAAGCATCATTCAATGCTCTTACGCCATAGTTACACCCATTACCTATCATGGGATTGGGTTACTATTGGAGTTTGGACTTTTCTGGACCTCTACCGCTGATTGTGAGACATTATCGGTATGTCTTGGTGATGGTGGAGCACTTCTCCAAGTGGATTGAGTTGGTGGCACTTCTTGACAAGTCTAGTGAAAGGACAACTTACTCGTTCTTGGATTGAGTTCTTAGTCATTTTGATTGATCATGGTATAGAGTTCTTGGAGGAGTTTTAGATCTTCTATGACAAGGCTTTGATTGATCACCATACTACCTCCTGAGACCACCCTGAGGCAGATGGCTTAGCAGAGAGTGGTTCAGACGGTGAAGAGAGGATTGCAAAAGTATGGTTTGCAGAGAGGCCACTTGGGAGATTGGGATCTCCAATTACCTTGGTTGGCCATGGGCTATTGATTCAGCCAGCAAGCCTCCTTAGCATCCTTCTCTCCTTACTTCCTACTCTATGGATGAGATCCAGATTTACATGTAGCCATTTGTTAAGATGCTACTGTAGTTTTGGACTTGGATGACCCAGATATATGGATGAGCGCATGTTCTCAGTGGGCAAAGATCTTTCAGAGAGTGATGCCAATGGCCTTTGAGAACTTGGTGATTGCTTAGCATAGAGATACTTTACGCTATGCTACCATTCAAGGAGGAGGCTATAGACCCTCGATCCGTTGATTTCATCTAGGAGACTATGTATATCTAAACCAGACATCACCAACGACACTTGATGTTTTGAGGAGTTGCACTATCTTGAGAGTGCATGAGGTTTTGCCATCTAGAGTCCTTGTGTTAAAAGGATGTGATGGTGTTGTTTGGAAGGATCATGTGCGCAATTGTGCACCATGCCACCTCCCAAACATTGATGGTACTATGGACCCAAGCTTGGCACTTGTATATGGAGGCTTGAGGTGTTTGTAATGTGGTTCTTCTAGTGGAGATGCTACTGTGTTGGTATGTGATAGTTCTTCAAGAGGATGACATATGGCATGTATGACTCCTCCCCTCACGGTGGTTCCTCAGAGACAATGGTTATGTCCTAGATGTACTTGACCTATAGCTAGTTCATTCTTTATATGGTATAGATTGCAAACATGCGACTAACAATAGGGCTCCATAGCACCCGACATCTTGATCTTTGCCCATCATGGGGTATACCATATACTTGGAGTAGGTGGCTATCTGGAGTTAGAGGGATCTAACCGCCAACTAGGGGGGTGATTGTGGCACTTTAGAATCTATATATGACTTATGTGTGAGTTGTGTTTCTATAGTGTATGATGTTCACAACGATGTATGTTGTGTAGCAATGTATATATGCATGATAACTATCATGCCATTTGTAGAGTCGCATCTAGATTGCTCAGACACTAGAGTTCTAGTGATAGTAGTTAGAATTATTTCAGCAGTTTCTCATAGAATACTTTCCGACGGTCAGATTTCATGTTTGGGGTACTGACTTCACAATGAGGCCCATTGTCACTTTGCACTGTTTGCACCGTTGAGTGTGCTATCAATAAGACCATTAGGGTTTAGACCTAGCTTGAATCCAAGGGTATACTTTTGAAGTGCAGCTCTAGAGAGTTCATTTCTCTTATGTTGAGCCTTTGAGTTCTTGGCTATGGTGGACAGAGGCCCGTGAGCGTCACCTGGATTCTCTTACCTAGAGTGGGTATGGCTTGACTGTAATCAATGCCCAATTGTTGGCAGTTTATAGAGTGATAATTCAAGTACTGATCTGAGTTGTGTATTTGAGAGTAGGAAATAATCTGATTATTGTGGCACTTTAGAGTCTATGTATGACTTATGTGTGAGTTGTGCTTCTATAGTGTATGATGTTGACAATGATGCATGTTGTGGAGCGATGTATATATGCACAACAATCTTCTCCTTGTAATCCACTATTTCTAAGAGTAAGGTGTCATAAGATTTAGTGAATTTTCCATCTATATGCTTTTGAAGCCTAACAAGTAACATATCCATCTTCTCCTCTTTGTATTCCTTACCCTTGAGACTCTAGACTTGCAGCTTGAGTTTGAATAACTTTATAAAAGTCCAAGACCAAGGAGAGAAATAGGAGAATAAAAACTCACATTGGGACACTTGAATGAAGGAAAACTCAGAATGCCTAGCATGAGCTTTGGCTCTTGTATTTATAGGGAGCATACAAGGCCATTGACAAGCTTCTAAAGAAGCTTCCTTGAGCCACTTTCTTGGAGTGCAAGCCAAGTTAATTGGGAAGCTTCTCAAGAAGCTTCCTTCTAGAAGTCATTTACTTGGCGTGCAAGCTAAGCTAGTTGGAAGCTTCCTTCTAGAAGCTACCTACTTGGAGTGCAAGCTAAACTAGTTGAGAGGCTTCCCAAGAAGCTTCCTAGATACTTCTAGAATATTCTAGGCTAATTTGTCTTATTGGCTACTTTGTTACCCCTACTAACTTTGTCGCTAAACTCCATATTATTACATATCCCTCCATTGCTAGTTGATGACGTCCTTGTCGCCAATGAACTTTCAAACTCTTGGATGGTCAATTGTGCATTCTGGAGATGAGAAAGAGGTTCCCATGTGGTATCATGAAGGGGATACTTTTTCCAAAGGACCTTGTACTCAATATGTTGTCGATGGCCTCCTTGAATATGATGATGTGCAAGGCTACAATCATTTTTGTACTACTCATGATCATTGATAGGGATAGGAGGAGTGGGAGGTTGGACTCAAGAAGAAAAAGAAGAGGGGTTAGGAACAAAGGGTTTCAACTTGGAAACATGAAAGATATGATAGATGTGCATATGACAAGACAAGGTAAGTCAATAAGCAATAAGAGAGACAATTTGGGTGATATCAAAGGGTCCTATCCAATTAGGAGCAAGTTTATGAATTTGGGTATCAAGTGGGAGAAGGAGGTTATTGGGTGAGAGCATGACCTTATCACCAACTTGAAAGCTGAGATCACAATGATGGTGATCCATATATTGTTTATGCAAATTTTGAGCAACAAGGAGATGAGATTTGGTTTGTTGGAGGGATTGGGAAATGGTGGTCAAGAAGGTGGAAGTATGAGGGACGTGAGATGGAGGAAGAGCAAGAAGGGAATCTAAAACAAGTGGGTCTTGGCCAAAATTGAGAAAGAAAGGAGAGAACCCAATGCTTGCCTATTTAGAATTATTTTATGCAAACTCCATAGCTGCAAGATATTCATCCCAATTGGTTTAATGAATGTTGACGAAGGCACAAAGCATATCTTCCAAGGTGTGATTTGCATGTTCAATTTGTCCATCAGTTTGAGGATGACAAGTCATGGACAAAGCAAGCTTGGTGCCAAGTATCTAGAAGAATGCTTGCCAAAACTTTCTAATGAAGCGAGGATCACAGGCGGAGATGAGTACACATGACATCCTATGATGCTTGAATACATTGTTGAAGTAGATTTGCACCAAGATTGGAGCATCTACAGTATCAACCGTTGGTGCTAAATGGATTTTCTCACTAAGCTTATCCACAAACACCACAATTGCTGTGTGACTTTACTTTTTCTTGGGTAAGGAGGTGATGAGATCTAAGCTTACATGTTCCCAATGAGTAGATGGAATGGGGAGTGGTTGAAGGAGTCCACTCGGTTTTTGGTTACTGGCCTTGTTGCATTGGCAACTTTCACACAATCAAAGAAACTCCTAAACATCTCATGCCATATTGGGCCACCACTATTGGTGTTGGAGGTTACCCAATGTCTTGTCCACACCCATGTGACCAGCAAGTGGTAAATCATGGGCTTCTTGAAGGCACACAAGTCAAAGATCACCTTTGGCTAGAACATAGATCCGGTTTGTAACACCCATTTGTGCATTTGTGTGGTATTATGATATTTAGCTTAGTATTACAAATAATTGAGACATTATTTATATAGAGATAAAAGATGGTTTTATATTACTCATGATTAGCTAAAGTTAGTCATAGCTAAGATAGTGGGGAACTTACTTTAAAGGAAATGGAAAAGATGAGCATCACTATTTTGGATTCTAGTGTTTTGACTTAGTATTATTCCTAGGTGTTTGGCTTTGAGGAAAGAATTGAGAACTCTTGGGCCCACAAGCTTTTTTGTTTTGATTCTTCTATAGTCCAAGGATAGCCTATGTGAAGGAATCCTTGACTTGGTAGTTGGGTCAAGCTAAGATCACATGCTTAGTGGAATATGCCCATGTGGATGGATATTCATTTATACTTTTTGAATTTACTTGAATTTTAGCCTAGTAACTTGAGTTACTCCAGTAATTAGTAACTTTGATGCATAACTATTTCATAAGTATATAAACTAGAAGTGAGGAGGTACTCATCATCTTTTCATCTGTAACTATCTCTCTCTCATTGAGTTCACTAGTGAGCAATGTCTTGAGTCTTGGAGTGTTAGCCTTGGAGGAGTATGATGGAGTTGGGGTTCCTTGCCTTCTTAGTCCATGGTGCGCTACCATAATAGCCATCAGAGGTTCATCCTAAGTGAGAAATATGCCGGCTCATAGGTCCTCATGGAATAGAAGGCCTTCCTTGAAAGAGAAGGTGTTTTACTCCTTGTGCATGCTGTTAGACGACCATGTACCATTTGGAAGAAGAGATCTTGTTGTAGAGTTCACCAAAACTTGTTAAGGACCTTGGAGTCAATTGACACCGTCATAATTACCGCCGTGATGATAAGAAGAGACTTCAAATCAGGTCGTTGTGATAGAGAATCAAGGATGACATGGAACCGACCTAGTTTGTACTCAAGTTTGATGTCAAACAATTGGAGTTGCTCCTCCCATTGATGATGTTGACTCTTCATGTGTTCCAAGTGCAAGGTTTGCAACAATGGTTTGTGATCAGTTTGCATGATCACTTGTTTCCCCAAGAGATAATGCCTCCATATCTTGGTGACATATACCATTGCAAGTTGTTCTTGATCTCAAGCAGAGTAATTTATTTTAGCTATATTTATTTGGTGAGACACAATGGCAATGGGATGTAGTCCATCTAGGAATTCTTGTTGCAACATAACTCCAATTGCAATGTTCAAAGTATCAAAATCAACCACACAAGGTAGCTGAGGATCATATGGTTGATGAATGGGTCTTGAAGACACCATATGTTTCAACTTTTGGAATGCTTCTTTGTGCCTGGTGGTCCACTGGAAGCTCAAGTTCTTCCCCAAGAGGTCAATCAATGGTGTAACCACATGAGCATAATAATGGATGAACTATTGGTAAAAACTGGCCAATCCATTAAATGCGCATACTTTTGTAGCATCTTTCAAAGTAAGCCAATCAATAATGTCTTGATTTTCTCCTCTTCCATCTTGATCCCCTCTGATGAGATCTTGTGACCCAAGAAGGTAGCTTCCTTCTACCAACAAGCACACTTTGACTTCTTGTAGTAAAATTTCCATTGTCGTGGTTGTCTTAGGACTTCTCACACATGATTCACATGTTCTACCTCTATCTTGCTATAGATTAAGATATCATCCAAGAACACCACCATGTACCTATCCAATAGTTCATCCAACAACCAATGCATCTGATCCATGAAGATTGTTGGAGCATTAGTGAGCCTAAAAGGTAGAACTCTCTACTCAAAATGCCCATACCTTTTCCAAAAGGTAATCTTTTGCACATCTTCCTTATCAATGGAGATTTGCCTATAGCCACTATGAAGATCCAACTTGGAAAAGTATTGTGCTCTACTCAATTGATCAAGCAAGTCATCAATCCAAGGCAAGAGATATGCATTCTTCATTGTTGCTTATTGAGCCCATGGTAATCAATACAAGAACAAATTCCTCCATCCTTCTTTGGAACAAATAGTATTGGTGCTCTCCAAGGAGAGGTACTATGTTGTATGAAGTCCTTCTTCAAAAAATTTGTAAGTTTTGTTTGCAACTCCTCCAACTCCTTTGGTGAGAGCCGATAGATTGGTTTACTTACTAGAGTATTCCCTAGCAATAACTCAATCTTGAAGGGCATACCACAATTGGAGGGTAATCCCTTCAACAGATCATTCAAAAACACGTCCACAAACTCCTGAACTATTCAATCAACCATTGCTTGATGAGGCTCTTGGCCCTCCTCATATTTTCCTTGTGCAATCAGCTTGATCCACATCGTGAAAACAAACTTATCTTCCTCCAAAGCTTGCTCTATGACTGCTTCACTCACAAACTTCCCATCTAGGGACTCATCTTTATTCAAAGCTTGCTCAATGGCTACTTTCCTAGCAAACTTCCCAACTTGGGACTCATCTCCCTTCAAGGTTTGCTCTATAGCTACCTTCTTGACAAACTTTCCATCCTAGGACTGACTATTCTTAAGTGTCTTACTTAGAGGTGCCAGACAACCTAATCAAAAATTCCAACCTTGGTGTTGTACTTGAATTTGTTGTTGGTTCCAATAAAATTGAACCTTATGACATTCAAGCCAAGGTAGTTGTAGAATGACATCATAGTGTAGAGGTGCCAATATAAACCTCATACACTCCAAATACTCCTTCCTAATCTTGAAGGTAACAAGATACGAGGTAGGGAATGCAAAACCCTTTCTAACATCTACCATCATCAATCTACTTCCAATTATTGGCTTGAGAGTAATACCCAATTCCTTTGCTACTTGCATATACATGCAATTCTCTAAACTTCCAAAATCAACCAAAATCCTACAACCTTGATTAGATAATGTATCTTGCAAGTGAAGCAAACTTGCATAGGTTGAGCCTTCAATCCTATTGGAACTAATCAAGCTCTCAATAGATAGCTCAAAATCTCCCATTGGGATTCCTTGTTTCCCTGATCATTCTATTCCACAAACTCTATTTGGAAAACTTGTCAAGGTTGCTCATTCCTAAGTGAACATTTAGCAATGCGATGTCCAACTTGGTGATAATAAAAAAAACCACCATTTTATCATAATCTTTCTCTATTTTCTATACCAAGTGGTCTCTATTGGATAGCATCAATCTCCATTGGTGCTGGTTTCTCCACCCATGCATATTGTACTCCTAAACTTTCTGTAGGTCGAGGTCAAGACCAAGTTGTTGCAACCAAGGAATCAAAGTGCTCAGCCAATTGCATGGCTTCTTCCACGTTTTGTGGTTCCCGCATGGTTACCCACCTCCAATTTAGTTTGTGACTTCAATCCTCTCACAAATCAATCCAGAACTTCACCTTCTTGTATATCCAAAATCTACATGATGATGTTCTAAAATTGTATGATGTAGCTCACTATAGAGCTAATCTGCTTCAACTCCGCAAATTATCTCATGCGGCTCAAGTGGCATTTATACTTTGAAATTGACCAAGTATTTCCTCCTTGAATTTTGCCCATGTCAAGATTGGTGCAACAATCTATCGTTCAGCTTGTTCGACTAGGAATTGCCACCAAAGTTTTGCTACACCATCCAATTGGCTAGAAGCCAAGAGAATCTATTTTAGTTCATCTTGAAGATTGATAGCTTCAAAGTAACATTTACAATCAAATACAAAATTCTCTACTATGCACATAAGATTCTTGCCTTCAAACACCTTGGGTTTGGAAATTAGATTCAATCTTCTCCATCTTGAATATATGCTTTCTCTATGTGTTCTTGTTGGTGCTGGTCTCATCATCCAACAATCAAGTAAGGTGCTTGATTTGTTGTTGCATAGCATGATAGCGTTTGGTATTGCTACCATGGCTACTACTCTATCACACTCCTCCCAATTTATCTAATTTATTAACACATAGATGAAGCACATCCATCATTCTCCAAAAGTTACAACTGAAAGTATCAAGAGTTCCTCAAACAAGGTGATCATATGCAAAAAATCTTGCCCAAAGCGCGAGGTGATAAATTATGTGAAATGATGCTTGGGTAATAACTGGACACGACAATCCCAATGGTTTGGCAGAAGTGGATTTGGTGGTCCATAAATTTGGTGATCTTGGTTTGTATTCAATTTTGATGTCAAAAAATAGTAATTTCTCCTACCATCAATGATGTCAACTCTTCATGTGCTCCAAATGTAAAGTCTACAACAAGAGTTTGTGATTGGTTTGCATTATCACCTAATTTCCCCAAGAGATAATATCACCACACTTTTGTTTCATACACCATTGCCAATTGTTCTTGATCTCAAGCAAAGTAATTTTTTTTTTTTGCATTAAATTGTTGAGATACAAAGGCTATGGGATGCAATCTATTTAGGAATGTCTACTGCAACACAAATCTAATTGCAAATTTAAAAGCCTCAAAATCAACCACACAAGGTAGTTGAAGATCATATGATTGGAAGATGGGTTGTAAAGACACCATATCCTTCAGCTTTTTGAATGCCTCTTCTTGCTTGGTATTCCATTCAAAGCTTACTACTTTCCTCATGGTTAATGGTGCAACAACATGGAAAAATAATGGATGAACCATTGAGAAAAACTTGCAAGTCTATTTAATCCTTGAAATTCCTTGGCATCCTTAGGAGTAGGCCACTCAATAATGGCCTTGATTTTCTCCTCTTTCCATCTTGATCCGTTCTATTGAAATCTTATGGTCCAAGAAGATAACTTCTTTTTGCAAAATGGTGTACTTGGACTTCTTGAAATAGAACTTCTATTCTTATAGTTTTCTCAATACTTGTTGGACGTGGTTCTTGTGTTCTACCTCCATCTTATTATAAATAAAAATGTCATCCAAGAACACTACCACATATGGATCCAATAAGCACATCTAATACATGATGCATTCTATCCATGAAGATTATTGGAGCATTGATGAGCCCAAAAGGTAAAACTCTCCCTACAAAATACTTATATCTTGTACAAAAGGTGATTTTCTACACATCTTTTCAATCAATTGGAATATACCAATAGCCACTTTGAAGATCTAACTTTGAGAAGTATCAAACTCCACTCAATTGATCCAACAAGTCATCAACTTGAAGCAAGGGATATGCATTCTTCAAATTTTGTTTATTGAAACCACTATAGCCAACATAGAATCAGAGTACTCCATCCTTCTTTAGGAAAAATAGTACCACTACTCTCCAAGGAGATGTATTGAATTATTTGAAATTCTTCTCCAACAACTTGGTCAATGTTATTCAAAGTTATTCTAACTACTTTGATGATTAGATTGGTCTTCTCATTGGATTATTACTTGGAAATAACTCAATCTGGAAGCACATACCTTAATAAGAAGGTAAGCTTATCAAAAGATCATCCAAAAACACATTTACATACAAACTCATGAACTATTTGATGAATCATTGCTTGATGAATCTTCTAATCCTTATCAAATTCTCCTTGCACAAATGGCTCAATCTACAAAATATGAATATATTTCCTTCAAGCGGTACTTGATAGTTGCTTTGCTAACAAATCTCCCATATTGAGATTGATTAGTTTTAAATGTCTTACTCAAAGGTGCCAAACAACCTAATTGGTAAATTTTTCCATAGTGTTGTACTTGAATTTATTATCAAGCACAATCAAATTGAACATTATGATATTCAAGCCAAGGAAGAACTAAAATAATATTGTAGTGTAGATGAGCTATAATAAATTCCATACACTCTAAATACTCCTCAATTTTGAATATAATAAGATGTGAAGTACAAAATGTGGAGCTCTTTTACCATCCACCATCATCAATGTACTACCCAATATTGGCATAATAGGAATACATTATTCCTTTCCTAATTTCTTAGACATGCAATTCTCCAAATTCTTGGAATCAATCAAAATCTTCCAATCATGATCAGATATCATACCTTGCAAATAACAATTCAAACCTTCAATATATTGGACCTAATCAAATTTTTGGTAAGTTGCTCAATATTTATTATTAGGACTCTTTGTTTCTTAGATCATCATGCTCCATGAATTCCATTTGGGCAATTGGTCAGGTTCATCCATTCCTAGTTGGACATTTGGCAATGCGATGTCTAATTTAGTGACAATAGAAGAAACCACCATTTGGTCACAATCTTTCTTTGTCTATAGTGCCAAGTGTGCTCCATTGAATGACATCAATCTCCATCAATGCCAGTTTTTCCACCATTATGTAATGTGTTTAAGGTTCAGGGTTCTATGAAGGACTAGGTTGAGACCAAGTTGTGACAACCAAAGAATCAAAGTGCTGAAATAACTACATGGATTATTCTAAATGTTTGGGCTTGTGCACAATTACTTTCAATTTGGTGTATGATTTCAAGCCCCTCACAAAATCAATCTAGAGCTTCATCTTCTAGTATCTTTGAGATTTTCATTGTGGTGTTTTAGAATTACATGATGTAGTTCTTCACAAAACCAATATTATTTAATTCTACCAATCTGTCTGTTGCAACATTCACTACTCAAAATCTCTCAATTATTACTCTCTTGAATTCTTCTCTTGTCACGATTAGAGCAACAAACTATTGTTGAGCTTGTTCCACTTGGAACTTCCACCATAGCTTGACCACTCCATCTAATTGACTCAAAGCCAAGAGAATCTATCTTTGTTCATTTAAAAGTTTTATAACTTCAAAATAACATTTGTAATCAAATACAAAATCCTCCATTACATCTGATAGCTTGTTACCATCAAATACCTTTGGCTTCGTAAATTTTATTTCCTCTTCTTTTGCTTAAAATTTTACTCTCTCTACTTACCCTTGTTGATATTCACAATCTCTTTCTTCCAAGAGTTGAGTAAGGTGCTCCATCTATTATTGCATAACAATGATAACCTTAACATCATTGCTATGATTACTACTCTACTAACTATCTATTATAATTTAGCACATAGATGCAACATGTCCATTGCTTCTTGTAAGTTAGAATTAGAAGAATCAATGGTTCATCAAATAATGTGATCAAATCAAAAAGTTATGCCCAAAGTGTGAAATGATACTCCGGTAATACATGGACACAAAAATCCTAATAGTTTGGAGGAAATGAATTTGGTAGTCCATAAATTCTATCATTCCATTCCTATCTGATACCAATATAAAAGACCAAGGAGAGAAATAGGAGAATGGAAGAATGGGATGGAAATCATATCATAATGATAGTTCTACCTCATTTTAGCTATAAGTAGCTCCATATTAGCTTTGGCTAACTCTATATTATTACACCTCACTTGCAAGAAGAATACATATGCTTGGTTCACAATCTCCTCTTGGTACATATACTCAAAGAAGATGGCCTAGCTATTATTGATGTAGTTCACTCTCTTTGGCCTGAATAATTTCATGATTGCTTCCACAATTGCTCTTTGAGCTAGATCCTTGTAACCCATGCTATAGCTATTATTGGTGGACCACATCTTGTTGAATGACACTATGATTTCATTATTCACCTCCTTGGGTACATTTCTAAATTTGGCATCAATAGTCATGCCTCCAATTTGAGCTGCATCAAAATCAAGGACATTCTTCCAATTTTCTTTTGTCCATGCAAAAAGGTTTTGGAAGAAATCCCTACCACTCTCTTTCATGTGCAACTCATCTCTTGGATGATTCCAACATCACTAAGTTTCAATTCTAGAGCAAGAAGGAAAGATGCTTGCTATGTATCATATCACTCCTACAATATATCACCCACTTGTTCATTTTTGGGGCACTAAGAATTACTTCAAGAATCTTTCTACTATGTTTGGAAGTAAACACCATTTTTTCTTGAAGTGCTATACGTACAAAGAACTTAATTCTAACAACTACAAAGATTGTAAAGGATTGCAAAGAACTACAAAGATCTAAGGTTACTGATCAGTCTTTGGATTTAAATCTGAAATCTCTTGGTAAAAAGTAAAATTGCTTGATGAACACTCAATTTATATCTAAGGTTTTTTAGTCATTGGTCTTTAGTTGGTATGTATCAACTCTCCACACAAGTGAGCCTTTTGATGGATATGTCCTTGATGGTAGCTTTTTATCTAGGTGGCAATGCATTCAAATTGAGTATATAATCTTTGAGTCCCAAGGACCTTAGTACTTGAGTTCTTGCTTCCAACCATTCATTGGACTTGAACTCTTTGGGATCATTCTTTGGAGTGCACTCATCTTCATACTTGCTCTCTTTGTACCTTTGCATATACAAACACAGCTCCCAAGAAAACTCAACTAGAGGTTTCCTTTCTTGAACAAGCAACTATTATACCATGTCCTTATGGAAAAGAATGAAAACAATTAAAAGGTAACTTTTGCAAAAAGTTGAGCACTACATGCACCAAATTAGAAGTAACCATGCACAAGCACATACATTTGGAAGAAACAATGTGGTTGATGGGCACTTTGATTTTTTGGTTGCCACAACTTGATCTTGACCCAAACCTTCAAAGAACTTGCAAACACATCACACATGGATGGATGAATCAAAACCAATGGAGATTCACATCATCCAATAAAAACCACTTGGCACTATAGATCAAGAACAATTGCAACAAAATAGTGGTTGCTTCTAATGTTACCAAATTGGACATTGCATTCCTAAATGTCCAACTCAGAATCTACAACCTCAGTCCATTGCCCAAATGGAGTTCTTGGAGCATGAGAATTAGGGAAACAAAGAGTTTAATTTGAGGATACCAAGCCACTTGTTAGGAACCTGATTTATCCTAATGGGATTTAAGGTTTGTATTGTAGGATTTTGGTTGATTATGGGAGTTCTAAGACATGTATGTTTATACAATTAAGAAAAGAATTATGTATTGTTATCAAGCCAATAATATATAGTAAACTTATGATGGTAGATGGTAGAAAGGATTCATTCTATATCTCATATCCTATTGCATTCAAGATTGGGAAGGAATATTCAAAATGTATGCTATGATATCATTTTAATCTTCCTTGGTTTGGATGTCATATGGTTTCAATTTGATTGGACTCAATGAAAAATTCAAATAAAAAACTAAGGTAAGAATTATCTATTGTATTCTTTGAGAAATATACCTAAGAGTAGTTAGTCATAAGATGTGACACTTTACAACATAGCAATTGTAGAAAAAGCTTTGGAGGAAGATATTAATATTTTTGTTGTGTAGATTGTGTCTATTGTGCAAGGAGAATCTGATGAGTGTAATAAGAAGCTTTCAAAATAATATTTGATTAAATAGTTCAAGAGTTTGCAAATAGGTTTCCAAATGATCTTCCAAAGGAGTTACGGATTAATCAAATTATGTCCTTCAAGATTGAGCTATTGCCAAGTAGTACACCAATGAGTAAACCAATCTATTTTCTCTCACCACATGAGTCAAAAGAACTTTGAAAAACACTAATTGAGTTGTAGAGAAGAATTTCATATGACTTAGTACATTACTTTGAGGAGCATTGGTACTATTTGTACCAAAGAGAGATGTAGTGCTTTTATTCTATATTGAAATGAAGCATGATAATTATCAAAGTTAGATCTTCCAAGCAATTCCTAGCAGATTTCAATTGATAGAAAATATGTGTAGAAGATTACCTTTTGTACAAAGTATGTGAATTTTGAATGGAAAAATTTACCTTTTGGGCTTACTAATGCTCTAGTATTTTTATAGATCAAATGAATTGGTGTTAGAATAACTATTGGATGGATACATGATAGTGTTCTTGAATGACATTTTCATTTACAATAAGATGGAGGTAGAATACCATAGCCAAATACAAGAAGTCTTAAAATGACTATAACAATGGAAGTTTTATCACAAGAAATCAAAGTGCGCCATTTAGTAGGAGAAAGTTACATTCCTTGGGCCATAAGGTTTTTGCAGAGGAGATGAAGATGGAAGAGGAAAAAATCCTCTAACCATTTGATCATCAATAACATTGTGTGGTTGATTTTGATGCTTCTAACTTTGCAAATGGAGTTGGATAGCAACAAGAATTCCTTGATGAATTTCATCCCATTGCCTTTATATCTTAATAACTAAATGCACTAGAAAGGAGTTATTTAGCTCAAGATAAAGAAAAAAAGGTGTAGAGACATTATCTTTTGGGGAAATAGTGTGTATCAATGTGTGTAATAATGTGTATCAATGAAAAAAATTTGCTATAGACCTTACATTTGGAGCACATGAAGAGTTGCTATCATCAGTGGGAAGAGGGACTATAATTATTTGACATCAAGCTTGAGTACAAACTAGGAAAGTTCCATGTCATTCTTAATGTCTTATTGCAACAACTTGATTTGAACATTCTTCCTATCTCTCTCATAGTAATGGCAATTACCATGATGTTGGTTGATCAAAAGTCTAAATTGAGTTCAAGTGTAACAATATGGAGTTTAGTGACGAAGTTAGTCAGGCTTACGAAGTAGAGAATAAGCCAAAATAGCCTAGAATATTCTAGAAGCATCTAAGAAGCTTCTTAGGAAGCTTCCCAACTAGTTAACTTGCGCCCTAAGCAGGTAGCTTCTAGAAGGAAGCTTCTAGAAGCTTCTAACTAGCTTAGCTTGCACGCCAAGTAGGCGGCTTCTAGAAGGAAGCTTCTTGAGAAGCTTCCTAGTTAACTTGACTTGCACTCCAAGAAAGCGGCTCAAGGAAGCTTCTTGAGAAGCTTCAAAGGTCTTGTATGCTACCTATAAATACAAAGGCCAAAGCTCATGCTAGGAATTCGGAGTTTTCCCTCATTCAAGTGTCCCAATGTGAGTTTCCATTCTCCTATTTCTCTCCTCGGTTTCAGTCTTTTACATCAAGTCTACTTTACAACAAAATCCCTTCTTTTGCCTTATGCAAAGTTGCCTAGTAGCACATGACAAAGAATACACCAACTTTTTCTTCATGAATGGCCTTTTATTTGCAAGAATCAAATCTATGTTCTAACTAAGAGGGACCTACAACTTGAAAAAAATATAAGAAGCACATTATTTACAAATCACTACTCACATAGATATGGACAAGACATTTAATGATACCTCGTAATGTCAATGATGGTGGCCAAATATGATATGAGAAGTTCAAAAGTTTTCCCAATTTTGTAAGAGCTACCAACACAATAAGATACAAACCAAAAACATGGTGTGCTATTGCAACCACTTATCAATTCCATCTACTTGACGGGAATATATGAGTTTAGACCTCATCACATCCTTGCCAAAGATAGACCATGGTTATATAACAATTTTGGTATTTGTTGATAAGCTCAACAAGTAGATTCACTTGCATCTGATGTGTATATAATAGATGCTTCTATGTTGGCCCGAATTTACTTCAATACTATCTTCAAACACCATCGGATACCAAGGGTTCCCATATGTGATCATGATCCTCAATTCATTGGTAAATTTTGGCAAACACTTTTCAAGCTACTTGGCACCAAGCTTGACTAGTCTATAGCACGTCATTCTCAAACTGATGGTCAAATAGAATGAGAAAATTGAACCTTAGATGATATGTTACATGCTTTTTTCAATGTTCATTATACCAATTAAGATACTTGTCTTATGGTTGCCAAGTTTACCTACAATAATTGCAAGTAGATAAGTATCTTATTCTCTCCCTTTTTCCTTAACTAAAGACAAAATTCACTTATTCCAGATCCTCTTCTTGCCCCATTACCATCTCATATTCCTTGTACTTCCACCTTCTTATCTATGTTATCTATGTCCTTACACCAAGGCAAGTCCACTCCTTGTTGTTCAAAAATGGCAAAAAAAATATGCTAATAGACATCATTGTGATCTCACACCTTTCAAATAGGTTATTAAGTTATGCTTTCCTCTAGTGACCTTCACTTCCTCTTGATACCCAAGTTCATAAACTTACTCTTGATTGGATTGGTCTATTTGATATTATTGAGATTATCTCTCTTGTTGCCTACAAAGTTGCATTCTTAGTCACATGAAGATCCATCCTATCATGTCTTCCTTTATTTATAGCCATCTCCTTTTCCTACTCATATCCAACTTCCTCCTCCTCCCATCTCTATTAACAATAATGAAGAATATAAAATTGATTAATGAGATATCCAACATGGCCACCAATGATAAATTGGATTGGAAAGGGTATCCTCTACCTGATGCCACATGGGAATCTCTTTGTCATCTCCAAAATGCAACTATACAAGAGTTTGAAGATTCCATGGCAATGAGGATATAACTAATAGCGGTGGGAGAATATATAATAATATGCAATTAGTAAAAGCTAAATATAGCTAAAATTAGGTAGAAATAACATATATCTAAAAAGTTCTAAGAATGTTCTAGAAGTATCCAAGGAGCTTCTTGGTGAGAAGCTCATATGAACTTTCCAAGTGTTGAGTGACTTGTAATTCAAGTAAATTGATAGCTTAGCTTGCATACCAATTAAACAACTAGGTTAGCTAGCACTCTAAGAAATGCAACTTCTAGAATAAACCTTCCTTGGAATAGTCTTGGAATCTTGTACCTAATTTGCCTGTAAATACCAAAGCCCAACTCAAGCTAGGCATTTGGAGTTTCCTTTAGTAGAGAGTTTCCAATGTGATCTTTCATTATTCTATTTCTCTCCTTGGTATCTTTTATAATTGTCTTATTTCACACCATCAAACCTTATTTTCTTTCCTCACCATTCCAAGATATTAAAACCACACACATGCATGCAAGGAAAACTACACTTACTTCATTGAGAAACAATCATAAACATCCCAATGTCATGATCTTCTAAATAGTACTCTTTTTTGACACACTCTAGAATTCATCATGGCTTCATCTAACATGCCAAAATTTTCTTTAACATGTAGAGATCTCCAAACAACACAATGACCTTGCTCACAACTATGACACATTAAGAAAGATACTACATCTATATCTTGGAAAAAGAATTCCTCAATACTTTCTTGACCATTGAGCATTGCATTTACAAGGTATCTTTGCTTTGTTCATAGAAACTATCTCTTCTATAAGTAGAGAAAGCACCTAAAGGATCATTTAGTGTGTTTCTAGTCATTAATGGAACCAATCCTCCTTATCATGTAAGATAACAATACCAAGTTTCTAAAAAGATGAAGTAAACTATTCATTGTGAGATGCAACTTGCTTCTTAGGGAGTTATATGGAAGCAAAAGGAATAGGATCCAAAATTCTCTCAACTTGAATCATGGACCAAGGTTATGCATAGAAGGGATAGCATATAGAAAGGAAAATCTAAGAAACTAACCTTAATATATATTATGGATTGGAATAGTCTCATATCAAGAATGGGAATGTGTAATGAAACAATTTACTCTATAGACCAAGCAACATTATAGATTGATAATATTAGGTACCAGGCTAGGTGGTAGATTATGTAAAGATAAAACTAGGAACAAGTCAAAATAAAGTTATAAATATTTATTACTATAATAACTATAGATAGCACTAGCAATAACCAAAGCCCAACTCTATGTCTTTCACGACAAGTTAAGGTTTATAAGATTGTACATATTCAAGGGTACAGGTGGTAGATCCAAATGTCTCATTGTACTATTATTTAGTAAACAAAGCACTCATATGACTATGGGTTAAGCATTTCCTTGTGTCTATGCAAATCTTCCTTTTATTTTTTTGAAAGTCCCAAACTGTTATTTGGCCACTATTCAAGTTTAGATTGATGTTCTATATCACTTAAGCAAGCACTAAGTTTCCAAAAGTCTCTAATTAAGTTATTCTTGAGTAATTAAGTAACCATAAAGTATATCAACTTACTATATGTTGTTCCTTAAAGTCTTTCTTGTTTTGTGAAATATCTATGTTCCTTGTATTTAAGTATACAACTATGGACTTAAAGTTCATGAGAATATTTTTGCATTTTTAACCAAATTAGAAAGTCAACAAGTATATATTTTTAAGGTAAATTTTAGTATTTCTTACTATTTTCCAACCTAAGTATGCATGACCATTTAAGAAAGCTAAAATTTTTATAACAATCCTTAAGGCATCACAATAACTCCATATATCATAGCAAGAAGGGTTCAAAAGTCAAATGGTGGAGAATTTACCTTTAAGCATGTTAAAACCTTTTAAAGGAAATATGCCAAGGCATAGGTACCTTGATATCCCCTTTTCTAGTGTATTTCTATACTCATAACCAGTATAGAAGTTGATAAAGAAGAGTAGACAAGGTATACTATACCAAAATAAGGAAGAGAAAAAAACATCTTGGTGAGATCATAGGGTGGTAACACTTAATATATCCAAAGCAATCAAAAGCATCCAAGGAAAAGAAAAGCATCATGTGTCCTAGAATGTTGTACAATGGAAGATTACAAAAGAAAATCACCCTAGCAATCTTATATCTTATAGGAACATCTAAAAACTAATTAAGTATTTTTAGATGCAATTTGAATTCTTAATTTTACAAAACATAAGAAGGACTAACAAGCCTACAATAACAACAAAAGAATATATATTTACTTGAATGGTTAATTTTATATTTTGGTATTGTGGTAAATGATGAAACTCAAAATAGATTTAGGTATGCAAGTATGGAGAGGTTTGCTTGCCAGCTAAAAAGATAGATAGGGTTTTGACTAAAAGCAAATCAAAGAGATAGAGGCTTTAGTGAATATTGGAACAAACAAAGATCGGAACTTGCAAAGAGGAAAATGTTGGAAATGGGTAAAAGAAACAAGAATGTATATTTAGACTTGAGCGCAATGAAAATATCAAAGAAGGAAGTGAAAGCAGTCCACAAGAAATTATCTCATACACAAGATCCAACATCATGAGATAAAAGAGGTAGAAGAGATAGTAAATAATGAAAAAGGAGGTCAATAGAAAAGGATATGAAAATAAGAAGATATGAGTTAGAACCTACACTTAGAGATATATAAAGGTACAAGAAAGGCTCTAATGGAACAAAATAGATTTGTACCAAGATCAATGTTGTTGATGACCAAGATGTTAGTTGTAGATCAAGGGTTTAATTTTATTGAATTCTTTTACAACAAAAGTGAAAACCTATAGAATATCTAAAAATAAAAATGAATATATATAATAAAAAAATTAATATTTAAAATATATAGGTCAAATTTATGCATATGTTGTTGCATGGGTGATGTATATCTTTGTCACTTTGGTTGATACTATTCAATATTATTGTAAAGTAAAGAGTATCCAAAGTAGATTGAGTCCACTTTCAGAACTTTTATCCAAGTTTTCTAAAGAGAATGCATGAATTTAATGCATTATAAGTACTCTAAATCAAAAATTTATTTCATTATATTTTTATTTTTTTTCAATTCTTGCAAATTTTGAGTCCAAATTTGTAGTAGTATAAAGTCAATGAATTTAGCAAATAAGGCAAGGAAGGAGAAGAGAAAGAGCACAAGAAAGTTGTATAGGACTTATTATCAAAATTCCACCAAAATCCACTTGCATAATCCAATCATACTCAACTTGATAGAAGTGGAGACTAAACACCAAACACCATAAAAACATTGTGGATTCTCAACAAGTGAATTTGTAGGTGTTTGAACATGAGTGAGTATGTACTATTAGTGCTTTTAAAGTGTTTGATATATCTCTGAACTATAGAGTTGGTTTCCTTTAGATAGGAATAATATTTTTCTTCTTATTAAAAAACTTTCAAGGTGTTGTCTGATAAAAAACCACAAGGAACTTTGTAAATAGAATCCACAAATTTTGCACTAATAATAAGACAAATACAATATGGACCTCATATAAAGATTCACAAAGTCTACAATAATAGTAAGAAAAATAAAATATAGACCAACAAACATATTTATCTTTTACTTCTACATTTTCTTATTCTACCTCTAAATCCATAGATGCAACTTCTAAATCTATAAATCAATTTCTAAAATAATTGTATGTGATTTGACACTTAGCTACCCTTCCTAGTTCTTGGTAATGCCTTCTTGGTTCTTAATACCTAGTAGTTACTTAGTAGTTGATCTCACAAAGTCCAATCTATAAAAATATTTGGAGAAAAGTTAGTATTCTTGAAATGTGATTTTAGCAAATGATAAAAAAATTACATAAGTATGGAAGTACCACCAAAATGGTAAACAGTAATAATAAAACACATGCATCCATAGGCACAATAATTTAATATATGTAATGAAATATAACCAAAATTACTTAACATCGACCACTAAATATACAAATGAATTAATTAACTTAAGCAAAGTATAAAAAGAGCGAATTAAACATTATTTCAAGAGACTTACATAATAGCAAAATTTGCAATAGGTTTGTTATTATTATCTTTAATTTGAATTATAAATACCTAATTTCAAGCAACTAGATGTTAAGAAATCAAGCACGACCAAAATTCATCAAAGAAGCCAAAATACCTTACATTAGAGAACACAACTACAATAATAATTGTTGTTAGATTGAGAAGAGATGAAAAGCATAATTTTGATAAATTAAAAAGTAAGAAAAAAAGCCCTCATATATTATTGAGTCGCATGATATTTTTAGCCCAAGGTTGCTCATGCAATCAAACTCATATCCTTGAAAATAGCTTACTTAAAATATTGGAAAATGTATACTCATTGTTCTTTTAACAAGTTTCCTCAAGCCATCAATCACAACCCTTAACCAAGTCCACTTTAGCTATATGCAGAAATTATACTCAATTTCGTTATAATCATTCTAATACACTAAGAGATAATGATTCATGGAACTTTCCAATAAAAAGAGAGAAGTTAAGATAAAATAAGTTATTTTATTTAGGATATTCAAGTCAAGAGATGTTTCTAACTAAGTCATCCAAGGTAGATCTGTCTTAATTATGAGATGAAAAGTAAAACATTATTCATTATGGTTCTTCTTCCATTGAAAGAAGCTACTTAATATATAGAGTAATTCACATTTTTCCTTGTTTGCTAAATTACAATTTTTTTGTACAACCCAAATAAATACTAGAAAAGCAAAAAGTTTTGGGTTCTATTATTGTAGATCTCTCTGGATTGTAAGATGGTTTAGGCTTTTGTGGGACTTTGGTCTTCCTATAGTCCTAATTTCGAGATGTGCCTTATTCAGAAATAAAGTTACCAAAGTCTTTGAAGATTTCTTTATTATGAGATAAATCCATGTGAGATTAGAAGACTATGATATGCTCAAGAATTGTTACAATGAAATGAGCCTTTGTGGAATAAGTTATATTTAAGATCCTTGAGATAATCAATATTCCTGTCAATATCAATACTACTATCATCAAATTCAGATTAGAAATTTCAAAGTCAAAATCTTTATATAAAGTACACTAAAAATCTAAACACGTCACCAAGATATTGTAACCGAAAGACGTACTTATTGGAAAATAAAGTCATTTCATTGCTTCACAAAATTGATGAAACATACCATATATCCAAGATGTAACATGTTGTATGTTTAGACATCGCGATTACTTCAAGTGATGAAGCAAGGACCAAAACTCAAGATAGAAGGCTCAGTAGTATGATATAAATGACAAATGTGTGTTAGTTTGTGGATGATATTGATGATATAAACAACAACCATAACCAAAATGGAAAATTCCACCTTATAAAAATAAAAACTCAATTATACCGAATTATCTTCCAGACTACAACTCACCCTCAAATTGGATAAATGCATAAAACTAAAATTGAAAGAATGCAAAAATTTAGGAATAAACTGATACATATAAACTGAACTTGAAAGAATAAAGAACTTAAGAGTTAGCCAGCACAAGCTTATACCAAACTAGAATTTACACCAATTCACCATAACAACTTTACTAATTTTCTGAATAATCTGCTTTGAAATTGCTTGAAAGTAAGAATAAAAGCTAAATGCTTCAAAGCAATCATGGGTATGAGCTCCGAAAAGCTTGTCCAAAAAGCATGTATGTTAATGAAAACAGCATTGTCAAAGGAGGATATCAAGTTTTGGATCAAGAGAAGTCAGACTAGAAACAACCGACCCAAAGTGTGCAGAGAAAGGAAGGCAATTCTCACGAAATAACACATGTGAAGATGCATGTTGAGCCAAAAATCGTAACAATGTAACCCACATAAAGTGCACAGAAAAGTAAAATCAAGAATTACAAAATCCCCCATCAAGTTAAAGAAGAAAAACGTAGTGAAAAAGTGACAGTGTAATGATCTTCCATATAAGTACCTGTCGTATTCTTCATAAGTAGACGGGGACCAAAAACCATAGATTTGTGCCATACCCAAATGCACTAAACTCAACTAGAGACCAAGTTTAACAATGGTTCATAGAGATACTTGTGAAAAAAAAATGCACATCAAATACAAGAAAATGGAAGTGAAAACACACAAAGACACCGAAAATACCAACCACGGAGAACAGAAAGAAATCGTCAAAAAATAACATCAAAGAGAAAGATTGAACAAATTATCAAATAAGAAGAACCAGCAAGTCAACAACACTACTTTCCAACAAGTCAAAAGAAATAAAATCCTCAAACATAAAAGTGGATATCGAAAAGCTTAACAATAATTGACAATTTATTGGCAAGAAGAAGATGAAAACGCATATTCAAATAAATAACCCAAAAGTTATCACACGCCAAGAATAGAATCCTACTACAGGATAAGCTTCTTTCATCCATATGGAACTTCTTGCAAAAGCTCAATTTACGGAGTCAAATATATACTTCCACATTTAGTGTCCAGGTTTCTCTTGAATTTCAGAAGAATAACCTTTATTAGAGACTAAATCATTTGATAATCCAAACATTATGGTTGAGACAAGTCACCTTAAAAGGCCTCCACTTAGTAATTTTCAATATCAAAGTGCGAAAAACCTGAACAGCTCTGGCTTCAACTGTACAAACTGCCTCAATTACGTGAATGGGCATCTCTGCAGATATTTACGCCTTAAGTCAAAACAGAGTGTCTCATAATCTTCCTCTTCGTCTCAGTCCGTCTCCCGAGTTCTATTTCAAAGTCCTGATTGTCCACACGACTACACTGGCGGGTGAGGTGAATCTACTCCTTTGGGCCGCTTGTTTGAGAGGGGCCACACCTCTCGATCATCGTATCATAAAGCTGCTTTCCATTCTGTAAGCAGACATAACATCACGAAATTTGTACGAGTCATTAGTTAGCTGGTGATAACGCGTACAGTACTGACTAACTCCGTTTAACTATGGTTTAAGAGTGTCATGGGAAAGGTTATCCCTCGTTGTTTCTAACCAGTCGACCAAGGATACGGATTTCATTGTTTGGAAAGGAGTTACTAAAGAGATTGGTCGGATCCTTCATTGGAGGACCTAGACCTGGATGACATAGAGTGGGTCTGGGGCTTGATGCCCATGATGCCTTTGACACAGTCATCATCCACTGTCAATATTAGTCTGCGGTCTATATGTGCCATGAACCAGTAGATTCAGCTGGATTACATACTAACAAGTGGCCGAATTCCGAATGAAACCTTTTCAAAGCTCAATCCAAGACTTCGCATGATTAGCAAAACCTCCTACAGCTCACATTTAGTATAGCTTTGAGGCAATGGCTGAAGATTTAAGGCAGGAGCCGCAGTGCTTCTAGACACTTCGGGAGTTAGAGATAGTTACTTCACGAAGAGCATTTTACATTGTGGAGCGAAGTTACTGTAGCAGACTACACCGCACGAAATAAGTTCCTAAAGGGATGCCTTTAACATTTATGACTGATTTCGGTGCTGAAAGAATGTGTCCATTCCGGTGATAAAGACTCTTCTTCTTTTCCTTGTTAGGCTAGACGGCCTTATATCTCTCGGAGGATGCCATCCAACAGGAGGCAATGGTTTTTGGTTTCTAATTCGAAAGCGTGTGTCGTGGATCAATCATTAGAAGGAATCTAGAAATTAATAGATGAGGGAACGATGAGGAAAGATTGTTAGTTTCTTACAAAAATAACAGGGAAGAAATGAATTTGGCCTTCCAGCTTCGTTTGGGTTTCCTTGAAGTAGACAAGGACTGGGAAGCCTGGCCACCAGAGCTCCCAGTTGACAAATGACGAGTACCTGTACAGATAATGGTAGAAATGTTCAGATAACTCAAGTTTCAGGTAAACAACAAACAAGACTAGCCTCTTGATCATTGAACAGTAGTTGTTCTCTTAAAACAAATGACACTCTGCTGAGAACGAGTAGCCAGCTCTTTGCTTCCTCGTTCTATATCATACGCTAGGTACCACTTTATAAGCTAGCAGGACTTCCTTCGAAGGGAAGCTCAGGAGTAGAGTTTGCACTAGACTGCAGTTCAAACTTCCCATCACTGGCCATTATTGCAAACTAGCCACATCTGTATAAAATCTAACGATTTCTCCCGGATGATTTATATGTGAGTAATTGGAGCAGAAGCCGTTCGCAGAACGAGGGATCTAAACCCACTTAGGACCAAACCGATGGCAACCGGAGACATGCAGACGAAGCAATGAATGTATGCAAGAACAGATGCAAACCGAAGACAAGCAGATCTAAGCAAGTAAATACATGCAAGGCTAAGCAAGTAGGAATTGACAAAGAAGATGGGTAAACTCGATCGAAAGCAGAAGCAAAAATTGATACCTTCCGTGAGCATAATATTGCATACAATATCTATAGTGGTATGCATCATGTAATAAATGAGGAGCGTCTTCTCGAGCAAAAACAGAGGATACAGTTGAAAGCAGAGGAAAACCATCAAGCAAGTACAGAGATGCATTCGAAAGCAAAGGGAAACCATTGAACAAGTAGGAAAATAGACTTAGTGGGTGATAGATGGGCAGGAGCTCTATGTAATATAGAACGTGATGCATTACAAGATTACGCCTTTAGATCATGCCTTCGGCCTTCTTATCATTGACAGTTATTGCAGATTAGCCACGTCTTGATAGAGAATAAAGTTGTTCCCCCAATCCTTAACATGTTACAGAAGGTGATGCATTTGCAGGAAGACTAGTACGCATTTAACTCATGCATTGGTTGCGACATAGGCACTTACTTCCACCGATTCTTCCCACCTACGAAAACATTTTCTTCGGACTCATCCAGCTCATTTCCAATTTTTACTTCCTGCACGAATACATGTTATTGCTATCCATGTGTGCTACCTAATCTTGTCTGCTCTCATTACTGAAAAAATTGCTCCTAGGGGGATGCTCTAGAACGATTGCCACAGAAAGTAGAAACGCAAGGTTCAGTTTAGCGCCAATCTCCTCGTAACAAACTATTAAGTGAATATTAAGTTTCATACTGGAAGGTAAAGTCGCACTTAACGTTCCGTACCAAGGCTTCGTCGTCGAAGACAAATCTGACGCGAGTAGTCTGCACAAAGTTATCAACATCTAATTCCATTGATCAAAGACGTTGAGAATTTTCATGTTCTCCAATAGATGAGAAATATCACTCTTACAATCACTCTGTGGCTGTAGACTATTCTGCATTCTCAATCTCAAGACTGTACAACCTTTCCCTTCAAGACATAAGTCTATTACGATGCGCTGTTAGTGAAAGATGTATTATTGATTTTCAAGCAAGTATTGATTTGTCAACCTCTGTCGAAGATCCACCTGAACAAGAAGAAGCAGGCCGAGAAGACCTAGAGGTGCCGCGGGCAACACGTTGTCTGTATAGATTAAAGCTCCAGCTGCACCTGAACAGATTAAGAATGTAATTAAAGGTGAGCTCATAGAAGAGGAAGAAGGCACTGCCAATGCAAGAGCACTCCGAGAAAATCTGCGTAACCTAGAACTTTTAGATAGTTGTGTCTACTTAACTCGACTGAATGAGGAGTGGGGGGTTATGCAATAATAATACGCTTAGCGCTTTGGTGGTTTTTCTTGAATAACTTTTAGTCTCTAATGAGGAAGAGGAGGGTGTCCTCGTTTACCATAAACAATGCACCTGAAGTATGGACTTTCCGGGCGTGCCCACTGTAACATATCGAATATGAGTGATAGAGGAAAATAGGGCAGCTTGTACAGGCTCTCCATACTACCAGCGTGTGTACATGGAAGTAAGGGAAAGTTTGAAATCTCACCGAGCAAAATCACAGGAATGCGGTAATCAGGATCCGGTACCACTGTCTCTCGCACAACTTTGACCGCGGCCTTCTTCTTCCCGAACTGAATTGCCAAATTTAAACACGTAATTTAGCAGTTGGTTCACAGGTCTTTTTAATCTACCCGATCCTCCTTGCACATATCAGGAAAGCCACGACTATGTTCGTCGCCAGAGGCCTCTTTGATACATTGAAAAATCTCCAAGCGCTTTCTGCAGGTCACTCAAACCTGTACTTTGATCCAATTCGCATATTCGCCACTTCCCCTCTGACACATTCTCTTATCTCATTGACTGGACCCGCTAGTGATTCGAGATATTAGAAAAAACCGTGTTAAGAGGAAATGCATAAGGACGAGGCATGAACTGGACACATACCAGTGCTTCTACTGTAAGCTGCTGCTGCTTCTGAGGCCGCTGCACTGTCACAAGTGATTGATAACAAAAGTTTCTTTTCTCCTTGAGACTGTTTAGCGCGCTCAACTTGCCCAATCCGCCAATACTTCCACCTGACACTCTCCCGGTTGATGCGTCTGCAATCACGGCGAGAACGAGCTCAATAAAGTTCAGCTGCCGCATCCGATTGTATCAGCTTACCATTCGACAGTGTACAAAAGAGATAATGGTGTAGTAGAACCAAAACTCACTTTTGTAGCTGGACACACGTTGCAGAAAAGAGGAGCAGGAGATTGAAATCAGGCTTGAAGTGGCCATTGCTGCCCCTCAAGCAAGTAATGAGTGGAGATTTGTTTCAAATTTCAGACCTCCCAGAATCCCTCCTCCAATGACAGAATGCTCACCCTCGGTAGTACTCTAAACTGTATGCTTCTCGTCTGACATGAACCACCCAAGTCTGTCACCCTTCGCTTAACATGGTCCACTGTACGCGAAGAGCAAGCTGAACTGCAGCAGATATGACTGGCCCCGCCACTTTCTTTCCAGCACCACTGAGGGCATCCCACGTCTGCCAAATACAAATGGCGAGATCTCACCCAAGCGCGTGTTTTGCTTACGGGCGATCGTTTAACTTCTGAACGCCCAAGCGAAAACTCGTGGCTCACAGTTTATCCTTCGGCTTTTACTCTTCTTTGTTGGGTTTAGGGAGGTGTCCTTTATCTATGAACTGAGGTTTGAGCGATGGCCAATCAACCAACGTCCTTTCACCACATAAGAATTCTGAAATATTAGCCAAAGTTGGAGTTACTTACAGCGTTGTGGTTACCGAGGTCTACTACTGCTGCAGGGAGAAATGCCCCGTGTCCTGGGAGACTGGAGAACAAACGTCTTGGTACGTTGAGGAGCTTTTCTTTGATCCGAAGTGGATACCAGAGGGTACTATATAGTGGAAGGGTTACTACCCACGCATCTCTTGGCTCCTTTGGAGTGGTGAAGACTGTACTACTGCAGTCGTGGGATTCTTGGTTGGGAGTAGAATTGTGGTAGCGTTTACAGCATTTGTTTTCAGTACATCTGCGATTCCCAACCCACAAAACATATTGTCCGAGTGAACGCAAGAAATTCCAGTTGAATCTATAGATAAGATTCTTATCATCCGGTAACGTCTGGAAAATTATTAGAAGTGAGTTTACAGAGGAGTTCTATTATTATTTCAAAAAGTGAGGGCCGGAATGCCTGTGCTATTTTCTCGAATATGATGGAGTCCACCTACATGATTTGTTGTGGAAGACCAGCATTACCTTCATCGAAGTACCTATCAGGAAGTGACTTTTGCAGTGACACGAGATGGAATACCAGATCATTTTTTCAAGTAAATTCGGGCAGCAGTGGAGCTGGGAATATTATTCGAAGAAGACATGGAGTTAAATTGTGCAACCACAATGATTCTCGCAATGGCTGGATTTTGAGGGGAGTAGACAATCGTCACTCTCTTCCACCGAATGTAGAGTTGGAGAACGCACAGGTTCAAGATGGGAATAACATGGAGAATGAGAAAGCCCTCAAGGCAGTCAGTAATAACAACGATGAGATTTCGAGAGATGAGTTGGATGTGGCTGCGGGTCCTAATGCATTCTGGGACCGATTTCCGCAGAGATACAAGCTAATTGTGACGACTTCATTAGCATTTGTGGTCTGCAACATGGACAAGGTAGCGATTCTCACAATCTAAGATCTAATTTTTAATTTTGCACTGTTTGTAGGTTTCGAACACGTATTCTTGAACCAGTGTGATACAGGCCTGTGCAGTCTCTGCGTCAATTTTGAGTTTTCTTTTGACATAATAATGTTAGGCAGGGTAACTCGTGCATATTTAGCTCATTGACGTCTGACAAGTCACAATTTAGTGCAATCATCGCAGGTGAATATGAGTGTTGCTATCATCCCGATGTCCCACCAACTTGGATGGTCAGCTTCAACAGCAGGACTTGTTCAGTCTTCATTCTTTTGGGGTTACGCCCTTAGCCAGCTGCCCGGCGGTTTTTTGGCTGGAAAATACTCTGGAAAGTAAGTCTCCGATTCATTTCTGTATTTCGTATCAAAGAACAGTGATATCAAGGTTACAAGCGTAAAGACGATGAAGTTGTGGCAGATCAATTATATCCGGGAAAAACCTTGTGCAAGATTCACAACAGATTCATAGTTCCTAATGGCCTTTTCGATGTATAATAGAATCACGCATCATCCTGAGCGCCGGAAGGCAAAGTTCAACTTTCCGAATATACATAACATTCCTAGCCTTGGCAGTATGTTTGATAAGGATACTCAGGTTGCTCATTTTACGTTGTTAGTTTAGTTAATCTCTAGTTTAGAGACTTCCCTTGACTTGAAGAATCCTCTAGAAGCCCTGCCAGATGTCCTCTACTTAGGGTAAAGAGTGGGCGCAGCCCTAATTAGGGTTATGCAAAGCAACCCCCTAGGGTTTGCTTAAGTGTATATAAGAGTGTTTTCTACTCCTGTTTCAGTCAGTTCTTCAACAAGGGTGATTCCCAACACCTCTTCCTTGCATTTCGTGAAGTCCTGAGTTGCCTAACATCATCTCAGGATTGTCTTTGGATATCTCAGTATTAGAGGCTACTAGTGCTGCGTGAGAGAACCTACTTGATGCTTGTGAGCTGTGATACAAGAGGAGAGATCTAGTATTGCAGTAGTGATGTCTGATACATCAGAGATCAGAGGGAGTGATAGACCTTCCACTTCAAAGGGTAGGAAGCTTGGTTCTTATCAGGTTATGGGCCCACAATCACCACTGGGGTTGATAGGAGAACTCAGAGAGATAGAGAAACTGGGGAAGACTAACTACAAAGCTTGGGCTTTGGATGTGAGGACTATCTTAGACAGTTATGACTGTCTAGAGTTTGCATTAGAAGCTCATGATATAGATGAGCTAGAGGCAAACAAGGAGGAGAGAGTCAAGCACTCTACTACTAGGAGGTTTCTGCTGAGGGCTATGGAAGAGCCAGCTAGAGACCTAGTAGATACTTATGTTTGGAGTTGGGAGATTTGGGAAAAGATCAGAAACTATTACACTGTTGAGAAGCAGGAGAGCTCCTACCGAGTCTGGTCTACAGTAAAGAACTTGAGACTGGAGGAAGGTGAAGATTTCATCTGTTATCTGTCAAAACTGCAGAAGCTTTTCAAGTGTATCAAGGAGGATGGGGTTGTACTTACAGAGAAGTATGAGATCAATCATCTCTTAGATAGTCTTCCTTCAAGCTATGACTCTGTCCTAGTAGCTCTGCAAGTTTTACCTGTTGAAACTGTCACATGGGATTTTGTGATACACAAATTGCTGGTGTTTAGCAGACACAGAAAAGACAAAGGGCTGAAGTTATATGAGCAGGGAGATGCTGCTCTGTTCAGTGCTTCTTCTCAGTCAAGAAGAGTGCCAGATGGAAGAGTGAGCAAACCAGAGCAAACCAGAGTGAGTAACTCTGGTAAAGGAGTTAGTAGTGTTGATGACAGGACTTGTTATTTCTGTAATGAGAAAGGTCATATTGCACTCAGATGTCCCAAGAGAGGACAAAGGAGAGAACGAGAGCTGAAGATGGTAGGCAAGAGACCTCAACCAGTAAAGGGACGAAAATCTGGGAGTTCAGCTTACAACTCAGAGGAGTGCCATGAGATAGTCAGCGATGAGGAGGGGTACTCAGCAGAAGAGCTGGATTGTGGAATGTTGGCAGAATCACAATTGTCCTCAAACGGTTCTGGATGGTTCTTGGACTCAGGAGCCACCTCTCATATCTGTTATCAGAAGGAGCTGTTCTCAACTCTTCAACCTCTGAAGATTCCCAAGAGTGTTCGTTGTGGACCTGGGATTCTGAATCCAGTGTTAGGAACTGGCAAAGTTCCTATTGCCTTCATGGGATGTTCTGAAAAAGGCTATTTGGAAAATGTACTGTATGTTCCAGATTACACCAAGAACTTGATATCAGTACATAGCCTCATGGAGCATGGTGTGGATGTTCTGTTTGAAAGCAACAGAAATCAATGTACTTTGAAGAAAGGAGAGCTGGTCCTTGGGTATGGTACTGCCAAAGGGAAGCTGTTCAAGTTGATGGAAGCTGATGGTTCTGATTCTGCATTGGTAGCAGAAAACAGAAATGATATCCATCTCTGGCATTTGAGGTTAGGGCATTTGTCAGTGCAAAACCTATTTGCCCTGGAGAAGGTAGTGGATGGGTTGAAACTAGATCCCAAAGGAAAACTCGAGTTCTGCATTGGGTGTGCAGAAGGTAAGGCACACAAGGCTCCTATCCCCAAGAAATCTTCATCTAGAGCTTCTGGTATTCTAGATGTCATACATTCTGATGTATGGGGATACATGACTGAGAAGTCATTGAGTGGAGCAGCCTACTATATTTCTTTTGTGGATGATTACAGTAGAAAGAGCTTTATCTATCTCATGAAAAGCAAGGATGAAGTGCTGCGAAAATTCCAGAAGTTTGTAGCCATGGCTGAGTTGCAGACTGGGAGGAAAGTCAAGCGATTGAGAACAGATGGAGGCAGAGAGTACAGGAATGAGGAATTCCTCTCTTTTCTGTCCGAAAAAGGAATCCTCCTTGACTGTACTGCAAGAGACAGTCCTGCACAGAATGGAGTTGCAGAAAGGTTGAATAGGACACTGGTGGACAAAGCATTGGCAATGCTCCAACATGCCAAGCTGGAGAGAAAGTTTTGGGGTGCTGCAATTAGCACTGCAAATTTTCTTAGAAATATCAGTGGTACCACAGCATTGCAAGGAAGAACTCCTGAAGAATGCTGGAGTGGTAAGACACCTAATCTTTCAGCTTTGAAAGTCTTTGGATGTCCTGCCTATGTTCATATCCCCAAGGAGCAGAGGAGGAAGTTCACAAAGAAGGCTGAGAGAATGCTTTTTGTAGGATATGAAGAGGGATTGAAAGGATATCTTCTGTACAATCCTAAGTCTGGACAGATCATCAGAAGTAGAGATGTACTCTTTGATGAATTGAGGACTTGGAGTGAGAACAGTGATCAGTTGCAGAAGCAAGCTGATCAGTTTGATCAGCCTGATCAATCTATCTTCCCAAGCTGCAGAGTCAGTTTTTCGGATCAATCATCAGAAGAGCAATCTCTACCTGAAGCTGATGGTTCACCAAAGGAGAGTCTGAAGGTGTACAAAAGGAGGCCTAAACAGACAGTGGTTTCTGATTCTGATACTACAGAAGGTGACTCCCACAAGCAGTCTGCAGATGCAGAATCTCTGAGTGAGACTCCAGAGATGTCAAGAGACGGCATGAATCTTCTGGGCACAGAGCCAAGAAGATCACAGAGAGATAGAAAACCTATTGACAGACTTGGTCTTCTATCAGAAGAGATGTTAGATGAATCTTACATCTGTCATGAAGATTGTGATCCAGTCACTTTACAGCAAGCTATGCTCAGACCAGATTCGAGTCAGTGGGAGTTGGCTATAGCAGAAGAGAAGAAGTCTCTTCAGACTAATGGTACATGGGTACTAGCTGATTTGCCACCAGGTAGGAAAGCAATTGGCTGCAAATGGGTTTTCAGGGTCAAACGTGGAGCTGAGAATGAGATCCTGAAGTACAAGGCAAGACTTGTTGCAAAGGGCTTCAATCAGAAAGCACCAATAGATTATTCAGAAACTTTTGCACCAGTTGCCAGGTATGGATCTATTCGCATGCTTCTAGCTCTTGCAGCAGAGAGAGATTGGGAAGTGGAGCAGTTAGATGTGAAAACAGCCTTTCTCAATGGAGATTTGAGAGAGACTATTTACATGGATGTTCCAGATGGATATACTGAAGGCAAAGGAAAAGTATGCTTGCTTAAGAAGGCTTTATATGGCCTTAAGCAAGCTCCTAGAGCCTGGTATGAGAAACTGGACTCATACTTGAGAGAGCAGGATTTCAAACGAGCAGATTCTGACATGAGTGTGTATACTAGAGATGATGTATACATAGCTGTATATGTAGATGATCTGTTACTGTTGGGGAACAGTGAATCTATCAAAGGAGTGATAGATTTCTTGTGCTCTGTTTTTGAGATGACTATCCTTGGTGCTGTAAAACTCGTTTTGGGAATCAAAGTGAGCAGAGACAGAGAAGCAGGATGGATCCGGATCAGCCAACCACAGTATGTGAGATCCATACTAGCTAAGTATCAGATGACAGAGGCAAATCCTGTCTCTACACCTCTTGATCTGGGGTGGAAGCACAGCAGAATCATAGATGGGGAGGTGAATCTCTGTGACAAAGTGTTGTATCAGAGTGCTCTTGGTTCTCTAATGTTTATCATGGTCTGTACAAGACCAGATATATGCTATGCAGTGGGAGCACTAGCTAGATATACTAGCAACCCTGCACAAGTACATTGGAAAGGTATAAAGAGAGTATTTAGGTACTTAAAGGGTACTCAAGATGCATTCTTGGAGTACAAAAGGCAAGGTAACATACTTGCTCCTACTCTTGAAGCATATACAGATGCTAGTTGGGGAGATGACACAGATAACAGCAGATCAACTAGTGGATATGTAGTTATGCTTAGTGGTGGAGCAATCAGTTGGCGTAGTAAGCAGCAAACATCTGTTGCACTGTCTACTACTGAGGCAGAATTTATGGCTGCCTCAAATGCTACTCAAGAAGTCATCTGGAACAGGAGACTTCTTAAGGAGCTGGGTTTTGAGCAGAAAAGTCCTACTACATTGTACTGTGACAATACAGGAAGTATAGCACTCAGCAAAAATCCTGTACATCACCCAAGGACTAAGCACATTGAGATTAGAAGAAGATTTGTAGAGGAGAAAGAAAAGGAGAATGTTGTGAAGTTAGTTTACTGTCCTACACAGGAGATGACAGCAGATGTGTTTACAAAAGCATTACCTAAAGATAAACACATGAAATGTGTAGTAGAAATGGGAATAGTCCTAAACTCTCATTAAGTGGGAGTGTTAGTTTAGTTAATCTCTAGTTTAGAGACTTCCCTTGACTTGAAGAATCCTCTAGAAGCCCTGCCAGATGTCCTCTACTTAGGGTAAAGAGTGGGCGCAGCCCTAATTAGGGTTATGCAAAGCAACCCCCTAGGGTTTGCTTAAGTGTATATAAGAGTGTTTTCTACTCCTGTTTCAGTCAGTTCTTCAACAAGGGTGATTCCCAACACCTCTTCCTTGCATTTCGTGAAGTCCTGAGTTGCCTAACATCATCTCAGGATTGTCTTTGGATATCTCAGTATTAGAGGCTACTAGTGCTGCGTGAGAGAACCTACTTGATGCTTGTGAGCTGTGATACAAGAGGAGAGATCTAGTATTGCAGTAGTGATGTCTGATACATCAGAGATCAGAGGGAGTGATAGACCTTCCACTTCAAAGGGTAGGAAGCTTGGTTCTTATCATACGTATTACTCATGAACTCGACAAGTTCTCTCAACTAAACATTGGGCTTCCAGGAAGGTGTTGCGAGCTGGTGTTTTGGCTTGGTCAATAGCCACAGCTGTGGTCCCGCTTACTGCTTCATATCTTCCCGGTCTATTCTTCTGTCGCTTGTTGGTACATTTTCTAGCACTCCATCTTTAAATGATGTTTAGTTTCCTCATTCATGGGGAAAACAGTCGTCGCCGTGAACAAGACCAAGTCTCTAACTGAGTCTGAGTTATTCCATGATATCCTACACTTGTAAATATAGTATCCTGATATACTTTATCAGCTATGTCTCCTAACCGGATATATAGAGGTTGTAAAAGTCGGACTATCTTGTCCTTCTGCAAGAACAAAAGCATCACAACACAAATAACGAAACCACAAATGTGATAGCATTAAAAGTCCCAATTTAAATCGAAGTTTTATGCTGGGAAAGTTTCTGAACGTTGGGCTACTTCAACAATTCTGAGAGTCTGGAAAGAAGGGAAAATATTGCTAGGGTTCAACCACAGGTTGGTCTATTACATCCTTGAGAATCATATCAGCAGGCAATTTGTACAGGTTGGATTAGGGGAAGGTGTGTCCCCGTCTGCGGCAACAGATTTGATTGCCAGGTACAGACAATTATGTTTTCCTAACTTTGACCTCTTAATGCAAGACTATAACTCCATCTGGAGGCTTATAACCAAGTCTGTAACCTTTGCTCTATTGTGAGCTCCCTCGTGAGGAACTTGTGATCCTGTCTCACATTTTTGTTCAGCAGCAATGCGGTTTCAATCGAGTAGGTTTATAAACTGTCCTGTGTTTTGCCATGCAGCTGCTGTCATGTAATGGTAAGCAAACGTACATCAGTTGATCTAAGTTGAAGTTAATATGCACTGTCTGAGGTGTTAAGCGAACTTGAGCTTTCTGCGCAGGACGATGCCCATACAAGAACGTGCTAGAGCTGTATCATTCGTCTTTGGAGGCCTAAATGTTGGGAGTGTTGTCGGGTAAATTTGATGCAGTCAATTTCTTACCTCCACATTCTCCTTTTGGGGCAACTAAAACTGTCCTTAGACATCCAACCGATATATTACAATAGGCAAAATAATTTCTTATCGTGTGGCATTTACTTTTCACTATTCTTTATTAACTGGATCTTCAAGTAGGCCTGTGGTGTCCCATTGATATGGGAATGCAAATTTCCGAGGAAATTGCTATAGTTTCCGGGATGGGTTCAAGCAGCGAATTCCTTGTGTCTTAACCCTTCACGATAAGTGGGCTGTTTTTACTTAGTCAACTTACCCTTTATGATTGGTTTGCAGACTCTTACTGGCTCCAGCTATCATCAAGCTCTTCGGCTGGCAGGTTGTCTTTTATTTGTTTGGTATCATCGGAATAGTCTGGTAACTGCGACACATGCTCTTCACCTTTCATAACTGCGACACACCGTGACTGACCAGCAACTCTCCCCGATTGACTTGGCTAACAGCGAGCTTGAATACTTATGTCTGAAACTGAAGTTTATTGTTTAGAACTTTTCTCCGTTCTCTGTTGTTGTTAGAAAACATTCTGCTATTAGGCTAGCTATCAAGTTACTATCTTGTTTGTGAGTGGAAGGCAGATACAGCGAGTGAGTGTGCAAAACAACGTGTCTTTTGGTACGGAACTTCTCTTGACCTTGTGAATGTAGGTGTTTCACCTTTGATACAGCTGCAACTGAGAAGGGAGCGAGTGGTGCACCAGCTTCAAGCAAACGATTAGCTGGTTAGTGCTGCCAGATGATGGTACTATTGAAAGTGGTGCTTTTGGAGACCAACCAGAAGAATATCTCTGCCCACGGCTTCATTCACATACTTCCTTTTTTTGACTTTTGTTTTTCTCTGGACTTGTCAGGAACTGGGAATCCTTACGAGAATGGAAGTGCGCTCAAGTTAACTTCTCTGAGTACCGCCAAGAAGGAAGCCGTGAAGGCAGATTCAGATCTACATGCTGCCAGTTTTGACATCAGTGACAAGGTACGAGTTATCTTTTCTTTATTTTCTGATCAGGCGCCTTTCCAGTTCTTGTCAAGAATCTCTAAGAAACGGAAAGGCTCCCTGAATTGGTTATCCTTCTTGATAGCTTATCCTATCTTGTCATGCTGGGACTCACACTGAATGAGTGGGACTTTCTTTATCACCCCTGAATAAAGACTCTATCAAGCGTAGGCTGATTCTCCCTAGCAGCTAGGCGTGGGAAATTGTAATTTACATCCGAAGGAGGTCAGAGTGTTTCCCCACTACCTAGAACTAGAGTAATGACGAACTCACCTAAATTTGAAATCAATTTCGTTGTTTTTACCCCTCGGATAGTGTGTTGAGATTTTTCCAATTATTGTTGTAGTTGGATTATGTTTTCAGGCAATTCCAAGTTGCTTAGACTTGCCGCATTTAAGTGTTTCAAATTTGCATGTGTTCAGTTTGTGTCGGTTATGTCCTCAGTGGTACCTCTGAGGACATAACCGGTGTGGATCCCCCGTTCTACGAACAGCTTTTGTTCCTATTTCACATAAATTACGTTTGACAGCTCCAAGTTCGCAATAGTTTGGATATTTGTTGAGGTTTCTATCATCATGTATGAAGGCCTCACTGTCTTAAAATCTCTCAGTAAGTGAAGCCGTCTTCCATCGTCCTGGATGAAAGGGAAAGGCATACGATTACTTATTGGAGGGTTCCTCCTTGCAGGCTATTCCTTGGAAGGCCTTCTTCAAAGAGCCTGCTTTGTGGGCTATGATGTATGCCCATTTCTGTGGAAACTGGGGTCATTACAATCTTCTCTCTTGGTTTCCTACTTACTTCAGGTAAATTTGCAAAATCAAGGATGATATGTTTTCCAATCTTTCCAATAAATTCGAGCCCACAGCTTACAACGAGTCTTTTATGCCTGTGATAGTGAGGAGCTCAGCTTGGACCTTACAAATGCGGCACTGGTGAGTGATTTAGCTTGGGACAGTAAAATCAGTTTAATTTCTTTTGATCTTATTTGCCTCTGTAGAATCATAAATCAATATTTTGCATCTTGTATACTGATGCTAGTAACCAAACTTCAGTCCGTCCATGAAGAACTCGTACAAATTTCCGTTACTCTCGTACATACACCGGATGCATAGATGAAAGTCCATGTGAGAAGGCTCTCAATACTTCATAGGGTGACGCACCTTTTCAAGTTGCCGAACATATGTGTGCGCACTTGATAACGTGGAACATTTTGTGAAATGTAGGTGTCTATCCTTCCTCCACTAGGTTCCGTGGTGGTTTCTGGAATTGCGTCTTCTCTGGCTGATAGTTTGATATCTAAGGGTGCCGACACAACGAAAGTAAGTCTCAGATTGTCATGAACACCAATAATGTATGCCTCTGGCCTTTTTCTCAACTCCTCTTTGGCAGACGCATAACGATTAAAAGCTCATTGTTTATCTATGGATGACAGTTGGTATCTGTGTTAAGACAATTCTAGGAAGTCATGCAACCTTACTTGATTTACAAACTATATCGTTTTACGTTCCAGATCTCAGGTATAATTGTTGTAAAATCATAAAGCTCCTGCAAGCAATGCTTTTCATCGGAAGTACCGGAAGTCAAGTCACTCAGATCTTCATCTCATTTAATGTGCTTAAATTTCTTCACTTGTCAGACATGAAGCTTCATCCTTTTTAATATTGCACATCCTTTGGCTGTTTATCAATAACAGGTCAGGAAACTCTGCCAATCAATTGCCTTCCTCTCTCCAGCAGTGTGCATGGGTATTGCTTCATTCTGTCCAGGTCTTCCCCCTTGGGTGATAGCTGTGATTCTGACTCTTGGTTCCAGCTTGTCAACCTTCACACTAGCAGGTAACTGGCCCCTAAATTACAGAAGTTGAGAAAAATTTGCAGTCGAATACTCATTCAAATTTAAACTTTCTGTCGTAAATAAAGCTACAGTACCTAAGCAAGCATGTTCAGTCATATTGGTCCGTGAATTGACCTAAGCACGACTGTGATTGACTTCAGGACTGTATTGCACACACCAAGATATTTCTCCAAAGTACGCAAGTATCTTACTGGTAAGGATCATCCCGAAACTGCTCATTTCACGGATGCCAGAGCATGTGATTTGCTCCCTTCATGTTCTTTACGGTTTTTAATAAGTCTACCTGGCAACAGCAGTTATATGACCGGCGGCCAGTGGATATGAATTTTTATTAACCCAGTCAAAGTAAAGAACGAATAAAAGGAATGGTAGTGTTGAGAACAGTAAATAATTTGAGAAAGGTGCTCTTCGAATATGGTCCATCATTCCAGGTTCCAGCTTGAGAACATCGCAGAAACATTCACTTGCTTTAGTTGTGCAGTCAGTGCAACACCGTGGATGGTGTCCAACGATCGGGACACACACTACGGATAAAAGGATAGAACTCAAGCTGCATCGGATGACACAGTAATCCAGGGCACTATACTTTGACGCTTTGGGATCTGCACTTTAGGATCCACGATGGTCGCACTCAGAGTGTGGAATCTGATTACTGCAGGGAATAACTAATACCGTCGGAGCTGTTCCTGGCATTCTTGGAGTGGCGTTGACAGGCTACATTCTTGACCAGACGAAATCTTGGACTGTAAGTAGCTCAAGAGACTTAGTCTTAATCCCCCGAATCTGTCGTTGAAATAGTACATTGATCGAGTATGTATGTAAGTGCGATATGTTTTAGAGACATGTAATTACTTTTTAGATTGAACTTCCTACTTGTTGGAAGCTTGAAAATTGACTACCATATAACCAGTTGTCGGATTGCTGATTATCCGAGGTGCATGTGGCAGCTGGCGTTATTCGCACCATGTATATTCTTCTACGTTACAGGTGCAATAGTGTGGAATGTATATGCCAGCAGCAAACCAAAAGACTTCTAAAAGCCACTTATCTGTCATGTCAACTACTTACTGAACACATTTTGGCCAGGTTGAAAGGAAAGTACTTGAAGCTGCAACGATTCTTTTTAGTTTAATGAATTTATGCCGTGGCGTCTATAGAGATTCTTGCTTGGATGAGCACTGCAAGATGACTAGATTTCCATCAATGTCCAGGTAATTAGGCAGAAATAAGTTGATCTACTTTGTTGTCAAATGGCGACAAATGATTCCGCAGAAGTCATTTAATAACTCGTACGGAACTAGTGCTCTGGGTATTTGAGCGTGGATTCCCACCTGTTTCCAATCTCCACCTTCTTGCAGGGTCTTCCAACTAGGTTGCTTCGACAGATACATTTCCGATTGTTATGAAACAGTCCAAATTCTCATGTAAACTGTTAGATTATTGTGAATGCAACTAATTCTAATTCTAATGAGACATTTCAGTAATCAGAGACTTCAGTGTGATCTCTACCTTAGAAAGACCTTGACCCTTCACAGGTTAGCGAAAAGTCTTATCCCATGAGAGGGGTTTCTACTCCTTCACCCATGATGTTACAACCATGTATCTACTAGACACCCTCATAACAATAAAGGTGAGAGAGGGAGACAATGTTACAAGACATGTACCTAATGTACTAATGATGTCAAAATCATGTATTTATTAGATACCCTCATAACAATGAAGGCGAAAGAGGGAGACAATGTTGCAAGACATGTATCCAATGTTTGAGGCCTTCTTACTCGATAATCCAATCAATGATCGATATTCGAAACTTCATTTATTGAGGTCAATGCTTCCTAGTAATAAAACTTTTCTATAGTCACGGTGTAACTAATAGAATAAAACTTTTTGATATTATTGCTGTCCTTCACGAGGATATCAATATGAATATGAAGGCATTGTAGAGCAAACGATTGCTCTACGATGCCTTCATATCAAAATTGGAAGTCCCATTGTACAAGATTTCTTGCTTAGATCATTCCTTTAGATCTTTTGGAAGTACTTCTATAACTACGGAATCTACTAATCCCCAACCTCCAATCATTTGTCAATATTGTTAAAAGAAAGGAAAAAGGCTACTGCGTACAGGGATGGGAAAAGCCTTACAAGGGAGAGACGAAAAAGGTAAAATGGGGCTAGTCATCAAGCCGTACAAGGGAGAGACAAAAAAAGGTAAAATGGGGCTAGTCTTCAAATCTGCCCTACTGAGAAAAGGAAAAGGACATCACATTAAAGAATACCACAAGCATATTGTTGATGAAAGGAAAAGTACCCCAATTGTATATCCAATCATTATTAATCCAATAACTCCAATTCTATATCCAATCATTATTAATCCAATAGTACTATTGCTTAATTTTCCCTATATAATGTTGATATTACCAATTCTATCACTAGATACAATACATGATGGTATATTGACATTAAAATTTCACAATCTATGATATTCTAAAGAACTTATTTCTTGGTTTATGAAGAGTACTAACTGCCTTGATAGGTTTATTTAGTTGATTGCTCTACTCTCAATATCTTTGGTAATTGGATAGTTTCTCTCAACCTAGCCTTTTCCGGGGATCAATCTGTTTTAGCAGATATTTTGTATGTTCCCTTACTCAACAAGAGTATGTACTCATCATTCCAATTGAGAAAATTTAATGGAACATTTATTTTAAAGAATATTACAATTTTCTTCTATGATGATCAGCAAAACTTGATTGCATCATGTCCAAGATTGGACAATTTTTGGCTTTTGGGAGAATCAATACTTACATCCCAAGCTGATCCAATTTCTATTGAGAGCAATGCTACCTTAGCTTCCATGGACAAAAATTCATTATTGTATCATTGCTTGAAACACATCAACCAAAATCATTGTTTACTTCTACAAGATAAAGACTTGGCTGAGAGGATGGATCAAATTCGTCCTACTTCACTTCTAGTTTGCACACCTTGCCTTCAAGGCAAGCAAACTAGAACTTAGCTTCCTCAAGAAAAAAGAACTAGAGTTATATTTCCTATGGCCATTATTCATTTCTAATGTTTGTGGCCCTGTTTCTTTTGCTGCATGTACTTATTACAAATATCTATTGATGACTTTACCAAATATACTTTCTATATCTTCTCAAATTCAAACATGAAGTTTTCATTTGTTTTCAAGAATATGTAACCTATAATAAAAATTAACTTGCTTGAAAGGTTCATATTATTTGTATAGACACTGGAAGGGAATACAAGTCTACAACTTTTCAACTCTTTTGCAAAAGTAGTGGTATCCTATGCCAATATAGTACTCTTTATACACCTTAGCAAAATGTGTTGTAGAGCAGAAGAAGCGAACATAGTTAGAAACAATTTGGTCTATGTTATTTGAATCTAGACTCTCCCAGCCTTATTAGGAAGAGGTATACATATTGCCAATTTTCTACCAAATTGCAATCCTACCAAGGCTCTTACTCCACATACTACATCATTCCAACTCTAGTTTGGTTATAAGCTTAATTTATCAATACTTTGAATTTTTGGATGCATTGCATATGCATTGCATATGCATATGTTACACCCATTGGTAGATTTAAACTTGACTCCAATTCTTAGAAATGTGTTTTCTTGGGCTATGACCAAGAAACTAAAGCTTACATAGTATAAAGTTTGTCAAATCATTACATCTTTATATCAAAGCATGTTAAAGTTTTGGAGCACATTAGTGCTTCTATAATTTATGATTTTGATAAAAGTGTACGTTGTGTAGAAAATATATGTATGCATGATAACTATCACAACATTTGCATCATCAAAGTTGATTTGCTAGGATATTGGAATGATAGTTTTGACAATCATTGTGTTATCAGTAGTTGTGCATGGATTGCTTAGTGGTGGCTAGATATGGTATTAGGTCAATTGATTGTAACATTGAAGCTACCATTTGCACTATCAAATGTGATGTAAAGGCAAGATTCTTGGCAGCCTCAAAGGGATTATACCTTGAAGTTCAGCTCCAAAGAGCTCACTTCTTCTATGTTGATCCTTTGAGCTCTTGGCTATAGTGGATAGAGGCCATTGAGTGTCACCTCGATTCTCTTAGCTAGAGTGGGTGTGGCTTGACAATCTGATCAAGGCCTATTGTTAGTGTATATTGAGTGTTGAGTGTTTAGATTTGAGACCTAATTTGAGTTGTGATCAATGGATCTTTGGAGTTTGTGTGTGACTTTTATATGAGTTGTGCTTCTATAGTGTATGATCTTGACAACAATGCATGTTTTATAGCAATGTTTATATGCACAACAAAGAGCATATCTTGCTCTAACAAGGATGCAAGCTCTTGAATCCTAGCTTGATCATCCATTAGGGCATTCTAACTTGCACCATCTACTTTTTCTATAGCAATGATATTTTCTTAGGTTTGGTCCACCCATATGCATCTTCATTACTCACTTGTGAGTATGGTTCTACACTAGATGTACCAATGGTCCATATGACACAATGTTCTTTTGGAAGACAAAAGATAGCAACACATAATAGCTCAATAAACACTTACTTGCAATATTTTGGCATGTAATAGTTAATTCCTATAAAGATACTAATCAAGATTTGTAAGATTTGTAAGATTTTTAAGCCCATCATTATTACATCCTTAATCTCTTGGGTAGAAACTACAAATAGAAGAGAGAAAAAGTCAACAAAAAAGCATTATGCATGAAGCAATTGTCAAAAACCACTATCACATAAAGTGTTAAAATTAATCTTGAAAGTAAGATGTTAGCCCAAAGGCATCAACTCCCATGAGTGGCTTTTTAATGTGTCAAATGTTTACATTTGACACATTCAAAAGGCCAAATACTCCAAACACAAATACTCCAAAGTCTCTACAAATGTCCCTACAAATATAAATTCTACCCTCCCTATTTAGAAGGAGCCATCTTTCAGTTGATTTGATTTCACTACAAAGATTGCAATCTAAAAATTTTGGCATACAACCACATTCAACACTACATAATAGATTTTCTTATCAAGGCATTGTCATTGCAAATTTTTAATACACCCAAGGATCTAAACACATAGGGCAGAAAAACATCATTGCTAAGAATGAATACCAAAGTCTAAAGATTGGACAATTTTCACATGGAATTGAGAAATTACAAAGAAGAGAGCTCTTTCATATATTCACCTTGTAAAAACTACACACTTAGCACTTTGAATGAGGAACTTCTATAGTCAAAAACACTTGAGATTCACAAAAATCATCAAAACTACTTAACACCCAATACCCAAGATGGGTACAAAGTTAACTACTTATTGCCATTAATGCTAACCTACTTTGAAGTCAAAATGGTCATAACCTCCACAACTTCTTGTTCAATTGAGTCCTTTGGTTCTAAACTATCTACCACTTGTGATACCCATATTTTTCATTTTGATGAGTTTTTAAGAATTGCATTGGGGAAGCTAAATTGCAGCCAAAGGAAGAAGAAAAGAATGGACTCATGTGTTTGCAGAGTAAACCCAAAGAAGTCAACTTTGGGTCAAAAGAGGAAGTACTATGAGGGAAGCCACAAAGGAACCAACCCAAAGAAGAGCATCTTTGGAGTAGGAAGTTCAGCCCAATACAAAGAAGTTGTAACAACTTTCCTTTGGGGCAGACCAGCCAAGAAAGTACAATTAAAGAAACAACTGAGGTAGGAGAAGAATGCTTTGAGAGTGATAGGAAACAAACATGCAGAAGAAGTGAGAGTTGATTTCAAAATAGATTGAAGAATGATTGTGTCTTGAAGCACTATAAAATTAAGACTACCACAAGGGGTATCAAAAATGTCAAGAAGATATCATGTTCATTTGAGTAGTTGTCTTGCAAGAATGCAGGTCACAAAGCTAATTGAGAGTGTAATTTTCCAAAATCCAAAAGAAGTTAAAGTGTTGCGTCCAACAGAAGAGATAGTCTTCCAACTTTGAAGAACTCATGAGCAAATAATGGCAAGGAAGAGCAAGAAGCACTCACTTGCAGTGAGGATTCTTGCAATTTGGTGATTAGATGTAGTAGCACAAATCAAAGTCCTAAGTAGACTTTGTATTACATTCTTGGCCTAGAACTAGAATTGATTTTTCTAGGTTTCATGGCAGAGATAGATGTTAGTAATTGTGAGGAAGGCCCCGAAGTACTGTGGAAGAGAGGGAATCTAGCTTGATGGACCGAGTCAGATTGGAAGTTAGTTTTGGGGAAGGAAGCAAGAGATGCAGCCTGAGTCACCTTCTATTAGAAGTGTGAAGCTTTGGAAGAGACCATAGAAATCAGGGATTTGGTCTTTGCTCCATGGACCAACAAAAGCTACAAGGTGGAGTCCTATTGGGACCCAATTAAGTGAAGCATTGTGGGAGCATTGTTCAAGACAAAGTGAACAATATATGTGAATATGTAGCAAGCAATCTTCTTCCACCAAATGTTTGTAGGACAGAAGGTGAATTGGGCAAAGTGCTTCCATTAGAGGATTAGGTAGATGATCATTAGCTCAAGGAAAAATTTTCCACCTCGCTACTTCATACCGTTTGCAACACATTTCTACCTTGGGCTAAACCTGATGACAACAGAGGAGAAGCATCAAATGGTCTCATATTTCCATCTCAATTTGCATCGTGAAGCGGATGACGAGGAGCAACAATACATCTTGCAACTTTGGTCCAACAATGAACATTTTGCTAGGATGGGACAGAGGAAGATCATGGAAACAAGAAGCTTGAAGACAAAGAAGTGGGCTAAACCTAAAGGAGTAATTTTACCTCTCTCACCATGAAAGACACAAAGACTCAACCCAAGAAGTAATGAAGCAATGATGGACCAGTCATTGGGAATAGAGTCCAAAGGAGTGATAGAGTTGAAGAGAGAGGACTCAGAAGAAGAAGAACTCACATTGCAGAGCAAGGAGTCTAGTTATGAGAATGAAGGAGAGGATGAAGTCCAGTAGTCAATTGATGCAAGAATGGGAGAAGATGATGAGGAGTTCCATGCGGCAATCGATCATATGAAAGGAGTAGATGATTTGTGTTTGGATTTGCCTATGGAGGAGATGGACAAAGAGCTAAAGAAGGTAGTCCAAAAGGGAGTGAGGTCAAAGAGATTATTGCATGTTGCACCTACAAGCTGCACTTGCAGGTCCAAGCCAAGTAGAAGACAAAGAAGTGAGCTCAAAAGAGATGACTTTGAAGGTGTGAAGATTTTGACTTTAGGGTAAAGCCCCTATTCAGGAAGTGCCAATGGAGGCCAAGTACCAAGACCAAGAAGGTGCAACAGACTTTGATGGAGTGAAGTACTTGTCAACTATCGTGTGTCCATTGTTGTTGCAATTAAAGCAGAAAGAGAAGGAGATATATGAAGATTATTTGAAGGTGAAAAATGAGCTGGAGGTGATGAAGTTTCTGCTCAAAGAAACACGTGAATTGAAGGCCAAGTTAACCAAAAGAGAAGAAGAAGCCAAAGAACTTTGGTTGAATGCAAGCTTAAAGTAGAAGACATTAGAGAACTTGCAAGAGAGTTTTGATTCACAAGGAAGAGTTCTAGATTGTCAAGCCAAAGAGTTGAAGACTCAAAAGGCAATTGTCAAGAAGATAAAAAGTGAAGTGGGAGAAGCTCATATTGAAGTGATACATGTAAAGGCAATTGTAGCAGTAATGGAGGAAGAGTTAGAAAGTCTGAAGAAGAGCGCAATAGAGAAAGATCAAGCATGGTAGAGGGAATTGATGATCAGACACCAAGAAGAAGAAAGACTGTGAGGTCTAGTAAGAAGTGATGAAAGTCAAATTGCCCAATATGCAGAAGAGAAGAAGATGATGGCAGTGAGTACAAAGACAAGTTGAAGATGTATTGCAAGGAGTTGAAGGTATACATCAGAATTTGTAGGAAAGATCATTGGAGGAATGAGGGTGATGTTGAGCACAGAATCTAAAGTGAAGTTGGAGGAAGCAAGACTGCATGAACTAAAATTGCTAGTGTAGGAAACTTAAAAGAGGAAAGCAAAGGATATGGATATGAACAATCTTCTGATTTGTCTGAGAGATTGAGTAGATAGGAAAATGGTAGAAGTAGGAGATAATGTTTATCTCAGATTAGATTTAGTAAACTCAGAATTAGATAGACTTTGGAGTAGTGTGAAGGAAGATATTAAGTTCAAAGTTATAGAAGTAGGAATGCAAGGGTCGTTGAGTGAGTTACTTGACACATTAGACACATGAAGAGTGGGTTAATTGATAAAGAAGTAGACAGATCACACATGTTCGGAAATCTAGTTCAAAGTGAAGAAGATAGTACAAATAGTGGATGAGTTAGCAGTATTAGATAGACCCAAAGAGGGAGAAGTAATTGAAGGAACATCAAGTTTGGAAGCCAAAGTCAAAGTTGACATCAGATCGGAGTAGAAACAGATTTGAGATTTGAAGAGGTAGATATGAAGAGGTGGTTTGTCATTTTGGATCTGTAGGTTGGTAAAGTTGTTGTTAGAAATGGTACTTTTTTTAGTACATATCAAAGGCTCTGCCTATTTAAAGGAAGCATTTGCAATGTGTTGTTGTTCAGTATTTGTATTTTTGAATTTGAGTAAAGGAAAGTTTTGCAACTGAGTGCTCGTCATTGCAGCTTAATTTTGAGTTTCAATCCTATGTGTGTGTGTGTGTTTGTCGGTATTTGGAGAATTTTGAAGTGCAAGTCAATGAGCTTGTTGGATGTTAGATTCTACAACTCTAATTTCATTGTATGTGTTTGATCGTGAGTGGATAGCAATCAAATTAATGCCTTGATAGATCTGAGAGGAGTTGTAATAATGATAGTATTTTGCATTTGGGAGCACAATACGGGGTTGATGCAAAGCAATTTTGATCAAGGAAGTTGTGCCTTTAGTGGAGGGATGGAACACAATTCTGAGGCAAGATTGTTTTGTAGTGAAATAGCATTCTTTGGAAAAATCTAAATCATCACAATCAAGTTTGTTTGGAAAGATTTGATGGAGTTGTGATTATGAGTGTTAATTTGTGACAAGACTTGGAATCAGTAGTTGTTACTCTCTTATGGGTGTGGTTTCTACCTAAGAGTTTAAAGACGTAACCAAGAAGAACTAATTTGTCTGAATTTTTATTGTTTACTTTGTATTTGACTATTTCTGACTCATATCTTTGTGGGAATAAACTTTACTTATCGATTCCCGCAAAAGTGATACTTGTCGGGTTGTCACCCCACTATATCAAATGTTGCCTAACTTTGAGCATGAAAATCTCATATTCACCCCAAGCTCAATAACTTGCATTCTAACCTAATATAAAAATCTACTACTTATTGTTCAAATGCTTTATATGTATGATCTTCCACTCCCAAATCTTGTTCTTCATCACCAATAACTTCACAAATTCTTGCAATATGTGCATCATAGTTTTTTATAATTGGCACATCATATTCTACTTCTTCTTCTTCTTCTTCATAGAACTATTCACAATTCATTGTATTGTGAATTTTACTTCTTGCCTCTACAATGGGCCACTTTCTCCCTCCTTTGCACTATCAACTACCTTCTCTACAATCACTTGTCCTTCCTTTGGTGTCTAAAATTTACCTAGAATTTGATCCAATTATTCCTTCAATTATTCCATTGCCTCTTGATGTGTTGCACACTCCTTCTACTACTTGAAAAGACCTGTCTCCTTTTGATATGCTAAGAAGGAATCTTTGTAATGGGTCTTTCTCTCCTATATCAATTGACACTCCAAATTTGCTTCTTCTACTTGCACTTCTAATGTAGAGATCTGTGCTATTGCACTCTATTCTCTCTTGAGCTAACAACATGTGTAGAGCTAATAGAGCATCCTCCAACTTCGTTATTTTCTTCTCCTTTTCCTTTTTGGTCTTTGTCCATTCAAGATCAACCTATTTTAACCTATTCTTCTTATAATGCTTGCTCTTGCTCTTGTTGCAAGCATTCTTCTTTCTATATATTCAAGATCTCAAAATCAAACAATTTTGCCTTCACATTCTAGCATTCTAATTCACAATGCAAACTTTGTACCATTGAGGTGTAATTGCAGACCTTTGGTTACTTTTGTTGATAAATTGGGAAACATTGATCTAAAATATGTAGTAACAAGGTCAAATGATATGGAAAAAAATTTACATGATCATACTATTGTTTGATGTACTATATGATGTACTTCTTCTTCTCAATCCTCCAATATTGATTAAAAAGTGTACATTTGTGTAACAATGACCATGAAACATTCTCTTTGTTGGAGAGAAAATTCATTCCAATGTAGAAATGGATGACAAAAATATAACATAGTATGGTCTTACATCTTTAAAGGTACTTAGCATCTATTGAGTGTGTGTTGAGAAGATCTTTGCCAAACTAACTCTAGTGCTTGAAAATATGTTACCTTCCACATTCAAAAGATATGTGGTTTGTTGGGGTTGTTGAATAATTTAATTGGTATTGCCACCAATGATCTACATGCATGGTCTTTGTAGTGCTACATCATCCAACCATTCAATGGATTCTTCTTGTCTATTAAAGAAGCAACAATATGATCTTGCATAGCTTGGTGCAACATCATAAAATGTGAGTCAAAGATACTACTATCCTTATACTTGGCATCTTCTCCTAGCACTTGTGATTCTAAATCCATGATGGGAGATTGGCACAAAGTTGCCTTGGCTCTAATTGCTTCATACTATAAATTTCTAGGGCCATTGGTCCCAAAACATACTCCTAATTCCACAACAAGAAAGTCAAATAGAATTTCTCTCTCAAACCACTTTGCACTTCCATCTCCAAAGGGTTGATCACAAGATTCCTCAAATTGAAGTTATTCTTCTTTTGGATTGCTCCTCTTACCATCATGAGAATTGAGACACCACTGACTTTGAGAGATTTCACATTTCTTGACTTACAAACTCTCCCAATTAACTATAAACACTTAATTGAAATTCTTTGAAAATTTTACTTTAGTGGATTAATGATTTCTTCACTCCCAATAACCTCCATTTGTAGTTCCACCACTAAAGCACTCCATCATTCAATTGGTCACCCATCATCATCCTCAAATGAGACCCTTGAAATGGTTACAATATCTGCATTAAACTATTCTTTTGGTAGCTGTCCTTACATTCCCATGAAAGTATAGTCTTCAATTCTCCCTTTGGTTGAAGACCATAACCTTATTCCTTCAAAAAGAGTTTGAATTCATTTGTAGTGAAACCATAAAACTTGGAAGAACAAACACCTTGATCCTTTGGAATGAGTTCATTCTTCCTTTGGAGTGAAACTATGATATCCTAAAGGATTTCCACCTTGATGGAAGGTGTCCAAAACTTATCTTTATAGTGAACTCCATCTTCCAAGAAAACTCAAGAATCAAATAACTCCTTCTATGTATAGGGCTTTCTTCTCCTTTCTATATTCAAAACAAAGGGAAAATGGACCCCGAAAAAAATTTTATGTAATGTGTGTACCACACTACACATGATGCCATCAAGAATATAGTTTTTGCCATGGTACAAGAGAGTGGATACCTTGCTTGGAGGAAGTATTGGTATGCTTTGCAGTCAACACAAGTCAAGGCAGAGTTATACTTAGTCCAAGATGATCAATTGATAGTAGTAGATATTGTGGTTACGTACCCTACACATGATGAAATTTTGGAAGAGTGATTACTCATCCTCTTAGATAGGTGGCAAATAGAGCAGGAGCAAGAAAAGTCTCCAAAGTATAGGAGTATGCAACAAATTCAACTCTTTAATCTTTTAGCCTTGGAATTATATGGAGCAATGGATATGGAATTTGACACATTTGTCAATATTGCACAAGAGTATGTCATATTAGATGTCAAGCAGTAGCACTTTCACTTCCCTACTTCATAGTATACTTTAGATAACATGTATCCATTGCTCTATAGAGAGCACTAGTTTCCACAATCCACACACTATGTGATGCTTCTTCAAATACTCCAGTTTTTTGTAGACCATATGACTTGCATAGTTGAGACACATTAGATACAATAGTGCAGATTCCTCATATCAATACTATAGTGGCTCAGCCTCATTTTACCTCTTATCTCTTATCATTGTTTGGCCTGTGGTGTCTTACCATCCTTCTTGTTATCCTTCATGGTTGCCTTTTTTTTTCCTTTCCTTTAAGATATAGATGTGTAATCTTTCTAACCTATCCTTTCAAAAAAAGAAAATGATTCATATGACACAAGACAACATGCAAAGAAAGAAGACTCAAAGTGCTTGTTTTGCATGGAGTGCACACACTATGCCAACCGTTTCTCCTTATAGTCTATTGTCTAAATGCTTTGGCTACCATAGGCACATGGAGCATGTTGGGGTTAGAGGAATGTATCTAGCACTTGATCCAAAGAGAGAGCGCTTTACAATCTTATGGGTGGCCCACTGTGCACTTAAAAACTAAGATTTGGGTTTCTTGCATACACAAATAGATTTAATGTTAGTTTTGTATACATCCACTAAGTTTATTCAAGATAAATTAAATTTATTGATTAAGTCTCTAGAACTTGGTATGTTATTTTGTTGGTTTATCAATCTATAGTTTCATAAGTATTATGACTTATAATTTATAACTTGGACTCTAATAAAGGTGTTCTTAGAATATATTAATAAAAGAAAATGCTTGTTGATTAATGAATGTGGAGATTATTTCATCATATCCAAATACAGTAAAAAAATATCCAATTTATTTTAAAAATAATAATAATTAAAAATTCATTGACACTTTAATATAAAGATTTTTTTATGAAAAAATTTTATTGACAATTTGACAATTATTTAATTTTTTTCGAGATGATGATCATTACAAAAAGCTATATGGAGAATTTCGGTAAGTTAATTCTTAATGAATAAAATGAAAATCAAATTGATAGTATTGTGTAAAGACCAAGACCAAGGAGAGAAATAGGAGAATGGAAATTCACATTGAGACACTTGAATGAGTGAAAACTCTGAATGCCTAGCATGAGCTTTGGCTTTGGTATTTATAGTTAGCATACAAAGCCCTTGAAAAGTTTTTCAAGAAGCTTCCCTGAGCCGCTTTCTTAGAGTGCAAGCCAAGTTAACTAGGAAGCTTCTCAAGAAGCTTCCTTTTAGAAGTTGCCTACTTGGCGTTCAAGCTAAGCTAGTTAGAAGCTTCTAGAAGCTTCCTTTTAAAAGCTACATGTTTGGGGTACAAGTTAACTAGTTGGGAAGCTTCCTCAGAAGCTTCCCATATGCTTCTAGAATATTCTAGGTTAATTTGGCTTATTCTTTACTTTGTTAGCCTTACTAACTACGTTGCTAAAACTCCAGATTGTTACATATTCCTCCACTGCTAATTGGTGATGTCCTTGTCGTCATTGAAGCTTCAAACTCTTGGACGGCCATCTGTGCATTCTAGAGGTGAGAAAGAGGTTCTCATGTGACATCATGAAGGGATACCCTTTCCAAAGGACCTTGTACTTTGTATGTTGTTGGCATCCTCGTTGGAAGTGGCGACGCGTAAGAATACAATCAACTTTGTACTCCTCATGATCATTGATAGGGATACAAGGAGGAGGAGGTTGGACTCAAGAGGAAAAGAAGAGGGGTTAGGAACAAAGGGTTTCAACTTGGAAATATGAAAGACAAGATGGATGCGCATATGACAAGGTAAGGCAAGTTGATAAGCAACAAGAGAGACAATTTAGGTGACATCAAAAGGTCCTATCCAATTAGGAGCAAGTTTACAATTATGGGTATCAAGTGGGAGGGGTAGATTCCTAGAGGATAGCATAACTATATCATCGACTTCAAAGGTGAGATCATGACAATGGTGGTCCGCATATTGTTTTTGACAATTTTGAGCAACAAGGAGGTGAGATTTGGCTTGTTGGAGAGATTTGGATATGGTGGTCAAGAAGGTTGAAGTATGAGGGACCTGAGACAGGGGAGGAGCAAGAAGAGAATCTGGGACAAGCGGATCTTGGCCAAAATTGAGAAAGAAAGGAGAGAATCCGGTGCTTGCTTGTTTAGAATTGTTGTATGCAAACTCCGTAGCTACAAGACATTCATCTCAATTGGTATGGTGAATGTTGACAAAGGCACAAAGCATATCTTCTAGGGTGCAATTTGCACATTCAGTTTGTTCGTAAGTTTGAGGATGATAGGTTGTGGACAAAGCAAGCTTGGTGCCAAGTATCTAGAAGAGTGCTTGCCAAAACTTTCCAGTGAAGCAAGGATCACTATTGGAGATGAGTACATGTGGCATCCCATGCTGTTTGAATACATTATCAAAATAGAGTTGCGCCAAGGTTGGAGCATCCACAATATCAACTGTTGGTGCCAAATGGATTTGCTTACTTAGCTTATTCGCAAACACCACAATTGTTGTGTGACCTTGTTGTGTCTTGGGCAAAGAGGTGATGAAATCTAAGCTCACATGTTCCCAACAAGTAGTTGGAATGGGAAGTGGTTGAAGGAGTCCACTCGGCTTCTAATTACTGCCTTGTTGCGTTGAGAACTCTCACACAATCGGAAAAACTCCCAAACATCTTGTGTCATGTTGGGCCACCACCATTGGCGTTGGAGGGTACACAAGGTCTTGTCCACCCCCATCTGACGAGCTATTGGTAGATCATGGGCATCCTGAAGGCTTGCAAGTCGGAGATCACCTTTAGTTGGAACATAGATCCAGTCCGCATGGAATAGAAGACCTTCCTTGAAGGAGAAGGTGTTGTACTCCTTGTCACCTGCTATTAGACGACCATGTACCATTTGGAAGAAGGGATCTTGTTGTAGAGCTGACCAAAACTCATTATGGACCTTGGGGTCAATTGACACCATTGTAATTGCGATGTGATGAGAGGAAGAGACTTCAAATCAGTTCCTCGTGATAGAGCATCAAGGATGACATGGAACCGACCTAGTTTATACTCAAGTTTGATGTCAAACAATTGGAGTTGCTCTTCCCATTGATGATGTCAACTCTTCATGTGTTCCAAGTGTAAGGTCTGCAACAATGGCTTGTGATCAGTTTTCATGATCACTTGTTTCTCTAAGAGATAATGCCTCCATACCTTGGTGGCATATACCATTGCAAGTTGTTCTTGATCTTGAGTAAAGTAAATTCTTTTAACTGTATTTAGTCAGCGAGACACAAAGGCAATGGGATGTAGTCCATCGGGGAATTCTTGTTGCAACACAGCTCCAATTGCAAAGTTAGAAGTATCAAAATCAACCACACAAGGTAGTTGAGGATCATATGGTTGAAGAATGGATCTTAAAGACACCATATGCTTTAGCTTTTGGAATGCTTCTTCATGCTTGGTGGTCCACTAGAAGCTCAAGCTCTTTCCTAAGAGGTCAGTCAATGGTGTAGCCACATGAGCATGATAGTGGATGAATCATTGGCAAAAAATGGCCAATCCATTGAACACCCATACTTCTGTAGCATCCTTTGGGGTAGGCCAATCAGTAATGGCCTTGATTTTCTCTTCTTCCATCTTGATCCTCTCTGATTAGATCTTATGACCCAAGAAGATAACCTCCTTCTGCCAAAAGGCACACTTCGACTTCTTGTAGTAAAATTTCCATTGTTGTAGTCATCTTAGGACTTCTTGTACATGATTCACGTGTTCTACCTTTTTCTTACTATAGATTAAGCTATCATCCAAGAACACTACCACAGACCGATCCAATAGTCCATCCAATCCATTTGAAACTGATTTTCTCTTCTTCCATCTTGATCCCCTCTGATTAGATCTTATGACCCAAGAAGGTAACCTCCTTCTACCAAAAGGCACACTTTGACTTCTTGTAGTAAAATTTTCATTGTCGTAGTCGTCTTAGGACTTCTTGTACATGATTCACGTGTTCTACCTCTGTCTTACTATAGATTAAGATATCATCCAAGAACACTACCACAGACCGATCCAATAGTCCATCCAACACCATATGCATCTGATCCATGAAGACCGCTGGACCTTTAGTGAGTCTAAAAGGTAGAACTCTCCACTCAAAATGCCCATACCTTATGTGAAAGGTAGTCTTTTGCACATCTTCTCTATCAATAGGAATTTGCCAGTAGTCACTACAAAGATCCAACTTGGAAAAGTAGCGTGCTCCACTTAGTTGATCAAGCAAGTCATGGATTTGAGGCAAGGGATATGCATTCTTCACGGTTTGCTTATTGAGCACACGGTAATCAATATAAAACAAAAGTCCTCCATCCTTCTTTGCAACAAATAGCACCGGTGCTCTCTAAGGAGAGGTACTATGTTGTTTGAAGTCCTTCTCTAATAACTCTATAAGTGTTGTCTGCAACTCCTCCAACTCCTGTGGTGAGAGCTGATAGATTGGTCTACTCACTAGAGTACTCTCTGGCAATAACTTGATCTTGAATAGCATACCTCAATCGTAGGGTAATCCTTTTGGTAGATCATCCAGAAACACATCCGCAAACTCTTGAACTATCCGATCAACCATTGCTTAATGAGGCCCTTGGCCCTCCGTAGATTGTTCTTGTGCAGTCGGCTTGATCCAAACCACAAATACAGACTTATTGTAAAAGACCAAAACCAAGGAGAGAAATAGGAGAATGGAAACTCACATTGGGACACTTGAATGAGGGAAAAATCCAAATGCCTAGCATGAGCTTTGGCTTTGGTATTTATAGGTAGCATACAAGGCCCTTGAGAAGCTTCTCAAGAAGCTTCCTCAAGCGGCTTTCTTAGAGTGCAAGCCAAGTTAACTAGGAAGCTTCTCAAGAAGCTTCCTTCTAGAAGCCGCCTACTTGGCGTGCAAGCTAAGCTAGTTAGAAGCTTCTAGAATCTTCCTTCTAGAAGCTACTTACTTAAGGTGCAAGCTAAGCTAACCAAGAAGCTTCCCAAGAAGCTTCCTAGATACTTCCGGAATATTCTAGGTTAATTTGTCTTATGTACCACTTTGTGAGCCCGACTAACTTCATCGCTAAACTCCGTATTGTTACATATTCCCCCGCCGCTAGTTGGTGACGTCCTCGTCACCAATGAAGCTTCGAATTTCTGGAGGGCCGTCTGTGCATTTTGGAGGTGAGAAAGAGGTTCCTAGGTGGCATCATGAAGGGGATACCCTTTCCAAAGGACCTTGTACTCCGTATGTTGGCAACGGCCTTGTTGGATATGGCGACGCGCAAGGATACAATCAACTTTGTACTCCTCATGATCATTGATAGGGACAGGAAGAGGGGGAGGTTGGAATCAAGAGGAAAAGGAAGAGGGGTTAGGAACAAAGGGTTTTAACTTGGAAACATGAAAGATAGGATAGATATGCATGTGACAAGGTAAGGCAAGTTGATAAGCAACAGGAGAGACAATTTGGGTGATATCAAAGGGTCCTATCCAGTTAGGGGCAAGTTTACAAACTTGGGTATCAAGTGGGAGAGGAAGGTAACTAGAGGATAGCATGACTTTATCACCAACTTCAAAGGTGAGATCACGACAATGGTGGTCCGCATATTGTTTTTGGCGATTCTGAGCAACAAGGTGGTGAGACTTGGCTTGTTAGAGCGATTGGGATATAGTGGTCAAGAATGTGGAAGTATGAGGAACTTGAGATGGAGGGAGTGCAAGAAGAGAATTTGGAACAAGCGGATCTTGGCCAAAATTGAGAAAGAAGGGAGAAAATCCGGTGCTTGCCTGTTTGGAATTGTTGTAGGCAAATTCTACAGCTGCAAGACATTCGTCCCAATTGGTATGGTGGACATTGACAAAGGCCCGCAACATATCCTCCAATGTACAATTTGCGCGTTTAGTTTGTCCATTAGTTTGAGGATGATAGGCCGTGGACAAAGCAAGCTTGGTGCCGAGTATCTGGAAGAGTGCTTGCCAAAACTTCCCGGTAAATCAAGGATCACGGTCAGAGATGAGTACATGTGGCATCACATGATGCTTGAAGACATTGTCGAAGTAGATTTGCACTAGGGTTGGAGCATCCACGGTATCACAGGTTAGTGCCAAGTGGATTTGCTTACTAAGCTTATCCACAAACACCACAATTGTGGTGTGTCCTTGTTTTGTCCTTGGCAAGGATGTGATGAGGTCCAAGCTCACATGCTCCCAACGAGCGGATGGAATGGCAAGTGGTTGAAGGAGTCCACTCGGCTTTTGGTTGCTGGCCTTATTTTGTTTGCAACTCTCACATGATCGGACAAAGTCTTGAACATCTTGTGTCATGTTGGGCCACCACCATTGGCGTTGGATGGTGCCCAAGGTCTTGTCCACTCCCATGTGACCAGCTATTGGTAAATCATGGGCTTCTTGAAAGCGCATAAGTCGAAGATCACCTTTGGATGGAACATAGATCTTGTACGCATGGAATAAGAGGCCTTCCTTGAAGGAGAAGGTGTTGTACTCCTTGTTGTGTGCTGTCAGACGACCGTGTACCATTTGGAAGAAGGGATCTTGTTGTAGAGCTGCTTGAAACTCATTATGGACCTTAGGGTCAATGGACACCGTTGTAATTGCCGCCGTGATGAGAGGAAGATCCTTCAAATCAGGTCGTCGTGATAGAGCATCAGGGATGACATGGAACCAACCTGGTTTGTACTCAAGTTTGATGTCAAACAATTGGAGTTGCTCTTCCCATCGATGATGCCGACTCTTCATGTGCTCCAAGTGTAAGGTCTGCAACAATGGCTTGTGATCAGTTCGCATGATCACTTGCTTCCCCAAGAGATAATGCCTCCATACCTTGGTGGCATATACCATTGCAAGTTGTTCCCGATCTTGAGCAGAGTAATTTCTTTCAGCTATATTTAGTCGGCAAGACATAAAGGCAATAGGATGTAGTCCATCTGGAAATTCTTGTTGCAACACATCTCCAATTGCAAAGTTAGAAGCATCAAAATCAACCACACAAGGTAGTTGAGGATCATATGGTTGAAGAATAGGTCTTGAAGACACCATATGCTTTAACTTCTGGAATGCTTCTTCATGCTTGATGGTCCATTGGAAGCTCGAGTTCTTTCCCAAGAGGTCAGTCAATGGTGCAGCCACGTGAGCATAATAGTGGATGAACCGTCGGTAAAAACTGGCCAATCCATTGAATGCTTGTACTTCTGTAGCATCCTTTGGGGTAGGCCAATCAGTAATGGTCTTGATCTTCTCTTCTTCCATATTGATCCCTTCTGATGAGATCTTATGACCCAAGAAGGTAACCTCCTTCTGCCAAAAAGCACACTTTGACTTCTTATAGTAAAATTTCCACTGTCGTAGTCATCTTAGGACTTCTTGCACATGATTCACGTGTTCTGCCTCTGTCCTGCTATAGATTAAGATATCATCTAAGAACACCACCACGGACGGATCCAATAGTCCATCCAACACCCGATGCATCTGATCCATGAAGATTGCTGGAGCATTAGTGAGTCCGAAAGGTAGAACTCTCCACTCAAAATGTCCAAACCTTGTGCAAAAAGCAGTCTTTTGCACGTCCTCTCCTTCAATAGGAATTTGCCAATAGCCGCTACGAAGATCCAGCTTGGAAAGGTAGCGTGCTCCACTTAGTTGATCAAGCAGGTCATCGATCCAAGGCAAGGGATATGCATTCTTCACGGTTTGCTTATTGAGTCCATGATAATCAATACAAAAACGAAGTCCTCCATCCTTCTTTGGAACAAATAGTACCGGTGCTCCCCAAGGAGAGGTACTATGTCGTATGAAATCCTTCTCCAACAACTCTATAAGTGTTGTTCGCAACTCCTCCAACTCATTTGGTGAGAGCCGATAGATTGGTCTACTCATTGGAGTACTCCTTGGCAATAACTTGATCTTGAAGGGCATACCTTGATCGGAGGGTAATCCCTTTGGCAGATTGTCCGAAAACACATCTGCAAATTCCTGAACTATCTGATCAACCATTGCTTGATGTGGCACTTGGCCCTCCTCAGATTGATCTTGTGCAATCGGCTTGATCCACATCGCAAATACAGACTTATCTTCCTCCAAAGCTTGCTCTATGGTTGCTTCATTAATAAACTTCCCTTTTAGGGACTCATCTCTCTTCCAAGCTTGCTACATGGTTGCCTTCCCGGCAAACTTCCTATCTTGGGACTCATCTCCCTTCTAGATTCGCTCTATGGCTACCTTCTCAACAAACTTCCCACCTTGGGATTGACTATTCTTAGGTGTCTTACTCAAAAGTACCAGACAACCTAATCGGAAATTCTTACCTTGGTGTTGTACTTGAATTTAGCGTCGGGTCCAATCGAATTGAACCTTATGACGTTCAAGCCAAGGTAGACCCAGAATGATATCATAGTGTAGAGGTGCCACTACAAACCTCATACACTCCAAATACTCCTTCCCAATCTTGAAGGTAACAGGATGCGAGGTGCAAAATGCAGAACCCTTTCTACCATCCGCCATCATCAAACTACTCCCAATCACTAGCTTGATAGGAATACCCAATTCCTTTGCTACTTGCATAGACATGCAATTCTCTGAACTTCCAAAATCAACCAAAATTCTACAACCCCGATTAGATATCATACCTTGCAAGTGAAGCAGACTTGCATAAGTCGAGCCTTCAATCCCATTGGAACTAATCAAGCTCCCAGTAGGTGGCTTGAAATCTCCTACTGGGATTCTTTGTTTCCCTGATCAATCTGTTCCACAAACTCCATCTGGGCAACTTGTCGGGGTCGCCCATTCCTAAGTGGACATTCAGCAATGCGATGTCCAACTTGGCGACAATAAAAGCAATCTCCATTTTGTCGTAGTCTTTCTCTATCTGCTATGCCAAGTGGTCTTTGTTGGATAGCATCAATCTCCATTGGTACTGGTTCTTCCACTTGTGGTACTGGTAGGCTTTGTGTGGGTCGAGGTCGAGACCAAGTTGTCACAACCAAGGAATCAAAGCGCTCAGCCAATTGAATGGCTTCTTCTATGTTTTGTGGCTCCCGCATGGTCACCTCCAATTTGGTTCGTGACTTCAATCCTCGCACAAATCAATCCAGAACTTCACCTTCTTGGATATTTGGAATTTGCATGATGATGTTCTGAAATTGTGTGATGTAGCTTCTCACTGAACCAATCTGCCTCAACTCTGCCAATTTATCTCGTGCGGCTCGGGTGGCATTTATAGTTTGAAATCGGCCAAGTATTGCATCCTTGAATTCTGCTCATGTCAAAATTGGTGTAACAATTTGTCGTTCAGCTCTTTCTACTTGGAATCGCCACCAAAGTTTGCCACGCCATCCAATTGGCTAGAAGCCAAGAGAATTTGTTTCCGCTCGTCTTGAAGATTGGTGGCTTCAAAGTAACGTTCGCAGTCAAACACAAAATTCTCCACTGTTCCTGGAAGATTCTTACCTTCAAACACCTTGGGTTTCGGAAATCAAATGCAATCTTCTCCATCTCGAACTGGCGCTCTGTCTATCTATTCTCGTCGTTACTGGTCTCGTTCATCCAACAATCGAGTAAGATGCTCGATTTGTTGTTGCATTGCAAGGATAACATATTGTTACACTTATCTTCTAAACTAAACTCCATATTGTTACACTTATCTTCCTCCAAAGCTTGCTCTATGGTTGCTTTACTAACCAACTTTTCTTCCAAGGACTCATCTCTCTTCCAGCTTGCTCCATAGTTGCCTTTCTGGCAAACTTCCCACCTTGAGACTCATCTCCCTTCAAGGTTTGCTCTATGGCTACCTTCTTGACAAACTTCCCATCTTGGGATTGACTATTCTTAGGTGTCTTACTCAGAGGTGCCAGACAACCTAATCAGAAATTCCTACCTTGGTGTTGTACTTGAATTTTTTGTCGGGTCCAATCAAATTGAACCTTATGATGTTCAAGCCAAGGTAGATCCAAAATGATATCATAGTGTAGAGGTGCCACTACAAACCTCACACAATCCAAATACTCCTTCCCAATCTTGAAAGTAACAAGATGTGAGGTGCGGAATGTAGAACCCTTTCTACCATCCACCATCATCAAACTATTTCCAATCACAACTTGATAGGAATACCCAATTCCTTTGCTACTTGTATAGACATGAAATTCTTTGAACTTCCAAAATCAACCAAAATCCTACAACCCCGATTAGATATCATACCTTACAAGTGAAGCAAACTTGCATGCGTCAAGCCTTCAATCCTATTGGAACTAATCAAGCTCCCAATAGGTGGCTTCACATCTCCTACTGGGATTCCTTGTTTCCCTGATCATTTTATTCCACAAACTCCATCTAGGCAACTTGTCGAGGTCGTCCATTCCTAAGTGACATTCAACAATGCAATGTCCAACTTGGCGAGAATAAAAAAAATCTCCATTTTGTTGCAATCTTTCTCTATCCGCTGTACCAAGTGGTCTTGTTGGATAGCATCAATCTCCATTGGTGCCAGTTTCTTCCACCCGTGCATAGTGTATCAATAGGCCTTGTGTAGTTCAAGGTCAAGACCAAGTTGTCGCCACCAAGGAATCAAAGCGCTCAGCCAATTGCATGGCTTCTTCTACGTTTTGTGGTTCCAGCATGGTCACCTCAAATTTGGTTTGTGACTTCAATCCTTGCACAAATTGATCTAGAACTTCACCTTCTTGTATATCTGTAATCTGCATGATGATGTTCTAAAATTGTGTGATGTTGCTCCTTACTGAGCCAACTTGCTTCAACTCCACCAATTTATCTTGTGCAGCTTGGGTGGCATTTATAGTTTGAAATTGACCTAATATTGCATCCTTGAATTCTGTCTATGTCAAAATTGGTGCAACAATCTGTCATTTTTCACGCTCCACTCAGAATTGCCACCAGAGTTTTGGCACACCATCTAATTAGCTAGAGGCCAAGAGAATTTGTTTCCGTTCATCTTGAAGATTGGTAGCTTCAAAGTAACATTCGCAATCAAACACAAAATTCTCCACTGTGCCCGGAAGATTCTTGCATTCAAACACCTTGGGTTTTAGAAATTGAATGTCATCTTCTCCATCTTGAATTGGTGCTCTCTCTATGTGTTCTTGTCGTTGCTGATCTTGTTCATCTAGTAATCGAGTAAGGTGCTCGATTTGTTGTTGCATTGCAAGGATAATGTCCAGTTTTGCCGCCATAGCTACTACTCCACCCACTACTCCTAATTTATCTAATTGATTAGCACATAGATGCAACACGTTCACCGTTCTCCATAAGTTACAACTGGAAGTATCAAGGGTTCCTCAAACACGAGGATCATATGTAGAAAATCCTACCCAAAGCATGAGGTGATGAATTGTGTGAAACAATGCTTGGGTAATATCTGGACATGAAAATCCTAATGGTTTGGTAAAAGTGGATTTGGTGGTCCATAAATTCCATCCATCCTATTCTTGCTCTGATACCAATGTAAAAGACCAAGATCAAGGAGAGAAATAGGAGAATTGAAACTCACATTGGGATATTCGAATGAGTGAAAACTCCAAATGCCTAGCATGAGCTTTGGCTTTGGTGTTTATAGGTAGCATACAAAGCACTTGAAAAACTTCTCAAGAAACTTCTCTGAACCGCTTTCTTAGAGTGTAAGCCAAGTTGACTATAAAGCTTCTCAAGAAGCTTCCTTCTAGAAGTCATCTACTTGACGTGCGAACTAAACTAGTTAGAAGTTTCTAGAAGCTACCTGCTTGGGACGCTAGTTAACTAGTTAGGAAGCTTCCTAGATGCTTCTAAAATATTTTAGGTTAATTTAACTTATTCTTTACTTCATTAGCTTTACTAATTACGTCGCTAAAAATCCATATTATTAAAATTATATATACTAATTTATTAATATGAATTTGTATACAAGTAAGAGTACCCAATTTAAGATGAAATTTTCATGTAGTTTATTTCTTGCTTTGCAAAAATCTCTATAAACTATATATTATGTTTCTCTGTAGTATACTATTATTTACTTTTACATTTATTTTATATTTATATATTGATGTGTAGGCAAACATATGTGTAACATTAAGAGTTTATTTTTGAAAAAAGACAATCATTTTAAATCATTGCATGAGAAGAATTATTAAACAAGTTATTGAGAGGATGCTTTTAGGAATATGGATACTTAAGTAGAGCAATATGGTTACTTATAAAATTAAGGGTTAATCTTTTTAGAGTCACAAGCTTTATAGATTGAATTTGTTCAAGATAGTTAATAATAATAATAAGGAGTGTGGGATTTAAGAGCTTAAAATTTTAATAATTTTAAAATTTATGGTTTTGGAATATAAGGAGATAATAAAATGATTCTGATACTAGTGTAAATCTTCCATATGGTGTCTACTCTTAGTCTTAGTATTTGTGGAGGTGTTTGGGTTGTTCTTTGAATTGTACATATAATGAGACTAAAAGTAAATTTTAAATTTAAATTTTAAGATGTTAAATCTATGAGGAAATTAAAAGGTATCTAAGCTTTTTTGCTTGGTACTTAATTTTCTGATTTTGAAATCCGAAACAATGATACACAAGGAGTAAACGCTATCAATTTCAAAGGCCAACTCCATATATATTCAAATCATCAAATGGCATATAACTGTTTATTTCTATCTTTTAACTTTTATCTTCATTTTTCAAAAACTTTTTGTTAAGTTTAGAAAGCTCCTTCAATTCTTCATCCATGAGAAAATAATCTAAAAAGAAGACCAAATGATACATTTAGGAGGGTATAAAAGAATAATAAAAAAATTTCAGTGTTGGAGTATAAAATTCAGTTCTCGAGAACACGGGGTACTCAACAGAAACTTTGGAGATTAGATCTGTAGTGAGACAATGCAAAAGTTCTAATTCAAATATTGATAGCTTTTCAGTGGAGTGTATGTTTCAAGTGTTGATGGACATATAAAACCTCTATCTATTTGATGTTTGTAGCCAATAAACCAAAATCATAACCAGAAGAATGTGATGGAATTATCAGGAAGTAAACAATCTAAACTTCTTCGCTGATGTATCTTAGATTATAATTTAGAATCTAAGATGATAAAACTCAAAGAGAAAGTGTTACACAATAACAATAGAGAATTTACATCCATAAAATGTAGAACAGTTCAAAAGCTTTGATTTCTAAAGTTTTTGTTACATTTTATCTAATATTCATTCTAAGTGGTTGAGGTGGCGTTAGAAAGCACTTTGAATTTTGTATCCAATTGCACAAACGTTGTAAAATAACACCCATATAGTGAAGTAAGTGAAGTTATGGAGAAATGGAAAGGCTTCTTGCTTTGAAAGTTCATGCTACAATTTTCAATCCTTGTGAAGATGGACTCTTAAATCATCACTCCTCCCTCATGGATATGCATGCTTTCTTTTAAAATTGGGACAAAATAACAAAGGACATGCGGCACGATACGGAGGAAGTGGCTACTGCCCAAGTCTGCAGGGACTCAACTCAGCCTGGCTGGGCTTTGTATAATTAAGAATGTAGTAAGGCATTCATCACTTTCCTGACTAAAATAATTCTGACGTGTATGACCCTGACTAAATGCAGAACCTGCAGCTTTGGATATCAAAACTTCAGAGCCTTAAGACTCTTGGATCTTAAAGTACACATGTCTCGAACGCTTGCTAACGCTTCACGTTGGCTGCTGACCATTTTACGGATGAAAGTGGCTGCCTCCCAAGGTTGCGGTGTTTGAGCAGTTCTTGCAGCCAGGTCCGTAGCTACCCTCAAACCTTCACCGGACTCTAGCACTTTGATGACGTCGCCAGGAGACACTGGAGAGGAAGACGACATGAGGGAAAGATAACCATCCACTTCTACTTGCTCTGATCTGTTGAGGAAGTTGTCGTTGAACACGCCTTGTAACATCTCTAACTGAGAGATAGTTGCCGTTCTTATGGACTCCAAAGACGCAGAGAGTTGACTATCTATTGGTGTAATGTTCCGCTCACCTTTCTTTTTCTTCTTTCCTAAAGGCAGCAACTGCCTAGACCAGGCCTGCATGTACAATGTAAGCCATGTAAAAGACTCTGAAATGAGGCCAGTCATGACAGACAATCCCTCTCCTGGAGCTACGACTTTCAAATCAACTTCTCCAGTAACCAGGTTACTCGTTAGGGATTTCAAAACCTCCTCTACAACGTAAACAAAAGTCTGCAGAAGTAGTCCCACAATGGAGCTATTATCCGAGTCCTCGCAAGAGAGTCGATGTACACTCCAAAATATTGATGCGGTCATCATCTCCACGGGCTTGACGCTCGATGTCTGTAGTAGGGGGCAAACTTAAGTCTCCACACGATACGCGACAAAATCCAAATACAAATCAAATTTACAAGGTAGACAACTGTGTGCATCTCTATTCTGGAAAACACATCTCAATTGGACGGGAGAGAACTAGGGGGCATGTAGTGATTGTCACTCATTTCGACATAGTGGGATGTATGCTCCTCGATTAACTGCTAATAGTAAACATCCCTGAAGAGAACCCACCTCAAATGTATTCCCTGCAATAGTTGCATCTCGGACCCAGGCCTCAAAAGAATCCACGTGCAGATCCATAGTAGCAAGGTACCTGCCTACTAACTTCTCCAGCTCTATCATTGCATCACTGCCGGTCTGCTTCCCATCATTGCTCTGCTTCACGCTACTTAGAATCAAACTCAAGATCCGGGGCACCAAACATCTCCGTCTGATTCCATTCAGCCATCGGCCTTCTCTCATATTTCGCTCTTCCTAAGGCCAGGTAAAATAGTCCTTGGTTAGACCTGAAAGGAAGACAAAGAGATTTGACCTACAAGAGAAATCTTTTTGTAGTTGTATTACAGGCAACCTTCCCGTTAAGTGTCCAACGAATTGTTTTAGATAAGCCCCACGTACAGGAGAAGAAGCCAGTGCTGAGTTTTTAGTCGGACATTCTTTCTTGATTTACTAAATTCCTTGTACCGGTGAAGCTAGGAAGTAATAATCAAAAGCAAAATCCAAACAGCAAGCGGATCCAGCTATAGTTGGCCATAGATTTCAAAGTAAGGCAAGGCATTCTGTGCTGTTAGACAAATTGGAGAAAGACATGGTTCTATCAATTGACAACTCCTTCAACTCGACGTAAGGTTCTGAACTCTTAAGTACCTAACTTCTGTCGCTATCTTTTAGTCTGGAGACACTTCATGGTAATGTGTCAATGCCATATATAACCTTCACAGGAAAAGATTAAGGCGGAAATGAATTTATTTACCTCAGTTTCAACATGATGCCAGCTCCTCTCAGCACCATTTCTCCTCAAAGGCCCTGTCAACATGTTTTGGGTGATGAGATCCCATGGCAAAACTTAATAGGCGCATGCACTCAGATCCTTGCGCATTGATTCTTTCAAACGGACGCATACCTGCAAGGAAGCACTCATCTGGCGCAGGAGACCACCAGGGTCGGGTCTGTAGATCCTCATTAAACGACAGTTGTAGCAGGGTAGCATCACTACCCCAATCAAGTGCTTTCCTACCAAAGTCCAGCTCTGCTAACGCCAACTGCAAGACGTGCATGAGACGAGAAGCTTAGGGCAGCCCGTAGATGCACAGAGAGAGAGAGAGCACAGACATACATCAGCGCTAAGTAAAGCATGTAGTGAAATAGAGAAGCTGTAATTGAAGACCCATGAGTCAAAACTAAACCAATCAAGAGAACGAAATTGGCAGACTGTACAGGAAACATATATAGGAACCATGAAGCAAAACAACAAATGTGAGTTGGAGCGGACGGGAAGAGAGTGGATGGTCTCTAGGCTGAGAAGGAGTGATGCGTCAAAGGAGTGGATAGAGTATCTCACAACAAGCGCTATGGATGCTTGAGTCCTGAGACACTAAACAAACTGAGTGAAGCAGAAGGCACCCATAGTAAACCTCCACTAAAACACATGCCACTTCATCAGTGCTTCACGCAGTGCCGAAGTAACTGAGCAAGTGTCACTACCCCTGGTACCGAGTTTCTGCTCGAAAACTGATGAGTGGCAAGGCAAACTCAGTTCCTCCAACAGAGCCACTCAGGGTAAGAGAAAAGCTGTGACATATGAAGCTTAAAATCCACACAAAGGGCAGCAACAGTAATAAGCAGAAGGGCTGTGCAATTCAAATAAATGAGCATCCAAAGGAAGAAAATGAAGGAAGAAAATGAAATAGTGAGCAGGAGAAGGTAAGGGACTCAAGACATACCTGGTCAAAGCCTGAAAGGAAACAGATGTTAGTATGGAAAGCAAGTACAACTAGCAAAACTACTCGATGATGCAAACAAATGAAGAAAACAGTAAGGTGCTGAGTCAGAAGGCACAGGATGGAGCAAGTCGTTTCACACCCAAAGAAGACAGTACGGAGCGAGTCCAGAGACACAGGGAAAGAGCAGATCATTTGCCACAAAAAGGGGGGGCCAAAGTTCAGAGTAAAGCAGCCCGAGCAGCAACCAAAGGTGGAACGAAAACAAAAATCCAAAGAGGGGAAAGGGGAATAGGGAGCGGGTTATCTATATATATAGGTATACGAGAACAGAAGCTGTTCCCAGAACAGAAGCCGTTCTGGGAACGGATTATCCAGAACTCATTTTAGTGTAAATGATCGGTAACCAAAATGTACTAGATTCACAATGCTAGTATAGTGAGAAATCCACAAGGTAGAATGCATCGAATGTAACTTGAAGCAAACGCATAATTGAAACAAATTGACAATAACATATGGCTAACAGACTAGTAAACCATCATGAAATCGAGAACTCTATGCAAACGACTGCGAGAAATAGGTAACAATGTAAAAGACTGCCAGTAAGCAGTGCGTGTACAATAAAAATAAAAAACGTGGGCTGTAGTCTAGTAGGAACACTGTATACACCAGAGGTCCTATGAATCAGGCAAAGAGCGAAGGATAAATAATAAGGAGGGAATTAGCTGGGGAATGGAACAATGTAAGAGCTATAGGATAGTGTGGCTGCAGAAACCTGTCGAAGTGTAACAGGGTAATGAGAGCGAAGCGGAAGAGGACAGGATATAAAGTATATCGCAACAAGCACTATGGACGCTTGAGTCCTGAGACGCTAAACTGCAAAGGGAAGCAGCAGAAGCAGCTTATCTATATATATATTGGTATATGAGAGCAGAAGCTGTTCTGGGAATGAGTTATCCAAAATTCATGAAGTGCACCTATCCGATAAACAACATGTACTTGAATCACCATGCTAGAGTAGTATTAAAGCTGTAATGTAAAATGCATCGAAAGTAACCTGCAGCAAAGGCATAAGTGCAAGAAATTGAGAATTTCGTACTGCCAATGGACAGTAAAGAACATGAAATCGAGAGCAGCAATGCCAATGTGAGTGTGGGATAGAAAGCTTGATGCAAGAGTTCGCCAGTAGAAAATGAAATCGAGAGCAGCAATGCAACTGATAGCGAGAGGCATAGGAAAATAGGAAACGTGATATGTGCTGTAAGAGCCTGCCAGGATGCAGTGCATGGATGAAGCGAGAGGAATAGGAAACTTGCTGCAAGAGCCCACCAGGATGCAGTGCGTGGATGAAGATGAAGAGCGTGGGATGGAGTTGGGGAGGAACACAGTAAACACTGGAGGTCGAGGCAGGAAGCAGTCAGAGATCAAAGAGGAAAGGACTATGGAGTGAAATAGTTGGGGAATGGAGGAGTGGAACAAAACAAGAATTCTCTAAGGATGTGGCTGCAGAAATGAGTCTAAATGTAAGAATGTAACTAGTGCGAAGCGTAAGAGGACAGGATAGATAGGTATACGAGAACAGATGTTGTTCTGGGAACGGTTATCCAGAACTCATGAGGTGCAGGATATATAATGTATATCACACCCAACACTATGGACACTAGAGTCCGGAAATGCTAAACAACTGAAGGAAGCAGAAGGCAGCCATAGAAAACCTCCCCGATAACACCAACTACTTCATCAGTGCCTCACGCAGTGCCGAAGTAGTTGAACAATGTCAGTACTCCTCGTCTCGAGTTTCTGCTTGAAAACTCATGAGTGCCAAGGCAAACTCGGTTGCTTCCAACAGCGCCGCTTGAAGTAATAAACAGCCATCTTTCAGCAGTGCTACACGAAATAATAAACAGCCAGGGGAAGGCTACAGAAATGAACAAATGGAGCTTAAAGTCCCAAAAGAGCAGAAATCGGACGAATGCAGAATGTAGGCATGAACGAGATAGTGAACCAGGGAAAGAAAAAAATAAGATCAAAAGCAAGAGAGTCTGAGTGATTTGAGACATCCCTAGAAAATGCCTGCAAGGACAAAGTCTATTAGGGTTAGCAGCAAGTAAAACCAGAGAGCTAACCACAAAGAACCCAAGAGGAGTTAGTAAGGAAACAAAGGAATGAGCCAAGTTAGAAGAGTGTCAAGCGGATAGCTAGAGAGCAGAGAATAAGGCAGAACGGACAGGCATGAAAAGGTGGAACTAACAGGGGAGAACGCACTATGAACTAAACAAGAACTATAACCCAAGCGAGCAGAAAGCAAAGGAGAGGGGAGAGGGTTTCCGAGGGAAGGATGGCCTCGGGTGCTCAGAGAGCCTTGGGAGCTGTGAAGGAAGGGAGAGCCACATGGCGAGATGTTCACACATGTCAGCCAAACAGCAGCAGGGGTATTCAGTTCGTGTGAGCAGTTGAAAGGTTCGAAACAAAGATGTTGTGGAGACTAACTCCAGGAGGAATGCACTATAATTCAGTAGACTGGATAGAGTAAACCAAGTCTAACTCCAGGAAGGAGTGATGCACTATAACTCAATAGGCTGGATAGAGTATACTGCTACATATCATAGTAGCTATGCTACTTATTACTCTGCATGTAATATCAATGTATCCTGATCAACGGGAGAGCACAGATATACCGAAACGCGAAGTAGTGTAAGGAGTGTAAGAAACAAGCTGTAATTGAAGACCTACAACTCAAAAATAAACTATTCTTGGGGAACTGAAAATTACAGACTGTTCAGAACACATACAAGGGAACCATGAATCAAAACAACATATGTGAGTTGGGGCAAAAGGGAAGACAGTGGATAGTCACATATCTGAGAATGAGCGATGCATCAAACATGAGACATGTATATATATAGGTATACGAGAACAGATGCCGTTCTGGGAACGGGTTATCCAGAACTCATGAGTTGCAAACTATCGTTAAGCAAGATGTACATGGTAAGCATGTATATATTGGTAAATGAGAGCAGAAACCGTTCTGGGAACGGGTTATCCAGAACTCATGAAGTGCACAAGTGCACATATTTGATAAACAACATGTACTTGAATTACAGTGCTAGTGTAGTATGAAAGCTTTAGTGTAAAATGCATCGAAAATAACCTGCAGCAAAAGTATAAGTGCAAAAAAGTAACCTGTAGCAAAGGCATAAGTGCAAGAAATTGAGAATACCGTACTGCCAATGGACAATAATGAACTTGAAATCGAGAGCAGCAAGGCCAACGTGAGCGTGGGTTAGAAAGCTTGATGTAAGAGTTCACCAGTAAAAAATAATGAAGTCAGAGAGCAGCAATGCAACCAAAAGCGTGAGGCATAGGAAACGTGCTATGTGCTGTAAGAGCCTGCCAGGATGCAGTGCGTGGATGAAGCGAGAGGAATAGGAAACTTGCTATAAGAGCCCACCAGGATACAGTGCGCAGATGAAGATGAAGAACGTGGGATGGAGCGGCGGAGGAACACAGGAAAGCGAGGCAGGAAGCAGTCAGAGAGCGAAGGGAAAAGACTAGGGAGTGAAATAGTACAGGAATGTGTGGATGTGGCAGGCATTTCGCAAAAGATATGGCTGCAGAAACGGGTAGAAATGTAAGAGTGTAACTATAGCATAGCGTAAGAGGACAGGATAAAGTATATCACTCCAGCGCTATGGACACTGGAGTCTGGATACGCTAAACATATGTCCGGTACGCATGTATATATGTATATGAGAACTGACCAGTGACTAAATAAACAGTCAAGAATAAGTCCTGATCACTGGTATGGTAAACAAGCCTACAGTGAAAATTATCTCTGGTAACTTATCTACATATATGAGTTATGAGTAATGGGAGCAGGAGCCGTTTGTAGAAGGTGGGATACACACCCACGTAGGACAGAACCAATGCAAACTGAGTACTTGAAGATCTAAGCATGTACAATGCATGCAAGTCTAAGCAACTAGGAATTGACAGAAACAGACGGTCCAAATTGAGTGAAAGCAGACGTGATTGATACATTCCATGAAAATGACACGGCATTCAGTATCTAGAGTAGTACGCATCATGTACTGAAGGAGGCGTGCCTTTTCAAAAATGCGAAAGAGCGGAGTATGCATTTCAAAGCAAAGGGAAATCATAGAGCAAGAAGGAAACATATTCAGACATGAGAGCAAAGTATGCATTTCAAAGCAAAGGGAAACCATCGAGCAAGAAGGAAACATATTCAGACATGAGAGCAGAGTATGCATTTCAAAGCAAAGGGAAACCATCGAACAAGAAGGAAACATATTCGGACATGAGAGCAGAAGCCCTTTGACGGACGAGGGATCCAGAACTAATTCCGTGCAAATGGAGTGTGGATAAATAGATCTAATGCAACTTATAGATTAAATGCAAGGTTAAGCACAAACGAAATATCACTATATCCTAATCAACAACAGTAGAGAAACAGATATTCATCATGTAATCGATCAGCGCTAAGCAAAGCATGTAGCGAAATAAACAAGATATAATTGAAGACCAACAAGCCCAAACTAAACTAATGAAGAGACCTGAAATTGCCAGACTGGACAGAAAACCTGTATAGGAACCATGAAACAGATCAGCAAGTGTGAGTTGGAGCGAAGTGGGGAAGAGGGCGGTGGTCTGTAGGCTGAGAAGGAGCGAAGCATCAGAGGACTGGATATAGAGAAATGAGGACAGATGCCATTCATCAAACGGGGGATCCAGAACTCATTGAATGCAAATGCTGTGCGATCTATGTAATGTAAACAAGATAAAAGAACATCTGGTCGAATTAAAGAATTTTTAATTTGTAACCTGGAAGCAATGTAAAAGCAACACCTATATCCTAGTTGCATGCATCCAATAAACAGAAACAGGACACCTGCATATATAGAGAAAAAATATCGGCGAATGAAAGGCAAAGTAAATGTCAATTGGAAACAATCATCAGAGGACTGGATATAGAGAAATGAGGACAGAAGCCGTTCGATGAACGGGCGATCCAGAACTCATTGAATGCAAATGCTATGCACGATATGTAATGTAAACAAGATAAAGAACATCTGGTCGAATTAAAGCATGAGTAACTGTAAACTGGAAGCAATGAAATAGCAACACCATCATTTTAGTTGTAGCAACACCTACATCCTAGTTGCATGCATAGAATAAACAGACCACATCGAATGAAAGGCGAAGGAAATTTCACTAGGGAACAATTTAATAGCACATGCATATCTGAGATGCTTGTCCTATGAAGCGGAGACAAAACACCCACATGAGTAGAGAAATAAATACAACACGAAGAAATGGCAACAAAACAAGCCAAATTAAAAAGATTGATATAAAAAAAAATCGAGAGACAAGTAGAAGTCTGGAAATTGCAAGTCAAGGAAGATCTGAGAGTCAGGAAACGAAAATCGTGGAAGGTGTAAGAGTCAGAGCACCGGGAGTATGAAGTCGTTCTGAGAACGAGGAAAGACGAGCAAGGCATCAAAGGACTGGATATTGTATATCACAGCAACCTTTATGGCACCTGAGTCCTGAGAAACTAAACAACTGAGGGAAGCAGATGGCTGCCATAGTAAGCCTCCACGAAAACACATGTGATGCACCAGTACCTCATGCAGTGTCGAAGTAGCTGAGCAAGTGTCAGTACCCATTGTACAGAGTTTCTGCTCGAAAACTAAACTAATGAGTGCCATAGAAGGAAGAAGAAGGAAAGAAGGACACATGGTGTTAGTGGTAGATGGGTAGGAGCGAAGTGTGACAAGTTTGGATACCAGGAAATGAGAGCAGAATGAGTGTGACACGATTGGATATGACAGCATGCTCTATGAGTGCATGAGTCCCAGTACACTAAACACTAGAAGGAAGCAGAAAGATTGTCTGCCTGCACAGAAGCACGATTGACTTAATCAGCATCCCAGGAAGTGCCAAGTAGTTGGGCGAATGCCAATATCATTCAAGTTTCTGTTTAAGCTCATGAGTGTCAAGCCATGAGAGAAATACACATGAGAAATGGAAGCAGAAGCTGTTCACCAAACAGGGGACCGGAACCCACTGAGGACCGTCCGAATAATGGATATGTTCCCATGAGAAATATAGGGTGTAATGGTCTGGCCATTACATTTAGTTTCCCTCTAAGAAACTGGAATAGGTTCCTCAAGTCCTCGTGCAACCCTTTCACGAGGACTTGACTTGACTCTGACTTCATTGGAGAGCTCTTTCACAACTTGCACCCTGTCGTGGACTCCCAATTGCACAAGTATAATATGGGACAGTACCTGCCGCTAATAACTAAACTAGACCCTCTGTCATAATTAGCCGTGATGAGAACCTTTGTTCTTGCTCTTTGAAGTAGATGGTCTATCCTTAGTCATTCTGACTTTTGATGTATCAGACATTCTAGCACTTAGCTTTCCTGATCTCACCAAAGTAAACATTTCCGATTGCACACAACAAAACTCAACTCACTATCTCTTAGACTATAAAGATAATACAGCCAGTTCACTCTCGCAACACAAATAGCCTCCAATACTGAGATATCCCATAACACTCTGAGATGATGTTAGGCAGCTCAGAGTCTCATGAAATGCAGAGGGAAAGTGTAAGAATCAACCCAATAAAAGAACTCCTGATTGGGATTATACAGATAGAAGACTGTACTGAAGGGTGTGCTACCATACTACTCATGTAACACATGCAGTTCATGGAAAGCATGTGAACAATATGCATGAACAGTAACTCGCACATGAACAGTAACAGCATGAACAGTAACTAACTTGTCTCATTCTAACAAAAAAGTCCCTAAACTGGAGATTACCTAATTTAACATTCTCACTTAATGAAAGTTTAGGACTGTTCCCATTTCTACTACACATTTCATATGTTTATCTTTAGGTATTGCTTTTGTAAACACATCTGCTGTCATCTCTTGTGTAGGACAGTAAACTAACTTCACAACATTTTCCTTTTCTTTCTCCTCTACAAATCTTCTTCTAGTCTCAATGCGCTTAGTCCTTGCGTGATGTACAGGATTTTTGTTGAATGCTATACTTCCTGTATTGTCACAGTACAATGTAGTAGAACTTTCCTGCTTAAAACCCAACTCCTTAAGAATTCTCCTGTTCCAGATGACTTCTTAAGTACCATTTGAAGAAGCCATAAATTCTGCCTCAGTAGTAGACAGAGCAACAGATGTTTGCTGTTTACTACACCAACTGATTGCTCCACCACAAAGCATAACTACATATCCACTAGTTGATCTGCTATTATCTGTGTCATCTCCCCAACTAGCATAAGGCTCCTACTCTTGAAGCATATACATATGCTTCAAGAGTAGGAGCAAGTATGTTCCCTTGCTTTCTGTACTCCAAGAATGCAGCTGAAGTACCCTTTAAGTACATGAATACTCTCTTTATACCTTTCCAATGTGCTTGTGTAGGTTGCTAGTATATAGGTATACGAGAACAGATGCCGTTTTGGGAAAGGGTTATCCAGAACTCATGAGTTACAAATGATCGTTAAACAAGATATACATAGTACGCAACGCTAGAGTAGTATGAAATCCCTAAGTTAGAATGCATCGAAGGTATCCGACAGCAATGGCATAATTGAAGCAAACCTATTGGAACAACTGCATATATAGAGAAGAAACATCAGCAAATGAAAGGCGAAGTAAATGTCATTGAGAAACCAGTAGATAGCCATACGCATATTTGAGAGGCAGCCATCAAAGAAGCGGATGCTGACCTCCCACATCAGTAGCGAAAAAATACATCAGGAATCAACGGCCAACTTAAGCGGATGGCAAAAGATTGGTATCAAGAGACAAGAAGTATATTACAGATGTAAATATCGCAGGTCAAGGAAGATCGGAGTCAGGAAACAAAAATCGTGGAAGGTGTAGGAGAAAGAGCACAGGAAGTAGAATATATCACGGGGCAAGGAAGATCTTTGTCAGGAAACGAAAGTCGTGTGAGGTGTAGGAGAAATAGCACGGGAAGAAGAAATCGCTCAGAGAACGAGGGAAGACGAGCAAAGCATCCAAGGACTGGATATCGATATATCACAGCAAGCGCTATGGACGGCTGAGTCCAGAGAAACCAAACCACTGAGGGAAGCAGAAGACGGCCATAGTACATCTCCATGAAAACACATGCGACTTCATCAGTGCCTCACGCTAGTATATCTAGCTAGTGCTTCCACTGCATAGCATATATCTGGTCTTGTACAGACCATGATAAACATTAGAGAACCAAGAGCACTCTGATACAACACTTTGTCACAGAAATTCATCTCCCCATCTATGATTCTGTTGTGCTTCCACCCCAGATCAAGAGGTGGAGAGACAGGATTCGCCTCTGTAATCTGATACTCAGCTAGTATGGATCTCACATACTGTGGTTGACTGATTCGGATCCATCCTGCTTCTCTATCTCTGCTCACTTTGATTCCCAAAACGAATTTTACAAGACCAACGATAGTCATCTCAAAAACAGAGCACAAGAAATCTATCACTCCTTTGATAGATTCACTGTTTTCCAACAGTAATAGATCATTTACATATACAGCTATGTGTACATCATCTCTAGTATACACACTCGTGTCAAAATCTGCTCGTTTGAAATCCTGCTCTCTCAAGTATGAGTCTAGTTTCTCGTACTAGGCTCTAGGAGCTTGCTTAAGACCATATAAAGCCTTCTTAAGCAAGCATACTTTTCCTTTGCCTTCAGTATATCCATATGGAACATCCATGTAGATAGTCTCTCTCAAATCTCCATTGAGAAAAGTTGTTTTCACATCTAACTGCTCCACTTCCCAATCTCTCTCTACTGCAAGAGCTAAATGCATGCGAATAGATCCATACCTGGCAACTGGTGCAAAAGTTTCTGAATAATCTATTGATGCTTTCTGATTGAAGCCCTTTGCAACAAGTCTTGCCTTGTACTTCAGGATCTCATTCTCAGCTCCACCTTTGATCCTGAAAACCCATTTGCAGCCAATTGCTTTCTTACCTGGTGGTAAATCAGCTAATACCCATGTACCATTAGTCTAAAGAGACTTCTTCTCTTCTGCTATACCCAACTATTCTTCTCTTCTGCTATACCCAACTCCCACTGACTCGAATCTGGTCTGAGCATAGCTTGCTGTAAAGTGTCTGGATCACACTCTTCATGACAGATGTAAGATTCATCTAACATCTCTTCTGATAGAAAACCAAGCCAGTCAATAGGTTTTCTATCTCTCTGTGATCTTCTTGGCTCTGTGCCCAGAAAATTCATGCCGTCTCTTGACATCTCTGGAGTCTCACTCAGAGATTCTGCATCTACAGGCTGCTTCTGGGAGTCATCTTCTGTAGTATCAGAATCAGAAACCACTGTCTGTTTAGGCCTTCTTTTGTACACCTTGAGACTCTCCTTTGGTGAACCATCAGCTTCAGGTAGAGATTGCTCTTCTGATGATTGATCTGAAAAACTGACTCTGCAACTTGGGAAGATAGATTGATCAGGCTGATCAAACTGATCAGCTTGCTTCTGCAACTCATCATTGTTCTCACTCCAAGTCCTCAATTCATCAAAGAGTACATCTCTACTTCTGATGATCTGTCCAGACTTTGGATTGTACAGAAGATATCCTTTCAGTCCCTCTTCATATCCTACCAAAAGCATTCTCTCAGCCTTCTTTGTGAACTTCCTCCTCTGCTCCTTGGGGATATGAACATAGGCAGGACATCCAAAAACTTTCAAAACTGAAAGATTAGGTGTCTTACCACTCCACCATTCTTCAGGAGTTCTTCCTAGCAATGTTGTGGTACCACTGATATTTCTAAGAAAATTTGCAGTGCTAATTGCAGCACCCCAAAACTTTCTCTCCAGCTTGGCATGTTCGAGCATTGCCAATGCTTTGTCCACCAATGTCCTATTCAACCTTTCTGCAACTCCATTCTGTGCAGGACTGTCTCTGGCAGTACAGGCAAGGAGGATTCCTTTTTCTGACAAAAAAGAGAGGAATTCCTTATTCCTGTACTCTCTGCCTCCATCTGTTCTCAATCGCTTGACTTTCCTCCCAGTCTGCAACTCAGCCATGGCTACAAACTTCTGGAATTTTCGCAGCACTTCATCCTTGCTTCCCTTGAGATAGATAAAGCTCTTTCTACTGTAATCATCCACAAAAGAAACATAGTAGGCTGCTCCACTCAATGACTTCTCAATCATGTATCCCCATACATCAGAATGTACAACATCTAGAAGACCAGAAGCTCTAGATGAAGATTTCCTGGGGATAGGAGCTTTTTGTGCCTTACCTTCTGCACACCCAATGCAGAATTCGAGTTTTCCTTTGGGATCTAGTTTCAACCCCTCCACTCCCTTCTGTAGAGCATATAAGTTTTGCTCTGACAGGTGCTCTAAGCTCAAATGCCAGAGATGGATATCATTTCTGTTTTCTGTTACCAACGGAGAATCAAAACAATCAGCTTCCATCAACTTGAACAGTTTCCCTTTGGCAGTACCATACCCAAGGACCAGGTCTCCTTTCTTCAAAGTACATTGATTTCTGTTGCTTTCAAACAAAACATCCACTCCATGCTCCATGAGGCTATGTACTGATATCAAGTTCTTGGTGTAATCTTGGTGTGATTTCTGTTGCTTTCAAACAGAACATCCACTCCATGCTCCATGAGGCTATGTACTGATATCAAGTTCTTGGTGTAATCTGGAACATACAGTACATTTTCCAAATAGCCTTTTCCAGAACATCCCATGAAGGCAATAGGAACTTTGCCAGTTCCTAACACTAGATTCAGAATCCCAGGTCCACATCGAACACTCTTGGGAATCTTCAAAGGTTGAAGAGTTGAGAACAGCTCCTTCTGATAACAGATATGAGAGGTGGCTCCTGAGTCCAAGAACCATCCAGAATCGTTTGAGGACAACTCTGATTCTACCAACATTCCACAATCCGGCTCTTCTGCTGAGTACCCCTCCTCATCGCTGACTATCTCATGGCACTCCTCTGAGTTGTAAGTTGAACTCCCAGATTTTCGACCTTTCCTGGTGAGGTCTCTTGCCTACCTTCTTCAGCTCTCGTTCTCTCCTTTCTCCTCTCTTGGGACATAAGGGTGCAATATGACCTTTCTCATGACAGAAATAACAAGTCTTGTCATCAACACTACTAACTCCTTTACCAGATTTACTCACTCTGGCTTGCTCTGGTTTGCTCACTCTTCCATCGGGCACTCTTCTTGAACGAGAAGAAGCACTGAACAAAGCAGCATCTCCCTGCTTATTTAACTTCAGCCCTTTGTCCTCTTTGTGTCTGCTAAACGCCAGCAATTTGTGTATCACATAATCCCATGTGACAGTTTCAACAGGTAAAACTTGCAGAGCTACTAGGACAGAGTCATAGCTTGAAGGAAGACTATCTAAGAGATGATTGATATCGTACTTCTTTGTAAATACAACCCCATCCTCCTTGATACTCTTGAAGAGTTTCTGCAGTTTTGACAGATAACAGGTGAAATCTTCACCATCCTGCAATCTCAAGTTCTTTACAGCAGACCAGACTTGATAGGAGCTCTCCAGCATCTCAACAGTGTAATAACTCTTGATCTTTTCCCAAATCTCCCAACTCCAAGCATAAGTATCTACTAGATCTCTAGCTGGCTCTTCCATAGCCCTTAGCAGAAACCTCCTAGTAGTAGCATGTTTGACTCTCTCCTCATTGTTGGTCTCTAGCTCATCTATATCATGAGCTTCTAATGCAAACTCTAGACAGTCATAACTGTCTAAGATAGAGTTCACATCCAAAGCCCAAGCTTTGTAGTTAGTCTTTCCCAGTTTCTTTGTCTCCCTGTCTCCCTGAGTTCTCCTATCAACCCCAATGGTGATTGTGGGCCCATAACCTGATGAGAATCTTTGTTCCTGCTCTTTGAAGTAGATGGTCTATCCTCAGTCATTCTGACTTCTGATGTATCAGACATTCTAGCATTTAGTTTTCCTAGTCTCACCAGAGTAAACACTCTTGATTGCACACATCAAAACTCAACTCACTCTCTCTTAGCTTTTTTGGGAAGTATATGATGGAAATTAGTTTACATCGGACCAATTTGTTACAAATTGGTCAGATGCCCTAGGCTCACATTTCATGTGTTTTGTATTGTGTTTCTAACCTTTTGACTCTTTGGGTCTCTCGGGCTTTATATTTCATTGTTGTTTCATTGTTTCAAAGATAGTACCGCCAGTTCAATCACGCAGCACAAATAATCTCTAATACTGAGATATCACAGAACACTCCTGAGATGATATTAGGCAGCTCAGAGTTTCATGAAATGCGGAGGGAAAGTGTTAGGAATCAACCCAGTAAAAGAACTCCTGACTGGGATTTTACAGATAGAAGGGTGTGCTGAAGGGTGTACTACCATACTACTCATGTAACACATGCAACTCATGGAAAGCATATGAACAATATGCATGAACCTTAACTCACACATGAACAGTAACTCATGTGAACAATAACAGCATGAACAGTAATTAACTTGGCTCATTCTAACAAAGAAGTCCCTAAACTAGAGATTACCTAATTTAACAAGCTGATTGAGGATGCATGACCCCCATAACTCCAGATAAAAAAAGTAAATCACAGGATTGACAGTGTACCTCAACCTCCTCCAGAGAAAATGCTCTTGCCTTAAGAGGCACTATGGCTTCTTCGGAACGAAATACAAGCCGCTGATGAGATCGCTCAAGCCTCTCCTTGAACTCTACAAACTCTAGAACCTGTAGAAGACAAAAGCGCTGGTGAGAAGCATGGCAAAATGGAAAGATCGAGAATGATAATGGCCTGTGCGCAGTCAGCATGTGACCACCCGAAACTGATGATTGTAATTTACCGGTCACGATGACATCTTTGAACTTACAGTATTCCATAAGCTGGTTCCAAGCACAACTGGTCTGAGGAGATGAGCATACGTTTGAAGAGGCATCCATTTTGCTTCTTTGCAAAGATTAAGTACCAAATATACAGAAATTAGGACCATTTTGTGCTTAGAAATTTCATGTTGTAACCTCCGTATATACGGAATACAACCAAAAAAAAGCACAGAATAGTGTGACTTCGAGGCTGTTGTTGCAGAATACAGAACCCTTTGTAAACAACGCAGCTCCATACCCAAGTCTAACTGGACTGACTGACATTTGACAGTAACACAATGAAGATCGTCATAACTGGCAGTTATATAGGGAGGTAAATATGCGTACGACCGTATACAGGGGTGAGTATGATGTTGTGATGCATAAATACCCGTAGTACAAAATGAGTGCGAGCAACTATCACCATGAGAGAAAAGCCTGATGTTGAGATACTATCATGAAGAATCATGAAACAACGTTAGTGTATAGGATATGAACAGCACAAGTCTGACGACCAAAATCATGAGACTACCCCAGAGCGAGTTCCAGACAGAGTAGAACGTAGAACATACTCCAGAATAGTGCTTCTTTCTTGTAAAGCACGTGCCCAGGTTGTATGCCGCTCTACGATCATACGAGTCGTGCGAACAACAAAAGAATTAAGTAACTCACAAATGGGTTCACACACAAACCGCTGGCCGAAGAAAGAGTGTCATTTTTGTAGGAACAAATTTATCGTAGGATCTTCTTTGAGAAATGGGAGCAGAAGCCGTTCGAAGAACGGGAGATCAGGAACCCACTAACTATGGAGCCGAGAACGTGCATATGAAGTGCATATGAAATGCATGCATGACTGTATGCAAATAGAAATGAATTGAATCTAAGAAAATGGAATTGAAGTGAATCTAGCATTGCGAAGGTAAGAGGAAGTAATACATAAATAATTGATCCAGTTCATAAGTAGCACCTGCAGCGAATTAGTATACATCCTGGAAGAAGAATCAAGGTGCAAAAATAGATTCAGCATCTGAAATTTAAAAGCAGAGGAGGACCATCAAACAGAGAAATATCCAGCACGGAGTAAAAGACTGAGCTTTAGCTGATGATAGGTGGAATGGTGCGAAGCGAAGCGCGAGAGCACTGGATATAGGATATGAGAGCAGAAGCCGTTTGATGAAAGGGTGATCCAGAACTCATTAAATGCATATAATTGGTAACCAAGATATACTTTATGCACAATGCGAGAATAGTGATAAATCCATAAAGTAGAATGCATCGAATGTAACCTGAAGCAAAGGCATAAATGCAACAAATCGAGAACAACATATATCTAAAGGACTAGTAAACAACTTGAAATCGATAACAGCTATTCAAACGAATTCGAGAAATATTAAACATTGTGTAATTGACCACTAGTAAGCAGTGCATGACCGAAGAAAATTAAACTGTAGGCTGGAGTCGGGTAGGAACACAGGAGACACTGGAGGTCTAAAGTCAGGTATGAACCGTGAAGCAGGCAAAGAGCGAGGGAAAAATAATAGGGAGGGAATGAGCTGGGGAAGCGAGAAGTGGAACAATGCTGGAGCGTAGTGGATGTTGCTTCTGCAGAGACATATCGAAGTGCAACAGTGTAACGAGAGAGACGCAAAAGAGGACAGGATATATATAGGTATATGAGAGGATATATGAGATATATGAGAGGACAGGATATATAGTGTTAAATTAAGTAATCTCGAGTTTAGGGACTTTTTGTTAGAAACAGACAAAATAGACATTGTTCATGGACGAACACTGTTCATGTACACTGTTCATATACTTTCCATGTGCTGCATGTGTTACATGAGCACTATGGTAGCACACCATTCAGCACACCCTACAGCACACCTTTCAGTACACCCTTTAGCACACCTTTCAGTACACTCTTCTATCTATATAATCCCAGTCAGGAGTTTTTTCTACTGGAGTTGATTTCCACCACTTCCCTTCTGCATTTCGTGAAGTCCTGAGCTGCCTAACACCATCTCAGGAGTGTTCTGTATTGGAGTTCTGTATCTCAGTATTGGAGACTATTTGTGCTGCGTGAGTGAACTGTCTGTGTTGTCTTTGAAGGCTAGGAGAGAGTTAAGTACTTCTGTGTGCAATTAGGAGTGTCTACTCTGGTGTGACTAGGAAAGCTGAGTGAGTGCTAAGATGTCTGATACATTAGAAGTCAGAATGCCTAGGAATAGACCATCTACTTCAAAGAGCAGGAACAAAGGTTCTCATCAGGTTATGGGCCCACAATCACCACTGGGATTGATAGGAGAACTCAGAGAGATAGAGAAGTTGGGAAAGACTAACTACAAAGCCTGGGCTTTGGATGTGAAGTCTATCTTAGACAGTTATGACTGTCTAGAGTTTGCATTAGAAGCTCATGATATAGATGAGCTAGAGACAAACAAGGAGGAGAGAGTCAAGCATGCTACTACTAGGAGGTTTCTGCTAAGGGCTATGGAAGAGCCAGCTAGAGACCTAGTAGATACTTATGCTTGGAGTTGGGAGATTTGGGACAAAATCAAGAGTTATTACACTGTTGAGAAGCTGGAGAGCTCCTATCGAGTCTGGTCTGCAGTAAAGAACTTGAGATTGCAGGATGGTGAAGATTTCACCTGTTATCTGTCAAAATTGCAGAAACTCTTCAAGAGTATCAAGGAGGACGGGGTTGTACTTACAGAGAAGTACGAGATCAATCATCTCTTAGATAGTCTTCCTTCAAGCTATGACTCTGTCCTAGTAGCTCTGCAAGTTTTACCTGTTGAAACTGTCACATGGGATTATGTGATACACAAATTGCTGGTGTTTAGCAGACACAAAGAGGACAAAGGGCTGAAGTTAAATGAGCAGGGAGATGCTGCTCTGTTCAGTACTTCTTCTCGTTCAAGAAGAGTGCCAGATGGAAGAGTGAGCAAACCAGAGCAAGCCAGAGTGAGTAAATCTGGTAAAGGAGTTAGTAGTGTTGATGACAAGACTTGTTATTTCTGTCATGAGAAAGGTCATATTGCACCTTTATGTCCCAAGAGAGGAGAAAGGAGAGAACGAGAGCTGAAGAAGGTAGGCAAGAGACCTCAACCAGCAAAAGGTCGAAAATCTGGGAGTTCAGCTTACAACTCAGAGGAGTGCCATGAGTTAGTCAGCGATGAGGAGGGCTACTCAGCAGAAGAGCCAGATTGTGGAATGTTGGCAGAATCACAGTTGTCCTCAAACGGTTCTGGATGGTTCTTGGACTCAGGAGCCACCTCTCATATCTGTTATCAGAAGGAGCTGTTCTCGACTCTTCAACCTCTGAAGACTCCCAAGAGTGTCCGTTGTGGACCTGGGATTCTGAATCCAGTGTTAGGAATTGGCAAAGTTCCTATTGCCTTCATGGGACGTTCTGGAAAAGACTATTTGGAAAATGTACTGTATGTTCCAGATTACACCAAGAACTTGATATCAGTACATAGCCTCATGGAGCATGGAGTGGATGTTCTGTTTGAAAGCAACAGAAATCAATGTACTTTGAAGAAAGGAGAGTTGGTCCTTGGGTATGGTACTGCCAAAGGGAAACTGTTCAAGTTGATGGAAGCTGATTGTTTTGATTCTGCGTTGGTAGCAGAAAACAGAAATGATATCCATCTCTGGCATTTGAGGTTAGGGCACCTGTCAGAGCAAAACTTATATGCTCTAGAGAAGGTAGTGGAGGGGTTGAAACTAGATCCCAAAGGGAAACTCGAATTCTGCATTGGGTGTGCAGAAGGTAAGGCACATAAAGCTCCTATCCCCAAGAAATCTTCATCTAGAGCTTCTGGTCTTCTAGATGTCGTACATTCTGATGTATGGGGATACATGACTGAGAAGTCATTGAGTGGAGCAGCCTACTACGTTTCCTTTGTGGATGATTACAGTAGAAAGAGCTTTATCTATCTCAAGGGAAGCAAGGATGAAGTGCTGCGAAAATTCCAGAAGTTTGTAGCCATGGCTGAGTTGCAGACTGGGAGGAAAGTCAAGCGATTGAGAACAGATGGAGGCAGAGAGTACAGGAATAAGGAATTCCTCTCTTTTCTGTCAGAAAAAGGAATCCTCCTTGACTGTACTGCAAGAGACAGTCCTGCACAGAATGGAGTTGCAGAAAGGTTGAATAGGACACTGGTGGACAAAGCATTGGCAATGCTGCAACATGCCAAGCTGGAGAGAAAGTTTTGGGGTGCTGCAATTAGCACTGCAAATTTTCTTAGAAATATCAGTGGTACCACAGCATTGCAAGGAAGAACTCCTGAAGAATGCTGGAGTGGTAAGACACCTAATCTTTCAGCTTTGAAAGTTTTTGGATGTCCTGCCTATGTTCATATCCCCAAGGAGCAGAGGAGGAAGTTCACAAAGAAGGCTGAGAGAATGCTTTTTCTAGGATATGAAGAGGGACTGAAAGGATATCTTCTGTACAATCCAAAGTCTGGACAGATCATCAGAAGTAGAGATGTACTCTTTGATGAATTGAGGACTTGGAGTGAGAACAGCGATGAGTTGCAGAAGCAAGCTGATCAGTTTGATCAGCCTGATCAATCTATCTTCCCAAGCTGCAGAGTCAGTTTTTCAGATCAATCATCAGAAGAGCAATCTCTACCTGAAGCTGATGGTTCACCAAAGGAGAGTCTGAAGGTGTACAAAAGAAGGCCTAAACAGACAGTGGTTTCTGATTCTGATACTACAGAAGATGACCCCCAGAAGCAGACTGCAGATGTAGAATCTCTGACTGAGACTCCAGAGATGTCAAGATACAGCATGAATCTTCTGGGCACAGAGCCAAGAAGATCACAGAGAGATAGAAAACCTATTGACTGGCTTGGTTTTCTATCAGAAGAGATGTTAGATGAATCTTACATTTGTCATGAAGATTGTGATCCAGACACTTTACAGCAAGCTATGCTCAGACCAGATTCGAGTCAGTGGGAGTTGGCTATAGCAGAAGAGAAGAAGTCTCTTTAGACTAATGGTACATGGGTACTAGCTGATTTACCACCAGGTAGGAAAGCAATTGGCTGCAAATGGGTTTTCAGGGTCAAACGTGGAGCTGAGAATGAGATCCTGAAGTACAAGGCAAGACTTGTTGCAAAGGGCTTCAATCAGAAAGCATCAATAGATTATTCAGAAACTTTTGCACCAGTTGCCAGGTATGGATCTATTCGCATGCTTCTAGCTCTTGCAGCAGAGAGAGATTGGGAAGTGGAGCAGTTGGATGTGAAAACAGCCTTTCTCAATGGAGATTTGAGAGAGACTATTTACATGGATGTTCCAGATGGATATACTGAAGGCAAAGGAAAAATATGCTTGCTTAAGAAGGCCTTATATGGTCTTAAGCAAGCTCCTAGAGCCTGGTATGAGAAACTAGACTCATACTTGAGAGAGCAGGATTTCAAACGAGCAGATTCTGACATGAGTGTGTATACTAGAGATGATGTATACATAGCTGTATATGTAGATGATCTATTACTGTTGGGGAACAGGGAATCTATCAAAGGAGTGATAGATTTCTTGTGCTCTGTTTTTGAGATGACTATCCTTGGTCCTGTAAAACTCGTTTTGGGAATCAAAGTGAGCAGAGACAGAGAAGCAGGATGGATCCGAATCAGTCAACCACAGTATGTGAGATCCATGCTAGCTAAGTATCAGATGACAGAGGTGAATCCTGTCTCTACACCTCTTGATCTGGGGTGGAAGCACAGCAGAATCATAGATGGGGAGATGAATCTCTGTGACAAAGTGTTGTATCAAAGTGCTCTTGGTTCACTAATGTTTATCATGGTCTGTAGAAGACCAGATATATGCTATGCAGTGGGAGCACTAGCTAGATATACTAGCAACCCTGCACAAGCACATTGGAAAGGTATAAAGAGAGTATTCAGGTACTTAAAGGGTACTCCAGATGCATTCTTGGAGTACAGAAAGCAAGGGAACATACTTGCTCCTACTCTTGAAGCATATGTATAATATGTATATGCTTCAAGAGTAGGAGCCTTATGCTAGTTGGGGAGATGACACAGATAACAGCAGATCAACTAGTGGATATGTAGTTATGCTTAGTGGTGGAGCAATCAGTTGGCGTAGTAAACAGCAAACATCTGTTGCTCTGTCTACTACTGAGGCAGAATTTATGGCTGCTTCAAATGCTACTCAAGAAGTCATCTGGAACCGGAGACTTCTTAAGGAGCTGGGTTTTGAGCAGGAAAGTCCTACTACATTGTACTGTGACAATACAGGAAGTATAGCACTCAGCAAAAATCCTGTACATCACCCAAGGACTAAGCACATTGAGATTAGAAGAAGATTTGTAGAGGAGAAAGAAAAGGAGAATGTTGTGAAGTTAGTTTACTGTCCTACACAGGAGATGACAGCAGATGTGTTTACAAAAGCACTACCTAAAGATAAACACATGAAATGTGTATTAGAAATGGAAATAGTCGTAAACTCTCATTAAGTGGGAGTGTTAAATTAAGTAATCTCGAGTTTAGTGACTTTTTGTTAGAAACAGACAAAATAGACATTGTTCATGGACGAACACTGTTCATGTACACTGTTCACATACTTTCCATGTGCTGCATGTGTTACATGAGCACTATGGTAGCACACCATTCAGCACACCCTACAGCACACCTTTCAGTACACCCTTTAGCACACCTTTCAATACACTCTTCTATCTATATAATCCCAGTCAGGAGTTTCTTCTACTGGAGTTGATTTCTACCACTTCCCTTCTGCATTTCGTGAAGTCCTGAGCTGCCTAACACCATCTCAGGAGTGTTCTGTATTGGAGTTCTGTATCTCAGTATTGGAGACTATTTGTGCTGCGTGAGTGAACTGTCTGTGCTGTCTTTGAAGGCTAGGAGAGAGTTAAGTACTTCTGTGTGCAATTAGGAGTGTCTACTCTGGTGTGACTAGGAAAGCTGAGTGAGTGCTAAGATGTCTGATACATCAGAAGTCAGAATGCCTGAGAATAGACCATCTACTTCAAAGAGCAGGAACAAAGGTTCTCATCATATAGGTATACGAGAACAGATGCCGTTCTGGGAAAGGGTTATCCAGAACTCATGAGTTACAAACGATCGTTAAACAAGATGTACATAGTACGCAACGCTAGAGTAGTATGAAATCCCTAAGTTAGAATGCATCGAAGGTATCCGACAGCAGTGGCATAATCGAAGCAAACCTATTGGAACAACTGCATATATAAGAAACATCAGCAAATGAAAGGCGAAGTAAATGTCATTGAGAAACCAGTAGATAGCAATACGCATATTTGAGAGGCAGCCATCAAAGAAGCGGATGCCGACCTCCCACATCAGTAGAGAAAAAATACATCAGGAATAAACGGCCAACTTAAACGGATGGAGAAAAACTGGTATCAAGAGACAAGAAGTAATCTGTAAATATCGCAGGTCAAGGAAGATCGGAGTCAGGGAACAACAATCGTGGAAGGTGTAGGAGAAAGAGCACGGGAAGTAGAATATATCGCAAGGCAAGGAAGATCTTTAAACTAAAGTCGTGGAAGGTGTAGGAGAAAGAGCACTGGAAGTAGAAATCGCTCAGAGAACGAGGGAAGACGAGCAAAGCATCCAAGGACTGGATATCGATATATCACAACAAGCACTATGGACGCCTGAGTCCAGAGAAACCAAACCACTGAGGGAAGCAGAAGACGGCCATAGTGTGTCTCCATGAAAACACATGCGACTTCATCAGTGCCTCACCCAGTGCCGAAGTAGCTGAGATAGAGTCAGTACCCCTCATATCGAGTTTCTGCTCGAAAACTCCCGAGTGGCAAGGCAAACTCGATTGCTTCCAACAGTGTCACTCAAGGTAAGGGGAAAGGCTGTAACGAATGAAGCTTCAAATCCAAACAAAGGGCAGCAACATTAAGAATCTGAAAGGCTAAGTAATGTAAAGCAATCAAAATCCTCTTTAAGAAAATCAAAACATGAGCAGGAATAAGAAAGGGCTTCGAGACATACCTGGTTAAAAGCCTGAAAGCAAACAGATGTTAGTATTGAAAGCAAATAACAAATCGAAAGCAAATAACAATTGGTAGAAGTACTCGAGGAATTCACTTCTCCAGCGCATCCAACACCACTAGGAAATAGCATGTCCTTTGCCCTAGAAACGGGGGTTGAAAAAACACAGAGTAAAATCGAACGAGCAGCAATGAAAGGTGAAAGGAAGGGAATCATACTAAGAGAGGAAAGGAGAACAGGAAGGGCAGGAAGGGGCGGAGAAGGGGGAAGGGGATTTCCGAGAGTAAGGCCCGGGGGAACAGGAAGGGGCGGAAGATGAGTGCGAGAAACAAAAAAGATAACTGAAAAATGAGGGTATCTCGCGAAGGGTCTCAAGGGGGAGGGAGTTCATCCACGTGTGAAGTGAAGGGCCCAAGTGGGGCCCGTGTCCCGTGGCCTCTACTTCAGAGGCCACGTGTCAATTGCCACGTGCATTTGGCAGAAAACTCAAAGAGCTGTAGACAGAGAGTATTTATCAATGTAGGAGTCAAGAAAGTATTCGAGTTTAGGGGAAAATTATTGGTGGGCTCGAAAATGAGCTTCACGCCTGGCTGAAAGAACAGATGTTCTCAAATCTATATAGACAAAAGATAGAATATATATGAAATAAGAAGTTTATAAGTGTAAAGATGGATCTAAAAGAGATGTTTCCAGGCAGAGAGGTACACATTTGTGGTGTAAACAAGAGGTGAGGTGTAGGCAAAAGAGTGACGTGAAAGACTTTAAAGAAACACCGACCCTCCAACATGGACGGAAAGGTGAGTCAGCAAGGAGCATGAAGTCTGACATGGACTGGAGCCTCCGGATGACATGGACTGGAACCCCCGGATGACGCGGACTGGAACATCTGGGTGAGTCAAACGAGATTCGAGGAAGATAGCTGCAAAGACGAGGCTAATGTGGTAGTGATCAAGGGCAAATAAATGCAAAATAACTGTGAGGATCGAATCGAATCCAGAGGGCGAACATGGTGCATGAAGGATATAAGTCCAGTGCAGAAAGAGTAATGGGCAAAGGTGGCCATAACGATTGAGCAGGGCTCGAGGGCCAGAAAGGGAATCTAGAGGAAGAACATGGTTCGAGAAGGATATAACTATATAATATAATGTCGAGAGGACAGGATATATTGGTATACAAGAACAGAAGCCGTTCCCAGAACGGGTTATCCAAAATTCATGAAGTGCAAATTATAGAGAAGCAATATGTACATGAATCGCAATGCTAGAGTAGTGTGAAATCCCTAAGGTATAATGCATCTAATATCACCTGCAAGAAAGGTAAAATTGAAACAAATTGAGAATATCAGATGGCCAACAGACTAGTAAAGACCGTGACATCAAGAGCATCTGCAAACGATAGCGAGGAATAGGAAACGTGATGTAAGAGCCTGGTGGGCACTTACATCACGTTTCCTATTCCTTGTAAGCAGTGCGTGAACGAAGATTAAGAACGTGGGCTGGAGTCGTGTAGGAACACTGTAGACACGAGAGGTCGAAACAGAAACTAGTCAAGGAGCAAGTGAAAATAAGAGGGAGTGAATTAGTTGGAGAATGGAGGAGTGGAACCAAACAAGAGTGCTCGGATGGTATGGCTGCAGAAACAGGTCGAAGTGTAACAGGGTAATGAGAGCAAAGTGTAAAAGGACAGGATATAAAGTATATCACAACCAGCGCTTCGGACGCTGGAGTCCTGAGACGCTAAGCAGCTAAAGGAAGCAGAAGGTGGCCATAGTAAACCTCCACGAAAACACCTGGTGCCTCATGGAGTGCCGAAGTAGCTGAGCAATTGTCCGTACCCCTCATGCCGAGTTTCTGCTCAAAAACTCATGAATGCCAAGGCAAACTCGGTTGCTCCCCTAAAGTGCCGCTCATAAATAGTGGGAATGTCGAAAGAATAGAACAACCGAAATGGATATGTGAAAATGAGCAAAACACATCATCGCAAGAAACATCGGCGCTGCCCAAGAAACATCGGCGCTGCCCGGGAAGAGATGAGTGGGGGAGCAAGAAACATCAGAACACCTGAAATGGAAATGTGGAAATGAGCAAGAAACATCTGCGCTGCCCGAGAAGAGATGGGTGGGAAGCAAGAGACATCGGCACTACACAGGAAGGGACTAGGCAAGTCAAACAGGAGAAACAAAGGGGAACAGAGAAGCAAATAAAAGTACTGAAAAAATTAGAGCATCTCGCTAAAGGGCAAAGCATGGAAGCAAATTCAGCCTCGTATGAAGTGAAGGACCAGGTGGGCCACGTGTGCATAAGCAGACGCCCTGTGTCCATAAGCAAACTATCAAAGTACACATGGCAGAAAAACCGAAATAGTGGTATTCAGTGTAAATATATCACTTCAGGACTCAAGATGGTGTCCGAGTCTAAGGGAAAAACAAAAAACAGTATATCCATCAAATAAGAAGTCAAGTAGAACTCCTGATCAACAGTATGGTAAACAAGCCTATAATAAAAAATTTATATTTATATATGACAACAGAGCCATTCTGAGAACGGGTTATCCAGAACTCATGAAGTGCAAATGATGGATAAATAATATGTACATGAATCACAATGCTAGAGTAGTGTGAAATCCCTAAGGTAGAATGCATCGAATGTAACCTGCAGCAAAGCATAATTGAAACAAATCGAGAATAACCGATGGCCAACGGACTAATAAAGAACATGAAATCTAGAGCATCTATGCAAACTATAGCGAGGAATAGGAAACATGATGTAAGAGCCCGCTAGTAAGCAGTGCGTGAACAAAGATGAAGAACGTTCTGCTCAAAAACTCATTAGTGCCAAACTCAGTAAACTCACAAGCACATGAAGATATAGGTAGATGAGAGCGGAAGCATTCCTAGAACGGGTGATCCAGAACTCATTAAATGCAAATGATCGGTAACCAAGATGTACTTTATGCACAATTCTAGAATAGTGATAAATCCATAAAGTAGAATGCATCGAATGTAACCTGAAGCAAAGGCATAATTGCAACAAATTAAGAACATCATATTCGGACATGAGAGCAGTAGCCGTTCGTCAAACGAGAGATCCAGATCTCATTGTGTGCAAATGGAGTGCGGATAAATAGATTAAATGCAAGGTTAAGCACAAATGAAATATCACTATATCCTAATCAACAACAGTAGAGAAACAGATATTCATCATGTAATCGATCAGCGCTAAGCAAAGCATGTAGCGAAATAGACAAGATATGATTGAAGACCAACGAGCCCAAACTAAACTAATGAAGAGAACTGAAACTGCAGACTGGACAAAAAACCTGTATAGGAACCATGAAACAGATCAACAAATGTGAGTTGGAGCGAAGTGGGAAGAGAGTGGATGGTCTCTAAGCTGAGAAGGAGCGAAGAATCAGAGGACTGCATATAGAGAAATGCGGACAGATGCCATTCATCAAACGGGGGATCCAGAACTGGATCAGAGGACTGGGCATAGAGAAATGAGGGCAGAAGCCGTTCCTTGGGGGGATCCAGAACTCATTAAATGCAAATGAGATGTAAGATATGTAAAGTAAGCAATATGTCAATCCTCTGATCTAACGATAGCAGAAATAAACCTAACATGGAAAGTAAAACCTATATGCCAAAGACCTGCAATTACACAGCGGAAACATAACAAAAGTGCAAGAAGAGAAATGAAATCGACATGAAGAGCCAGAAGCAAAAGATAAATATAGACCCGAGTAGAAAAACCATGTAGCAGCAAGTAAAACGCAAGTCGATGAACATAGAGTCAGCCCGAAAGATTGAAAAAATAAAAATGTGAGATTGCACAGAGGGCGAAGGAAGGAAAATCGAGGAAGATCCGTGATACAGCCTGAAAGTATGAAAACTGGAGAAAAATATATGAGCTCGTTCAGAGAACGAGGGAAGAAGAGCGACGCGTTCTAGGACTGGATATCGATAATATCACAGCATGTGCCATGAACACATGAGTCCTAAAACCAAAAACACAGAGGGAAGCAGACAGGCGGTCATATTACACCACCACGAAAGCACAAACAACTTCATTAGTGCCAAACGTAGTGCCGAAGTAGCTGGGCAAATGCCAGTACTCCTCATCCTGAGTTTTTGTTTGAAGGCTCATGAGTGCCAGAGGACTGGATAGAGTATAGGACTGGATAGAGTATATCACAGCAAGCGCTATGGACACTTGAGTCCTGAGACACTCAACAACTGAGGAAAGCAGAAGGCGGCCATAGTAAACCTCCACGAAGCACATGCAACTTCATCAGTGCCTCACGCAGTGCTGAAGTATCTGAGCAAGTGTCAGTACCGCTCATACCAAGTTTCTGCTCCAAAACTCATGGGTGCCAAGGCAAATTGAGAACAACATATATCTAAAGGACTAGTAAACAACTTGAAATTGATAACAGCTATTCAGACGATTCGAGAAACATAAAACAATATGTAATTGACCACCATTAAGCAGTGCATGAACGAAAGAATTTAAACCTAGGCTGGAGTTGGGTAGGAGCACTGTAGACACGGGAGGTCGAACCATGAAGCAGGCAAAGCACGAGGGAAAAATAATAGGGAGGGAATTAGCTGGGGAAAGGAGGAGTGGAACAATGCAGGAGCTTAGAGGATGGTGCTGCTGCAGAGACATATCGAAGTGCAACAGTTTAACTAGAGCGAGGTGAAAGAAGACAGGATATATAGGTATATGAGAGCAGAAACCGTTCTGGGAACGGGTTATCCAGAACTCATGAAATGCAAATAATCAGTAACCAAGATGTACTTTATGCACAATGCTGGAATAGTGATAAATCCATAAGGTAGAATGCATCGAATGTAACCTGTAGCAAGCATAATGCAACAAATTGAGAATAACATATATCTAAAGGACTAGTAAACAACTTGAAATCGATAACAGCTATGCAAACGACTGCGAGAAATAGAAAACGTTATGTAATAGACTGCCAGTAAGCAGTGCATGAACGATGAAAATAAAAAACGTGGGCTGGAGTCGGGTAGGAACACTGTAGACCCGGGAGGTCAAACCATGAATCACGCAAAGAGCAAAGGAAAAATAATAGGGAGGGGATTAGCTGGGGAATGGAGGAGTGGAAAAATGCGAGAGCTTATAGATGGTGTGGCTGAGAGACATTTCAAAGTGTAACAGGTAATGAGAGCGTAGCAAAAGAGGACAGGATATAAAGTATATCCCAACAAGCGCTATGGAAGCTTGAGTCCTGAGACACTAAACAGCAAAGGGAAGCATATGAAGGTATAGGTAGATGAGAGCAGAAGCCGTTCTGGGAATGGGCGATCCAGAACTCATTAAATGCAACTGGTCGGTAACCAAGATGTACTTTATGCACAATGCTAGAATACTGATAAATCCATAAAGTAGAATACATTGAATGTAACCTGAAGCAAAGGCATAATCGCAACAAATTGAGAATAACATATATCTAAAAGACTAGTAAACAACTTGAAATCGATGACAGCTATTCAAAGGAATGCGAGAAATATAAAACATTATGTAATTGACCACCAGTAAGCAGTGAATGAATGATAAAAACTAAAACGTAGGCTGGAGTTGGGTAGGACCACTGTAGACAAGGGAGGTCGAACCATGAAGCAGGCAAAGAGCGAGGGAAAAATAATAGGGAGGGAATTAGCTGGGGAAGGGAGGAGTGGAACAATGCGGGAGCTTAGTGGATGGTGCTGCAGAGACATATCGAAGTGTAACAGGGTAACGAGAGCGAAGTCAAATAGGACAGGATATAAAGTATATCGCAACAAGCGCTAGGACAGTTGAGTCCTGAGACACTAAACAGCAAAGGGATGCAGAAGGCGGCCATAGTAAACCCCCACGAAAACACATGCAACTTCATCAGTTCCTCACGAAGTGCTGAAGTAGCTGAGCAAGTGTCAGTACCCATCGTACAGAGTTTCTGCTTGAAAACTCATGAGTACCAAGGCAAACTCGCTCCCTTAAAGTGCCGCTCATAAGTAGTGGGAATGTTGAAGAACAGAAGAACAGAAGTGGAAGTGTGCAAAGAAAGAGCAAGCAGAAGTGCAGGCAAATGAGTAATTGCAGAAGTCTCAGCCGCATAATGAGAACCAGGCAAGAAAGAAATGCATCAAAATGTGTAAGAGGAGGGAAGGAATAGAGACATGCCTCATGGATCCCTGAAATACAAACATCTGTTAGTAGAGACAAAATCCAGGACACAGCAATGAGAAATTGTCAAGCAAAGGTTCGTTAGTAAAACGAGAGGGGGGCAAGACACATCAGCAATGCACGGGGAGGGGCGAGCCTACTCAAACAGGAAAAACGAAGGCGAAGTGCAAGAAGGAAAGAACAAAGAAGCAAGGAAAAGCATGAAAGGAACATAGAGCAACGCAGGAAAGACCAACAAAAAAAGGTAAAATCTACCTCGAATGAAGTGATGGACAAGGTTGGCCCACATGTCCCTAAGATATATAGGTATATGAGAGCAGAAGCCGTTCTGGGAACGGATTATCCACAACTCATGAAATCCAAATGATGTGGTATCCAAGATGTACATGATTCAAAATTCTAGAATAGTGATAAATCCATAAAGTAGAATGCATAGAATGTAATCTGAAGCAAAGGCATAATTGAAACAAATTGAGAATAACATATGGCTAACAGACTAGTAAACATGAAATCGAGAACATCTATGCAAAAAACTGCTGGAAATAGGAAACGTAATGTAATAGACCGCCAGTAAGCAGTGCGTGAACAATGAAAATTAAAAACGTGGGCTGGAATCGGGTAGGAACCACTGTAGATGCGAGAGGTCGAACCAGGAATCAGGCAAAGAGCAAAGGAAAAATAATAGGGAGGGAATTAGATGGGGAATGGAGGAGTGGAACAATGCGAGAGCTATTGGATGGTGTGGCTGCAGAGACATGTCAAAGTGTAACAGGGCAACAAGAGCGAAGTGCTAGAGGACAGGGTATAAAGTATATCGCAACAAGTGCTATGGACACTTGAGTCCTGAGACACTAAACAGCAAAGGGAAGCAGTCGTGTCCCTAAGATATAGTACATAGGACATGAACTGCCCGAATCTCAAAAACTATGAATGCCCTCGGCGAGTGTATGAGGACTGGGATTAAACCCTGCATGCTCTATGTCAGTATGAGTCCGTCAGCACTATGAAGAACTAAAAGGGAGAATAACCTGTTGTGAACAACCCAGTTCCATACCCACGTCCGACAGGACTGACTGTGACTATGACACATGTTGGCCACCTAGTAAAGATCGTCATCGTAGGAACATACAACAGATAAAATGATGACCAGTCATTCAAAACGGCAAATCTGCAGAGTACTTGGCTCCTAATGTGCTTCTTTAACATAGGTAAGAATGGCACGCACTTTTGAGTATGTAGAGTTGTTGTAAGCAAGGATAGTCAGATCAGCAGAACCGGACTCGTGATTGTCATAGAATTTCATGCCATCTAGTAACAGCCCTTGGAGGTCCGCCCAGCGAGTTGAGCTCAACAATGCAGGCAACATGACGTGAGATATTGTTTCCACCAGTATGTACTTCACGTCCAATGTTCTATACCTGTGGGCAGAGAAAAATCCTGGATTACTTGAACCTAAAAGTACTTCCCTTCATATCAGATAGGAGGGACTACCATATTGGTATACGAGAACAGAAGCCATTCCCAGAACAGAAGCCGTTCTGGGAACGGGTTATCCAGAACTCATGAAGTGTAAATGATCGGTAAGCAAGATGTACATGATTCACAATGCTAGAATAGTGAGAAATCCACAATGTAGAATGCATCGAATGTAACTTGAAGCAAACGCATAATTGAAACAAATTGACAATAACATATGGCTAACAGACTAGTAAACCACCGTGAAATCGAGAACTCTATGCAAACTACTACGAGAAATAGGTAACACTATGTAAAAGACTGCCAGTAAGCAGTGCGTGAACAATAAAAATAAAAGACGTGGGCTGTAGTCTGGTATGAACACTGTATACACCAGAGGTCCTATGAATCAGGCAAAGAGCGAAGGATAAATAATAGGGAGGGAATTAGCTGGGGAATGAAGGAGTGGAACAATGTGAGAGCTATAGGATGGTCTGGCTGCAGAAATCTGTCGAGTGTAACAGGGTAACGAGAGCGAAGCGAAAAAGGACAGGATATAAAGTATATCACAACAAGCGCTATGGACGCTTGAGTCCTGAGATGCTAAACAGCAAAGGGAAGCAGAAGATGGCCATAGTAAACCTTCATGAAAACACCTGCGACTTCATCAGTGCCTCACGCAGTGCCGAAGTAGCTGAGCAATTGTCAGTACCCCTCATACCAAGTTTCTGCTCAAAAACTCATGAGTGCCAAGGCAAACTCGGTTGCTCCCCTAAAGTGCCGCTCAAAAGGAGTGGACTACCATATGTTAACCACGATGGAGAGAATACATATTGGCAGTGAGGAAATAAGGAATGTCCTGTAGATACATCGATTGGGTAATTTGAGGGGCAACTTTGAGGCTTACCATTCTAGGGCTGGAGTTGCAGAAGAAACCATTGTGTATAGATCTATCAGCAAAAGCTTATACTGCGAACTGTACCTGCACTTAGAAACTTCCTGTGTGAGGCCTAAACTATGTTTGCATATTGCATTGATTCAAGACATTGGAACCATCTAGGATAAGGATTAAATTGATAACGTTCTTAATCTTGATCTCAAATAATTACAAATCCACAGGTAATCATATTAGCTCTCAATATGCTTCCTCCCAACCAGCTCAACTGACATAGCTGAATGATTGAAGCAACGGCTCCTAAATGACACTATACACATTTCCATTCCAACTTGGATTCGTTAAGGGACACTAATGGACCACATAGAAGAAGTAAAAGACGCTTACGGGTACAGACCAACTGCAGAGGAAATTATACCTTCTACAGAAAAGACCAAATTCGAGTACCAGAATGGCCTCAAGCAAGAAGCCCATATCTTCGGTGCGTCGGAAAAGCTGTTGAATCAGGTGCTTGGAAGGTTAGTTAAAATGCTAGTGCAGGTGAGTAGGTTATCTCACGACAAGAAGGCACTTGAGCATGGATCAGCTCTCAGCTTATCAAGAGAATGCCCACTCAAGCCAAGATAACATTCCTCAGATGATGCGATTACGAGAATCTCTCCACCAGTGACTCCAGTAAAGTACAGTCCTTATCAAATCATAACTTAGACCACTCACCTCAACTAGTAAATTGGTCACTAGAATCAAAAGTTCTTCACCGTGCATGCTTTCTTGAGCATCTAGGTCCGTGGAGAGCTCCAAGCTCTCGATATAGAGCTTTGCAATTTCGGTTGCTCGTGTGCCTAACTCTGAAACAAAGCAACAAAAGAAATCTCACTACCGTAACCTAAATCCCAGTTAGTCTCAAAATCAATAGAACCCACTTGCCTCACCACCTTTCAGTTTGCGATAAATTGCAGTATACTCTAAAGGGATTAGATGTTCAAACGACCAGTAAAATCTCTTGATGCTTTCCAGAGTTGGTCGTGGACTTTCCTCTTGGTAAAAAGGGACTTCGCAGTTGTAATGACAATAATATGTACTAAAATTTTATCACATTTCTTTCATCTCACAGCTTTGACAAATTACTTACCTTGATCTGTCGCGATTGCCTTTGCTCTCAACTGTTCTTCGACTTGAAATGCTGATACTTTTCTCCTCAACTGCTTCACTGGACTTTCATATTGGAATTGCGTACTGACTTCATGCAGATCACTTGCAAGTTTATCTCTGTGGTTCTCATGGACATATGAAAGAAATCCTGCTATGTCCGACGAAAAACTTGACAAAGAACCAAACCTATAAATTCATTTAGGATACATTGTTAGATTTCCTTTTTCACAGTCAGATAGCGTATAGCGTTCATAGGGGGGACAGGTTGAGAATCATGACTATCATCGTTTCAAAGAAACTTGCATATAGAACGGCGACCTTTAACAATAACCCCCAGTTTAACATAGATATTGGTAGATGAGAGCAGAGGACGTCCGTAGAACAGTGGATCCATACCCACGTAGGACAGAACGGATGCAAACTAAAACATGCAGATCTAAGCAAGTAAATGCATGCAAGTTTCAGCAGCTAGGAGTTGACAAAAAGACACTGCAAATCTCCGCAAAGCGAAAGCGAAGGTTGACAAATCCCATGAACATCCTCCTTGAATATATTTGTACAATGGGATACAGAACACAATTTAAACAACCCAGTTCCATAACTACGTCTGACCGAACTTACTCTGACTCTGACACATTAAGGTCCGATCGTCATAAGTATCAATTACAGAGAGAAGTAAGCAAGCGCAAGTCTCCATGCCAGGGTTAGCAAGATGTTTATGATCCATCGGTACCTATGATGTATTGTTCGTGCTGGCAAGTGTAACCTTGCGAGAGAAACATGACGTGAAGACAAGGTGAAGATGTTATGATGACAACATGAAGATGTTAGTGCATAGGACAGTAACTGCCCGAGTCTCAGATATTACCAGACACCTTGGAGCGAGTGTGTGAGGACTGGGATTAAACCCAGCATGCTCTATGTCCATGAGTCCGTGAGCAAAACAATTAGGAAACACAATTAGGAAGAAGCAGTCTTTCATAGTAAGTCTGCACGATAAAACCCACGACTTCATCAGTGCCCTGCAAGGTGCCAACATAGCTCGATGCAATACCAGTATCTCTTGTCCCGAGTTTATGTTCTTTTGCTCATGAGTGCCAAGGCATATTCCAAGAACATAATGTGGCAGTCAAACATCTAGACCAGAACGCAGCATCTAATGGAGTAAGCATGCATTCCAGAGGAACGCAATGCGAAAATGTAGAGTGTGCATTTCAAAGCAAAGGGAAACCATAGAGCAAGAAGGAAAAGTAGTGTTAGTGCTAGGTAGATGGGTAGGGGCAAAGTGTGACAGGACTGGACATTGGGAGATGAGAGCAGAAGCTGTTCGAAGGAGGAGAACTGGATAGAGGGAAATGAGGACAGAAGCCATTTGAGGAACGGGACAGAAGCTGGATATTGGTAGATGAAAGCAGAAGCTGTTCTAGGAACGGGTGATCCAGAACTCATTAAGTGCATATGAAAGGTAACCAAGATATAGTGATAATCCCTAAACTGGAATGCATCGAATGTAACCTGAAGCAAAGGCATAATTGCAGCATATCAAAAACAACATTCATAGCTCTATATGTTAGTTTAAGTTAATCTCTAGTTTAGTGATTTCTTCAGTTTTTATGGTTTTGTTAGATTCCTCTAGAGTTCTGCCATCTGCTTAGGGTAAAGTGGGGAGCAACCCTAATTAAGGTTGTGCAAAGTAACCTCCTAGGGTTTGCTTATGTGTATATATGAGTGTTTTCTGCATTTGTTTAAGTTTATTCTTCTGCAAGGGTGATTCCTAACACCAACACCTTGCATTTCGTGAAGTCCTGAGCTGCTTAACATCATCTCAGGTGTGTTCTATGTTATTTCAGTGTTGGGTGTTAGTAATGCTCCGTGAGTGAACTTGTGTGCTGTCTTTGAGCTCTAATACAAGAGAGAGAGGTCTAGTATTGCTGTGTGTTAGTGATATTTGATACATCAGAGATTAGAATGACTGGCAGACCTTTTACTTCAAGGAGCAGAAACAGTAGTTCTCATCACTATATAGGTATATAAGAGCAGAAGCCGTTCTAGGAACAGGTTATCCAGAACTCATGAAATGCAAAAGATCTATAAGCAATGTGTACATGATTCACCATGCTAGAATAGTGATAAAGCCCTAAGGTAGAATGCATCGAATGTAACCTGCAGCAAAGGCCAAATTGAAACAAATTGAGAATAACATATGTCTAACGTACTAGTAAACAACAAGAAATCGAGAACATCCATGCAAACGACTGTGGGTAATAGGAAATGTTGTGTAAATTGAACACCAGTAAGCAGTGCATGAACGATAAAGACGAAAAACGTGGGCTGGAGTCGGGTAGGAACACTGTAGACGCGAGAGGTCGAGCCTGGAATCAGTCAAAGAGCAAAGGAAGAATACTAGGGAGGGAATTAGCTGGGGAATGGAGGAGTGGAGCAATGCGAGAACTATGGGATGGTGTGGCTGCAGAAACAGGTCGAAGTGTAACATGGTAACGAGAGCGAAGCGATAGAGGACAGGATATAAAGTATATCCCAACAAGCGCTATGGCCGCTTGAGTCCTGAGACACTAAACAGTTCTCATCACTATATATAAAGAACTAGCAAACAATGTATATTCAGTAACGGCTAAGCAACAGAATGCGAGAAATATAATACATTGGGCAATTGACCACCTGTAAGCACCGTGTGAATGAGGAAAATAAGCTATAGTGGAGTCGGAGTCCGGCAGGAACATTGGAGATCGAAAGTCAAGAATGAACCACGATGCAGGAAAAGAGCGAGTGACAATAATAGGGAGGGAATTAGCTGAGGACGGGAGGAGTGGAGCAATGTGGGAGCGGAGTGGATGGTGTTTATTATGAGACGTCTCGAAGCGTGACAGTGTAACCCAACGAGGATATTAGGAGTCGAGGGCGAAGCAAAAAGTGACAGAAGCTGGATATAGGTAGATGAGAGCTGAAGCCGTTCTAGGAACGGCTGCTCCAGAACTCATCAAATGCATATGATTGGTAACCAAGATGTAGGTATATGAGAGCAGAAGCTGTTCTATGAGCGGGTGATCCAGAACTCATTAATTGCATATCATCAGTAACCAAGATGTACTTTATGCAAAATGCTAGAATAGTGATAAATTCAAAAAGTAGAATGCATCGAATGTAACCTGAAGCAAAGGCAAGCAAATTGCAACAAATAGAGAATAACATATATCTAAAGGACTAGTAAACAACTTGACATCGATAACAGCTATTCAATTGAATGCGAGAAATATAAAACATTATGTAATTGTCCACCAGTAAGCAGTGCATGAACGATAAAAATTAAAACGTAGGCTGGAGTCGGGTAGGAACACTGTAGACAAGGGAAGTCGAACCATGAAGCAGGCAAAGAGCGAGGGAAAAATATAGGGAGGGAATTAGCTGGGAAAGGGAGGAGTGGAACAATGCAGGAGCTTAGTGGTGCTGCTGCAGAGACATATCGAAGTGTAACAAGGTAACGAGAGTGAAGCAAAAGAGGACAGGATATAAAGTATATCGCAACAGGCACTATGGAGGCTTGAGTCCTGAGACACTAAACAGCAAAGGGAAGCAGAAGGCGGCCATAGTAAACCTCCACGAAAACACATGCGACTTCATCAGTGCCGAAGTAGCTGAGCAAGTGTCAGTACCCCTTGTACCAGGTTTCTGCTCAAAAACTCATGAGTGCCAAGGCAAACTCAGTTGCTCCCCCGAAGTGCTGCTCATAAGTAGTGGGAATGTTGAAGAACAGAAGAACAAAACTGAAAGTGTGGAAAGAAATGGGTGAGCGGTAACCAAGATATACTATATGCACAATGCAAGAATAGTGATAAATCCATCAAGTAGAATGCATCGAATGTAACCTGAAGCAAAGGCATAATTGCAACAGAAGCCGGATATAGGTAGATGAGAGCAGAAGCAGAAGCTGGATATAGGTAGATAGGAGCAGAAGCAGAAGCTGGATATATTGGTATACGAGAATAGAAGCTGGATATAGTGAGTATCACAACATGCTCTATGAGCGCATGAGTCCTGGAACACTGAACACTAGAAGGAAGCAGACAGACTGTGTGCACTAATAAGCCTGCATGAACGACTTTATCAGTGCCCACGAAGTGCTGAAGCAGCTTGGCGAATGTCAGTAGCCCTCCTACCAAGTTTCTGTCTTGCTCATGAGTGCCAAGGCAAACTCGGTTGCTTCCAGAAACTACAGCTCAAGAACCATGGTAGTCATTGTGCAAGGAACCTATCGAGCCCTGGATGAGTCGCAGGAGAGCAAGAAGAAAAAATAGAAATTTGAGCGAGATGAAAAATGCGAAAATCACAAATATGGTGGATGCAAAATTGAAGCATTCCCAGGGAAAAGATACGGGACGCTCCTCATAATACCTGCAAGGAAAAGTTTAGTAGTGCGGGAATATAAGCAATAAGAGAAAGAAAATCAAAATGCAATATACAAGGGATGAGAGTATTTAGAAACAGAGAGGTACGACCAGGAAAAGCAAAGATGCGAGCACTAGGATCAGAGACATAACATCAGAGGAGAGCGAGAGAATGGTGTAGGTCTGGCAGAGGCAGAAACCGTGAAGGCGAACACTCAGCGAAGGACAAAGGTGTCCTGACCCCTAGGAGGGAATGAGCTAGGGCAAGAGGCAGTGGATATTGCATGCGCGATTTAGGAAAAGAAACAAATATACCACCCTGTACAATATATGGAATACCGCAAGTGTAATATACATAATACTAGCCTAGATATTTTGAGAAATGAGAGCAAAAGCTGTTCGAAGAATGGGGGATCCAGAACCCACTCAGTGTATATGAACTTCATATGAAATCCAAGTATGAACGTGTGCAACTCGAATGAATTGCATCTAAGGAAATGAAAATTAAGTGAATCTAGCAATACGAAGATAAGCTGAAGGAAAGACATATTTGATACATATCATAAGTAGCACCTACAGAGAACTAGTAAACATCAGGTAATAATAAGCAAGACACAAGTGATTAAGCATCTGAAACTGAGAGTCGGAGAGGCCCATGAAACAGAGAACATCGAGCAAGGAGCAAAAGTCAAAACTTTAGTTGAGGATGGGTGGAGTGGAGCGAAGGGAAGAGGAGTGGATGGTGTCTTGGCTGAATCGGAGCGATGCATGAGAGGACTGGATATCGTGAAAATTACTTCCCTACGTCCTTCCAAGCTTACTACAAGCAAAATTACCCTCTGATCTATGATTTGGATACGTTTCACTGACCAAAATGATCGACATAACAGAGGAAATAGGTCTGATTGGGGAACATAGACACGAAGACTTCCAAAAGACTCCACTCTTAATAGGGGGGAGATCAACCTTTTAAAATACGCCACTATGGAGTCCACAAGGACAGAAGATTGTTCTCTCAGTTGATCTTCTCCCCCAATCTCTTTCAGTACAAGAAGACGTCTCTTCTCAATCTCCACGCTAGCCAAAAAAGGCCCTCTTCTCAACTCCCCGGAGGACATTTCTTGTAATTCCAATACCATCTTCATGACTTTCTGAAGTCTCTCGTTCGCCTGCAACTCCTTAAACAAGAAAGTTTTAGGTCGTACAGAATCTGCCTGTCTACCAGGTTTGGATTTGAGGCAGCGTAGCAGGAATCAGTACGGCCCCAAATACTTGAGCTAACTTAAACATATCTTGGTCCAGCTTCAGCATATGAAGAATGTAAGCAGATGCAGAATGTAAGACAAGAAGGAATATAGATGTATCAAGGAAATAAAGGCTTTATCATCAGTGAAGTGATTAATGTAAGGCTTATGAACAATCCTTGAAGAAAAAGCGCAATCCGGAATTGAGTCCCTGTAGTACTTTACAACAATCCGGAAACTGTGAACAACGACAAAGTAGTGAACATGTGAATTATTTGTACTCAAAACATGTTTGATTGAATAGCAGCTCCAGACCTCATGCTCGTCAAGGCGAAGCACAAGTTCATTTCCTGATTTCAGCTGAGCTCCTCCCAACGACGCATCCAGATATGAAATAAATACAGCCCAATCGTCTGAACTGTATGACAGCGGAACGTTCACAGCGTTAAGACCAGAAGCCGGGGGGCATAACAATGAAGCAACCGCTCAAACGGAACCTAAGATGAAAAAGTGAAGCTGCTGCAAAGTCCGTCTTGAGTCTGGAAATTTGGACCCATCAAACCTCTTACCTGGTCTTTAAGACTTCTTGGTACACTTCAGCTGCTTGGTCATATTGACCTAAACGCATCAGCAATTCTCCCTGCAAGCTTATCCACAAGTTGCAACCACACAAGGCCCAAAAGACTCAGAAAATTTCTCTTTGCCTCCAAAACAAAGTCACACGAAATCCCGACATTAAAGAGAACATTCGCAGCAAATGCCAGTGAATTTACTGGGATACAAAACCGTTGTAAACAACCCAGCCCCATACCCACGTCTGACTGGACCCCAAATTGTACGTATACATCATTCTTTGCAGGTGACCATGTGACAGTAGCATCCTTTGTTTTAAGAATAAACATGCAAACATAACAAAAAGCCTTTGGGTCCAATATGGGTACTTGTTTTAATTCTCTTACCAACATTGTTTGATGATAAACCAAAGGGATCATCCTCCAATATTAACAACAATAAATAATATGAGCTGCTGCCCGTGGCTTCGCCACGTATTAGTAATAAAGAAAAAACATTTTTAACGTTTTTCAGAGAGTTAACTAAGAAGTTTCATGGGTATCTCCTGGCTTGGGGAAAATTATTTCAAGCTGAATATTTTCTTTATGCACATCTAGACACATATAGCTGTAAAATGAGATATGAATGAAAGTGATCGGATGAGGAGTTCTGTTAGCAAGATCCAAAGTTGGCGTATTAGTAATATAAAGATATATCACATGCACCATTTGTGACAATCATATCATATAATCACATCTATAATCATTTCACACCGTTCGGTTGAGTGAGCAGAAAGCTTTCCAGCAAAGACGGAGACTGTGGCAATTGTCTTAGAGAAGTTCCAATGATATGTTCGTAAACAGTAAGCTGAAAATGTATGTCACCTGCAATCTAAGTCTGTCGTTTTTGATGCTGAAAAGATCACCAAGCTTTCCAGTTACTACTTCCAAAGCGATCCCATACTTCTCTTGTTGCTGCAGGACGCTGATATACAGCATCAAAGCTGGACCCAGAATCATCACAATCTCAGAACAAGCTCAAAGTATCGAGAGATCATAAGTCTTGCCTGTCTGCGTACATGATCAATGGTCTGCAGAAGCCGTTAAGAAACCGGGGATCTACATCCACGAATTCTTATCTCCGGCAAATACATCAAAAACCAATATCTTCTCCAAAAATCAATATCTTCTCCAAAAATCATGTTAGCATAATATTTTAGAAACCTGGGCATGCTTTACAGTTCCTTTAAGCGCACAGAGCTCTTGGCATCTTACCTGTCGGCAATTGCAGTAAAAGCTAGAAAAACATTGCAATTGCGTTTCACAACAAACCAAAAAATAAAAATCCATTACCCGAGAAAAGAATGAGCACATATACAAGCGATGACAACGATGTCTATTACAGCGATGTCTCTTAAGCAACAGTCTTTAACCTATGTTCATGGAGGTCATTAATCAACAAATGCACAGAAGCATCAACTGTAAAATTTCACTCACCTTCCACTTCATGCAAACCATGTGAATCAACTCTTTTCTTCAATAGAGCCTCTGCAAGCGCAACCAATGTGCTGCGACCTCCCCCACTGCCAACCTACAGATATTCCAAGTTCAGACCTCCGCCAACCTGAGCAAGAGGGATAAAAATCCATCACGTACTTCGCCCATCCCAGCTATCAGGAACCTACTAAGGTATAGGATGTTACGGTGAAGAGTACTAAGCCCGGCCCTTTGAATTTGCAACTTGTTAAGACGACAGTTTTGAAGGTCGGGGAACTTTTTGCAAGGCCAATTTGCAGATATAATACTGAACTCAGAGGAGGACGCAGCTCTTGCTCGTTAAAAGAAACAGGAAATCTAGCACATCTTCAATACTCTATGTCTTCTGAGTGATAAGCATAAGCATGACTCCACCTTAACACTGAATTCATACGACATGGCAAATGTTCCCGTCTTAACGTACCTGCATTAAAATACTGCAAACCGCCCACAACAAGAACCTCTCTTCTCCAACCAGTTTATACAGCTTCATAGCTGTCTGCCCACATCACAACTGACAGCGTAGGATCAGGGTTTATACACATATCATGCTCCTGAGGAAGATTCTTATATGCTGCAACAAAAACCAATCGGCCGCAAAACCATCCCGCTGTTGGCTGGTTGGCAGAGCTTAGCCTCTGAACGGGGCAGAAAAATAGGGGACTGACAAAGCGAGTTTACAGTTGATCGCGGAACAGCAGAGCTCCATCACATGTCCTGACGGACATGTATGCCAGCGTAAAGTGAGACTTCATGCAGACCAATACTTTAATAAAATATATAAGAAGACATTCACCGAAAAAGGGATCCAGAACCCACTTAGGACGGAACCAATAACATGCATATGGAAGCAATGAAATGCAAGCAAGAACTGGCGCAAACCGAAGTCAAGGTGATCTAAGCAAGTAAATACAGAGCGGAACATAAGTAAAATCGTTCTAACCCAGAAGCGAAAATAGATACATTCCATGAGCGGCATCCATGTGAGAACGGAAGAGAGCCCTTTCGAGCAGAAAGACAGGATACTTCTGGAAAGGAAAGCAGAAGTAACCATCGAGCAAGTAGGAAGATGCATTCGAAACCAAAGGGAAAGTATTGAAGTAGGAAAGCATAGTGTTAGTGGATGATGGCTGGGCTGGCGCCATGCATGACAGGACTGGATATGACGACATGAGAGCAGAAGCCGTTTGGAGAACGGGGGATCCAGAACTCATTAAATGCATATGAAGTGCAGATGAAATGTAAACATGATTTGTGCAAATCAAGATGAGTAATAAATCCGTGAAGGAGATGAAGTGAATCTAACAGATTGAATGTAAGACGAAGCACTGACGTAATATTATTTTTTATTTTTGTTTATTTATTTACATCCTGATGAATAGCAGTAGAGAACTGTTATACATCATGTAATCGATAAGCATAAGCGCTAAGCAAAGCATTTAGCGAAATAGAGCACAACATCTAATCGAAGACCAACAAGCAAGACTTGATAGACAGTACTGGATATGAATACATCAGAACAGAAGACAGGACTGGATATTGTATATCACAGCATGATCTATGAGGGTACTAGTCCCAAAACACTAGCAGGAAGCAGTAGTCGACTATCATAGTAAGCCTGCATGGAAGCACACACGACTTCATCAGAGCCCCAACGAAGTGCCAAAGTAGCTGGGCAAATGCCAGTACCCCTCGTACTGAGTTTCTGTTCGAAAGTCCATGAGTGCCAAGCCAAACTCGGTTGCAGGTTGAGTATATACAAAGTTCAATAAGAGAAGTACAGAATGGTGTGACTTCAAGGGCTATAGGACTAACTACTGGCGGGCTTGGACAAAAGCTCCTTCGCCTAGTTGGGAGAACTGAATTTCTCGAGTCTCTGTAGATAGTGAAACCATAAAGCCACGTATGTTTTCCTCTTTCTGAAAAACAGAGTAAAACTTCTTTTTTCATAAGGTGAAGAGGGTAGTTTTCAGAGCAAAAATCATCTACAAGTTTCCTACAAGCAGCAAGGTACGACTTTTAAGAGTTGTATACTCTTAAAGCTCTCGGACGCTGATTTATAGTCCCCAGTTGCTCTTGGGAAAAACATCTGAGAGAACATGAGGCAGCGAGATGGTCTTGATTTGAAGAAAATGAGGCATCTCTTTTTTATCGTAGATGGCCACAAAGATGTGGAAGAACATCCTGAGTCGAGGCTTCCAGTGCAATCCACAGTGAGTTCAGGATGATTCGCAGGAATGTTTCGGATATGTCCCACCTCCTCTGGCAGTATCAACCTTGTACATGAATACGTGAAAGTAACAGAGACCAGAACCTACCACTGGAAGATCGTGCAAGTACCTACGCACGTGGGACAGATTGCCCAGTAAGTCGAAATTATTACTACCAAGTAGCCTACGGATAAATTCGGAGGTGAAAAGTACAGATTAGTCACAATAACAGCGCAGTTTGTACCCATTGTATCCCTATTTGAAGAAGCTGATCCCTGAAGGTTGTCAAATAAGAAGAATATCCAACGGATTAGAATGTCAGCACAAGCAACCATAAATTTGAGGTGTTCCGATGAAGGAGAGATGTTATGTTTGGTCTTGAGCCATCTATATTTGAAGTCGAGGGCTGAAGTCTCAACTACCAGCACGGACTCCCTGTTTAGAGTGAACCTTTATTGGAAAATGGATCTTACGAGTGTAGCCATCCTTGTTTCAGGTCTCCAGATGAATCTTTGTATAGAAAGTGGTGAAGTCGAAACTCTGACAAAAAACTTTTTGGGAGGTGGAATAAGGAGTCTTGTTTCACTAGCTCGCACAAGGAGTAGTTGACAGTGTGTTGCATAGTCTTTGCACCTTATCGAGAAGGACGGATACTCCAGAAGAGTCGTCCAAGATCCAGCAGATATCTACCATAAGTCCTGCTCGTAGGGACTCATCCCTTCAAAGGTCGTGAGTTGTCGGTAGTAAGGCTTTGAAGAAGGAGCTCAGCCAACGTGACAGCTCAGAGAGGGACGTGAAGTGACCAGTAGCAAAAGAGCTCGAAGCGATGAGGGATTTGTGGAATTTCCAAGCAGAGGAGAAGTAGGGGAGTCTGTGTGTGTCCTTTGATTGGCGAATTCCGTCAGCAGTATTGAAGATTCTATGAGAATCCAAAATCTGTTGTTGCATAATCTGTGAAGGTAGCTGAAGGTGAGTGGAGTTCTTTGATCAGCGTTGGCGCCTAGAACTGTTACAAACAAACACAATTTGTTTGGACACTGTCCATGTAAGTAATAACAAAGGGATTTGAAGGGAGAAAGAAGTTTTTTGCCATTATTTGAGAGGAGGAGGGGTTCTACAGTATCAAACTCGTCTAGAATAAGGGGAATTTGAGGAACTGGTTGACCTTATGTAGAAAAGTGACCTTGCATTCGTCTATAATCCCCTTAGTCCCTTATATTTCTCCCTTGCCAGTAAATGCTCAAACCGTGAAGATGCAGAGTACCAACGGCTAGACGGTAAGACGGACCCCGTACACCTTTACTATAACTTTGCGGTGACAACCTTGATACCTGCTGGGATAGCAGAGAAAGTTGAGGAATCTAATGGCATATTTTGGGCACCGTTGTTCGTTTCTATTCATTTTACAGGCTCCCAAACTCGTGAAGTAGCTCCATGTAGGCATCTTGCAAAACCTGTAGAGGTTTCCGGAGTTTTCTTCTTATTAGAAATTTATTTCTTCACGTTCCACATGTCCATTAGAAAGAATTTGCATATGGTGAAAGGGGCAATGACATACCTGTTGCTGTTTGACGAACACATATTCTCGCACATAGCACTTGAATAGGGCCATCAACATCTCAAGATTGTTCGGGACAACAGAACAAGCATGTTCATAGCACAATGTCGCTTGGTCAGCTGCAAAGAAAAACAAAGAGTGACGCACATGAGACTCCATTGCTCACGAGGGAAATGCGATTTCAGAGCCATACTTGCGCTCGCCCTTAAACAAAGCACTTCCTGTAGCCATATCATTAACAGACGGAAATTGGTACAAGAACCACTAGTGCAGGTTATAAATCCCCGTCGTTACTGTGAATGTTTGCAACCCACGTCACTAACGTCAAGACGTACTTATGTTCCCAGTATGTACTCTTAGGCCTGTGTACCCCACTTGACGTGTCCCAATAAAACGGTGTTCCCCTCTAGGCTCAAAATACTCTATGCATAAGCAGCGTCGACTTAAAGAGGACAACTGATTGCGGCCTATCGAACATGACGAAGAAAATTATATTCGATAAAAGGTGATGATTGGACAGTCAATAAGCATTTGAGACTTACGTAGCTTCAGTCTTGAATAAACCATTTGTAGAGTTTTGAGTGTCTCGTCATCCACTGGCCCAGAGTCTTTGGCTTGTTTGCACAAGACCAACGCCTCTTCTGATTTTCCTGTCCTCTCCAGAACCAAGGCCTTGAGTGCCTGCAGAATCACGCTGGCACATCAGACATCTCACGACTTCTATCAAGGAAAAGACCACGTTGTGAATGAACTTGGTGCCTTTGACTTAATAGACCCGCGACTTCTACAAAGTGGCGATTCGCCAGGATAAGCAACACTCTGTTTGAAATGGCAGTCAGATGTGACCTTTGCACATGTCAACCATACGATAATAGATCACTTCACCACAATCGCATACAATATCATGGATGCAAAATTCCTTCAATGCTTGGACCTTAAATTTCTACATTGAAGACTCCCTGGCTGTGTAGCACTAAACCCGAAACAAACGCCCTTCATGACTGTTATCACCAAGTGTTGAGATGCTGGCATCAACATAACATGGCATTTACTAGACGTTAATGGTTGAACGAGCTAAGAGATGCGAGAACTTGCTGCGAGCACATTCCTAGAGTTTGCAGTTTGCTCGTGATCGCCTGGAAAAGGCTTATCTCCAGTATAAATTTATACATATTCACTGCAGCAAAGTATTCTTCCTCCTCCCGTTCTGTAACAATGATTCTTATCGCTGTCATGGGTAAATTAGCCTAGAATAAGATCCTCGGGCAAGCCGACTACTTGACGAGTAGAACTGTCTTTCCTCAAGTATTTTGTAGGCTTAGACATCCCAAATAGAGAGCTAGAATGCAGCTGCTGAAGCCTGCTATCACAGGATCCCGGTTAGCATCGCTCTATCCTCGCAGGTGCAACCACATTCTACAATTGTTCATATAACTACTGTGACGATGACATTTCTGTGTTATGGCATACTGCCCTAAACATAAACACGCTTGTTCCGCTCCACGATTCGCCAACGCCTCTGTTCAGTAAAGAAGAAATGAACCTGCTCCAGACGATGATATTTCCCCCAACTCAGACTAACATCGTTCAGGACTAGCTAAATCTATTCCCCAAAATATGAAAACAGGAAACACTGATGAGGAGACACCTCCGAACCATAGATACCCAAAACCCCAACTAAACCCACCACTGGGACAAAATCGTACACTGGTGTCCAAACCCTCGCGGACACAAAGCTTTAAGCTGATATTGAAGGCCCTACAGTGCTTGCCTCTGCAGACTATTTGACTATTTAAAGTACTGAGCAAAATACCAATTCCGGATCTTTTGACACGAGGTGATTTGACAGAAGACCAACGTACCACTACATACGAGGAATGAGGATGCTTAGCCTGTAGAGTAGATGCCAGCTTCAAAGCCGTCTTGTAATTTCTCGTGTCTATAGCATCCCACAGCGGCCTCAGCCGCCGCTCTGGTATACCAACCCTGGATCCCAACATGTTTGCCCTCTTTCTCCTGCTCTTCCACAACGCAAGTCAGTGTACTTCCTACGTACGCTACAACTGCTGAGATTAAATCCAACCTCCGTGTGTCGCTAACTTCTCTATCCGCTCCACCTGCCTCCTTGATCAGCAGAATTGCAACCCTCCACTCAGAGCTGAATATTCTAAAGCTTCATCAAACAACAACGACCATCAACCGTTTCCATGCACCATATTCCAAATCAATTCCTGCTCAGTTCAGCTGTCCAGCAAAAGTCGGATTCCTTCCAAAGCTGAGAGATTCCACCAGGCTTGAAACTGCTGCTACCCCTACTCTCTGCAAGTCCTTACTGCATCCTCATGTCTGCAACCCTCGCGACGTCCTTCCTTCCTTGCGACTTACATGGGTTCTTACGACTAGTGTAAGTTTCTTACGACTCGGGATTCGGGCTACTTGACTTGCCTGATCCATGGGAGTCGACGCAACGACGGGACATTTCTTTTGCGAATCGCCGCTGCTCAAGGAGAGATTCTCCATCACTCTCTGGACTCTCTACTCTGCAGATTATCAGCAAATGGACTCTATTTTGGAGCTCCTCTTCTCCATAATACCCAAAACCTTGTACAATAGCCCAAATTAGCTTTCATAGTATTACCAAACCTAGGAAGATTCATGAGAAAAACAAAACAAGGGCTACCCCGTAGAAACGAAAAATCGAAGGGTGGGAAGACCCCATCAAGCCGTATAAAGACGGAAAAGGTAAATGAGAGTACGCCCCAATAGAGTCTATACAAGAAATCTAGCCTACCGACCTAAGAAAAAATTCATGAAAAATACTACCTTCTTTTCTTCTTCCTACATTGTTTACTTTTACATAGTATATTAGGACCAAATGTTAAAAATATTCTCACTTTTGACTTCCCTCCAAGTTAGAATCAAACCTTAAAAACGACCAAGGTAATTTGAGTTCAATGAATAAAACTATTCAGATTTCTACCACAATCAACATAAATATGTGATTAACCTAGCTAGAGAAGTTCCATTGAATCTCATAAAAATTAAAGTATATCTAATCTAGTGAGAGATATTATATTGAATAATTATTATTAGTATTAAAATGTGCAAATATGGATGAGATTGATATGAGGAGGATATGTCTTTGATTTCACTATCTCCTAAATCTGCTTTCAAATTTATTCTTAGCTCAATGAAAAATATAGTGAATTTAGTTCGCAAAATTCATTTCATTGCAAAGTTGATTCATATAATCATTTTCTTATATTAATAGTCAAAAGACGAACAAATTGAGACATATGAAAGCGATATAATTTCTGGTTTCCTTCTTCTAATATTAGCAACAAATAGTGAAATTGTCTTTTCAAGCTCCGTGATTTAAGTTGAAACAAAATAATCTCTTAATATGTACAACTATCAAACTTGCATTAATTTATAAATTATGTTTAAAATTCTTGCTATAAATTTACCAAAATATTAATATTTATTAAGAAAAACCTGAATAAATCTAATATGTGCTATACAAATATATCAAGTTATGTTAAGATCAAAAAGGTGCATTTTCATTTTTTGATAATAATATTTTATTCATCAATCCAAATAAATAAAATTAATGTATTTTATTTACTTATATATCAAAATAATTGATATTTTATATTATATAGTCATTGTTATTGGTAACTAGAATGGAACTAAATAGAAAAAATATATATAATAAACCTAAGTATAGAAAAGAGAAACATTCTTTTAATTGTAAGGTTCATTCTATTATATAATACATAAAAATAAAAAATTGATTGCATCAATAAAATCATACAAGAAAGTATCACTCAAAACAACAACAACCCTCTACTATACTAAGTAGAAAATTTACTTTGTTAGTTTGTATTATAGGATTTTAGATGCTATTAAATTTCTAATATTGTTGTAATATAAGACTATTGTTGGAAAAGTACAAGTTTTTTAATGTAATTTTGTCTTATCTAGGACATAATAGTATACAATACTAGTTGGATGCACGTGCAATAGATTTGTTAAGCATAACATTTTTAAAATAGAATCAATAGATTTGTATTATGTTGTTCTTATTTGCTTTATTAATCATCATTGGACTCTACCTTTGTCCATCCTATAATTTACAAGTGTAAGTATAGACCAATCCAAATATTCAAGCAAAAAGTATGTGGAGGATTTTATATATGCCACATCCAAGTGATTATGGAAAAAATGTCTTATAAGCATGTTTTTTTTCAAAATTAATTGAAGTTTTAAACCTTTTTTCATATATCACATATTATATCACATATATTATACCACAAAACATGTACTTTAGTTCATTGTAAATGTTGTATTTAATCAATACTATTAATAATTTGAATTGCTTTACAATTTATATCTTTAGTTTTACTTCCAATGTATCATTGTAATCTTCCAAAGATATGAGACCCAAAGAGAAACACAAAAGAAGAACACACAATTTCACACTCTAACCTCTTATACCCCAAAGGAACACCTTGACTATATTATATAGCAAAGGGGACCCTTTGAAAGAACCTCCACCTTGAATCAGATACAAGGATATGTGACCTATGAGCGAGCTATGCCCTTAGATTGGTTGTATGCATGGGTGAAATGTAGGTTCTGATCCCATTTGGTTGGTCCAACCATCTTTGACCGAAGGGATTTTTAGAGAATCTTCTTGTAAGAATCTCCAAATCGCATGAGCGAGGTATCGTTGGAAAGCTCTCAATGAGACAAACTTGGAAAGGACATGTCCTCATTTTGAGGCCTAATTCATCTATTTAAGCCTCCTAATTTGGCTTTGAAGTTTCAAGGCTAGTTTTGTCTCATGAACTATTAGTAGAAGTCCTCTTTTGGTGACACGTCTATCTAAAATACCTATCTCATCATGCATAACATCCTTCTAGATGTTACCAAATGTAACACCAATAGCTAGATAGATGATCTAGAGATAAAAATTGGTTTGGTAACATCTGGAAGGGTGTTATACATGATGTACTAAGTAGATAAGACTAGAGGTATCACCAAAAAAGTACTTCTACTAATAGGTCAGAAATCAAAACATAATTGGAAACTTTAAAATCAATAGCTAGACATAAGATCTAGAGGTGAAACTTGGGGTGGTGACATCTAGAAGGATGTTACACAAGATAGAGAACGTAGATCAGATAGAAGTACCACCAAAAGAGCACTTCTACTAATTGGTAGAAGCCAAAATAGGCCTAAAAACTTCAAAGGCAATTTTGGAGGCATAAACGGATAAATTAGGCCTCACAAATATGTAAAATTTTCCCAAGCAAAGGAAAATTTGGTTTTCACTCCCCCTAGTTTGTCTCACCAAGAGCTTTCCAATGGTACCTCACCCACATGATTTTGAGATTCTTACAAGAAGATTCTCTAAGATTCCCTCTAGTCAAAACATGTTTGACCAACCATATTAGACTATGATCAAGATGTCACCCATCTAAGCAAGTAATCTAAGGGTGGAGCTTGCTAACATGTCACCTATCCATGTACCTAATCCTATGATGGAGCTTCCAATTTCCTTGGAGGAGATCCTCCTTGGCTATATAATAAAGAGTAAGGTGCTCATTTGGGGCATCAAAGGATTGAGTGTGAAATCTGTGTTTTCTTTATTTTATCTCTCTCAAAGAGCTCTCTTGTCCTTGGAGTATTACACAAAGCCAATTTCCACCTCTAGATAATATGTATAGCTTTTGGTATTACAAATTCAAACTATTTTTGGCTCTTGCACTATTAGGAGAAGTACTCTTTTGGTGATACCTCTATTGATCTACCTAGCCCATCATACATGACATCCTTCCGATATTACTAATCCAATTTGCAACTCTAGATAATATGCCTAGCTATTGGTATTACAATCATGTGTTTTGATCTAAAGGTGGAACTAAAGTGTGCACCAAGAACATACCACCAAGAATAAGTACCAAGTGTGTACATGTACAAGTCATAGAATCTCTATAATAGCAAGGAAGGTATGATACAAATTGACTAACAAAATTATCACTATTACTTATCTTGATGTGTTTACTACATAAATAAAAAAAATTACTTCTCTAGCATTTCCTTAAGAATACTTCTACTCTCTTAAGATCTAATGATTTTGCAATTTTAGCTTCTTTACTTTGTATTATCTTATACTTCTATCTCACTTGAATTTTATTTTTACTTATGGGGACAAAAAAGACATCTAATTGATTTAAAAATTCATAAATAAGCACATATCCAATCTAGGTTACAAAGAGTCCACCCTAACAAATACTTGGAGTTTATCTCACCAACAACAAATATAAATCCATTTTTGGTGAGGAAACTTAACCTCCACTTGTGTGAACTTTGTAGTTTAACATCAATTAATGTATACATGCTCTATCCAGAATTTAGTTTTCTACTTTAAAAGTATTTTTAATATGGAATTTAACCAAGCTTTTACATCAGTTATGATTAACTAAAGTCAGTTATGATTGATTCTATTTAGAGCAAATTGAAAAAATGAGCATTCTTATTTTGTCCTGTATTGACTTATATTATTCATGGATGTTTTGCTTTGAAAAAATAGTTTAGAACTCTTAGATCCACAAGCCTTTTTGGTTTAAATTTTTTTATAGTCTAAGGAAAAAACATGTGAAGGAATCTTTGACTTAGTTGTAAGGCCACATGCTTATTGGATCATTCTCATGAGTTTGGGGATTCCTTTAAACTTTAGATGGTTTTTTGCTTAACAAATTGAGTTATTGTGTTAATTAGTAACTTTTTTTAGTAAATATTCACAAATATATGAACTATGGATGAGGAATGACTCATCATCTTTTCATTCAGTTCTCTAGTGAACAATGGCTTGAGTCTCAAAGGTGTTTGGGAGTTTTAACCTGGGAGTAATATGATAGAGTTTGGTTTTTTGACTTCTTAGCCTATGGTGTGCTACTTTAAGAACCATTAAAGATTCATACCAAGTTAAAGACTCACAAGTTGGCTTACCAATAACTATTGGCTGTACCTCCAATTTATCAATCTTGTGAAGATTGGATAAGGCTATCATTAAACAATGCAAACAACCTTTAGGTAGAGTTTAATACTCCAAGTACAAGAGAACTCTCTAAGAGAGATACAAGAGAGAAAACACAAGCTTCACACTCAATACTCCAATGTCCCAAAGGAGCACCTTGTCTTTATTATTTAGCAAAGAGGATCCACTCAAAGGAAGCTCCACCCTTGAATTAGATACATGGATTGGTGACATGTTAGCAAGCTCCACCCTTACATTGTTGCCTAGATGGGTAACATGTCAGTCCTTGTCTTATGTAGTTGGTCCAATAGGTTTGACTAAAGGAATCTTTAAGTATATTCTAATAGGAAGCTCAAAATCATGTAGGTGAGGTACCATTGGAAAGCTCTTGATGAAACAAACCATGGGGGAAGATGGTAAGATTTTTTCCCAAAAGAGGGGAAAATAATTCCATTTTTTAGGTATAATTCATCTATTTAGGCCTCTAAAATTAGCCTTCAAGTTTGTAAGCTATTTTTAACTTCTGCCCCTCTAGTAGTACTCTTTTGGTAACACCTCTATCTCATTTATCTAACCCATACACAACATCTTTCTAGATGTTAACAAGCCAATTTCCACCTCTAGATAATATGTCTAGCTATTGGTATTACACAAAGCCAAAATGCATGGAGTGCATTTGGATTGCCATGTTTTTGGCTTGAGAGTACCAAGATAATCCATGAAATATCAAACAATATCTTATACTATTGAGGCTACCATGCATGTAGCATCAATATGCAAGCCTCTTATTTTGTCTTTGGCACAGCATATTGGAGTTTTTTCTTAATCTTTTTGTCCTCAAAATGCACTATTTGTTCTGATTAATCTCTCTCTTTGTAACCAAATTTCCACACAAAAGGAAATGTAATAAAAGAGAGTAAATTATTTTGATATTCTAAATAAAACAAGTTCAAGATATGATCTTGAAAGAGCATGTCTCCATTTTCACATATGTTATAAGATACATAATAGTTGGTTATTAATGGAAGTATATGTATAGAACCATGTTGGGCAAAGTGAAAATAGTTTTCATTTTCAAAATCAATGTTGAGAATGTTGAGAGGTTGATATTGTACCAAACACATATGATAAGGGCAAAGCATAATGCATAATATATCTTGGCTTAGAGGAACAAAACTTGAGTTAAAACATATCCAATATGTTTTACTATGAATAAATAGTGAGAAAACATAGAAAAATATTTATCAAGAAAGATAAATAAAAATTGAGCAAACATAGATAGATATTTATCAAGAAGAAAAAAAGAGAATATCATGAGCAAAAATGCTTGAGTTTAGAACAATATGACAACTTTGGAAGAGGCACTTAAAGTTAACAACAAGATGAAAGAATGGTGGAAGAGAGGAACTTATCTACAAGACAAACTCAAAGAGGTTGGACTCATGGTTAGGTGGATGGACTGCTCAAATAAAACAACAAGGAAACTTTATGTATAAGGCATTTATAGCCTATCCTTTAAGTGTTAGCCACCATTAAAACTACACTAATCTCCATGGATATGCAGTCCATATGCATTTAGATTTTATATTCCTTTATATAATACATGAAATAAATTTATTGGCTTCATCCACACCCAACAATAGCTAAGGATACAAAATCAAAATCCATTACTAAGTTTTAAGACTAAAATACTTCTTCATATAATATTGCATAATTCTAAAACTTTCAAAATCTCATTCCCTCCTTTGTGTACTTAAAGTCCATATACATAGTATGAAACAAGAAACCTAAACTGCCAATGGATATGAAGTTCAATTTGGCTACCCAAAGCATCTTACTAAAGTACTTATACATCTTACATAGTCTAACTTCTTAAGATAGTTCAAAATTTCATCCCTTCTCTACAAACTTGAATTCCAATTCTATGATATGATATGTACCAATATAATTACGGATACAAAGTCCAATTTCACTAAAGGATATCCAGTTATAGATACGTTCAACATAAATATGTTTAATGCACTCTTATGTTGTTCAAAAAATCTTATTGTATGATATGACTACAAGGGAGAATCCTTTGGTGCAAATTACAAGCGGGGCAGAATTGATGCACTCAATAGATAACATTGATAAAATTTCTGAAGATAATATTGGTAAGGCTTGCCAATAAGATGAGCAAGGGTACATCTTTAGATGCAATCAAGTATGAAAGACGAGTGAAATATCCTAAAATCTATGAATTATGGTAAGCCAAAGCTCATCATAACACAAATAGATGGATGTTGGACTATTGATGACTCTATAACCAATGTTATGAAATTATCAACTAAAGAAATGATTGCAAAGATCTTATTATTTAGTGTTACTAGAAGGAAGGCAATAAAGTATGACATTCAAAAGTAAAGAAAGAGATTAATATAGGTTCTTGGTTCAGTGGTAATTGCACTCATAGGTTAAGCAAGGTAAATCTTTAAAACAAAACTTATGACTACAACAAATACTCTATCTAACACTAGACCATAAATTTTTTATTCCTTTGAATTAAAAAATTAATAAATGTTTGGAAGATGTGATCAACCTATCTTCATCATGTGCATGAAAATTGGGTACTCAATGAATGATCCTTTATAACCATTATTAAAAAGTGGCCCTTTTCAATCAAAAGATAAACCATATATAGAAAATAAAGATCCAAAAAGTCATGGTGATGCTATTGCACCTATTATGCTTTGATGATGAGATATTAATTGACACTTGTTCACAATAAGCACAATACTACTTATTTTATTATTGATTTTGAAGTTTGCTTTCATTTGTTAATTTTTTATTGTGGTGATCTACCTTTGCTTGATGAGTGTAAAATTATTACTTTTGGTTAGTTTAGTAGGAGACAATTAGGAGGTAGTGTAGTAGTAGGAGACAAAAACAAAGGCAAGTTTGTTATTTGTTGGTTGAACTTATAATGTGAATGAGATGATGCATTTTGCCACATTGAAGTGTGGTTTGAATGATAAGGTACAAGACCACTTCTACCACAAGGCAACCTAAAAAGACAAAGACCTCCATACTTGTTACAAAGATGATATGTCCTATCATTGTAATAGTCTAGTGATAGTTTGTCACTTTTGTCATCACAAACCTCATGATCGTAAGTATGAACCAAACAATCTTTAAATACAAGCCAATTGCTACAACTTTGTGCATACAAGGAATACACATATGAGTTCATGAGGAGTACAATGTTTGGCACGTGTTTGTGATGCAAAGTGTCCAGAATGACAAAAGTGAATTCCATTGGCATAATTGCACTACCAAAGAATAGAAATGTGGATTCTTTGAATCAACTAATGTACGTACATGCTGGACATGTGATTCTTCACCAACATCATGACCACCAAATGAAAAAATAGTTTCTCCCAACTATAAATTTCAAACTTGCATCATGGAGCAAAACTTTTGCATTTGCATTTTGTACATTTTGCCAAAACATTTGGACGTTCTACCTTTTTTGACATTCCATTTTTGCAAGAGCTTGTTTTAATAATGTTGTAACTTATAATATTCCAAGGATAGGAGAACCTTCAAGAGAAACAATTAAGAGAAGAAACACAAAGCCATATTCAATACTCCAATCTCCCAAAGGAGCACCTTGTCTTTCTTATATAACAAAGAGGATTCACGTAAAAGAAACTCTACCCTTGGATTAGATACATGGATTGGTGACATGTCAGCAAGCTCTACCCTTAGATTAGTTGCATGGATGGGTGACATATTGGCTCTTGTCCTATCTGGTTGGTTAAACTTGTTTGACTAAAGGGAATCTTTAGGGAATCTTCTTGTATGAAGTTAAAAATTGCATGGGTGAGATACCATTTGAAAGCTCTCAATAAGAAAAATAGTGGGAGGGGGGGGAGAAGGTATGCTTATTTTCCCCTAAAAGAAAAATAGGATGGCCATTTTGAGGCCTAATTCATCCATTTAGGCCTTCAAAATTGGCTTTGAAGTTTTAAGGGTGTTTTCAATTCCTGCTCTATTTGTCGAAGTACACTTTTAGTGACACCTCTATTTGATCTAATTAGTCCATCATATATAATATCTATCTAGATGGTACCAAGCCAAATTTCATCTTTAGATAATACATCTAGCTAATGGTATTACTAACCTCCTCCCTTGTAAGATGTAACATCCTCGTTGCAAAGCTATTGCTCAAAGATTGAGCTAACACCAATGCACATGTCAAGTTGGTTGCTATTGGCTCCCATGTTGCCTCATATAGCGGGTACTCTTTCCAATGTATAAGATATTCTACTCAAATGGTGGGTACAATGGATGCATTTTTAGAGAATGCTTTTGACTTCATATTCTTCTATGCCATCAATGAGTGTTGGACAAGGTCAAATTTCTTCTATAGAAAGAAAGTGGGGTGGTTGGGGTGTGCATAATAAAAAACATGGAACATTGGATGGATCTTCATGTGTGGTGGTAGCTTGAGGTGATAGGCCATTGTACCAATTCACTAAAAGATAGGAAAAGGCTCAATAAAATGAGGTCTAAGCTTACAAGGGTCAACTAATATGATGTTGGTTGCGGATAACTAGACTTGATCTTCAACATTGAACTCCATGTGCTTGTGATGTGCATTTACATATTAATTTTGTCAATTTGGGTGATTTACAATTTGTGCTTGGCATTCTCCACACTCTATTAGATTTAAAAAACAAAAGTGTTGGCAACATCACCCTTGGTAGCCACTTGAAATATTTTTATCAATCTTGAAGGTGTGAAAGATGCTCTCTATACATGAGGAAGAATGGTGTGACCCTTGTAGATGCATTCACTAAATTATTATATGCAAATTCCACCACTGGAAGTAAGGTGTCTCACCTTTCTTGCTCATCTAAGGTGAAGCTCCAAAGCATGTCTTCAATAATGCAATTAGCCCACTCTTCTTGTCCATCGTTATGTGGATGGTAAGTGTAGACATGGCTAATTTGGTAATGAAAATGTCAAAGAATGTTCTCCAAAACAAATTGGTGAATTAAGTACCTCTATCAATGATGAGCACTCAAGACAAGATATGGTGAGGAAAGACTACATTTAAGTACAATTGAGGTAATTCAAGAGTATTCATGTTCTTGGTGGTAAGACACACATAAATCATTTGATTGAGTTGGTTGACAAAGACTACAATGGAGTCAAACCATGAGGTGGTCTTTGACAATTCACAAACCAAATCCATGCTTACCTATTCCTAATGTTGTGTAGGAGTAGGGAAGGGTTGAAAGAGTCATGCGAGAGCTTGAATTAGAAGCTTTATTTTGTTGATAGAGTAGGAAACTTTGAACATATTCCATCACATTGTTGCTTATCCTAAGCCAATAGTAATTGTGTTTGATTGCATTCAAGGTCTTATCCCCTCCAACTTGACTTGCAATTGTAGAATCATGACATTCCGCTAGGATGGTAGTTCTTACATTTGTGGTATTCAAGATCCATAACTTGCCATCACAAAAGGTGAGTCCTCGGTTATTGGTGATGACTTTGGATGAACAAGCTCCTATAATCTAGCCATAATTTTTGTAGCAGTTTTTGTAGCAGCAAGAATCCTTGGCCATAATTTTAGGTTCATCTTGACCTCTACCATTAGATTATTTGCCATAGGTAAATGCATATGCAAGTTTCTTCTTACCTTCCACATATGTGATCATCATGTTGAACCATTATCTCCACTCTGCTCACCAAATCTATCTTTTTGTGTCTCAAGGTAGTGGTCTATCTCCATTACAAATGCTTTCTTACCAAGATAATGCTTCTAATGCTTGGTTGGAAGGACAATGTCCAACTCTTGGTTCAATGGTGTGATACTTTTATTCTATTGGTAATAGCTTTCAAGAGAAATATGCAACTTAGTGCAATCCGTTATTCTACTCTTGTTGTAGGATTGCTCCTATTCCTACACTTGATGTATCTATAGCCAATTTGATTGGACATTTTGGGTCATACTATTCCAAGATTGGTGCATGTATTACTGCATCTTTTGATTCCTAAAAGGCCAGTTCTTGTATTGTTCCCTAAATCCACTTCTTCCCCTTGCAAAGTAGTGCCATTAGAGGTTATGCTTTGAGAAGTCCTTGATAAATCGATGATAGATCCTTGTCAATCCCAACAAAACTCTTGAGTTTAGTCTGATCTTCTAAAGCATCCCATTTATAAATGGCCTCTATTTTATTTATAAACACTTGGATACCTTTTGCACTTACTTATGCCCCAAGTAGTCTACTTCATACTTACCAAACTTGCACTATGAGATTTTGGCATACAACTGATTCTATCATAAAATCTGGAGGACTTCTCATAGATGTTGCTTGTGCTCCATCATCATCTTGCTATAGACTATGATGTCATTGAGGAAAATGATAAATTTTTTATCCAAGTATGGATGAAATATATCATTCATCAAACTCATGAAAATGGCTAGTGCGTTGGTGAGGCCAAATGGCATCACCAGGTACTCAAAGTGACTATACTTGGTTTGAAAGACTATTTTGTGTACATCTTTCTCTACAATCTTGATTTGGTTGTAACCGCTACATAGATCAAGTTTTGTGAAGTATTTTGTCCTATTAAGTTGATCAAACATGTCATCCATGTGAAGTAAGGGATAATTTTTTGTTCCCATTTGTTGGTTTAGGCCCCAATAGTCAACGCACATGTGCATTGTACCATCCTTCTTCTTAACAAACAAGACAAGAGCCCCATATGGTGATACATTAAGTTAAATCCCTTTTTTGTAGCATATCCTTAATTTGAGCATTACATTCCTCTAACTCATGAGGTGATAGTTGATATGGGACCTTACAAGGAGATGTCTTCCCAAGAAGTATCTCAATTTTATGAAGGTCATATGATAGGTCATTTGCAAATATATCTTGAAACTCATTGATCACATCTTTCAATTTCTTAGGAATTTTTCCATTTAGTTATGCACTCTGGACTTCTCTTATTAAGCATATTTATCCTATAGATAGCTATTGTACCTATAACATAGAGAGACAATTCTTGTCTATGTGGTCTTTCTTTAACCCTAATGATATTTCATTGGTGAGTTCTCACTACTTTCTTTCTCCAATCAACCATAAGGTTGTAGTGCTCCATCCATGATATGCCTAAGATTATATCATAATGAGCTAACCATATAACTTGCAACTCAATCTCTTCTTGATACTCTCCTATAAAGAGCTACCTTTCTAGGTAACAAGTCAATCCTTTCCGTTTGACCATTAGGTAACTCTACTTTTTTATTTTCATCCTTTTGTAGATCTATCTCCAACCTTATTGTAATAAAGAAAGACAATATTTTTTCTATTGCTATGGGGTTTATCAATACTCTCACCTAATTTCCTTTTAGGACTCCATTCACAATAATTAATTGTGATTTTATCTTCCTCCACTTTTGCACACTTGTCCTCTTCTTCTCCTCTCTTTTTCTCTTCTTTATTGAGCCAATAAGGCCACGAGGTACATTTGTTGGTGATCTTTGTTTTTTGATGTGATTTCCACATCTCATCTTCAGTTTGTCTCTCCATGTTGTTCAAAGATTGCTTGTATGGAGACCAAGGGCCTCTAGGAAGATGAGCATGAAAATTGATGGCTATATGCCCAACTTGTCCACAATTTTAGCAATAACATTGTTTTGCTCAAGTCACTTATCCTTGTGGAACTTCATCTCTCCTTTCTTTGACCCGTTCATATTCTCCTTGGAGCAATTGTGTTCTTGGACCTTGGAACCAAATGTTGCCCAATTCCATATGAACTTGTCCACCAAAGTCCAGTGTTGTAGCCCAATAGTGTAGAGCTAGGACTACCTCTTCACCTCCTCCAAGCACCCCTGCTATTCTCTATGTTGGCAATGGCTTGAAAAATAGTGCAATTTTTTTCATTACTACTTGGAAAATTCACTCTTTCAAACTCATTTTGAAATTGTCAAGAGTTTTTGCTAGACTCATATTAGTTCTCACAACTTGTAGATCAAGAAATGACTCCATGTACTCTTGTTTACTATTCTTCTACTTCAACCCCTATAGTTGGATTTGGGCCATCTACATATAATCCATGGATTGGAAATTCTTCAACAACCTTTCTTGCATTGCCATCCAAGTGATCTCTCTTCCTTCTATTGATATTGATCATTCCCAAGCATTGTACCATATGAGGGTTTTATTGGTCAAGTACTTACATGCAAATACATGTGTGGAATGATCAATGATCTCAATTGTGAATAATCAAAAGTATCGATTCATTCTTGAAATCTAGTTTTTCAATAGTTTTATCAAACATTGTCCTTTGTAAGGCTTGATGTTGCACGTCTTCTTCATCCGTAGTAACAATGTGGCTTCATTCTTGACTGGGTCAATGTCAACAACATGAGTGACTCTTTCGGTACTTCAGCCACTAGTACCAGGTTTTTGGGATGGTTCCCCTTCTTGCATTGCTTGATCATTCTTGAAGATATGTACTTGACTTGCAATGCCTCCATGGTCATCTTGATCTCCCTAAACTTGTTCAACATCTCTTGCATTACTTGCATTAGATCCTACAATTATGGCTCCATGATTTATACATATATTAAACACTCAATTGCTACTTCTTACTTCAATAGAAGGTTACTATGATCACTCAAGAAGGGAGAAAAACTATTGGTACTACTATTGGGACCTTAGAAGTTATCACTTGTTGATAATATTCATCACCAAAATGGTGGACTATGAAATCCATAAACATCACTTTTGGTCTAACCACATAATGGATTTCTACTTGCATGTTGAAATGGAGAGGTTTTGGTATATTCAAATCCATTGCATCATAATAAAATGTAGATTGTCAAATCCCATTCTCTATCATATATCACCATAGGTAGAATCATCATATTTGGTGAATTCATCATTATGTCCATGAACTGTGCTCCAAAATGATAAACTAGATATACTCTCACTTTCTCATGTTGGATGTACATAATGTTGATGTGGATGGATTCAAGAATAGAAAGTAGGGTTTAAGAATTATCCTCTTAGTGCCTCTATCCTATCCTCTTGCTAAAACACCCGAATTTATCAATTGCATTACATTTTCTCCCTTTAAAATGATTCAATCTAAATAGTTTATGTTCTTCCAAGAGGAATGTTCCACTCTCTTGGATTAAAACACTATTCTGATCCCATTGTAATAGTTTGTGGATAAGAGAATCCCCAAGAGAAATGCAAGAGAGAAAACACAAAGTTTCAACACTCAATACTTTGATGCTCCAAAGGAGCACCTTGTCTTTATAATATAGCAAAGAGGATCCCTTCAAAGGAAGCTCCATCCTTGGATTAGATATATAGATTGGTGACATGTCAATGAGCTCTACCCTTAGATTAGTTGTATGGATGGATGACAGTTGGTCATTGTACTATTTGGTTAGTCAAACAAGTTTGACCAAAGAGAATCTTTAGAGAATCTTCTTGTAGAAAGCTCCTAAAAAGATAAATAGTGGTGAGAGAAAGCATGGTTATTTTCCTTCAACAAAGAGAGAATGCTTCCATTTTTGAGGCCTAATTCATCCATTTAGGTCTCTAAAAGTGACTTTGAAGTTTCCATGGTGGTTTTGACTTGGCTTTATTAGTAGAAGTACTCTTTTGGTGAAACCTCTATCTAATCTACCTATCTATCTTATATAACATCCTTCTAGATGTTATTAAGCCAATTTCCACCTCTAGATAATATGTCTAGCTATTGGTATTACATAATTCTAGGTTAATTTGGCATATTTATTGTTAATCTCAACTAACTTGTCTATAAACTCCATATTGTTATAGACCTACATCCTTCCTCCAATACCCATAATACCCTTTGCTCTTCCCTTATATCCCTTCCCTGCCCTTCCGTTCCCTTACATCCCACCTCATCAATGTCTTATGCAATCTTGTCTTGATTGTTGTCATACTCCGAGGACAAGAGAAGAGAAAACACAAAATTCACACTCAAATCATATGATGCCCCAAAGGAGCACCTTCTCTTTATTATATAGACAAAGACGATCTCCTCCAAGGAAGCTCCACCATAGAATTAAGCACATAAATAGGTGACATGTAAGCAAGCTCCACCCTTGGATTACTTACTTGGATGGGTGACATGTTGGTCTTGATCCTATTTGGTTGGTCAAACAAGCTTTGATTGAAGAGAATCTTTTAGGGAATCTTCTTGTAGGAATCTCAGAATCACATGGGTGAGGTACCATTAGCGAGCTCTCAATGAGACAAATCAGGGGGAGGGAAGGCCAACCTTTCTTCCATTGGGAACAAGGGTGGGAAATCTGCACATTTTTAAGGCCTAATTCATCCGTTTAGGCCCCTAAAATTGCCTTCAAAGATTTCAAGTATATTTTGGTTCCTACTCTATTAGTAGATGCCTGATTTTGGTGATACCTCTTTCTGATCTATTTAGTCCATCATGTGTAACATCCTTCTAGATGTTATCAAACCAATTCTCACCTTTAAATTATATGTCTAGCTATTGGTTCTAAGGTTTTTAAATCTAGTTTGGTTTTTGCACTATTAGTAGAAGTACTCTTTTGGTGATACTTCTATTGATCTATTTTATTCATCATGTATAACATCATTCCAAATGTTACCAAACCAAATTTCACATCAAGATCATATGGCTAGCTCTTGGTATTACAATTGCCCATGGAGTGTCAGCTAGATGCTTACGGATGAAAGCAAAGGCCACTTCCTTGCCTACCTTATGGACCCTTCATACTTCAATCCTCTCACTAGAGGCTCCACCATACTCCTCTTGGCACTACTCTCTAGACCTCCTTCAATCCCTCCTACCAAGCTTACCCCATCCTTGTATGGACACTATGATCTTTATATCCCTGTGTCATCTTGTGGAATCTACACTTTTCATACTTCTATGTGCCATCTTGGCAAATAATCAAGAGAGAGATTTCTTTACTTGGACCCCATTAGCTTGCTTCCCCAATGGACTTTGCTTCTTTTGGCTCATGGAGGTGCATCTAAACATCATAAGACTACTTCTCAGATTCATTGGTTTTTGCACAAAGATTGACCTACTTTACAAGAAGAGTAAATCATTTGAACACAAGTGGTAGCTAGATGGATCACAAAGTCCACACAAGCTCACACTCCACCTCCAAAGCACCATCAATTACATTGTTCATTGATTTCAAGATAACTAAGAGAAAATTGGCAAGCAATCTAGGTACTATCACACTCTAGATCAACACACTTCTCTATTGATACTCTATCAATGTTATAGGATCTCCATCCATCTGCCACGTAATAACCTTCTCTCTTTTGTCCATGAGTATCATCTATATGAAGAATAGGGAGACCGCGTAGAGAACACAAAGGATGGCAAGACCCCATCAAGCCATACAAGGGAGAGATGAAAAAGGTAAAATGAGGTTAGGCCCCAATAGACTCTATATGAGAAATCTGCCCTATTGCATCTAAGATATCAAAGCTATGCAAGTTGTATGGTCTAAAAACAACTAGAGCATCCAAAGAAGCATCACCTAGTGCCATTTCTCTCTTATGGATTGCACCAACCATTGCCTCCTATAGAGCAATTTACACACGCTGCCTAAAATATGCTACAAAGTATGAGAGTGAGAGTGGTACCCTTGGCGCCTAACATGATAAGCTCTCATGCACTCCTTGACAAATGTGTCAAACACCATGTCCATCACTCCATATAATTCCAAGGCTAGAGGTACAAAGAGGTGACCTCATTACATGCCCCTATACTTGGAGACCTTACCACCTGTTGTTGCACTCGCCGCCCATCCATGGGGATAGATAATCATTCCCTCCAAAACTGGATGAGGAGTTTTAGCTTGTGAAGTTCTTATTTGACCATGCTTTACTCTACTTTCCATGTGTCTTGGCACGAGGTCTATCAAGACTAGTTTTTGAGCATTTATAAGATTTTCATTCCCTAAATTTGCCTAACTTAGGCTTCTCTCTTCTCTTTGCTATCTACTAGCATCTGCCTTTGGTTTGGTGCCCTTAAGTGATGCTCATTTTTTTGGTGCATATCATCTCCTTGCTCTAGCAAAGGAGACATAAGGGATTTGCTCTAATAGCCATTGGGGATGTTTTTTTGCATTTAATATCATTCAATGTATGTCTTCAATTTTGCTATTCCTTTTTGTATTTCTTGTCTACTTATTAGTATGCAATTGCTACACTAGGAGATTTTGAGATTTTTATTGCAAGCATTAGATCTTCCTTGGACCTCCACCCAAATTGGGTGGTAATCCAAATGGATCTTTTAGATGCCTTTAATACCATTTCTTGTTGTAATACCAAGAGCTAGCCATATGATCTAGATGTAAAATTTGGTTTAGTAACATCAGAAATGATGTTCTACATGATGGTCAAAATATATCAGATAGAAGTGTCACCAAAAGGGTACTTCTACTTATAGGGCAGAAACCAAAATAAACTTGAAAACCTTAGAACCAATAGCTAGACATATGATTTAAAGGTGAGAATTGGTTTGGTAACATCTAGAAGGATGTTACACATGATAGACTGAATAGATCAGAAAGCGATATCACCAAAAGGGGACTTCTACTAATAGAGTAGAAATTGAAATATGCTTGAAACCTTTGAAGACAATTTTGGAGGACTAAACGGATGAATTAGGCCTAAAAATGTGTGGAATCCCCCTCCTCCCGCAACCAAGAAAAGGCTGGCCTTCCTTGCCCTACTTTGTCTCATCAACAGCTTTCCAATGGTACCTCACCCACGTGATTATGAGATTCCTACAAGAAGATTCCCTAAAAGATTCCCTCCGGTCAAAGCTTGTTTGACCAACCAGATAGGACCAGGACCAACATGTCACCTATCAGTGTGCATTGTCCTAGGATGGAGCTTCCTTGGAGGAGATCCTCTTTGTCTATATAATAAATAGAAGGTGCTCCTTTGGGGCATTGGAGGTTGAGTGCAAAATCATGTGTTTCTCATGGTGTGTTTCTTCTCAAGTCTCATATCCTTGGAGCATTACACCTGTTCAACTTTTTTTGAGGCTCCTTGTATGACAAGGGATGAGGTTCCCTCCTTGATTCCATTTGTATGTATTTTCTACGTCATGGAGATACCATTGTTGTATAGCCACCATACTACCATAGAAAAGTTCACTAAATTAGCATCTATAGAGGGTACACAATAAGAAGATCCTTTAGGAGGGCCCTTATTTGCCATTGTACACAACATAACTTTGCGTGAGGTTGTATCTGCCTTTCCAACATGTCTTTTTCCATCCCTATTGGATGATTCATACATCTCAGGCCCTTGGAGGATGTAGTAAATGCAATGCAAGCTTTCACACTCAGAGTTGAGACCTTGTGTTTATGAGTTCAGACTTGTAAATGCAAGGTCTAGAGCCCATATACAATCCTTACTCCCCTTTGACTTCTCATCAAGATTCAACTTCCCATAAGAGGATTGGAGGTATTGGACTCACCTCTAGGAGATGAGGATTTTTATAGCTCTTATGTCTTAGATACTTTGATTTAAGCTACTACTTATGCTCGCCTACTCCCCATGTTGGAGAATGCACCAATGGCATACTCCTTCATATGGAGATGTTAAGTCCAAGAGCATCCTATTTGGCACATATGTACCCTCACACATCGGTCCTCCTTCCATATCTATGCTCCTTTCATAATCATATGCTCCATACCTTCTCCACACTCTTAGGGCCTTGTATGCTGACACAATTATTAGATGACTAGTGGCATTTGCAAATAGCACTTCCCATAGCCATGTCAATATTATATCACACGAGGTTATTGCACCAACAACACATCTAGTGTCGTATAGGTTTTTACATGAAGGGCTCTTATTTTTATTGCCACCCATCATGATATTTGACTCAAGCACCCTAGCTTTCTAGACATCTCTTGATTGCTCAAGATTTATCATCAAGACCATCACATACATTACTTCCTTCCTTTACAGACTTTGTTTCCTTAGACTCTAGGAAGTTTCAAGTGGAGCTCAATGAGCATATGCACACTCACACCCTTTCTTACATCCTCATCCTCATCCATTACCAAATAGAGCTAGGATCCTTTCTTGTGGTGAGAAGGATGCAAGAGCTTAGCCTCTATAATACAAGCAGCTAGACATATTATCCAGAGGTGAAAATTGGCTTGGTAACATCTAGAAGGATGTTTTGTAAAATGAGCTAGTTAGTTCAGACAAAGGTGTCACTAGAAGAGTACTTCTACTTATAGAAGAGGAGCCAAAAATAGTTTGAAAACTTTAGAGCCAATATCAAAGGCCTAAATAGATGAATTAGGCCTCAGAAATAAAAATATTCGCTTCCCCTAAGTTCAAATAGGCTTGCCTTCTCCCCCATATGACTTGTCTCATCAAGAGCTTTCCAACGGTACCTCACCCATGCGATTTTGAGCTCCCTATATGAAGATTCCCTAAAGATTTCCTTTGGTCAAACCCATTTGACCAACAAGATAGGACAAGAACTGACATGTCACCCATCCAAACAACTAATACAAGGATGGAGCTTGTTGACATATCACCAATCCATGTATCTGATCCAAGGGTGGATTTTCCTTTGAGGGGATCTTCTTTGCTATATAACAAAGAGAAGTTGTTCCTTTGGGCATCGGAGGATTGAGTGTGAAACTTATGTTTTCTCTCTTGTTTCTCCCTTAAAGAGTTCTCTTGTCCTTGGAGTATTACAACTTCATTCTTCTCCTTTTATTGAGAACTTTTGGTTCACATCAAAGGAGTTCACCATGGCTTTTGGATTTGGCTAGGTCTACCACATCTAACACTCTTGGCCATACTAGGCTAGTGCTTGTGGAGTGCATTTAAAATGGAATGAATCCATATCCTATATTGTGCCATACGATGAGAGCACACTAGAGTCCACAATATCATTGAAGATATGGTGGTCCAAATCCTATGCTCTACTTGCTCACAAGTTCAAATTGAGCAATGGATGGTCCTACCAAGCCCACCTCACTTAAGGATGTGGATAGATATTATCACTTTCAAGGATATCCAACATATATTAGATAATATGGTTGTTGCAAACCCACTTAGACTAGAGTTCTTGGCATGAGCTAGCATCCTTGTAGGTGTTGTAATGATCATTGCCATTAGGGGGAAGGAGGACCATTATGCCCCATGGCTTACCTCTAACACTTTCATCCTCTTAATGGTGGAGATTTTTGGCCACCTTCATTTTGGAGGTTTTTGACCATATACCCTTGGAGGACCCCTATCACAAAGTTTAGATATAAGTTTCTACTTTGCTCACATTGCACCTTTTTAGCACTTCTATTGATGGTTTCTCTCCTTAGTGCTTAGTTATTTATGACCACAAGCCCCTTTTTCTCTAAGATGGAGTCTTGGGCTGGTATTTTCTATGTGCACTTGCATTGCATTGGGGGGTTTCAAAAATAAAGTTATGAAGCTCTAAATATTTTTTTAATTGTGTTTATAAATTCTACCAAGCATTAGTATGGGGTTCATGTGAGAGGAAGAAAAGGACCCACTACAAACTTTCATCCAAGTTCCTATAAATTAGCAAATCCATAATAGGTGGTTCATAGGAAATAAGGGATATGAAGTTTTTTGTTGGCACACCATAAACCATTAATTACAATTTAGAGTTAATGAAGTGCCTGATTTAATTTGAATCTAGTTGCTAGCCGCCAAGCAAGAAATGGTTCTTCTTTAGATAGTTTGATAGTTCAAGAAGAATTGACTATGAGTGGGAAGGATTGGGAGGGAAATCATAACAGAGCTATCCAATTTCATCAATTTCTTGGCTTGAAAAGGTCTTCTACCCAAAGTGTGAATTCATAATGCCCATTTTCCTTTATTTCTTGGCTCAAAATGTTCTCTCAATCTAGAGAGATTGGTTTGAGTGGTCTCTCTATATTTCAAAGAGTGTGAATTCATAATGATCTATTTTTCTTGACAAATTTCCTCTAAATTGTCACTCTACAAAGAGTATGAATTCATAGTTTTTTTCTGTGGGTGGGATTCTATTGCATTTGATTTGACCTTGATTTCTAATTTATTTGTTAGCTTGAATTCTTCATTTTCTTTGCTTTCTTCAAAAGAGTGTTAGCTTTTCTTGGATTTTTTTTTTGCTTGATCCAAGGTCAAGGAGTTTAGAACAACATGAAGATGTATTTGACTATTTATAGGTTATACTAAAATGAAGAATAATAGGGTAGAGCATACCAAGAGGTAGCACATGTGGAGAACTCACCAAAAACATTAGGAAATGTATACAATGGATTATCTACTTAAATTTGGAGACAACATTTGATGAATCTGAAGATAAAGAGGGAGATTCAGATATGCTATAACTATTTCTTAGTGGGTAGGAGTATGCATATTTGCAATAAGTACTTAAAACACAAAGTTACATACCTTCATAGTAGGGAATTTGTGATTAAATATTTTAGATGCCTAGATGTGAAGGCATTTTGCAAACTAACTAGAATGAATGTTGATTCTTTCAACATTAATAGATCTAATAAAGGATTATAGGGTATTTCAAAAGAACTACTAGAGCGAGCAAACATTAATGTGGATCCAAATAGCTCTTTCTCTTGATAGATTTAGCCATCATGTTAATGGAGCTTGTGTTGCAAGAGGGTGTAATGCGAGACATTAGTGTTGGTTCAACAATTGACTTTACAAATTGAGTCATGATAACCACATTAAATTTTATGGGGAGTCAAGTGGCATGGCCTGAGCATGAGGAGAGAAGGAGAAAATCAGTAATTTTGCACACAAAGGTTTCCTTGGTTGTGTAGGTTTGGTAGATGGAACATTGTCTCCTCTCATAGCTTGACCCATAGTAAATAGAGAAATATATTTTAGTAGAAAGGGCTTTGATTCCATAAATGGCCAAGTGATTTGTGATAATAAAAGATGAATTATACATTTGATAAGAGGTAAGTTTTTAGATTGTTCAATATGTAATTCTTCCTTTTTTTGATCAGAATGTTTGCAATTGATAAGATTTTTTTGGCTTCAAGTTTTGATTTGTTTATTTTTAGGAATGCTAGGATCATGTCATGACATGAGCTATTTAAAAAATAATCATTGTAGAGTGATTTGAACCAAAGAGAGTGATGTAGTTTTGAGGCCAAAGGGTATCTTTTAGGTGATTTTGGTCATATACTCATACATCACCTACTCCTTGCCTTCAAGCAAGCCCAAAAAACGACAAGAAAGTGTTCAAAATTTGGCAAAGGTAAGGGTGATAAATGAGCATTATATAGGAGTATTGAAAGCTAGATGGAATTCTCTTTGGGAGTTGAGAATGCAACTTAGAGACAATAGTTGAAATGCATACTTGTTAAAGTGGTGTAGTGTAAAATAATGCAATCTGAATTATTTTACATAAGTTCTATATGGAAGGTTGGATGTTTGGTTAGAAGATGACAGTGGATTTATGGAGGAAACCCAAGTAGATATATAAATTCTCTCAATGAAATGGAGCTTGGTAGAGAGGAAAGTTGGTCAAGGGTGATACAAACAATGCCCTGCTCATCATCTCAATGAAATTGAATAATAATCCATTCCTTTGTAAAATATCCTTTGGTATATGATAACCACAAAGTTCTTTTCTTATGCTTCTTCTTCATGATGTAATATCCTTTGGAGAATATTAAGCACTAGTCTTGTTCTTTTGCTTTGTTTAGAATTTAGTATTACATGAGCATACTTTTGTAAACCCTTGGGTCCGGGTTTAGCATTGGTTTGCACAAATTGAAGCCAATTTGAGCCCATGGGTGCCTATTGACACCCGATGTGGTTTTTGCAAGGCCTTAATTGAAAGGTTGATGTTGGTTGACACCCAATGTAGATATTGGGAGGTGTTGGTTGATGCTTGATGTGGATGGGAAAGGGAAATGGTAGGAAGGTTGGTGCCCATTATTGCCCAATGTGGATGTCAGAAGAAGCTAGTAAACAAGGTTGGCCCCCATTACCATCCAATGTGGATGTCAAAAGAAGTTGGTAGAAAGGTTGGTGTCCATCAATACATGATGGCATGAGATGGGTGGATGGCATCGGCAATTTCTTGTAGACTTTGGAAGGCACCAATTGGGATCCATTCCCAAGGCAACCATCTAGGTAGCATTGGTTGATAATATGTCATGTTGCATGTTGCCATCAATTGATGCTCAAAATTTGGTTCTTTTAGTGGTGAAATTTGATTTTTTCTTGAGAAATATACATTTAACAATTATGTATGAGACTCTATATAAAATTTGAAATTTCTTAAAAAATTCACCATTTCTAACAAACTCAAAGGCAAAGAGTATTTCACCAACAAGAGGACAATTTGGTTTTTGAAAGAGGAGTGTGCCATTTGAGAGTGGTAGCTTAAAAATAGAAGGAGAAGAGAAGGAGTGCCATTTGGGAGGGATTGGAAGAGAAAGAGAAGGAAAGAAGAGAGAAAGCTTGGTAGGAGATAAAGTTTTGCAAGAGGAGAGCAAGTTTCAAAAGACAACCAAGTTGTATATTTTCTTTGTTGGAAAACATACAAAGTATTTATTATATACACCATTACCAGATTTAATAATAAGCTAATTTAACATGCCTTAATTAATGAACTTGTGTACTTACATGATTGATAGTAAGTTTTACTTGATGGAAGACTATATATTTCCTATTATGGATAAGTGTTCGATAGATTTGTGTTGAGACACATGCCTTACTAGTAGTGAGGTTAGGGAGTGATAATTATCTTCATCCTTTGAAATAGCTCCTTCTCCCTCTTTGTCCTTAGAGAGGGCCCAAATCACTTCCTCTCTTGAACCCAAAAGTCCCTTCTCCCTCTTGTTTTGTTGACATAGAGTGATGATTGTGTTCAAGTGCTGAGGAGCAAGAGAGACTTGTTGTTGAGTGGGAGAGTCGATTAGAGAGTGAGAGGAGAGAGATAGATTAGTGCTTAAGTTTGAGAGTAGATTGGAGAGTGTAGAGGAGTAGGAGAGATTAGTGCTTGAGTTTGAGAGTAGATTGGAGAGTGTAAAAGAGTGAGAGGGATTAGTGCTTGAGTGTGAGAGTGTATTGGAGAGTGTAGAGGAGTGGAAGAGATTATTGCTTGAGCATAAAAGTACATTAGAGAGTGTACAAGAGCAAGAGAGATTAGTGCTTGAGCATGAAAGTAGATTGGAGAGCTTAAAGAAGCAAGATAAACTATTGCTTGAAAGAGAGAGACTCCTTTGTGAGCAAGAGGATATTCTTGTTGCAAAGGAGTAGATGCATCTGACCTTTATTAGCTATTAGATGGAGAGAGAGAGAGAGAGTAGAGATTGGCTTACTTGGACTTGAATATCATAGGTGCTATTGTCATGGTTGAGGGTTGTGGGATCTAGTTCCAAAATCATGCACAAGAGTTAGCATTTGCTATGGAGAGGTTTGAGAGGTTACATGTTCAAGTAGAGGAGAGTGAGAGTAATCTAGCTTAGGTGAGGGCTTGTATGGCTTATCTTGGACCAAGATTCCATACAATTGCTTACCATCCTCATATTTAATGCTCACATGAGAAGCCACAAACCCAAAGAGATGCCACCCATATGTTACTCCATAATGTTATGACTTGAGAGACCCAAACATTTGGCTCCCAATCCTTACCTCACAATGTGGTGGCTTAGAATACTGAAATTGAGTTTAGAGTTCCAAGAGAGTGTATTCCATGTATTCTCTTCCCAAGATTCCTATAGACAACAATTATTGTTTTGGATGTTACTTGTTTGGCATCATTATGGCTTCATGACAACATTTGTTATAATTTATGGCAGAGCTTGACCATTAGGCATGGCTGGTGCATTCATACACAATTAGGGCCCATAGGGTGAGCAACATGTCTTAGTGTTAGCCAAGTCATTTAATTTTGTTTGTTGCACTTTGAGGTTATCTTGTGGATAGATCTTTTGCCTAATGGAGTTTAGTTATTGCTGTAGAGCATATGGTAGTCATCACACCAAGTGACACCAAGTCTTAGCTCATGGACTATTTGTGTTTTGTAGATGTTTAGTGAGATGAGTTTAAAGGACTTAAAGAGAGCTATATCCTATGAGCATCTCAATTCATTAGGTTTACCTCTTTGTGATCTTATGATCTAGATAATTATACACTCTCTTACTATAAGAACCATCCACATGGTGTGATCCATCCTCCCTACTTCCATCCTTACAAGGTAGAGATATCATCATACACTTGGTCATTTGACCCCTTGATGATAGCTTTGGATAAATTTGTCCATGATGATCAGCCTACTATTAGTTGGGCAAAAGAGGAGTGGACACATAATAGACTAAGTTCTTATTGTAGTGATCCATATGGCCTTTTAGCTAAGGGCATTAGGCACCAACCCTTGGATGAGAACGAGTTGTCATTGATTCTATTTAGGACTCAACATGATGTATACTAACATAAACTTGAGGATGCAATTGCATGTAGACTCCATGTTGCATCTCCTTCATCTTCTTCACCTCCTTCTCCTCTAGCATAGTGACTAACCTTAAGGGCTACACATTTATACACATCATATGTATCATATTTATGATTATGTGTTTATTTCTATTCTGACTTTGCTGCACTCTCATACCTCATATCATGTGATATGTATCATATTTTCTATTTTACATTTATTTCCATTTTCACTTTGCCTCACTTTCATACCTAATATCATGTGATATATATCATATTTTTGATTTTACATTTATTTCTATTTTCACTTTGCCCCACACTCATACCTCATATCATGTGAATGTGAATCCATTAAACAACATAAAATTTATTCACTATGCTTGGGTGCCAATTGGTACCTTTGAGTGCTAGCCACTTACAACAGGTGCCATCGTATGCTTTCTATATGCAACTAGCATCACTAGGTGCCATTAAGCACCTTATACATCTCCAAAACCCAATGAGCATCTCTTGATGATCAAATTCAAATGAGCGCCCAAATGTGCATTTATATCCAACTAGTATCATTGGGTGCCATCAATAAACTTACATATTCTTTGATGTGCACCATCACGTTCCAACATGCATCATTGAGCACCATTTGAAACCTTACCCATTTGTTGATGGGCATCAATGAGCATCTATTGATGGGCATCAATGAGCATCTCTTGATGAGCATGTGCTAACAAGCGCCAATGCATGCCATTTTAGGGATTGGTTGGGAGTGTGATGCTCTTTTGAGCTCTTAATGCATCTCTAGGTAGCTATTTTGCTCAATTTCAAGCATGAGAAGTCTTTTGGGGTGGCATAATGGACTTTTGATAATGATCCTTGTTCTAGCAATCTCTAGCACTTACACAAAAATCTCAAATCTCATACACTTATCAATAATACACTTTATCAACAATCATTACACATTGGATCACAGAGTAGTCAAACATCATCTTTAATTATAAGTTTATTTTGGTTACATGGAAGTGCCTTCCATGGTGGTATCATATTTGTTGTCACTAGAGTATGAATTTGGAGCATGATGTTTTGGCTAAGGACTGTAATGTGTAGCCAAAGGCTTGATTTCTTGATGAACTTGAGTTAGAACCTTGAAATACTAACTTATTTCCTCAAGAGAATTTCCTATTGACAAGAGAATTATTTTGAATTCATGAGTGCACTTTGATTCTAGACTCATCTCCTTGAACTTGTGTCTATCTGCCGTAGCTTTCTTTTTATCAACACTCAATTTCTTCTCAATCTCAACTTTCATCTTGTTTCTTTCTAATTTAACACGCTCAACTTGCATTTTAATCAAATTTTTTTTCTTTTCCTTATGTTATGGCTTCTAATTTAGCTAATCATAACCTCTCTCTAGATCATATAGTGTTAGCCTTCAACATGGTTATTTTTGCTAAATCTTGAGACAACAACATACTAGGTGATATTTTGAATACCTTATATGTGGATGTTCCACATTCTCTCCTCTTTAAATTACATTCTCTTTCTTTGGTAAGGAAAGCACCTCTGACCCATCACTTATAGAAGTTAGTGGAGGTGGTGTAACAAAAAGTGACTACTCAAATGGTGCAACAAATTGTGACTCCTTGGATGTACTTGGATTCCATTCTCCAAGCACTCCATGTAAAAACTAGGTAAAATTTCCACCCCTTGGGTTTTTAGGACAAACTAGAGGTATCACCTTTGGAGGAGATGGGAATTGAGAGCTTGCAAAGATGGTTTCTTCACATTCAAGAAGCTATTCGACACCAACCTCAAGTGAATTGGGATTTAAATCTCCCAAACTTACCATAGCTGGTGGAGTAATGCTGGCTCTATTCCTGAACATGGCTTCAATTCTAGAAAAATGTGTGCATATTCTATTCAATTTGTCATCTATAGCTCTTTGCCCTTTGCCATATTCCTCTTTTATTAGTACTTTTCTAGTAGACTTGTTTTTCAACTCTTGAGCTTCTTTGTAAGATTTCATATACCTCAACTATTTCTTGTACTGTCTATCACCTGTCATAGAAGTAAGAAATCCTTGCCCCTCCCAAACCAAAGATGTGACCATGAAACTAAAAGTAGTTGAGTTTTGAATGTGCATTTTGCAATTCACACCATGAATTTGTGCAAAATGATTGGGGTCTTCTAAATAATCCCAAATTTGGCCATAATGGTGGGTTACCATGCAGAACTGTTCACCCTCTTTTTTTTTCTCGGCATAGAAGACACCATCCTCAACAATTCTCCAAATTTTGATACAATACCCCTAAACATTCATAACATCTTGCCTGATTTTTATAAATGAATACAACTTGCACTAAATATTAGTTACATCATTTACTAGAAGTTCAGTTATTGGCACTTAATCCCACTACAAAGTTCACTAAAATTAATTATCAAATTAATTATTTATCCAGTAGACATCTGTCAAAACAATTTCCGAAACCTCTGTTGCAAGTATTCTTTTCGTATGGATATTTTATTTGCCCTTGTCGGCCATTTTTGTATCCAGGACCAGAACTGATAGGCTATTTTAAACGAACGCTGGTACCGTCGAGGTTGGCTTAACGTCCTCCCTGAACCTTCATCGCTCGTACAACGGAGTCACGACACGGACGAAGTTTAGAGACGGCGCAAACATTCGGGCTTTCAACGGAAGGTGCTGCCTTTCAGTTGGAGGGAGGGACGTGCTGGCTTTTAAAGTTCCAGCCAAGTTTAGCAGCAGTGGCACGACATGTGAAGAAGGCAGAGAATGATGCTGTGAGTCGAGTACAGTAGTCTCGTGTCTCGTGAGAGACCTTTTGGAGACGGGCACAGTACCGTGAGCAGCGAGTTGAGTGGTCCTGTGACACCACCACTGCAGTTTCGGTGCACGGACGATATGCTGGACGAGAGTGTTTTGGACATGCGTGAAATTGCGCGGCCGTCTGAACAATGCTCTCCGCTATGCGTTTTTGATAACAAGGTAGTGAGAGTACACACTTCTTTGCTAACTTTCGAGTTTGTGCGCTTGATTTCTTTCACCTTATTTTGAGTTTTGTGGTTCTTTGTCATGTGCAATTCGAATGCATAACCCTACTTTCTTGCCGTCACTCGATGTGTCCCTGCTCCGATCTTGTAGTCTGGGATCTTGTTCGACATGCACATTGCCGAGCACATTTTTGAACATTGAAGGAGAGCAATTTTGAGTATGCTGTTGAAACACCCACTGGTTGGATGGAGCAAATTGCATCCTGTAGGTTTATCTTTTCTGAAATTGGTTCCAGTTGGAATTGATGTTTGCTAATGTGCTAGTTCGGATGAGAGTTCTACCTCTTCTGTCTGTTTTTAAATAGAACGGTGCATATGGCAGTGGGACGGGCGTTGGAGGTCAACGAACTTGTTTATCCTGTATGATTGAGAAGTGAGACGGCTGGGCAATGTCTTCTCACGGCAGTTCTCGGCACGGAAATAGCGTGGGAGGTTATGGTTTTGCTGACAAAAGTCCGCCAGCGTCTACTAAGCTCTGGGCGGAACAGCTACGGAAATATGTTGGATCCGGGGCAGGCCTGGGTTCTGAAGCTTTGACAGGTGGGTTCCTGCCACTTTGAAAGAATTCGTTGATTATGTACTCAAGCAGAGTCTTGTGGAGTTGATAGAGATGTTGATTGCGGTATTTACATGCGTCACTCAAAAGAATCTTGGGCTAAGGGTAGAGGATTGACTTTGTGTTTTTAGAAAAGACCAAAATTGTTGTGCGAGGACATTAAAATTTTAAATTTAAGCTCTTGACTGATTGGGAAGTGTTCTCCTGTGAACCGAGTTTCTTTAAATTGAAGTGGTCACTCTAAACCTCAGTAATTTTGATACTTGAGTGAAGTAGGCACTACTCCAGTTTGCTCGAGAGATTATTGAACCTGTCACACAACAATGAAAGCAATTTGTATTGGTGGTCATCGGGTTGGACGTTTCTTGGTAGTCAAATTAGCACTGTCTGCTCTATCTAAGCTAGCATGCAGGCGAATGGCTGTAGGAGGCTGAAGGTAGCAATTGTGACCATGTATTGTTTGGTGCTTCTTTAGTCAAGAACAAGATACAAGTAGGACCTGCGCTAGAAGCAAGCTGTGCAATCCAATGGCCCTGATGATATTCAAGGCGATATTCGATAAATAATTTGCAGAGATGGAAACAAAGAGGATTCTTCACGAGGCATTCAGAGAGCGTCAGCAGAAGACAGTAGAAGCGGGTGCCATTCCAAGTTTTTACAAGAAGGCACGTTCACAGAGCCTGCATTATGTCTATATTTTACCATCGTATGTCAGAGTCAGAGTCAGTCATGTCAGACGGGTAGGGGACCGGGTTGTTCACAATAGTTTCTGTTCTCCATTGCTCAAATATGTCCCGCTTCGCTCCAACCCAGCCAACATACTATCCACTCCTCTCACACTTCACTCCACGCTAGCGATCCTCCACTAAAGCTATGTTTTCCTACTCGCTCTATGTTCTCCCCTTTGCTTCAAAATGGATCTTCTTACTCATTTGATGATTCTCCTCTGCTTTCAACTTTAGATGCTTCCACTGTTGCTGTTCCAGCAGGTTGTCTTTTTTCTCTTACATGATTTGTATTACTGTAATGCAGGAGCTACTTATAAAATGCATCAATTTCCGTTCCTGCTCTCTATCGCTTCCGCTTACCTTCCGTTGTGTACTGCCTGACTTAGATTAACTTCAAATCAGTTTGCACATGTTCATACTTGCATTTCAGTATTATTATATGGATGTTCGCGGTTCCCTAATAAGTGGGTTCTGGATTCCCTGTTTTCCGTACGACTTCTGCTCCCATTGCTCAAATATCTCTATTTCTTCGCACATGCAAACACTGAGTTACACATGTTGGTGGATCTCAGTTTCAAGGAGTTCTGACAACTAGTTTCATGTTAGCAGAAGCCAGTTGAAGGATCAGCCGGAGCAAAGCTACAGCGGCTTGCCCGTTATAGATTCTTGAAGGTGGGGAGTCATGTTTTCCTCTCATGGAAGTATCGAGATGAATGTACATGATTGTTCAAGTGACTTTCTACGTTACAAGCAGCCGATCAAGACTCTGAAGAGAAGCATCAAGAACGTATTGGAGATATTGATTTCTTCTTACTATTTTGTCATGATTCTCTTGGACTCTCGAGAAACTAGGAATGTCCATTTTGTTACTCGCTATATTGTGCAAGGTTCCTAGCTCTCCTGTCCTGTTTTTTTTTCCATGTACTCAAAGATGAGTTCCACACTTCTCTTCGTCGGCGGCTGTCAGGCGCAGCATTCCCCTGCCCCTTCATCGAGTTTTATCTGCTCGTCTCGAGCTACTTGCTGTTCAAGCGCTAGAACGGACTGTGATGAGGATCTCTGACCTACTTTGTGCAGAAGCAAGCTGAGGTTTTACTGAACGCAGACGACCTGGACGCCATGTGGGTCTGTTTACGCGAGAATTGCAGCATTGATAATGGTAATGGTGTTGAGAAGGTACTGGCACTTGTGACTATCCGTAAAAGGATTTTTTGAAATGGTCGATGGTTTCCTCTCATGTAGGTCTCACCTTCTGGTCCCATCAAACAAGCAGTTTTATTATGAAATGTGACTTGGCACATAGCTGATGTGTCCTCGTGTCGTATTGTGTCAGATGAACTACGAAGATTTTTGCAATATCGCGTCTATATGTTCAGAGCAGATAGGAGCTAAGTGCAAAAGATTTTTCTCGCCCTCTAACTTCTTGAAGTTTGAGAAAGATGAGCGTGGAAGAATCGCCATCTTACCCTTCTATCTTTACGTCATGCGTACGGCAAGTGATCTCGTGGCTTTTCTACCCTGCGCTTTTATTTTGGATGAACCAGCTTGAACTAGGACAGTTACCCGCATGAATATTGCTTCTTGACCATCTATTATGTTGGCCCTGATATCTGCTTTTTCAGACCTTGTTCGCGCATCAGATAAAGATGTCACACACTGCAAGGGAGAACTATTATATGGGACCCAGCTTGTTTTTGAGGCTGAGCTTATGTATCGAGGACTTCCCTCCTGTGGTGCGCATTCATGTCATGAGGATAGGTTTGTTGAGCTGTAAGCTAACGGTGTTTCTGATGTTCTTTGAACAGGTGTCTTTAACTCAGGCTCGTATTGATATGTGTGAACTCGATGACGATGGCGATGGTTTTCTTCAACCACAGGTTTATACTTCTCCCACAAGCTTGGTTGCTGTACAGTTTGACTGAGATGCCATAATTTCAGTTGCAGTATGGGATGTACTTTAAGTCAGGGTGTTTGCAGCAGTACTTTCATATTGTCAAGGGGAATCTGAATTCTTTGAATGTTTTCTCTGTGGCGAAATACAGGAGATGGAAGCGTACATAAGAGGACTCATTCCAAATTTGGCCCAACTTCGCGACATTCCTGCTCCGTTTGTTTCTATGTATTGTCGAATTGCTACGCGGAAATTTTTCTTCTTTTGTGATTCACAAAGACGAGGTATGTTGCGAGTTTCACATAGTTCAAATTACTCCACTCCAACACAGGATATTCAAACTCACACTTCCATGATTCTTGTGACGTGTGAGTTTGGCTTGTCATGTGTTGGAGATCAAGTTCACACGGAGATTTGTCAGCTGCGTTTTCTTTCAAGTAGGCTCAATCATGGCATTGTATCTCATGTAGTATCGTTCAGTTCAAACATGGATTTGAGTCTTGCTGTCCATGAGAGGAAACGTAAAGTACTTTGCCTAACCTCTTGATCTCACCTGGGGCCATCACGTGATGACACAGGGAAGCTCTGTATCAAGAAGGTCCTTCTGAGTAATTGCCTTGCGGAGCTGATGGAACTTCACCAGGTTGGTTGGCTACGGTAGTTGTTCCTACGTGGTTCATGCTCTCTTTTGTCATAGCAGGCAATAGTCGAATGATCAGACACAAGCCCTGTTGCCGATTCTCACCGGTTGGCTCAGTGCTCTAGGAAGTAAACGATCTGAAAATTCCCTGGGATGAAATTGCTCCTTGCTGCATATGTCAGAATATGAATATGAACATGCTGCTTCTGCTTTTGCTTCTGGAATTTGAACAATTTGTCCATCTTCTGTAGGAAAACGAAGAGGATGGTGGGGAGGCAGATTCTAGTGACAACTGGTTTTCTCTCAGTAGCGCTCAACGAATATGTGGTGCGTATATAGTCAAATCAAGCAAGGGCCTTAGCCGTTCCAGTTGCGTTTATTTCTCAACCATAATAATTGTGGTGACCATAATGTTGTACCCAGCATGTGTACTCACATCTCGGTTGTTGAATGGCTATAGGTCTCACAGTACCCAACTGATGCTCATAAACGTCTTAGATGTGTTCGTACATAACTTCCACATGTGCAGTACAAAGAGGAATCTACAAGTGGTTGAGCATATCAAAATTGCAATGATGACCACATGTACAATCAGCGATGCAAAATATTGAAATTGCCCCCGAGGTCCTTACACGTTTCATTTCTTCTGTTGTACTGTCATCTTGGTCAGATATGTTTCTTGCCCTTGACAAGGATTTGAACGGTACTCTGAACAAGCAGGAGCTGCAAGCATATTCTGACGGGACTCTTACTGAGATCTTTATTGAAAGAGGTATACAGTTACTTTTCCTACACCTGGTTTTACTCGAAATACTAGGGCTCTAGAACCTGTTCGTCCATCCGGCTGACATTTCGTTCGGCTGGTATTTACCGTCACTCAGGCTGTGATTATAAATTACTTTCACGTCTCTCTCATATACTCCGGAAGTGTCCCTTCTGCAGTTTTTGACGAACATGTCAGACGAGGCAGAGGTGGAATTGGAGCGGGAAAAGCACGGGAAATGGATTTTGACAGCTTCTTGGACTTTGTGTTGGCTCTCGAAAACAGAGACTCAACCGAAGGTCTAACGTATTTGTTCAAATGTCTCGATCTCCATTCAAGAGGGTACCTCACTACGGTGGATGTTCACACGCTTTTCAGGTACTACGGTCTCCGCAGTCATTCTGACCTGATTGCACTTATGCAAAGTGGTTTGAGTGAATTGTAAGAGATATACCTTATAGCTAGATAATCTTGTAGATAGTTGCTGGAGTGCTCAATTTATGCAGAACAGCCCAACTTATAAATAAGCAGGTTCAAAGATAGTTCTATGTTGTGAGTCGTGTGGAGGGTACTAGTCGTTCATAGTCATTGAAAGGGTCACACATAGTTCACTATGCATGTCGACATCGTCATTTATCAGATTCAGTGAAAGTCTGGGCTACGTTTAAGATGGCCGTGACTCAGTCCTGTGGAAGACTAGAAGAGTACCCATGCACAGATATGTTGTGTTACTTGATACAATCTTCCAAAATAGAGCTGGAGCTTTTCCTGCTTGTAACCTAAAACGTCGGTTTACAGGCCTCAAGTACTCCTTATACGTCTATGAGCTTTTCCTCTGTTTTCTTCTTTCTCTCGTTAACTGCTTTTCCTTTAAATCAACCATTTGACTGCTCATTCTCTTGTAATTATACCATGTGATTTGACACGTCCTTTCGTGTGCGTGTTGACAGGGACGTTCATCGAAAGTGGATTGAGGGCGGTAATTATGATCTATCTATAGATGATGTAAGGGATGAAATTTGGGACATGGTCAAGCCAGCTGACATGACCAGGATAACGCTTGCGGACATGCTGAACTGTCGGCAGGGTGGCACTATTGCTAGTATGCTTACAGATGTCCGTGGTTTCTGGGCTCATGATAATCGTGAGAATCTTCTACAAGAAGAGGAAGAACCCCAAGAAGAAGAAGGTGAATAAAATTACGGGAGATTGTTTGTACAATCAGTTCAGAAATATAAGGAACTTTATAATATGTTTGGCTGAGGTTCCGGCTGTCATGAGGATGTCAGGTTTGGGCTGAGCTGGAAGAAGCCCATCTATTCGTGTGTGTCTTCCAATTTTCGAATGTAAATCAGTGTTCTTATAGACGTTCCAGAAACAATTTATCTGGTAGGCAATTTTGGTCCTCTCCCAATCACCAGGTTTGGAAGTGTACTTAGATGCCTATTTAAGTCAGAAACTCAGCGGAGGCAGGAACTTTGGAAGTTAAACTTTCCTCAAATCTGATGGTGCGAGACATGCTATTGCCGCTGCGTTGCCTGCTGGGCAGGGGCCTGCGAAGATGTGTGCCATGCGGTTTGAGCTCACTGGGAGTGATGGCTTTTGTGGAATAGTTTAGTTCAAAAGGATTTGGATGTTGGCGAGGCATAATGTTCTCAACCTCCTAATGTGTCTGGGGGCAGCATGCCTTTATGCCTTTCATGGCGGGAATGCAGATGTAATTAATGTAGAAGTTGTTCGATACAGTTGCTCTGTACTGGTTCATGTGACTATGTACGGCGTAGGATTCGGGGACGGCCCTGGAGGCTGAACAGTAACATTTGTGTTGGTGAATCCACTGTCGCAGGAGTACATTAGTACATTAGTAAATTCATAAATGTACTCATCTACTTGGGGGGTTTTCTTCTGAGTGAAGAAAGTAGGTCTATGTAGAGAAGGAGTCGTATCCTCACAATGAAAAGATTTGCTATATATATATATATTCACCGTTGAATACAAATCTGGTAAAGAATCATTATCAAGGGTTATTGTTTTCCACACATTTTTTGCCATTTTATATCGAATCATTAAAGGCGGATAAGGAACTCATGATCTGATTGTGCTCACACGTCTGTCAGAAATAAGGACGACCGCGTAGAAAAGATGAAGGATGGGAACACCCCCATCAATCCGTACAAGGGAGAGATGAAAAAAGTCAGAAGAGCATAGCGTTCATTTATATTTTTGATGATTCGGTATGAAACTTGCTGAAACTGTAGCCGGTGGGCCTCCTTCGAGGCTTTATTTCGGTGCACGCGAGCCCATATATTCTTTTAGATGCACTGATGCTTTTTGGCCTAGGCCCGTATCTGTCCAGGTCTATGTTAGAGTGTTTCTGTTCTTTTCTACAATTTCAAGTCATGAATTTCAGGTCTACAATCAAGCCATGAATTGACACTGATCTCGAGATGTCTTACCTTTGCTCTATTGACGATAGTATATGGCGTTGTTATATAGCGGTTGGACCTTCCATGCTAAGCAAACCGATCCATGGGTCTCTCAGGAAGCATCGGGTCCTTCACGTGCAACACTTTCCTGCTTTGCCGACTTGGACCTTCCAGCCTTTCTTCTAGTTCTGTGCAGTTCTGGTCCGACGGCCATTGTCGGTGTCATGATCTAGGATTGCTTTCAGGTGTAGGTTCGCTCTGTAGATCCAATCCGCATCTTGTCTGTATCTCATTAAGCAGATTTAAGCAAATCGACATAACATACTACATAGTAGTAGTATGGTTTACAAACAACAAGAGTATCCTATGAAATATCACCTATTGTGATTGCTTTCATGTGGATTGCACTAGCTAGTGCTCTTTGTAGAGTAATGGATACATGTTATATAAAATATATTGTTATAAAATATGATTGTGAGAATGATGCTTTTTGATGTATAAATGATATACCCTCATGCACTCCTCGACAAATATATCAAACATTGCATCCATCACTCCATCTCATTCCAATGCTAGAGGAACAAAGAGATGACCTTGGTGCATACTCCTATACTTGGAGATCTTGCTTGCTGCCTGCTTTTCTTGCCACCCATCCGCGAGGAAGAGTGATCACTATCTATGAAATTGTATCACATGTAGAGTACATAATAACAATATTTGTTACTATCATCTTGGACCAAATATAAGTTTGCAGTGACTCTTGTCATCTGCAAAGTATACTAGTGCTCCCTCCATGAAAGGTATCCACTCTCTCATGCCATGGAAAACACTATATTGTTGATGGGATTGTGCATAACTATCCTATGTCTTTCAAAAGGACTCTATGTCATATGGACCATCAATATATCTAGTGTAGAACCACACTCACAAGTGAGTAATGAAGATACAAATGGGTGGACCAAACCTAGGCAGAACCTCATCAATGTAAAGAAAGTCATTGGTGCAAGTTGGAATGCCCTAATGTGTGGTCGAGCTAGGATCCAAAAGCATGCATCCTTGCTAGAGCAAGAGCAAAGATGTGCTTTAGTAGCACAAAGAATGGATGAGTCAACTAAGAGAGAATGTAGCATATACTAAAATTGTCTATCTATCAAGGAAGATTGCAAACTTTTGGTCCAATTTGAAGTAGGGAAGCAAAGCATAGAATGTACTCTTGTGCTTATGGAGATAGAATAACTCTTGTCTATCATAATAACAATTGGAGATAAAAGGATCCCTCTTCCACCTCGGTCACATATATCTCCAAGACTAGCCTATCAAAAATCAAAAAATGAAAGGAGAATAAAGGTGTCAAGAGAAGTCAACTACCCAAAATTGTTATACGTGCCATCTCCTCCATAGATAAAAGGCCTACCCTTCCGCAAAATATTGGTAGAGATGTTTATCTACATGCCAAATCCTTTCACACCATCAAATATCCTTGGTCCAATGATATCACCAAAGATACCCATAATCCTCTTATCAAAAGCTCTTAGACGGGATAGGAAGGTCATAGAATGAGGAATTAGGAAAAATATAGTTTGGTTTTTGGGCCATACTAAAGTAGAGTATACTAAATGTCACCTACAGATTTCCCAGTAGAGCGAAGTAATCCATATGAAGAATATCCTTTACAAGATCTGCATCTAGAGACCTTGTGGCAAAATCATTGGATCCTACTTGCACTCCAAGAATATGTAAGCCATCTATAGATGTGATACACTCCTCAAGAAATTGGAGGTGAGGAGTATTAATTGAAAGGGAGTATGCTCTACACTTAGACACCTTGACTCTCAAACCTACAAGATGAAACTTTGTAATCAAGTGATCAAAGGCCTATCCTAATATGAGTTATGGGATCCATCATCTACCAAAGAGAGAAATACACATATCATCCACCAAGGAGAGAAATACACAACTAGGTATGGCCAAAGTAATAGATAAGAGAGCTTTAAAGTGAACCATACTTCTAGGTATACCATATATTTATTTTTATTATTTCTTCATATGGTCTCCATGTTAAGTTACTTAAATCAACACAAGAACAAATATTATGCTTTATCTAGTAGTGTCATTGGGTGTTTCTTTCTTCTTTGATGTTTGAATTGTTTTCTCAAATGAGAACAAGAAGAGAATGTCAAAATCTTCAAAGAATTAATTTCTCTATTAGTCCGTACCAACCAAAATTCCTTTCCATTTAAAGATCTGTCTTCCTCCAATAAGATAATATATTAAATTAAATTCCATTTCAGAACTTGTCATATCATCAAGATTCTTATGTTATATCAAGTCAAATGTTTCTCTAATATATTTTGTCAATTAAATTGTTTCTCTAATATCTCTTTCATTAAGCTCTATGGGTCTAATTTAATCAAGTATCTAATCTAATTCTTTGGATGTTTCAGTAGTTTGTAGGCCTTCCAACTTGAATAGTTTGGATATTTTAGATGTGGTAGTGCAGATTATCTTAGGGACACTATTGAAACCTAGCCCCATTTTACCTCTTTTGTCTCTCCTTTGTAAGGCTCATCTCCTTTGTAAGGCTCAGTGGGGTCTTCCACTCCTTCACCTTCATGTGTTATACGTGGTCACCTTTTCCCTGGTCATTCAATCAAGTCAAACTCCTCTTCTTTGATAAACTCAAGGAAAAGAAATTCAGTTTTCTTTATATCAAATTTTTTAATTGCTTGCTTTGATCACCTCCTCGATGTCAATGACATTTCCCAATTCTGACGGCTACAAGTACGACAAAATATTAAGGACCAGGTACTCGGTTGTCTCTTCGGTATCAGCGTACAAGAACACAGTCGTAGGTCAAGCAGTTCTGGTATAACTTTGGTAGTCAATAATCCCTGCATTATGATTCTTGGCAGCGGTGGCAGATGGCAGCGGATACAAACACTTGTCTATAAGCAGGTATGATTCATGCGGGAGTGAGTACGATCCTGGGGAAACGAAACTCTTTATGGACGGCCGTATAGACGTTCAGTCAGCAATGGCAGCAAGACTATAGCTTCTAGGAGGTCTAGTCAAGTTTATGCAAATCAACTGAGTTTTGGCCTCGAAGGGAGAAATTCTCAATGCTTCTGAGCCAATGCCGTCATCTTCACCAGTTGGATGGTTACGGTACCTCTCGGACAGGTAAGTCCGGAGGAGGATATTGCTGACAACCAGAACTAAGGGTGGCTCTGTGTACTGCTCGTGTGAATGCTTCTTTAGGAGAGATTTTGTTTGCTTATATTTCAGACGGCAGCAGACACGAAATCTGCAGGAATTTGACAGCACATTCTGATCCAGAAGCTCACTTCAGCATTCACAAAGTCTCTAGGTCCCTGAAAAGACCTATGTTTCAAAAGAAATTAAATTAAGCTGAGGAGTTCGGAGATCGGGAGGAGTGTGGAGACGGGAGAGGAGAGGGAGAGGAGAGATGTGAGAGGAAATATAGTTATTTTCTGAGTGCTCTCTAGTATATAGCACTCGTGTGAATAGTCAATTCTGTTTGGTTTTCAATTTTGGTTCCATTGGTTCTTAGATTGAAGACTATGGAGAATCGAGTAGAAAGTTATGGGGTTTTTTAGGGTTTAGAGTGATCATTACACATTGAGAGTGATAGGTCTGGAAGTTTCATTTCTAATCTTTTGGTTTTCATGATTAAGTTCCATGGGAATTTAGTTTGAAAATTTTGGAGATGTAAATTGAAGTTGTGAGAGTTTATAGTTTTTAGGGTTTACAGAGATTGTATTTTTTTATGTGAGTTGGGATGTGAGGGGTTGTGGTTTTGTAGGTATGGAGAGATATGAAGAGGAGCATCATATGTTTTATCGTTATTCTTGTGCTAGCCAAGGCTACACCTCCCCATGCGGCTCGAGATACACCATGCTTGGTGTGCCATCGACACTTTACCTTGCAAGGGCTAAAGATAGATAGGATGCACAAGGACTATGATTAGACCACTTGGGATGCCCACGTGAGTTGAGTGACCATATTGATAGTTGTGACACTTTGAATTACGCAAGCTTATTCTATCCCTTTGTTGACCGTTCTAGGGTGGTTAGTTGCTCATGTGGGCTACATTTTGGGGTTATTTGGGACTAGTTTTCCATGTCCACGCCTATTCCATAGGATACCTTGCACATTCTATGATGAGGTTAGACAGGATTTTTGCTCACCACTTGATCGTTTGGCATGTGTTCCTTTGGATGAGTTAGCATAGTTTTTATTCCTCTTACTCCCTTGATGATGTCTTTGTTATGCTAGAGGGGGACATGTGGGGCATAGAGAGGTGTATGATAGATTTCATCAATTCCAAGCAAGGGATTGGGTGGCCTTTCAAGAGGAGTCTGTAAGGGCTATATATTTTAGGAGACAAGTTTTGCCACAAGATACCATAAAGTCCACTTGATTAAGACGGCGTAGGACATTGAGTCATACGTGAGAGTTTAGTAGAGCATCAAGAGTGCTACACCCTTTGTTTATGGCTAGTCCTAATGATGAGACTATCTCTTCCCTACGCTCACTCCATCCTATGGCAATAGAAGGACTACCACTAGAGGTCTTAGATTATCAGCCTATGCAGTCTTTATGTATTGATAGGTTGCTTTTTTCACAAGCATTGTGCATTGCCCTTGCCTTTCCTCAAGAGGCTTGTCAAGGATGGTTTATGAGCACCTTAAAGATTGCTTTCAAGCAAATGATCTTCCTAGTGGTTTTATTGAGTTGTTTCAGGTGGTTATAGCAGTAGTGAGAGGAGACATTCCTATGTCTATTAGTCAAGTGTTAGGTGCTAGTTGACTTCTTGCGATGGAGAAGGACACCGGGGGGGGGAGAATTAGACCAATTGCTATTGGAGAGATCTTTTTATGTTTGGTCAATAGGACCATTGTCCTTCAACATCATTCTCACTTTTGACATCACTTGAGTCCACATCAGTGTGGAGTAGCTTTACCTAGAGGATGTGAGGCTATATTTCTAGGCATTAGGGCACTCCTAGATATCCACCGAGAGAGAAGGTCATCCTATTTATGGATGTTGAGAATGCTTTTAATAGTGTCTCACATGCATCCATCTTTAGAGAGCTTAGGGAGGTTGGTGGATCTTTGGTGAGTCTTATTCCTTTTGTGCGGTCTTTTTATTGCTCTCTTGCTTCCCTTTTCTACCAATACAGTTGTTCATGGGAGGGATTCATCGTCTTGGAGTAAGTTGTTGGTACATGTTAAGGAGATCTTCTAGGGGGACCCTTATTTGCCATGGCTTACTTTAGAGCTCTCTTATCTACTACTTTGGCCATGCCAGGTTGTGTATTTCCCTCCTTGGCAGATGATACACACATCATGGACCCTATAGATCAAGTTAGGCAGGCCTTTGACCACTTGACTACCAAGCTACATCTAGTAGGCTTGAGAGTAAAGGTGTCAAAGTATAAGACATGGTCTCCTTTAGGTATCCTTCTTACCTTGAGCTTCTAGAGGGGTGTATCATATCTATAGATGGACTACATGTTCTTGGAGTGCCATTAGGATCCAAGGATTTTGTCACACGCTTCTTGAACGTTGTCCTTGCAAAGGATGTTCTCCATGTGGATGACCTTTTGTTACTAGGAGATCCACATGTGGCATTTGGTATACTCTCCTCTAGTATTGCTCATCGACCAACCTACCTCATTTGTATAGTTCCTCCCTCCTTGTCTTGCCTATCACGTCTGGTAGCCTTTGATAGGAGGATTATGGGAGTCTTTGGTGATATTATTAGACCAAGGACATTTGAGTGTGTGATAAGTGATTTGGCACATAGAAAAATGGCTCTACCAATCTTGTGTGGAGGGTTTGGCTTGCTATCTATGGAGGATATGGCACCTATAGTATTTTTGGGTACTTGGGCTCTCTCAACACTCCTACTTTACTCTCATTTTGTGGTTGTTGATAGGCTAGTTTTGGAGACTTAGGTGATAGAGGTAGAGGAGGGATCCTTTTCTCTCCAAATGTTATTGCGGAAAACAAGAGATAGTCTATCCCTATGGGCACAAGAAGACTTTCTATCTTTTGCTTCACTATTATCAGATCAGACTAGAGGTTTATAGTCTTCCTTGATGGAGCGATAGTATGAACATACACTACATTCTCTCTTAGTTGACTCATCCATTTCTCATGCTACTATAGCATGTCTTCACTCTTGCTCCGGCAAGGGTGTAAGCTCTTGGATCCTAGCTCAACCGTGTATTAGGGCGTTTTGACTTGCACAATCTACTTTCTCTACAGCAATGGGGTTTTGCCTAGGTGGTCCATCCATTTGCATCTTCATTACTCACTTGTGAGTGTGGTTCTACACTAGATGCAATCGCGGTCCATATGATATGGTGTCCTTTTGGAGGACAGAGGATAACTACCCATGATGCTATTAGGGACATAGTGTTTGCTATGGCACAAGAGAGTGGATACTTGGCTTGGAGGGAGCATTCATATGCTTTGTGGATGACACATGTTAGTGCAAACTTATACTTGGTCCAAGATGATTAAGTGATAGTAGCAGATGTCGTAGTTATAGACCCTATGTGGGGATATAATTTTGGAGGGAGTGATTACCCATCCCCTTGGATGGGTGATGAGTGCAGCAGCAAGTCGCCAGGTCTCCAAGCACAGGGGCATGGAGCTAGGTCACCTCTTTGTTCCTCTAGCCTTGGAGTTATATAGAGCAATGGACACGGTGTTTGACACATTTGTTAGGGAGTGCACAAGAGCTTATCATGTTAGGCACCAGGGGGTACCACTCTCACTCTCATACATTGTAGCATATTTTAGATAGGATGTGTCCATTACTCAATAGAGAGTAGTGACTAGTGCAATCCATAAGAGAGAAATCACACTAAGTGATGCTTCTTTGGATGCTCCAATTGTTTGTAGATTGTACAACTTGCATAGCTCAGATATCTTAGGTGATGTAGGGAAGATTTCTCATATAGACTCTATTGAGGCTTGGCTCCATTTTACCTTTTTTGTCTCTCCTTTGTATGGCTTGATGGGGTCTTCCCATCCTTTGTGTTTACTATGCGGTCACTCTCTTACATTTCAAAGATGATAAAGTAGATTCCTAATATGTTGGTCATTTGATAGAGGACCTCTGCTTACACAAATGTATCTCTTTGCTAGTGCCAAATACAAAATGGCAACTCAACATTTACACCCGCATGTTCTAACTCTATTATGCTCTTACACTATAGTGCTGCAATTGGCCGTCTGTCAATGATAAAGATAATGATACTTTGCTATCTTGAGTGGTACATTGATGTTATATAGAGTAAAACCTCCCAATAATGACATGCATCTGTATTGGCGATGGATGTCACTATTGAGAGGTTGTCACTAATTAGAGGAAAGTGCACAACCTCTTTCTTGCTTGAGTCTTGATGGACTTGAACATTCTAGAACTTGGGTGCCCGACCTACACACCTGTTTCCTAGTCTTGCTATTTTTTCTTTTGATCACATGGTGATTGGTGTTGGGGCTACAAACTATATTGCTGTATTTGATTATCTACACAAATGTTGGTTAATGTTAAGAAGCGTAGGTGTTTGGACAGGACAACAAAGTTGGAGGTTATCAATTTTCTCAGTCAACCTAGAACCACCCATGGACAAGCAACATTGCATTTTGTAGTGGCGCATCCAATTGTGACCAAAATCTGGAAAGAAAGTGAACTCATAAGTAGGTGGCATTTTAATTCAAATCAAATTGGGTCAAAAAAAGTTTTGACATCAACTTGAGTACAAATTCTTACCAACATGGTGCATCAATGGCATATGCACATTGATATTGATGGACCCATGCTGAATGTGATTGGTGAGGTGCTCAAGAACAAAGCTCTATTTCTCAAAGATAAGATCTTGTAGGACTTCACCATATGATTGAAACCATTAGACACAATTGCTCTACATACATTTATCACCTTGAACAGATGGCTCAAGAGTATTTGAATTGCATCTTGACAACTAGCAAGAAGAAGTGTGGAGAACACAAGAACCTCAATCTTATGCAGATAGAGAAATGTTTGCATGAAATTCACGATATGCTAAATGATGTCCCTCTTGAATGCATTATCAACATCGACAAGTCAGCTCTATAACATACACCACATTATCAAGATCATTTTGCACAGTCAATACGGATGGTCATGGTGTCAAGCACAACAAAGAAAAAATCACAATGACTCTTGGAGTTAGCACTTCAAGCGAGAAGTTTTGCATTGAAGTTATTGCAAAGAGTGCATTTCCATGTACTTTGAAGAATATTCTCAATATAAGTAAGGAGTTTGGTATTATTTATGACCACCAAGCCAAAGCCGAGCAAGACACGTCCTTGTATATGCACTTGTTGCACACATACAAAAAAATTACCAAGCAATACAACAACATCTTCTATATCTTCCAGGATCACTATTCATCATATGTTTGTGTGGCTAAATTTTATGATCCAACAAGCTCACAAGAAACTCTCTTCAAGTATCAGAACCTACACATCATTTCTTCCCACCCAATGCTACTAGCAATTGTCAACCTCTTGATTAAGGTATCATTTTCACTTTCAAATCATGCTTTCACCGTGCCCAACTGAATCATCTTCTTTTTGAGTATGAAATCTGGCAAACTAGTGAACATGCACCCACTTCTCAATTTTTGATCGATGACCATATGCACTTGTGTAATGTGCTTAGTTGGGTCAAATCAGCATCAGATGGTATCAAAGAGAACACTATTTGACGGTGTTTTGTCAAAGCAAATTGTCTCCTTGCCATTACAAACGTCATTGCCAATTAGCATATCAATTGCTCTGCTCCTATCTCTAATCAAGTTGTTGATGATTTAGTGATAATGCTGAGAGAAATTTGATTGGAAGAATCTTTCTTAGCATCATTGGGTCTTGATGACAAATGTTTTGAACAAGTTGCTAAATAACTCATTGAAACGGATGTGCTTGATGCTACTGGTGATGATGAGGTTGACAATGATAACATTGTCCAGTTTGTTCTTGAACATCACAACCTAATGCAGAATTCCAAAAATATTGATGACAATGACGTTGAAGAGATCTCACCTTTGATAAGCATTGAGCAAGCAAATCAGGCCATCATGGATTTAATCAAATTTCTCTCTCTAGACTCATTGCTATCATTGGAACTTCAAAGCAACCTGCTTTCCAACCTTCAAAAGCTCATCGGCCATTGATTCATCAACAAAAAGTTGAGAAAATAGGTTGTTGAAACAATCCGCATTATTGATGTTTTTTACCTTGGTCCAACAGGAATAACCTTAGTCAATGGAGAGAACTGTTGGGATTTGAAGTTCAATATAGATGCAACATTAATCTGTATGCCACATTCCCCTTTCATAGTGCTCTTGAAATGCAGATAGGATGTTATCTCCATATTTATCCCGTAGAACTGTCACTATTGGCATCATCATGTCACTATTGTCCAATTGTGCCATATGGTTATTATTGGGTATATTTACTGGTTCTAGATAATTGTTCTAGGGTTCTTGGTCATTAATGAGAGGATGTTACTCATATGAGGTGGCACTATTGGGAGGTTTTACTCCGTACTCTTAATTTTAAGCTTAATGTGCTTTTGAGAGCACCAGATTTAGCAAGAGGATATACAAATGAACCAATCTCATGCGGAGGGTAGACTTATTAGGGGGTTTCAGAGATTAGTAAAGTTTACGAGTAACAAGATATGTTTAGTGAAATTTTACAAGTAGTCTACACGTAGCCATAAATATATTTACGGGAATGGAGTCTTATGGGTATCCCGTAAAACTTAAATGCACACTCACGTTGAGATTAATGATGGCTTTAAATTTCTATGTCATTCACATTTCAAAGCCCATACATTGTCAAAGCTGGCATTCACGCATTCGAGCAGTTGAGAGTTGGGAGACATTCGCATTTTGGGATCATTAGCTCGTTCGACCAGACCAGTTGAGAGACGTTCGAGATATTAGCACATTACTTCTCCAGTTGAGAGATGTTCCCATTTTGAGATCCTTACCACGTTCTACAAGTTGAGAGACATTCAAGATCATTAGCACATTACTTCTGTGTCTGTTTGCACTTTGTGTCATCTTCACCAACACACGAGAAATTCAGATGAGAAATTCTGTTTCTGCCGAACACACCGAGAACTTTTGTTTTTGTCGAAGCGGTGGGGATGTGAGACACTAGAAATTTAGAAATCAGTACCACTGGTTTGCTGTAAGAGGTTGAGTTAACATTGAGTATTTAGCACTAGAGCTAGTAGTGAAAGTACTTGCCACCAAGAGTGTGATAGCAGTTACCACCAAGGGTATTGTATCTAGATTTCCTCTCTAGTACAAAGAAGCTTCGAGTAGCCCCTTCCGGTCTTTCCCTCCAAGTAGCAAATTTACTTAGATTAGTAGCACATTTACTACGATTAGTAGCACATTTCTCATTTTTGGGTGAGACAGATTTCATTGCACTGCTATACAGAGAGAATTGCCTTGAGCAACCTCGAAGCACCTATCAACTAGAGAGGGAAAGGTAGAGTCCGATAGTGTGAAAGGTTTGCCGTGCCGTGGTTTTGCAATGCCCCCACACTTTACTTTGAAAAGAACAAACAAAATATATCAGATCCATTCTGAACGATGAAGTAGAGAGGGATATGGTGGATAATAATACGGAAGTGTAGGATGACAAGTGGAGCGACAATGAGTATGAGCTCTTGCATTTGTTAACAAGGTGGTGGAACTTTGCTGCCAAAGCACGGTATTTCCAAGAAAAGATTTAATGCCATTGCAATACTGGATTTGTATTGAAAATTTTCAAAGGATTAGAACAATTCCTTTAGACAACTAACCAGAATGGACATGATTTTCTTCAATGCCTTGGTTCATTTAATCAATGATCATTCTGTTTTCAGAAAGCATCACGAAGAGACCAAAGCACAGTTTGGATATAAGTTGCATTAGCTCTTGATAGGTTGGGGCATCACAGTTATGGAGCAAGTGTTGGCAGAGGTTTAAATATACGGGAGATTAGTGCAAGATCTGTTGTGAAATTTACTCAACAAGTTATCATAGCATTAATTAATATTATAGGTAAAGAAGTGAAGTGGCCTGACCAAGAGGAAAGAATTTGAATATCCAATAGACAATAACATAATATTTATTGTCTATTGATAGGAACCAAGTATGCCTGGATCTTACCATTACATGGCATGTTTGAGAAGATATCCTATTTGGTACGATTTAACCACAAGAGGAGAATGCAGTTTGTTCGACAAGCAACAATATCTTTTAGGAGATTTGGGTTATGTCCCAATGAGTCACTTTGGCCCGTCCTTCAAATAAGCCCGCTCTCAAGAGAAACATGATTTCAAAAAATGTCTTGCAAAAGCTAGAGTGCTAAACAAGCACTTTATTGGGGTGTTAAAGACAAGGTGGTATTCTTTAAAAGAATTAATGCTTCAACTCGATGACCTAGTAGAAATGCAAAGATGTTGAAATGGGTGACTGTATGTATCATTTTACAAAATTTTCTCACTAACCAAACTGATAATTGGGTAGTAGAAGATAAAGAGATTGTTGAAAAACAGACAATGATTCAGATCAAGAAGTAGAGTACCATGGGAAAATAGGGAAGAGATTAGAAGTTATGCCATGCAAACTTAGTTAGCATATATGCTTGGAAGGTAATGAAAATGTTATGAAATTCATGCTTGGAAGGCAAGGGAAGTGGAATTTGTAAGTGGAGTTTGTATTTGAACAAGAGAAATAAACGTATATTGGAAATATATTTGAATGTGTTTGTAATATGCAAATATTTTTGTCTTTTATATATATAACTTTAGAAGCAAGAAAATTCTAGTTCTAGTAAACTAGTTTTGGTTCTTATATACTAAACTAGTGCAAAAAATTCTAGTTATAGTTTACTAGTTATTATTGTTAACTAATTTAAGTGAACTCGTTTAGGAAATTTATTTTAAGAGACACCTTGATCCAAGACATCTCATGCAAAAAAGTTCAAATCAAAGAGAGTTTTGAAATTTTTTTCTTCAAAAGTGTTTTGGGTGAAATTTTTTGCTTAGAATATAATTTATGAAACTTTTAAAAGAAGAGAACTGATAAAAGAAGGGTAAAAGAGATGGATTATATTAGTTTAGAGTTTTGGTATAGTTTGAGGAATAAATTTTCAAGAGTTTGGATAATGTTTGAGAGAGTTTAGGGATGTTGAAAGGGAGTTTTGGGATGTTGATGGTTGAAAGGCCAATAAGGTAGAACTCAAACATGCATAATTTTGGAAGGGTTTAGGAAGTAAAAGAAGTTTAAACTTGCTTGTTTAGGAAAACGGGTGTTTGGGAACGTTTAAGAAGTACAAGAAGTTTTAACTTGTCTGTTTGGAAGGAGAGGGTGCCTTTGGGAGGAGAGGGGAAGTACAATAACTTTTTGAGAGTGTTTTGAAACCAGTTCAAATTTGCATGTTTGTAGCCAGTTCATTGCATTGGGCTTAGTGTTTGTTGCCTTGGTTTAGTGTGAGAAGCATCAAGAGTGTATAGATAATTGCTTGTTTGGTGGAAGCATTTAGGGTAAGCAAATAGGTGACAAAGAGAGTGTAGGAGAGCATAAAGATACCAAGAGCTAACTCCCAAAGCAAAGGGTTTTTAGTCATTGCACTTGTCAAGTACATTCTCTTCCAAAGCACTAGGGTTTCTTGTCATCAAACCTATCAAGCATTGTGTCCCGAAGCACCACGGTATTTTGTCATCGCATCTGTCAAGCATTGCCTGCTGAATTTGAGTACCAGAATGGATACTTACAAAATAAATGTTGAGCAAGAAAAAATTGGTGAAATAGGTGAAGGGCCATGGTCTATAAGGTTTCATACTCTCATTGATCACATGCCATGTATAAAATAGTGTTAGATAGACAAGGTTTAGATTCAAAGTGCAACATAGCAGATTTAGGAAGTTGATTTTGATTCCCTAGGACTGAATTGCTCTTGGTATCAAGTATCCCAAGCTTCATGTGAGTAATGTTCTTGATCTAAAATATTTGTTGAATTGTTAGAGAAGTCCAGATTTAGCAAATTTTTCAAATGTTCAAATTTTATGCCAAAACTTGAGTGCAAACCGCACCTGCAAACTTGCTGCACTTGTGCAAACCTCTTGTGTGGTTTGTCTAGGCCTGTGCAAACCACTCATAGCATGGTTTGCACAGTTGGAGAAGAAACCAATCACACTATGGTCTGCTAGCATTGACCTAAATGGGTCTTGGTTTGCACGGGCCTTGTGTATGATATTTGATGGTTTGATAGTGGTTGTGTAGGTAAACTTGTGCATGAAATTTGTTAGTATATAGGACCAAGAGACCTAATGGAAGAGGGAGAGAGTTGATACTCAACATGGATATGATTCACAAAACTTTATGTTTGCCTTGGGGAGAGCACTCTAAGAAGGAAAATAGTACCACAAAGCATGGTTGGGGATTGGTTTCTAATTTGAGATAGCACATCAAAGAGATATCTAGCTAGACATTATGCATATCCTACATTCCGTCCTTTCTTCCAATTATTGTATTCACTACTCATTCCTTCTCAACATCCTAGATTTGTATATGAGAACGTTATTCTTATAGTGAAGAGTAAGATGTCCATATCTACTATTGTTGATTATGATTGATTAGAGCTCATATTACTTGCTATTGAAGTAGAGTTGGTTGTAGTATAGAGGTAGCTCAATCATGTAGATGGTAGATGATAGATGGTCTTGTGTTACTCATGTAGTGAAAATCCTTACTCACTTGTTCATGGAGAGAAAATTAGTGGTGAAGATTAGTTTGTATATGGCCTTGGAATGCTAGATGAGGATGTTTATGTCCATGAGGGTGGCGTGGATGATGATACACTTGAGAATACACCTGAAAGTGAGTGAGTAAGAGTATAGATGCATCTATTCTTCATTCTGATTTTGATATCTACTTTTGATTTCATATCTACCTACATATCTTCATATTATATGTATATATATATAATTTATTTCCTCTATTGCCAATGTGTATTCATTAAGGAGCTTGATTGTAGTGAGTATTTTTGTACAACCTATGTTACTCTTGAGCACTTGGAGGTACATGATGAGAAAAGGAGCATAAATGTTGAGCACCATGGGCCATAGCATGAGGGAAGAGGAGAGGTTGAGCCACTTGACCATGGAAGGAGAGGCGAGGTTGAGCCACCAATACAACCACCAATACCTGATGACTATAAGACTTATCATGTAGGTGTAGAGGAGTGTAGGGCAAATGTAGAGAGGTGTGGTATACCTTTAAAGGAGCATCTTTTGATTGAGAGGGAGACTAGACTTGCAAAGGAGTTGGTAGTAAGGACTAGAGAGAGTAGACTGTATATATAGGGAGAGGAGAAATTATGGTTAGAGGAACATATTTTCATGGAAAGGGAGACTAAACTTGAGAAGAGAGAGATGCATTAGTATATAGAGGAGGGTATTACTCATGGGAGATTAGTAGCATTAGTTAGTGTTATTTGGGAGAGTGAGGATACATAGAGAGCTCAAGTTGAGAGGCTTGCTGAGTTGGATAACATCATTATAACTAGATTTGAGAGGTTGGTAGAGTTGGATGTACTTGTTAGAGATAGAGAGCTTATGATAGGGCGGTTACAACTTCAGGAGATTTATTACCTTAGAGAGTTCACCATTACCATGGAGTTATTGGAGAGGACCCAAAGTACTCTACAAGAGACTAGGGAAGGATTGGGGAGGAGAGGAGAGCCTAGAGGTGATTTGAGAGTGAGAGTCACTAGTACCACTCAAAAATGGTTGACTCTTATGAATGGGCCAAAAGATGAGCCTTATTTGCATGTAGGGGAGGATATTATGGCATGGAGACCTTGCACTTTAGAGGATCTTACAACCACTTCTCTTATATTTAGAGGTACATCAGAGGAGGTTTTGTGCTACAAGAGAGGAGGTCATACTTGAAGATTAGGTACATCAGCTCACACTATTGAAGGAAAGGATGATCTCATCTAGAACATTCATCCCATGCATTCTTGTTCATATTGATTTGGGATGGAAGATTATTGTACTTGATGTGATTTTTTTGGTTGACATTAGAGTTCCTACTCAACTAGGATTCTTGAAGTGGTGTGCTGATACCCAAAGGAGAGGATGGAGCTCATATAGAGCATATAGTACTTTATGGTATATTCAATAACCTCTCATTAAGGAGTTCATGGAGTTTTGTGTCACACACTTTGAGGTTATACTTTGGACTAGTGGTCCAAAGGAGGTAGAGACATTATTATGATATGTGTGCAATCAATGTTTCTTCTTGCAGGAGTACACACTAGGTCTAAACTATTGGTGCTTCTCCCAAAACAATAGATAATATTGATGAGTACAAAGGTTTCATGGTTAGACCTTATGTATATTGATATTTTCAGGTTTATCCCTTAGCTATATATTGGTTGTGCATAGTGATGCTTTACCTTATAACAAGAAACATCCTCTTGGTGCTACATATCCTCCTACATTTTCTCCTATTGATACATTTAGTACCACATATAATCCATTGTTAGATATCCTTGCAGCTCCTCTAGATAGATTTAGAGCTTCTATATCTCTAGCAATTAGGTTTTTCAGAGGAGTGGACCTGAAGTAGATTCAGAGATTATAGTTTGGACCCTTATGATTTGTTGGGAAGATGCTTCCATGAGCTAGAAATGCATGCTCAACAGAGGAGATGGATGTGTATTATATCCCTTTTTTTATACAAAAAATATCTTATTGGCATTTTCATGATGAACTAGTGCAACATGAAGCAACTTAGTTCATACATATAGTGTATTTCACTATCATCCACCTTAGGTGTTATTATATATTTCCACTTTACATTCATGGTCATGAAGTGGTTGCAGTGATTGCATTGCTATCAATTTTTTTTTTGTCTTGCTATCATCTATATTCATCATTAGTAGTGAGCATCTCAACTCTTTGTATATGCTTCACAAATCCCAAGCCTCATGTGACTAAAAGACTTCAGCAAAACCATATTGAACAAAATTATAGAACAATACAATACAACAAAGTGAGTGCAATGCAAACCAAGAACTTTGCAAGTAAGCATGCATAGCATTGTTAAAAAAGCAAGCAAACAAACAGCCACCAAAGTAGTCCATGCAAACCTAGAGTGCACAGCATATGGTATGCATGGTGCCATGCAAAGAATGCAGTTTGCACTATAGATTCATGCACTTTTTCTATGCAAATTGTAGGTTTGGACTTCTTATTTCTAGTCTTTTCTGTTTAATTGTTTCTTAATTTCTAGTGTTCTCTTTTGTTTTGCAGAACACACAGAATAAAATGTACACAATGTACACAATGGTCAATGTTTCTCCTTTGAAATAGAAGGTTTACATAAATTTGATCCATGGAATTGTCTACATTTTGCTCTAATTGCTAATCTTCCTTCTAAACTCACTAAGTGTCTTATTGAGATATTGACACCAAGTGGTTCCAAGACACTATTGCTCTCTTTGTTCCTACTTGCTATCTTTTTGTCATTCCCACTAGCACAAGATGTGTAATCAGGCACAAGGAATTTAGTGTCAATATTATAATTATAACTTGACCCACCACTTGTTGGTGGATAAGAATCTATTTCAAAGAGTGTTTTGATAATAGTCTTGATCCCATGGTGTGTTTTTCTTTCTCTTGCTAATTCTAGGGTAATTCAGTAGACTTTCTTAGATTTTGGATATCTCTCTTTAACTCTAAGTTTCTCTACTTTTGATCTCATTGCCTCAGCTTTCCTACAATGCTTTTCAATATTTGTGGATTTTGATGCTTTGATCTCAACTATCGTACACCTTTCTTTAGCTTGGAGAGACTCACTCCTCAATTTGCTATGACTAGCTAAATCTTCAGATAAAGTTGCAATTGGTGGAGTGATCTTAGTAGCTTTAGGAATGTGCTTTTTCCTCCTTGATTCTTCCTTCTTCTTTGAAGCTTGGATTTTCTCCTTCAAAACTTCAATGTTCTCCTTATTCTCCTTGGATGCTTCTCCGGTCTACTTCCATGCTCCTCTAGCCTCCTCTTCTAAAATTTCTCTTCTTTCCTCTTGTGCTTGTACTCTTGGCAACTCTCAAGCATTTAGAAAAGGATGCTCCTCCTCTTATGCTTGTGGTCCTCATGCTCTTGATACTCCACTTGGATAATGAGGATAGTGATTCTCTTCTCCTCCTCCTCCTTTGTACTCCTCGTGTGCTCTGGTTAAGCATGGACTAGACTCTGATTCAAGTAATCCTTCTAAAACTTCCTTGAACTCATGTAATGCTAAATCTTCATGGGGTTCTTGTTTACTTGGTATGGATAATGTAACAGAATGGAATCCAAAGGATTAATTTCTCCCAAATCTTCTTCTTCTACATAAATTGAGCATGTGCTATCAATGATGTTTAATACCACCAATACTCACAAGAGCAAGTAGAGAAATATAGCATGACTGCCAAAAATTGTATCCATCCTATCAAAATGTGTACAAAATGATTTAATATTTCTATAATTGTCCATCCCCTCTTTAACTCTCTTGTGGTTAAAAACCTCCTCAATGTAATTGAATTTCCAATCTTTAGCATCTTTATAAGATTTCATGTAATGTGCCTATTTCTTGTAGAGCTTGTCACCATTCATTGTTGGAGGAAATTCCTTTCCATGTCTTACAAGGTAGGTTGCCATATAACTAGACATTGTTCTTTTTCTGCATAGATTTCATACTATTCATAGCATGAATCTGACTAAAATATTTAGGATCATCTATATAATCTAATAGCTAAGCATAATGATAAGGAATTATCCTGAACTGGTCTTCATTACACTTTTCTATTTTGCTCATGCAGGTGGATGATGATGCAAGAGCCCCTCCTTTACTTGTTACATTGGATGTTGCAACTAAAGCTATCATTTTCTAGAGCAACTCTTGAAATTGGAGAGTTGAAGTAATCTTGAATTGAGTATCATCAACTTCAACACTTGTGAAATTGAATTGAACTAGAAAACCTCTCAAACTCTCCATCTCAATGCTTGAGTAGGCCACGGGGTTCAAGCAATGAAATTGAATTTGCATGCACATCTAGTTTGTGTGAAAGAGGAGGCTTTTTTATTCATTTTTTCACAAATGGTTGGTTAATAATCCACTAGTGTTCATTCCCTCATGTCTTCAATCACTGAACATTATTGTCACCATGCCACCAAATTTCACTTGGTTCACACTCTCTTGTCTTTGATCACTCAACACTCTTGTCATCACATGCATACATTTGAGAGGGAAAATTTTCAAATGTAAAAAAACTTGCATGATATTTTATTGCTTCTTCCTCACACTCCATGTAGCATTATATCTTAATTAAAAGTGAACTATATTTTGACATTTCAGCTAATCTTGTTACCCCAGAAAAAATCACTAATAAAAAGCTGGACTTGAAATTTGAAACCCCCTTCTTGTGTGTAGAATGTTATGCTACTTGCACCTAGATTTATGGGAGGGTTAATTTCTTAAAAACAAATTTTTTATGGGTAACCATACATTTTTTTATGGACCTTGAGGCTCTACTTGTAAAAATGTTCTTGGTTCTATATCTGAAACCACTTATTATCAAGGGAAGAGAGTGTATCTTTAATACTTTTGGGTAGTTGTCTTCTCACCACCCTTATTTTATTCTTCTTTTATGGTTGTTAATAGGCCACGTTTGAAGATATAGGTGACTGAGGTGGAAGAGTGAACTCTTTTCTACAAATTCTATTGCAATAGATGAGAAATGGCTGATCTCCATGAGTAGAAAATAACTCTTCATCATTTATCTCATTAATTTCTGATTGGACCAAAGGTTTGTAATCTTCTTTGATGGATAGACAATTTTAATACTTGTTACATTCTCTTTTAGTTGACTTAGCCATTTATTGTGCTACTAGAGCATATCTTCACTCTTGCTTTAGCAAGGTTGCATGCTCTTATCTTGCATCAAAATATTTTGATTCTCACTTGTTACTTTCTTTAGCAATGAGGTTCCACCTATGCTTCCTTCACATATTAATATCTTCATTATTCACTTGTGAGTGTGTAAAATAGACCAAGGAGAAAAAAAGGAAAATCATATTAAAAATGATCAATTAGTGACGTCCTTATTGCCATGTAATCTTTGAATTTCTTGTATGACCATTTGAGCATTTTAGAGATGAGAAATGGACTCCAATGTGACATCATGAAGGTAATAGTCTTTCTAGAGGACTTTATATTTGATTTGTCATTGGCAATCAAGTTTAGATATCTCTTTGTGCAAAAATAAATTTTCTTTTATATTCATGGTCATTAACAAAGATTAGAGGATGAAGAGCAGCAGATTATATACAAGTAAGAAAAGAATATGGGTTAAAAAAAGAGTTTTAACTTCACAATATGGAAAATAAGATATATCTTCATATGACTAGGAGTGCAAGTTTGTGAACATGAAGAGAAAATGATCTAAATGATATAAAATAGACCAATCCAATTTGGAGAAAGTTTATAAACTTGGGAAGAGGGAGAGAAGATTATTAGAGAAAACATGACCTTATCATCTACTTCAAAGGTGATATTATAATGATATCTATAAACATATTACTTTTGCAAATTTTGAGCAATAAGAAGACCAGATTTAGCTTGGTGGAATGATGTAGCTAGCATGAATAAGAAAGTGGAAGTATTAGGAACTTAAAATAGTGGTAGAGTAAGAAAAGAATCTGGGACAAGTGGATATTGCCTGTAATTAAGCAAGAAGAGAAAAAACTCTACACTTACTTGCTTGGAATTATGTAGGTAAATTTGACAAGTGCGCTACAAATATCCTTGTTGATATAGTAAACATTAAGAAAATATGTAGCATATCTTCTAAGGTGAAATTTTCTTGTTTAGTTTGCACCTCATTGAGAGTGATAGGTTATGAAAATGCAATTTTGGTTCTAACTATCTCAAAAAGCACTTGCAAAAATTTACCAATGAATTAATGATCATAATCAAATATGAGGAAATCCTATTATATTTGAACACATTATCAAAGTAAATTTAAGCCAATATGTGAGAATCTATTATATATATATAAAATAAACATCAAGTGAATATGCTTGCTAAGCTTATAGAAAACAACCACAATTGTTGTATAACCTTGGTCCATTTTTGGCAAAGAATATGATGAGAGCTAAAATCATATGTTCTCATCAAGTAGATAGAATTGGTAGTGTTTAAAGTAATCCATTTGGTTTCTTGTCGCTTATTTTGTTGTGTTGGTAACTCTTACAAGATCAAACAAGCTCTTTAACCTCTTTTGCCATATTTTGCCACCACCATTGGTATTGTAGGGTACTCAATGTCTTGTCCACACCCATGTGACTAGTGATTGGTAAGTCATGCACCTCTTGAAGTCAAACAAGTGATAGGTCCATCATAGTTGAAATATAAATTTAGTTTCACAAAATAAAAGGCAATTTATTCCTTGTCATATACTACGAGGCAACTTTGTAGAAGGTCAAAGAAAGGATCATCTTGTAAAGCAATCTTAAAATTTATCTAGATCTTCAAGTTAGTTGACATCACTATAATTGCTATTGTTATGAGAGATTGAAGAAGAATCTTTAAATCAGGTTGTCATGACAAGACAATGAGAATGACATGGAACTTTCTTGGTTTGTACTCAAGCTAAAAACCAAGATACCAAGATATCATACAATTATAGTTTCTCCTCTCACCAATGCTTACTTTTCATGTGCTCCAAATATAAAGCTATAATAAGGTTTTATAATTAGTTTGCATTATCACTTGTTTCACTAAGAGATAATATCTCCATATCTTTTTTGCATATACCATTGAAAATTGTTCTTGATCTTGAGTAGAATAATTCCTTTTTTTCTTGTATTTAGCCAATGAGATACAAAGGCAATAAGATGCAACACATCCAAAAATTCTTGATATAGCATAATTAAGATTGCAATGTTAGAATCATCAAAATCAACCTCATAGGGTTGTTGAGGATCATTTGATTGGAGGATAGGTCATGAGGACACCATATCCTTAAGCTTCTTGTATGCTTCTTCTTGCTCTATTTTAAATTCAAATATAATCCAAAAATACTGTAAATTATTGATCCAATAACCCTTATAACTCCCAATGCATTTGATTCATAAAGACTATTAAAACCTTAGTAACTAATAAGTAGCTCTACATTCAAAATGCCTATACTTTATATAAAAGGTAATCGTAAGTACATCTTCCTCATCAAGTGAAATTTGTTAATAATTGCTATAACTTAGAGAAGTAATGTGCTACACTTAGTTCATCCAACAAATCATCAGTCCAAGGCAAGGATATGCATTATTCATGGTTTGTTTTGTAAAACCACAATAATCAATACAAAATCAAAGTACTCTATCCTTCTTTGGTACAAATAGTTTTGGTGTTCCCAAGGTGATATGCTATGTTATATAAAATCCTCCTCTAGTAACTCAATCAAATGTCTTTTGGAATTATTCTAACTCCTTTGGTGAGAGCTCATAGATTGGTCTAATCATTGGAGCAATACATGGCAATAGCTTGATCTTGAAATAAATACCTCAATCAAAGGGTAACTATTTTGGAAGATTACCAACAAAAACATTTGCAAACTCATGTAATATCTAATTGATCATTTTTTAGGTTTACTATACTTAATAGATTCTCTTTGATCATTTTTTTAATGTTTTTTATACTTAAAAGATTCTCCTTGTGTTATAGATTTGATCTATATAATATCAAGAATATCTTCTTCCAAAGCTTATTTTATAGCCAATATAATTATAAAATTTCTATCTTGGGATTGATCAGTTTTAGGTGTCTTTCCTAAAGGTGCTAGACAACTGAATTGATAATTATTTCTTGGTGTTATATTTGAATCTGTAGTTGACATAATCCAATTAAACCCTATGACATTTAAACCAAGTAAGACCTAGAATAATATTGTAAGGTAGTGGAATGAATATAAATCTAATGCAATTTGGATACTATTTCATAACTTTGAATTGAATAGGATATAAGGTACAAAATGTAGAACAATTACTACCATTTTCTATTATCAATTTTTTGCCAAATACTATCTTGATAAGAATACATAATTTCTTTACTTATGGCGTGAATATCAAAATATCAAATATCAAAATATCAAAATATATAAACCAGAATATCAAAATATATCAAATAAATATTAAATATACAGAATATCAAAATTTCAAAACTCTTATAATCAACCAAAATCCTATAAGCAAGATCTAATATTATACCTTGTAATTCAATCAGATTTGTATAGGTCAAACTTTCAATCCCATTGAAATTAATTAGTCTCCAAATAACTGGTTTAATATTTCCTAATAGGAATCTTTTTTTCCCTTGTTCATTCCGCTCCAAGAACTCCATTTGAGCAATTGGTTGATATTATCCATTCTTGCTTGGATATTTTACAATGCAATATCTGATTTGGTAATAATTAAAGAAACCACCATTTTATCTCAATCATTCACAATATATAGTATTGAGTGGTTTGTGTTAGATGACATCAATGTCCATTGGTATTTGGTCATCCACCCATGCTTGATGTGTTTGTAGGTTTTGTAAAGATTTGGATAAAGGCCAAGTTGAGTAATCAAAGAATAAAAGCATTCAAGTAACTATATGGCTTCTTCTAAATGTCTAGGTTTCACTATAGTTACTTCCAAATGTTACTTCCCTACTTTAGTGTGAAATGTAAACACTCATAAACTGATCAAGTGCTTTTCTTTCATGCATATGTGGAATCTACATCATTATGTTTTGGAATTGGATATTGTAACCTCATCCAAAACCAATTTTCCTCAATTCTATCAATCTATCTTTGCAATGTGCATAACATTTGTTGCTTGGAATCTCCTAATTATTGTACCTTTGAAGGTTTCTCATATCAAATTGCGCTTGAGCTTGCTCTACACAAAATCACCACTCATTTTGATGGATGTGAAGCAAAGAGGATCTATCTCCAATCATATAGAAAATTTGTAGCTTTGAAATAATGCTTGCAATTAAATACAAATTCTTTATTGCACATAATAAAATTTTGCCTTCAAATGCCTTTGGTTTTGAGAATCAAACTCGATATTTTCTCATAAAATTTTCCTCACCATTTTCTCAAGTTGTTTACCATCATTATTTCTCTCTTCCAATAGTCTCTTTCAAGTTGGATGCTTGATTTGGTATTAGATAATAATGATAGCTTCAAGCATTCTTATGTTTACATCCATGATTAATCATCTACCAAACTACATACTCAAAAATATATCTAAGTAAATATGTAGATACAACACATACATTTTCTCTTTATACAACACAATTGGAATGATCAATTGTTCATTGTACAAGGTGATCACATTCAAGAACCCTTGGCCAAAGCATACAAAAATCAATTGTTGAAAATAATACTTTGGTAGTACATGGATACAAAAATCCCATGGTTTGATGGAAATTGATTTTATGATCCATAGATTCCATCTTTTTTTCTCTAATACCAATGTAAGAGACCAAGGAAAGAAATATGCAAATGGAAGATAAAACTAAAAATTCTCAAATTGAGGAACAACTTTGAATGCTTGGGCTAAGCCCTATCTCCGGTATTTGTAATAATATGGAGTTAGAAGAAGCTAAAGGTAATAATATGGAGTTAATAAAGGTTAAATATAACTAACAAGTTATAGAACTAGCATGTAGCTAAAATTCAAAGAATATACTAGAAGAATCCATGAAGCTTCTCAATAAGAAGCTTCTAAGAATTTTCCAAGGATTGAGTAACTTGTGTGAAAAATTGAAGGCTAGCTTAGCTTATATACTAAGTAAATGGCTAGTTTACCTTGCATCCAAAGTAATCTTCTAGAAGGAAATTTCCTTGGATGTTTCTTGGGAGCCTTTACCCATGTTCCATATAAATACTAAAGCCTAAGCTCAAGCTCAAGCTCTAGCTAGGCATTTGGAATTTCCTTCATTTGAGAGTTCTAATGATATTCCATTCTCTTATTTCTCTCCTTGGTATTTTAAATTGGTATTAGAGTAGGAATAAGATAGATGGAATCTATGGACTACTAAATCCATTTCATCCAAACCGTTTTGATTTTCATATCCTTGTGCTACCAAAGCATCATTTAATGTAATTCATTGATTCATGCTTTGGTCAAATGTTTTTGAACATGATCATATTATATGATGAACCATTGATCCTTCTAATTGTAACTTACAAAAAGTGGTGGATGTGTTCTATTTAAATATTAACCTACATATTTGTGAGTTGTAGTTTGATAGAGTAGTAGCATGGAGGTGATGCCTAAAGTAATGGAAAGAATGGAAGTTAACATTGTATGGAACAATAAATAGAGTATCTTACTTGATTGTTAAAAGAAGAAGATCATAAAATTCAACAATATCAACGTATAGAGAGAGCAGCTTTCCAAGAGGAAGAAGATTGATTGCAAGTCCCAAAGCCTAAGCCATTTGAAGGCAAGACTTTATCAAGTATAGTGGGGAACTTTGATTTGATTGTGAGTGGTACTTTGATGCTACAAACCTTCTAGATGAACAAAGATCCTCGTGGCTTTGAGCTAGTTAGATGGAGTTGAAAAACTATGGTGACAATTCAGGGTAGAGCAAGCTCAATGGAACTTTTTTGCTCCAATATTGACATGAGAAGAATTCAAGTGTGTAATAATTGAGAGATTCCAAGCAAGGAATATTGCATAAACCACACGAGACAGATTGATAGAATTGAGACAAATTGGTTTTGTGAGTAACTATATTACTCAATTCCAAAACACAATGATGTTGATTCTAGAGATATAAGAAGGTGAAGCTCTTGATTGGTAGTTGAGAGGCTTGAAATCACATACCAAATCAGAATAACCATGTACAAGCCTAGATTTTGGAAGAAGCAATGCAGTTAGTTGAGCACTTTGATCCTTTAGTTGCCTCAACTTGGTCTTGACTTCACTTTCACAAGTTGTGCAAACAAATCACACAGAAGTAGAGGAGCTGGCACTGATGGAGATTGATGTTATCTAACAAAGACCACTTAGCACTACAAATAAAAAATCAAAGCAAAAAAATGATGATTGCTTTTATTGTTGCCAAATTTGACATTTCATTGCCAAATGTCCAACTAGGAATGAAAATCCTCTACCCATTGCCCAAATGGAGTTCTTGGAGCATGAGGATCAAGGAAACAAGGAGCCCTAATAGTAAGTTTTGAGCCATTTACTAGCAATGAGATTGGAGGCTCAACCTAAGCATGATAGGCAACCTTGGCTGTAGGATTTGGTTGATTGAGTTAGTTTTGAAATTATGTATTCATATCAAGGCTATATTAAGTAGCAAATTTGATGATGATAGATGGTCAAAAGCATTCTACATTCCATGCCTCATGTCTTGTTGCATTCTTGATTAGGAAGGCGTATTCAAAACTTATAAGATTTATAGTAGCTCTCTTACACTATGATATCATTCAAAGTCTTCCTTGTCTTGAATGTCAAAGGTTCAGTATGATTGGGCTTGACTACAAATTCAAGTCCAACACCAAGGTAAGTATTATTGATTAGATTTTCTAGCACCTTTGAGGAAGGATAGAGGGTTTAAATTTAAATTTTGTTTAAATGGATTACTATGGTCTCAATAAACAAACCATGAAGAATGCATACCCTTTGCCTTGAATTGATAACTTGTTGGATCAATTGAGTGGAGCATGATACTTATCCAAGTTGGATCTTCAAAGTGGATATTGGCAATTTCTAATTAATAGGGAAGACATGTAGAAGATTGTCTTTAGTACTACATTTTGAATGAAGCATTTTACTTGTTAGGCTCATTAATGCTTTGTTAGTCTTCATGGATCAAATATGTTGAGTGTTAGATGGGCTATTAGATCTATATGTGGTAGTGTTCATAGATGAAATTTTAATTTACAATAAGATAAAGAAAAAACAAAAGAACCATGTATGAGAAGTCTTACAATCATTTCGGCAATGAATTTTCTATTGCAAGAAGTCAAAGTGTACCTTTTGGCAAAGGGAAGTTATCTTCTTGAACCATAAACTTTCAAAAAAGAGATCAAGATGGAAGAAGAAAAAATAAAGGACATTACCAATTGGCCTAATCCTAAGGATACCATAGAAGTTCAAGGATTTAATGGAGTGGCAAGTTTTTACCAATGGTTCATCCATTACTATGCTCATGTCACTGCATTGTTGATTGATCTCTTGGGGAAGACAAAAAGCTTGAGTGACCACCAAGCAAGAAGAAGTATTTAATAAATTGAAGGATATGATGTACTCACAACCCATCTTCCAACCATATGATCCTCAACTACCTTATGTGGTTGATTTGATGCTTCTTACTTTGCAATTAAAGTTGTGTTGCAACAAGAATTTCCAAATGGATTGCAACCTATCACCTTTGTATCTTGCCAAAAAAAAAAAAAAAGGAATTATTCCACTCAAGATGAAGAAAAACTTGCAATGGTATATATTAAAAAAGATGTGGAAAAATTACCTCTTGAGGAAACAAGTGATACTGCAAATAGATCACAAACCCTTGTTGTAGATCTTACATTTGGAGCACATGGAGATTCAATATCATTGATGGGAGAAACAACTACAATCTTTTGACATCAACCTTTAGTACAAGCCCAAAAAGTTCCATGTCATTCCCAATACATTGTCTTGATGACTTGATTTATTAGAATTCTTTGATATCAACCTTGAGAGTACAAACCCAAAAAGTTATGTGTCATTCCCAATATATTATCTTGATGACTTGATTTGAAGATTCTTCTTGAATCTCCAATCATAGAAAAATTTACCATGGTGTCAATGGTACAAATAGAGTTCAAGATTGTATTACAACAAGCTCTTTTCTTTCATCTTGCACAAAGTCACCTTTCAATACATGGAAAGGAGTACTTCAATTTTATATTTAAGGATAAACTTCTATTTTGCAAGATCAGAATCTATGTTCTAACTATGGGAGATCTATGACTTGTGCACCTTCAGAAGCATATGATTTACCAACCACTAGTCACATGGGTATGAACAAGATATTGAGTACCCTACAATGCCAATGATGGTAGCCATACATGGTATAAGCGGTTCAAGGGTTCATTCAATATTATGAGAGTTTATAACTCAACAATATAGGCAACCAAAAGCTTGGCGTTCTACTTCAACCCCTACCAATTCCATTTATTTGATAGAAACAAGTGACTTTAAATCTCATCATATCCTTGCCAAAGTTAAACCAGGACCATACAACAATTATAGTGTTTGTTGATAAGCTCAACAAGTGTATTCATTTGGCATCCACCATGGATATAGTGGATGCTCCAATGTTGGCCAAGATCTACTTCAACATTATCTTCAAATACCATGGGATGCCAAGGGTTCTCATCTCTGATTATGATCCCCAATTTGTTGGTAAATTTTGGCAAGCACTTTTCAAGCTACTTGCCACTAAGCATGCCTTGCCTATGGCCTATCATCCTTAAATTGATGGGCAATACAAACAAGCCAATCATACTTTGGAAGATATGTTACATGCATTTTTCAACGTTCATCACACCAATTCAGATATTTGTCTTGAGGTTGTCAAATTTACCTATTATAATTCCAATTAGACAAGTATAGGCTTTTCTTCCTTCCCTTCTTTTCTATTATGGTTAGGGTCCACATATTCCTAATTCCTTTTGTGTTCCATTGCCATCTCAAGTCTTTCATACTTCCACCTTCTTATGCATGTTATTTGCATTCTTACACCAAGCTAAGTTTCATCTTCTTGTTGCACAAAATACTTGAAAGGTGAGATCATAATGATGTTTATCAACATATTGCAAAACATCATTGTGATCTTACCTTTCAAGTACATGGTAGGGTCCACTAGTAACCTATCTTTCCCTCTTGACAACCAAGTTAACCAACCATTTGATATTACTCAAGAACTTCTCATATTGTTTATAAACTTGCACTTCCTAACCACATGAGGATCCATCCTATCTTCCACATTTTGACACTAAAACCGTTTTTCTTACCCATTTTTCTTAACTAATCATGTCAAACTCCCTCCTATTCCAGTCCTTATCAATAATCATGAAGATTACAAAATTGACCATATTCTTGCATGGTGAGATATCCAACATGGTTTTGAAACAGATTAAATATATGGTCCTCTAGAAAGGATTTCACGGTGCCACATGGGAACCTCTTTGTCATATCCAAAATGCTCCAATGTCCATATAAGATTTTGAAGACTCCATGGCAATGAAGACATCACCACCAATAGTGGCAACATATGTAATAATATGGAGTTAGCAAAAGCTTATGTAATAATATGGAATTAGTGGAAGCTAAACATAGCTAAAAGGTGGTAGAACTAGCATGTAGTTTTTTATGCATATATACATCACTACACAACATATATTGTTGTCAACATCATACACTATAAAAGCACAACTCATTTAGAAATCATACATGAACTCTAAAGTACCACAATAATAGTGATAACATATACCAATGATCCCACTATGCTTAGAAATAACACCAACACCTTACTTCTTGCACTCAATTCTCCTTGACCTCACTTCTTTGATGTAATCAATTTAGTTCACACTCTAATCACACTCAACTTGACTTAGAACTCAATTTTCAACTTAATAATCTACCAACAATAAGCATTGATTAAAGGCAAGACACACTCATTCTAACTAAGAGACTCTAAGTGATGTTTGCTAACCTCTATCTACCATAGCCAAAAAACTTGAAGCTCATCACTAGAGAAGTGAGCTCTTTGGAGTTGCACTTCAAAGGTATACCCACTTGCTTGACCTCAATCTCCAACCCTATGTAATCTTCCAAGGATAAGAGACCTTAAGAGAAACATAGGAGAAGAAACACAAGCTTCACACTCAATCCTTCAATGCCCCAAAGGAGCATCTTCCCTTATTATATAGCAAAGAGGATCTACTCAAAGGAAGCACCACCCTCGGATCAAATACATGGATTGGTGAAATATCAACAAGCTCCACCCTTAGATTAGTTGCTTGGATGGGGTGACGTGATGGTCCTTGTCCTATCTGGTTGGTTAAATAGGTTTCACCAAAGGGAATCTTTAGGGAATATTGTTGTAAGAATATCATAATCACATGGGTGAGGTACCATTGGAAAACTCTTGATGAGACAAACTGGGGGAGGGAAGGCCAAACTTTCCTTTGTTAGGAAGGGGAAAATGCACAATTTGGAGCCCTAATTTGTCCGTTTAGGCCTCCAAAATCGGCTCTAAAATTTTCAAGCTTTTCTCAACTCTTATCCTAATAGTAGAAGTACTCTCTTGGTGATACCTCTATCTGACTACTTAGTCCATTATCTATAACATCCTCCCAAATGTTATTAATCCAAATATCACCTCTAAATACTATATCTAGCTATTGGTATTATATTTTCAGGCTATTTTTGGCTCTTTCTCTATTTATTAACAGAAGTGCTCTTTCTATGATACCTCTATCTGATCTACTAGCCCATCATACGTAACATCCTTCTAGATATTACTAAGTCACTTTTCACCTCTAGATAATATATCTAGCTATTGGTGTTACACCCTAATAACATCATTGACAATGCTCTTGATAGCCCATCTAATAGTGTAAATAGTGCAAGTGATGGTGGGTCTAAAGTTGTGATCAATGGCCCTAACATGATCACTGCCAAGAATATCATCCCAAAGTCCAAGCAAACTAGCTTTGATACTACAAATGTCATGATAGTTATTGTGCATATATACATTGCTATGCAACATACATCATTGTCAACATCATACACGATAGAAGCACAACTCATATAAAGTTCATACATGAAATAAAGTACCACAATTGCCCCTAGCTAATGGTTAGGTCCCTCTAAGTCCAGATAGCTATCTACTCCAAGTATGTGATATAGCTTATGATAGGCAAAGATTAAGACATTGGGATGCTATCAAGCCTCATTGTTAGCTGTATGTCTGCAATCTATATCACATAAAATATGAACTAGCTATATGTGAAGTACATCAAGGACATAACCATTGGCTTTGAGGAACCACCATGAGGGAAGGTGTTAAACATGCCATATGACATCCTCTCAAACAACTATCATGCACCAACATAGTAGCAAATCCATAAGAAGAGCCTCATTACATACACCACAAGCCTACATGTACAACTACCAAGCTTGGTTTCAAAATGCCATCAATATTTGGGAGGTAGTATGGTGCACAATTGTGCACACGATCCTTCCAAAAACACCATCATATTGTCATACTTTGCCTTTCTCTCTCTAGGAACACATTGGGTGCCTAACTATGGAGCTTACAAATCAAAGTTTTTGTGTAGACCTAACACTAATAATTTGAACCCGGTTGTTTGCCCAATCATTGTAACCTTCTAATCCTATTTCTACCATTTGTTCTATCAAGTAGAGGAATAACAAGCAACCTAACCTGTGAGCCGACCTGTCTCTCACTCAGGATGAACCTCTGATGGCTATTATGGTAGCACACCATAGACTAAGAAGGCAAAGAACCCCAACTCCATCATACTCCTCCAAGGCTAACACTCCAAGACTCAAGACATTGCTCACTAGAGAACTCAATGAGAGAGATAGTTGCAAATGAAAGGACGATGAGTACCTCCTCACCCCTTGTTTATATACTTGTGAAATAATTATGCACCAAAGTTACTAATTACTGGAGTAACTCAAGTTACTAGGGTAAAAGTCAAGTAAAGTCAAAAAATAGAAAGCAATATCTACTCATATGGGCATATTCCACTAGCATGTGATCTTATCTTGACCAAACCACTAAGTCAAGGATTCCTTCACATGGGCTATCTTGGGCTATAGAAGAATCTAAAACAAAAAGGCTTGCAGGCCCGAGTTCTCAACTCTTTCCTCAAAGCCAAACACCTAGGAATAATACCAAGTCAACACACTAGAATCCAAAATAGTGGTGCTCATCTTGTCCACCTCCTCTAAAGTAAGATCCTCTCTATTTTAGCTATGACTAACTCTAGCTAATCAGGACTAATGTAGAACCATTCTTTATCTCTATATAAATAATATCTCTCAAGTACTTGTAATACCAAGCTAAATATCACAATACCACACACATGCACAAATGGGTGTTACAAACCTACCATCACAACACACACATTTGATCTACTAGTCTTTACTTCCAGCCTTACAAAGGAGAAATACAAATCATGCAGAGAAGAAAAGAACCCAAATGCAATGCTCACACACCATCCAAGCCAATTGGACATTCAATCAAGCATGCAAGCATGAAGAGATCCAAACATAAGAATTTTGGCAAAACTCTCCATGCTTTTGGTGGAAATAAACTTCAGATCATACTTGCTTTGTCCACAAGCTGACTTAAATTGTTCTCCAAGTTGTATACAATCTATACTCCAAATGTACATCCATTTTGTACTCCAAGTAGGGAAATTTAGTGCCTTTTTTATGGGTAAATCTTTGAAAGACTCAAATTAGAATAAATTTTTGTCCACAACTCTAATTTGGATGTTCCAAGACTCAATGGAAAGCCTAGGAGATAAGCTTTCCAATGATATAAGAAGGTCTAAATCAAACTACTATACTAACCCTTGACAAGATCTCAAACTTGGCCAAATTTCTATAGTTTCAACATTAATTTCAAAATCTATAATTGAAGGATTGCTCTTGATTTTTGGCAGAATTTTGTCAGATTTCTAGCTCAAAAGTACACATAATCCTCACCAAGACTTGAACAACCTAAACTCTTTAATTATAGTCACAAAGGGAAGAATTGACATTCAATTATGATTAGAGGTAGAAATATTCTAGTGAGCTTATGTAATATCCCAAGGATAGTAGGAACCTCAAGAGAAACATAGGAGAATAAAAAAAAGTTTCACTAAATACTTTGATGCCCCAAAGGAGCACCTTGTCTTTATTATATAGCAAGGAGTATCCACTCAAAGGAAGCTCCACCCTTCGATCAGATACATGGATTGGTGATATGTTAGTGAGCTCCACCCTTAGATTAGTTGCATGGATGGATGACATGTTGGTTCTTGTCCTATTTGGTTGGTCAACAAGTTTGATCAAAGGAAATCTTTAGAGAATCTTCTTATAGGAGGCTCAAATCACATGGGTGAGGCACCATTAGAAAGCTCTTGACAATACAAATAATGGGAAGAGAAGGAAACCTTTTCACTTGGAGGGGAGATCTAGTCATTTTTTAGGCATAATTCATCAGTTTAGGCCTTCAAACTCCCTTATGTGACCTAATGTCAAGGAAAAAAAAGTGATGATGCCTTAAGGGTAAGGTTTGGGGTTGAGGAGATTGCAATCTGCTTGGCTACGGCTTAGGCCCTAATGATATACTCTTCCTAGAGGGCTACCCAATAGCCTCTCAAGAACTTATGAATCCTAGAGGCCATCTCTTGATGTCTTGACGCACCTCCATGGGCTGGAAGGAGTAATGTCCATTGGGGAAAAAGGCCAATAATGTCTGAGTGGAAACATCTTGCCTATGGTCATTAGCCAAAATAGCACATAGTAGGAGGGAGAGTTGGATCCAAAGAGAAGACATAAAGGCAAAGAGAAGACATAAAGGCATAGGGATCTTTGTATACATCCATTTACTTGGAAAATCTAGTAGGAATGCTTGGATAGGGTCCAAAGAGTGTAACCAAGAGTATGAGTTGGAGGAACATGTAGAGATATGACTAGAGTATGGATGGATCTGGGAGTAGGAATAGTAGTGACCTCTGCTTGCATACACAAACAATGAGATCTCCCTCTATGTTGTGCAAGACCAATCCCTACCCAAGGACAATCAAGACAAGACTATGTGAGATGTTGATGGGGTGGGATATAAGGATGTGCTAAGGACCCAAGTGGAGGAGGATGATCCATTGGAGATGGTGGGGCAATAGGTGTGTGAAGAGGATCCAAGGTAGAAGGAGGGAGTGGAATGCACATGACATGAGGAAGAGGGATAGGTGGGACTACTGGTGGGGCATCTTCCATGGAAGAGTTCCTTGTAGGATGCTCCATTGGGATAAGAGAAGGACATGACCTAGGAATTGAAGAGAATTCATCTACATACATCTCCACAACTGTGTTTGTATGCTGAAAGAGGCAACATAAGGGTCTACTCCCTGATTGCACATATGGAATGTGAGGTGCCATATGAAGAGTGATGCCTAAGGGAGTCTCTTATGGCCCTATGCCAAAGAACAAAATGGAGGCATCGGGAAACGAAAGACTTAAAGGGTATATACATAGAAAATGCCATGACAAAAAAGTAAGACATAGTAGCCAAATGCTATGTGTCCCAACCCAAGAGAGAAAGACAAGAAAGGGCAAAATTGAGAATAGCACAACCAAAAACCAAAAAGGAAAGATAGGAACAAATAGATAGGAGGTGAGAAAGAGGCCTATTTGTGATTCAAAATGGATTCTTTGCCGCCTCCAATATCAATTCTGTGTCTAGAAGATGATGCTTCTTAACCCAATCGCTGCAATATCTTGGAATCCACAAAGGTCTCTAGCAACTCTCTAATGAAGGTTGGGAAGGATCCACTCACATGCTTGCTGGAACCGGCCCTATGGAAGTAGGTGGGTTAAGTGAACACCCTCTGATCAGCTGTTGTCAATCATGTGTCAAAAGCATGATTGACACACCAATTCCAAAACCATACCCCCTGGGTTAGAACTTAATTAGTTCTCAATCATTAGTCCACTAAATCCCCATGTAAATAGCTCCATTGACCTCTCTCCCAAATTCTTTGTCCTTTGTATGCCAGTGCTGCCTTTGTACACAAGCGTACTTGAGTAGACCCTGTGTTGTACCGTGATGTCTTGCACTGAAATTCGCGCTCATGCTCCGGCTGCATTCGGGCGTGCTGATGCTAATTCCAATTCCTCTTGCTAATCTTGATTTCTCTCTACAATATACTATTGTCCCATGTTCCTGGCGACTGCCTATGCTTCTGGTAAATTCTCACACTTGTATGCTCTTGGTGACTTGTTACCCTAATTTAAGCATGTGACTGCCATAGCATATGGATCTGAATCAAGTTAATACTTCGTATATTACTCTTACCATGCTCCGCACAGTAATTGTTTTCAACTTGACCAGAGTATGAATCTTCCGTTACTGACCGTCGATGGTTAACCTATTTGCAACATGTTTGGCTACGTACAGCCAACTCGGGCTGCTTATAGCTGTGCACTACCCGTACAGCGTTCCAAATAATAGAATGTCTTTTGCCAGTTGTATTAGGAATCCAATTCGCCCGTCATGTAGTTAGATAATACACTTTTTATAATGGCCTCACATAATTTCATACGCGGAATTGTTTTGTGAATTTTGTAACTTTCAGACTCAGATCTGTAACTCAGATCATAAAACTTTTCTGTTACTATATTCAACTTTTTGAAAGATTCTAGTATATTAATTTATGAGGTTTTATATAAATTTATTTATAGTTTGACTTAAAAGTCTATTAACGACCTCTTCTAAACAAACATTGAATGGTTCATGAGAGAAAGATTTCTCTGGTGTCGGAAGATAAGTTCAGTATTTGAATAGTCCAACTGGTGATATTTGTTTTCTAGTTCAACCGACCAGAAGTAGCTGAATGACGACAGTTTCGCGACACAACCTTTTACCATTTCGCATATATGAGATCGTTGATACGAAGAAAAGAAAGAGGATAGTAGGTACGAGAAAATTGAAGAAATGTGAACCCACACATAGATATCAACTTTGGATCTTCGTTCGTCATCGGTTTTCTTGGATGAAACAAGAGCCAAACTCGTGTTCGCCCGTGATCGGCTAGCTGGATTTCTGTCATAATTCAAGCAACAAAAAGGAAAAGAACTTTGCATTTGGTGTTTCAAAGACTGAAATATAATAACGAGACTTTGATATAAACGTGTTTCACACATATTTCGACTCTGACGCAAGCTCTCAAATGATCTAAAGGCTACTAGACCTCACGCGCACTACAAGCAGTATCCCACATTCTCCGTTTCTTCTTCTGAGTACTTATTCGACTTTATAATGTGTTTAATTTTTTGTCTTCCCATTCTCTGAGTTTCAAGGGTGACATTCAACTCTTCTTTGAGATGCAGGGCCTACTTTCTGCAACGCTTGTCCATGCCACGTGCATACTTAGTGGTCCTGATAAACAAGAAAGCACGTGTAACCCATGATTGATGATCGAGTCATTTATATCTTTCAATCACCATCGTCCTCTGAACTATATATATAAATAAAATTCCTACATTGCATATGAGATATTTCTGACAACCAAAAGTACGGAATCTGAGGGATAGGTAGGATCTGATTTCTTCCGTGCTAAATGGGCCAGCAAAACTATGCTGTACGCTAATTCCAACTCCAAGCAAATAGAACCAAACTTGAGAACAATAATGTGGTTAACAAGGATGACACACTTAAATAACAAAAACAATCATTACAAGAACATGTTCAAACTTTGGAACCATGGAATCACCATTGAAGGAGCATGTTAGAAATTTGATATCTGAATTTCAATTTCATGTCTGTTGCAGACACATGGCATGTTTTGGCACCCTTCTTACTTTCACATGAGTTATGACAAATTTGATTTACTCAAAAGTCTTGCCAAATCCCTCTCATAACCTCTCCTAATTTAGTCCATAATAGTTTCCAACCCCTATAACAAAAGTTTACATACCTTTTCTTATTTTTGTGATTTTTCTTTATGGGTCTTGAACAATATTTTACATGAAACACCAATATAAAACTTGCATGAATTCCATTTTAAAACCCCCTTTGGAACCAAAGTAAAAAATAATACTCCGAAATCTTGCATGTTTTGATAATTGTATGCTCCATGAAAATTTGATAAACCTAAAACTTTTGTGGAAATCCTTATTGTAGCTTTTAAAGTTGAAATCAAAATTTTGTGCTATTTACTTGCAATATTTTGACTTAAATTTCACATTTTTTGTTTTTTTTCCATCATAAAAGCATTGTACCCATAAAATATTCATATTATCATGTACTTGTAGTGGCTTCCTATACTCCAGGTTTGAAAAAGAATATTAATCCTTTCTAGGAAAAAATGCCCTACATATTAGCTCCTTAAGATGAGATATGATGCTTACAAATAACATGAAAAATACCTTTCAATGCTTGCAAGAATCTTTGGGGTCTAATTTCATGATGTGCCCATGCTAAATATGTTGCTAACACATAAATTTACTTATGATCAGAACTTGTAGAAGCATATTGCCACCTTGGCAAGGTAAAAGTGGCCAAGTAATATACCCTTAAAGAAAAGAAAAGGCAACAAAAGGTACCAAGAAGTGAAAAATGGAAAATAAGCACAAAGGCTTAATGAAAAAGAGCCAAACCCTATGCTCTACTACAACCTCAAAGAAAAACAAGGTGAAAGAGACATAGTAATCTTATATGTTTGAACTGAGTGATGAGTGATATAGGTCCTTTAATGGTATATATGGTAAATAGAGGGAGTAGGTCTTAAGTATGATGGGTGTTGATAAAGTATCACAAGCTAATATTCTAAAACCTATTATGATGGGAAAGTTTAATCTTTAGTCACCATTCTAAATCTTTGGTGAAGAGATACTAACCACACTTGTAGACTTTTGTCTTCATATATATATATATATATATATATATATATATATATATATATATATATATATATATATATATATATATATTGGAGCAGGACTTGTATCACATAGACCATTCTATGTGAACTTTGGTATTTCCACTCTCATTTTTCACTTTGTAATATGGTATTAGAGTGGAAAAAATATTTTGTGAGAGCCTTTTAAGTTCAAATAAGAGTGTCTTGATTATTAAGTGATTGATACTATCAGTTTATATTATGAGTACTAAACTCAATACTTATGGTGGCATTATAGGTGAGGCCTTGACAAAGAAAAATTCAAATTGGTAAGAGGATCTCAAATTTTATGTGATGACTTTATCAATTTATATTATAAGTACTTAAGTTGATACTTATGGTGGCATCATGGGTGCCTTGACAAAGGATAATCATTAAATATGGAAATACAAAATGTGTACTTTCTTGAAGGGCAAATTTTTTTTTGATTTTGTCACATGGGTTGAAACTTGTCTAGTTGGTGCTCCTTCAAATCTTCATGTATGTGCTTTGAAGAAGTGTGCTAATCAAGTTATGCACTATCCTTCTTTGTGTGTTTCACTATCACTATTTGGTTACATATAAGGTGTTGATACTCCTAAGGAGGTTTGATACATTGGAATTCTTTTTAAGATTTCAACAAATACAAGAAAGCATCAATTGAAGCAACAATTTATGGAGGTTAAAATAGACAATTAAGCATTACCAATGATATTTATCACATCAGTGGCTTGATTGAATAGTTGAATAACATCAGGTTGAAGATGATGAACTAATTCTTCATGCTACTTAAGGTCTACCAAAGTAGTATAAACCTTTTGAGACATTTATAGCCATTAGAGATACTTATCTTCTATTTGACAAGCTAGACCCAATCTAAGTCTCTTAAGAGATACAACTGCAAGGTGGTGATATGGTATTTCCTCTCAAGATTGGGTGCTATTTGCTAGGAGAGGTCAAGCAATAAGCAAAGGATGTGGAAGTTCATTTTGTGGAGGTGTTGTTAGTAGAAGTCAATCCTCACAAAGACATTACATAGTACAAGGCAAGTCCATGATGAACAGGTTCTGCAATTATTGTAAATCAAGTTCTACCAATCCTCACAAGACATTACATAGTATAAGGCAAGTCTACTAAAGATAGGTTCTACATTTATTGTAAATCAAAAACTCATTATGAGAAGACTTGTTTTAAGAAGCAAGCTGATATTTGAATAGGTAAACTCCCTCAAGAGAACTATATAGAGAAGGATTCTTACTCCATCTACTAAGGATCATCTACTACTGATGACTTATATTTTGCATTGATGACAAAGAGTAAAGAAGAGTTGTTCACAAACTTTGGATGCTTAGTGTAGATGACACATTTAGCTAGTATATTCCGTTCCAAAGAACCATTACCTTTTGTGAATAGGGTAATGATACTAAAAATACTATTACTCATATGGGTCCTATACCATTCTTATCTCCACAAGTGAATTTGAGTGGTTTAGGAGAAGTCCGTCATGTGCCTACAAGAACTTACAAGAACCATGCCAAATTACTGAGAAGGGTTTTTAGGTTATATTTAACCAAGATGGTGTGTTTTTCAACAAGTATGAGAAATGTATTATCCCCATAGGCTGAAAAATGGATATAAAAGAGGGAGGATGTAAAATTTAGGCATCAAGATCACCACTACTGCAATCATAATGCTATATTTATCTATGGCTTAATTTCTTTCAAATAATGAAATGTGGCATAAAAGAGTAGGTCACATGAACCAACAAACTTAAAGGTGTTACCTACCTCAGATTTGGTTATGAGTCTTCCAATTTTTCTGATCCTTTGCCTATAGGAATTTTTGAGGCTTATGAATTTGGTAAGCAGGTTAGATAGCCTACTAAGTATCATGATATAAGGGCTACTTAGGTTCTAGAATTGATCCACACTAATGTATGGACTGCTTCAAAAAAGATTTTGACAGGTTCTAAATATTTTGTCTCATTTATTGATGCCATTTCAAGATATCTGGGTCTACTTTTTGAAAGCAAAATCAGATCTACTTTTGGTTTTCCAAATATTCAAGATACTTGTGGAGAAGCATATGTGGTAATTGAGGAGAAGAGTTTCTTGCAAATGATTTTGATGATTTTATACATGTGCAAGGCATCAAGCATGAAGTCACTTGTAACTACACACCTCAAAAAAATTGAGTTGTTGAGTAGAAGAACAAACATATTGCAGAAGTTGCAAGAGCCATGCTCAACAAGAAGGTAATACCAAATGCTATTGGTCAGAAGTAGTTTATTGTGCAAATTACTTGATGAATCAATCTGCTACTGAAGGAGCGCATTAAATGACACCCTTTCAAGCTCTTACATGCAAGAAGGTTTACCAAATATGAAGGCTTTTTGTTGTGTTTCCTTTGTTCATGACCTTGATGAGAAGAGGTAAAAGCTAGATCCAAAGCACAAAAATGTCTTTCTTGGATATATCTTTAGTTCAAAAGGACATAGGTGTTATGGTCCTGATTTTAATAATTTGGTTATCCATAGAGATGTTGTATATGAGGATTTAAAGATATTGGTATCATGCTACTACAAGTTGCACATCTGATTTACCACTTTTGGTTCCCTCTACCTCTTTACTTGGTTAGCAATATGTTTGTTCTATAGGCTAGTATTTCAAGTGCCAATGGTGTTTCTAGTGAGTACTCTTGTTCTCATCTATTTATAAATTCTTGACTATTGAGAAGACTTCAATCCAAGTTTCTCAACCTATAGGAAATTTATTTCCTTTTTTTTCCTAATATTTATAATCCTTTATAAGAATAGATGGTTAGTCAACCACATAGTTCAAAAATCCAAGTCATTTAGATGAGGCTACAAGTAGTACTTCTCAACCTGACCCAATGCCTAAGCAAAGGACCAATACATGGTCAAATATCTAGTTAGACATTTTCAAGTCGAAGTGTTTTTACCTCACACCATGCATATATGGTAAAGGCTATCCAAGAACAAGAACCAAATTTTCTTCATGAAGTGATGCATCATGCAGATTGGGTGCAAGTCATGGAGTTTGAAGTTGCAACACTACATCATGGGAGTTGGTGGATTTACCTCTAGGTAAGAGGGGGGGGGGCATTTGTTGTATGTGGAATTTTAATATCAAGGGAAATTCTGATGGTTTTGTGAGTAGGTAGAAGGCAAGACTCATGGAAAAGGGATATTCATTGCAATATGGAATTGATTTTGATGAGACATTAAGCCTTGTTGCCAAGATGCCATCAATATTTACTCTCTCAACATTGGCTACTTTAAATAAGTGGAAGCTCTATCAAATGCACTATAACAATATTGTTTTCAAGGGAAATTTTTGAGGAGGAGGTCTATATGATCCAACCACTTGGATCTTCATGTCCAAGTGGTTGGACTGCATCTAAGGTCTTGTCTAGTCCAATGTGACTTACAATAGCAAATTCATGACATTCTACTAGGATGGTGGTTCTTATGTTTGTGGCATTCAAGATCCATAACTTGCCATAATGAAAGATGAGTCCTTGGGTATTGGTTACACCCTTGGATGATTGAGCTCCTACAATCTATGGGTCAGTTTTCATTCCAGTAAGAATCCTTGGCCAGAATTCTAGGTTCATCTTGACCTCTACCATCAGATGGTTTTCCATAGGCATCTGAGTGAATGCATATAAAAGTTGCTTCATTCCTTCCATTTATGTGATCATCATGTAAAACCATTGTCTCCACTTTGCACATCAAATCTATCAATGAGATAGATCTTTCTGTGTCTCAAGCTAGAATAGAGGTTTCTGATCTATCTCCACTACAAATACCTTCTTGCCAAGATTGTGCTTCCAATGTTGGTTGCAAGGACAATGGCCAACTCTTCTTGTTTGGTAGTGTTATAGTTGCATTCTATCAATAATAGCTTTCAAGAGAAATATACAATTGGGTGCCATCCATCATTCCATTCTTGTTGTAGGACTGCTCCTATTGCAATGCCTTATGCATAAATAGCCAACTTGATTGGATGTTTTGGGTTATACCATTTCAAGATTGGTGCATGTAATAATGTATCTTTCAATTCTTGAAAGGCTAATTCTTGTGCAATTCCCCATATCCACTTCTTCTCCTTGCTAAGTATGTTGTTAGAGTTTGTGTGACCTTGGAGCAGTTCTTGACAAATCAACAATAGAACCTTGTCAATCCCAAGAAACTCTTGAGTTGAGTCTGATCTTTTGGAGCATCCCATTTTGAAATGACCTCTAATTTATCTATTAATACTTAGATACCTTTTGCACTTACTCTATGCCCCAAGTAGTCTCCTTTAGACCTGCCAAACTTGCACTTTGAGATTTTGGCATACAATTGATTCTATCACAAAAAAAATTGGAGGACTTCTTGCAATTATTGCTTGTGCTCCATCATCATCCTATTATAGACTAAGATGTCATCTAGGAAAATGATAAAAAATATCCAAGTATAGAAAAAAAATGTTATTCATCAAACTCATGAAAGTGGTTGGTGCATTGATGAGGCCAAACAACATCATTAAGTACTCAAAGTGACCATACTTTAATTGAAATGCAATTTTGTATACGTCTTCCTTTGAAATCTTGATTTGGTTGTAACCACTTCATAGATCAAGTTTGATGAAGTATATTTCTCTATTGAGTTGATCAAATAGGTCATCTATGTGGGTTAATGGATATTTTTTCTTCACCATTTGTTGGTTTAGGCCTTGATAATCAATGCATATGTGCATTGTACCATCCTTCTTCTTCACAAACAAGATAGGAGCCCTATATGGTGATATGTTGGATTGGTAAACCCTTTTTGTAGCATCATCTCCATTTGAGCCTTACATTCCTCTAACTCATGAAATGATTGTCCATATGGAGCCTTACAAGGAGGTATCTTCCTTGGAAGTATCTTGATTTTATGATCTACTCTCCTTTTTGGTGGTAATCTTGAGAGTAAATCATCCAAAAAGACATCTTGAAACTCATTGACCATATCTTTCAAATTCTAAAGAATTTGTCCATTGAGTTGTGCACTCTAGAATTCTTTTATTAGACCCATGAATCATCCTTCAGGTTTATTGATAGTTGTTGTCCTTATGATATAGAGAGGAAATTCTTGCCTTTGTGATCTTTCTTTAATCCCGATGATCTTCCATTGGCTAGTTCTCACTATTTTCTTTCTCTAATTGACCATGGGGTTATAATGCTCCATCCATGGCATGCCTAAGACCACATCATAATGAGCTAATTGTATCACTTGCTACACACTTCCTTCCTAATACTTTCTTATAGAGAGTGTTACTCAATCTTCTTTATATGATGATGAGGTAATCCTACTTCTTCATTCTCATCTTTCTCTAGTTCCATCCCCAACATTATTGCAGTAGGGCAAGGCAAGAAATTCTCTATTACTCTAGGTCTATCAATACTCTCACTTGATTGCCTTTTAGGACTCCATTTATGACAATCAATTGTGCCTTTGTCTTCCTCAACCTTTGCACACTCATCCTCTTCTTCTCCTTGCTTTTACTCTTTTCCATTGAGCCAATAAGATTGTGAAGTACATTTATTGGTAATCTTCATTTTCTAATGTGATTTCAACATTCTCTTCTTCAGTTTGTCTCTCCATGTTGTTCAAAGGTCACTTGTATGGAGGTTGAGGATCTCTAGGAAGACAAGCATGATAATTGATGGTTATGTGCCTAACTCAACCACAATTATAATAATGTTGTTGTTTTGTGAGCCGGCCTGTCTCTCACTCAGGATGAACCTCTGATGGCTATTATGGTAGCACACCATGGACAAAGAAGGGAAGGAACCTCAACTCCATCATACTCCTCCAAGGCTAACACTCCAAGACTCAAGACATTGTTCACTAGAGAACTCAATGAGAGAGACATACTTGCAAATGAAAGGATGATGAGTACCTCTTCATCCCTTGTTTATATACTTGTGAAATAGTTACGCACTAAAGTTACTATTTACCAAAGTAACTCAAGTTACTAGGCTAAAAGTCACGTAAAGTAAAAAAGTAAAAAAGAATATCCATCCACATGGGCAAATTCCACTAAGCATGTGATCTTATCTTGACCCAACAACTAAGTCAAGGATTCCTTCACATGGGCTATCCTTGGATTATAGAAGAATCCAAAACAAAGAGGCTTGTAGGCCCAAGAGTTCTCAACTCTTTCCTCAAATCCAAACACCTAGGAATAATACCAAGTCAACACACTAGAATCCAAAATAGTGGTGCTCATCTTTTCCACTTCCTCTAAAGTAAGGTCCCCTCTATCTTAGCTATGACTAACTTTAGCTAATCAAACTAATGTAGAACCATCCTTTATCTATATAAATAATATCTCTCAAGTACTTGTTATACTAAGCTAAATATCACAATACCACACACATGCACAAATGGGTGTTATAGTTCTACTCAAGCCCCTTCTCCTTGTGGGACTCCATGTCTCCTTCCTTTGACTCATCTTTGTTCTCCTTGGAGTGCTTGTGCTCCTCAATCTTAGAACCAAATGTTGCCCTATTCCAAGGCTACCAAAATGGGGTGCCTAAGCTTGATAGTGTTGCATCAGGACTACCCTTCATCTCCTCCAAGTACTATCCTTTGAGTGCAAGAAATGGCTTAAAATAGGGCAAGAATTTTGTACCATTACTTCCTTTAACCCCTTGTTGAAATTTTCAAGAGGTTTTCTTCACTCATATTGCTTATCACAAATCAAGAAATGCATCCATGTACTCTTGTATGTTGTTCTTCTACTTCAACTCCCAAAGACAGATTTGGGCCATCAGCACAAAATCCACATATTGGAAATTCTTTAGCAGCCCTTCTTACATTTCCATCCAAGTGATCTTTCCTCCTTTTGCCAACATTGATAGTTCCCAAGCATCATACCATTTGAGGGCTTTATTGGTCAAGTACTCATATGCAAACATGCTTGTGGAATGATTAGTGATCTCAATTATAAATAATCAAAAGTATTGATTCATTCTTGAAATCTAGTTTTCCACTTCTCCCATGGAATAATATCCCTTGTAAGGCTTGATGTTGCACATCTTCTTCATCCATAATAACAACATTGCTTCATTGTTGATCGGGGTTGGTGTCATTGGCATGAGTGACTCTCTAGGAACTTTGGCCATTGATGTTTGGTTTTGGGATGGTTTCCCTTCTTGCATTACTTAGTTGTTCTTAAAGGTATGTACTTGACTTTTCAATTCATTTTTTATCATCTTGATCTCCCAAAACTTGTCCAACATCCCCTGCATTCCTTGTATCACATCCTACAGTTGTGGCTCCATGATTCATACCCACAAAAAAAATTCAATCACTACTTCCTACTTCAATAGAGGGTTAATATGATCACTTTGGAGAGAATATGAACTATTAGGACTACCATTGGAACCTCAAAGGCTATCAAGTCATTGATAATATTCCTCACCAAAATTGTGGACTATGAAATCCCTAAACATCACTTTTGGTCTAGTCACATAATAGACTCACATGTTGAAAGGGAGAAGATTTGGTTTATTCAGATCCATTGCATCACAACAGAATATAGATTTTCAAATCCCACTCTTGATCCTATATCACCACATGTAAAATCATTAGGTCGGGCAAATTCATCATTATGTCCATGAACTCTACTCCAAAATGATAAACAAGATATATTCTCACTTGCTTGTGCTGAATGTATATAATCTTCATGTGGAATGGATTCAAAAATAGAAAGTAGAGTGCAAGAAATTGTCCTCTAGGTGCTTCTATCCCATCCTCTCTCTAAAACACCCCTAATCTATCATTTACACTATATTTTCTCCCCTCAAAATTACTCAATCTCAATAGCCCGTGTTCCTCCAAAAAAGGTTATCCACTCTCTTGGATTGAAAAACTTGCTTTGATACCATTATTATATTCCAAGGATAGGAGAACCCCCAAGAGAAACACAAGAGAAGAAACACAAAGCTTCAACAATCAATACTCTAATGCTCCAAAGGAACACATTTTTTTATTACATAGCAAAGAGGATCCCCTCAAAGGAAGCTCCACCCTTGGATCAGATATATGGATTGGTGATATGTTAGTAAGCTCCACTTAGATCAGTTGCATGCATTGGGGACATGTTGGTCCTTGTCCTATCTGGTTGATCAAACAAGTTTGACCGGAGGAAATCTTTAGGGAATCTTCTTGTAGGAAGTTCAGAATTGCATGGTTGAGGTACTGTTGGAAAGCTCTCAATGAGAAAAATAGTGGGGGGGGAAAGGCCAACCTTTTCCCTTGGTGAGGAGAAAAGCTATCTATTTTTTTGGCCTCCAAAATTAGCTCTAAAGTTTTGAGGGTGTTTTTGGCTCCTACCCTATTAGTAGAAGTACTCTTTTGGTGACACCTTTATCTGATCTACTTAGTCCTGTAACACCCATTTGTGCATGTGTGTAGTATTGTGATATTTAGCTTGGTATTACAAGTACTTAAGAGATATTATTTATATAGAGATAAAGGATGGTTCTATATTAGTCATGGTTAGCTAAAGTTAGTCATAGCTAAGATAGAGGGGACCTTACTGTAGAGGAAGTAGAAAAGATAAGCACCACTATTTTGGATTTTAGTGTGTTGACTTGGTATTATTCCTAGGTGTTTGGCTTTGAGGAAAGAGTTGAGAACTCTTGGGCCCGCAAGCCTTTTTGTTTTGGATTCTTCTTTAGTCCAAGGATAGCCCATGTGAAGGAATCCTTAACTTAGTGGTTGGGTCAAGATAAGACCACATGCTTAGTGGAATATGCCCATGTGAATGGATATTCCTTTCTACTTTTTGACTTTACTTGACTTTTAGTCTAGTAACTTGAGTTACTTTGGTAAATAGTAACTTTGGTACGTAACTATTTCACAAGTATATAAACAAGGGGTGAGGAGGTACTCATCATCCTTTCATTTGCAACTATCTCTCTCTCATTGAGTTCTCTAGTGAGCAATGTCTTGAGTCTTGGAGTGTTAGCCTTGGAGGAGTATGATGGAGTTGGGGTTCCTTGCCTTCTTAGTCCATGGTGCGCTACCATAATAGCCATCAGAGGTTCATCCTAAGTGAGAGACAGGCCGGCTCACAGTCCATCATATATAACATCCTTCTAGATATTACCAAGCCAATTTCCATCTCTATAGATATGTCTAGCTATTGATATTACATTATGTTATTAGACTAGTGAGTCAATTTGTACAAGCACCAAGGAAACCCCATCTTGACACAATTCAAAAGATTTTACATAATATGAATTTTAAAATTCAATTTGGTCTTCACTATTCACTCAATTGGTAGGGTAATAATTATAAAAGCTTTTACTAGTGATGATTGGGCAAGAAGTGCTCAAGATAGAAGTTCAACATCAAGTTACATTTTTAACTTTGGAAGTTTTGCAATTAGTTGGTCATCAAAGAAAAAACCTCTTGTTTTTTTATCATTAATAGAAGTAAAATATAGGGGTGCCACTACTGCTATGGATGAATCAACCTGGGTTTAGTCCTTATTACAAGAGATAGGATATATATTTCATGATCCTATTATCTTATATAGAAAACATCAATAATATTAAACTTGCTTGTAATCCAATGTTTCATGCCAAGAACAAACATATTGAGGTCCATTATCAATTCATTAAAGAGAAAATATTGGTTGGAGAAATAAATTTAGGAGGAGAGTCTACTTTTGTTCATAATGCCATTTGAAATATAGTAGCATAGATTCAACTTATGTTCATAATGTCATAAATGATGTCCTTATTTATGTAAGTCCATTGGCCTAGTAGCCCTAATAGTGCTAGTTATGGTAAACCCAAATGCAACTAGAGTTCCATAGTAAAATCCTTGTTCATTAAGCAATAGTCCTAGGATATGAAGTAAAAGTCTTCAATCAAAGGGGAGGAAAGAAGCCAAATTTTGGAGGCTTTTCCTCATAAGAGAGAATTGTAGCTCTATCAAGTAAAGTCATTTAAGTAAGGATACTAGAAAGTATGTGAGTTTGCATATGTTCACTAAGATTTTATCTTCCTAGAGTCTAATAATACAAAGCACATAAGAGTAGGTAGTAATATTTATGTAGGGCTTGGTAATAGGTTGCATGCCAAACAAACATATGATTAGAAACTATGAGTGCCTAAATCAACTGTTATGATATGTGCTAAAAAAGAAGGCAACCATGGTGTAAGGATTTATCTACTTGTAAAAGATCTGCCATTAGGACCCATGCTCTTAAATAAATTATTAATGCAATAGGAGAACACAACCTCCTTTACCTATAGGAAGAGCTATGTATAGCCCATAGCACTTATTTGATAAATGTAGGTGCATGCATGGTCCTAATAGACTAGAGAAATTATGGTGTATGGTATTTTCAAATGTACATAGATGTGGTAGGAGTAAGTATGTGGGTGAATAAATACATGCTAGATAAGAGGCTCTAAAGACATAACATCTTGTCAAAATGGAATAGATCACTTGTGTGTTCCTCAACCAAGTGAGTAAATAAGTGTGGGCTGTTGTAGATTGAACCAAAGTCTCTAAGATAAACAAGCTACAAACATCAAGCTCTCCTAGAAGAGAGCCCAAAATCCTCAAGCTTATTATGAGAAATTGGAATCTTGGTAGGAAATTAAAGGGAATGAGGATTGTCATGGACTCCAAACCTTGCATTTTGATTGGTAAATCCAAGGTCTTTAGGCAAAGTGTAAGAGCAAACAAGGCTCCAAGTACATAATCCAAAGACCAAATATATGGGTGTAATCTAAGATTGATAGAAAGAGACATATTAGAAAGACAACTATAACTTCCCAAAAAGTTGTGAAGTGCGTTATGGCATGTAGAAGCCCTCTTAGGGGATCTCTTGGCATGTGCTCTTGACAGATGCTAGTTACATGAACTCCCCTATGGTAGTATGGAGGCTATAAAAAAATATCTCTAAGATGGTTGTTCATACATTTCTGTAAAGTTAGAATTTGTCTTTTTTTTCTTTTTTCTTGTAAAGTTAAGTGAAGATATTTCTATATTTGTAGGAAGAAACATCTTTTTTGTGTATTCATTAGTATTCATTGGATCCATCTTTATATATGTTGAGATACAAAAATTGAGTTATCTGGATTCACAAGGTACAAAGAAGACAATATGAAAAAAGAGGTACAAGTATAAAGAGCTACATGGAACAAAGAAGAAGGGTGCAAAGATTCTTTACCCCAAGATTTCAAAATCCAAGGACCATATGAAAATTTGAATGTCACTCCCACATAAGCAAAGAAATACTAGCAAGGACCATTAGCATCATCAAAGAGTTCTTAATTGAGGGTAAAAATTGTGCATCTATTGAAGATTGTTGCTGAAAGAGCTTTTGCTATAAAATTAAGTGTTGACTAAGTAATTTCACTTTTTGCCAAAATTTTCTACAAGTAATCCAAAGAGTTAAGTTCAAATCTTTGGATTTAGGCCTTCTTTGTGTGTGTAGTTCTTTGTTAGTATCAAGATGGTGAGAGCACACAGCGTAATAAGAAAAGCTCCAACAATTATCCTTTGCTAACCAATGGTGGATAAGTAGGATATGCATGTAAGGAGCAAGCTACTTTGGAATTAGCATCTAACTTTCTTGCTCTTGAATTGTAGCCTAAGAATTTCCCAAAAGATGAGAGTACACAACACAAAGAACCAAGGAATCTTTGAGGCAATCCAAAGACATGAACTGAATTGCACAAGAAGATTGTACTCAGCCTTGATGTAGAATCTTCAAATGCATGACATTCAATACAAAGTTTGGTGAAATTGGGGAGGAAATAAATAGAAAATGGCAAAATCCTCTAACAAATAAAGATCAAAGAGTAGTGGAGGAAGGAAGCAAGCTCTAAGGACCCTTCAAGGAGACTTGTTATGGCCTCTTTGATGCACTTATTCCAACAAAAATGGACCACCTATTTAACAATAACCAAGCAATCTGCAAATATATCTACCAGAGAGTGCATATCAATTGGAGCAACATTTTCTATTAACATATTCAAGTGATGGTCAAGGAGCTAGGAGAAGGAAGAGGAGCTACCTACCTTGCTCCATTTTCCATATGATTCTACATGGGGTTGAACATGCTAACTATTGAAGAAAGGAAGCAACTTCGTAACCCTTTCATTTTGAAGAATACTCTGCTACTCAATTAGAGGCAATGACTCTCACAAGGGCCATTCAAGAGGCAGTGTAGAATGTGCCAAGATCAGTATATTTGTAGGAGGTACACAAGGAAAAAATCTCCATAAAGCAAAAGAGGTCTACTCTAGTAAGAGCCACCCAAACCACCAAGAGTCCATGAAGAAATTCACATGTGGTGGGTACATCCTTCAAAAGAAGACAAAGCCAAAGATAAAGAAGAAGGTAAGTAAGAGGTGGAGGAGCTCATCCTTATAGGATACAAAGATAGAATTTGGGAGGAAACACAATAACAAAGATGTGGAGTATGCACTCCCAAAGAATGAAGATCAAGCAAAAGGAGCTACCTTGTTGAAGACCAAGAAGATCTTTCAGCCAAAGATTTTGCAACATTGGTACAACCTGACTCATCCTTAAAAATAGAACTGCATGGTGCCAAAGGAGAAGGAGAAGAAGAAGATGTTGAAATTTAACAAGAAGAAACCCCAATAGAGTCCACTACAAAGACAAAGGTGTTGTTCAATAAAACAAGTAATGAATGCATTAGATGGATTAGCCTTTGTATTAGGCTCCATTTATCTTATGCTAAAATACCTACATATGATCATACTCTTGTACAAGGAAGGTTGGCCTGAAGTAGTTTCTTATGCCTCCTTGGAAAAGATGGTGCATACAAATGAGTATGCATATAAGACAAAGAATGATCCTTTGAAGGATGAGATGTAGGAGAACAAAAACATATACAAAGAGTAAAGCAAAGGCAACAACTTATTGCAAGAGAATCAAGAATTGTAATAATATGGAGTTAGTAGATGAGTTAGTATAGGTTAATGATTTGTAAAATAAGCCAAATATAGCTAGGAATTCTTGGTAGAAAGTTCAAGAAGCATCTAGCAAGACTTGGTGGGAAGCTCCTAAGTACCTTCCAAGGATTGGGTAACTTGTACACCAAGTGAATGGCTAGCTTAGCTTGTATGCCAAATAGAAAACTTTAAGAATAAATTTTCCTTGGAAGTTTATCAACTAGCTTAGCTTGCACTCCAAGAAGATGGCTTCAAGAAGGAATCTTCTCAAGAGCCTTGTATTGCTTCATTATAAAATACCAAAGCCCAAGCTCATGCTAGGCATTTGGAGTTTTCTTTACTTGAGAACTTGAATGTGATCTTCCACGTTGATCTTCCATTCTCTTATTTCTTTCCTTGGTCTTGTACATGAGTATCAAAGCAAGAATGGGATGGATGGAATCTAGGGACCCCCAAATCCATTTCCCAAAACCATTGTGATTTCTATGTCCATGTAATACTAAAGCATAATTCCACACAGTTTTGTGAGCCAGCCTATCTCTCACTTAAAATAAACCTTTGATGGCTATTAAGGTAGCTTACCATGGACTAAGAAAGCAAATAACACAAGCTCCATCACACTCCTCCAAGACTCAAAACATTACTCACTAGAGAACTCAATAAAAAAAGATAGTTGCCAATGAAACAATGATGAATGCCTCCTCACCCCTAGTTTATATACTTGTGAAGTAGTTACATACCAAACTTGTTAATTATCAAAAGAACTCAAGTTACAGGCAAAAAGTCATAAAAGTCATAAGAGAAATATGTTTTGAGGATTATTCTCATTATAAGTCCCTAAGCATGTGTTTTATCTTGACTTAACAATTAAGTAAAATATTTATTCACATGGGCTATCCTTGGACTACAAAAAAATCAAAAGAAAAATGACTTATGGGTCCAAAAAAAATACCCAACTTAAGTTCTCAATTCTTTCCTCAAAGCCAAAAAGTTCAGAATAATATAAATTCAATACATTAGAAATCCAAAATAGTAATGTTCATTCTTTTTACTTCCTCTGACATAAATCACCTCTATGTTGACTATTACTAACTCTAGCTAATCATAACTAATAAAGAAGGTTGGTTAAAATCCATATAAACAATATCCTCAATTACATACAATACCAAACTAAATATTCCAATAGAGCATACATGCACCATTGGGTATTATAGTTCATCATTTTACATTTTGGGTATAATTTTTTGAATACAATCACCTTATCCAATGAACCATTAATCCTTCCAATTGTAACTATTGGGGAATGGTGCATGTGTTACACCTACTTGTTAGCTTATTGCAAGAAGATAACTGCAAGTAGGTAATATGGTAGAGTATTAGTCATGACTAAAATGTCCAAATTTATCATTGCTATATAGTCACAAATTAAGCATCTTACTCAATTGTTGGAAGAGAGTAATCATGATAGTCAATGACAAGAAGAAGTCAAGAGAATAACACTTTGAGAAGAAGAACAACAACTTTTATTTTGAAGCCAAAGGTATTGAATGCAACAATCTACCAAGTGTAATAAAGAATTTTTTGTTTGATTGAAAATATTATTTTTGAAGTTATAAATCTTTTAGATGAACAAGAATAGTTCCCCTTGTCTTCAAACTAAGTAGATAGAATGGCAAAAATATGATGAAAATTTTGTGTAGAGCAAGATCAATGTAGTTTTTTACTCTAATCTCATCATGGAGAGAATTCAAGAGTGAAATAATTAGATGATTCCAAGCTATGAATGTTGCATGAGTAGCATGAGATTGATTGGTAGAATTGAATCAAAATGGTTTTGTGAAGAGCCACTCAATTCAAAATGCAATTATGTAGATTTTAGAGATACTAGAAGATGAGGTCTAGGTTGGCTTATGAAAGGCTTCAAATCATGTTTTAAATCAAAAGTAACCATGGTCAGGCCCAAACACTTAAAAAAAGCAATATAATTGGCTAAGCACTTTGATTCTTTGGTTAACACAAGTTTATCTTGACTTCAACCGTCATATAACTTGCAAATGCACCATAAGTGGATAGATAAGCCATTACTAATGGAGATTGATGCCATCCAAAAAACTATTTGGCACTATAGATAGGGAAATATTATGAAAAAATGGTATTTTCTTCTCTTATTACCAAACAAGACATCATATTGTTGAAAGTCCAACTAGGAATGGGCAACCTCAACCCGTTGTCCAAATGGAGATTTGGGAGCATGATGATCAAGGAAACAAAGAAGATGGGATTTAATGGGATTGAAGGTTTGACCTATGCAAGTTTCATACACTTGTAAGATACAATATCTGATTGTGCCTATAGGATTTTGGTTGATTTGAGAGTTTGAGTATTGCATGTCCATGCAATTAGCAAATGAATTATGTATTCCTATCAAGCTTATATTTGGTAGCAAATTGATGATGGTGGATGGTAGAAAAGGTTTTGCATCTTGTACCTCATATCTTATTACATTTAAGATTGGGAAGGAGTATTTAGAGTATATGAGTTTTGTAGTAACTCCTCTACATTATGATCATTTTAGGTCTCCATTGGCTTGAATATCATAAGGTTCAGTTTGATTGGGCACAATAATAAATTCAAATAAAACATCATGGTAAGAAGTATTGATTAGATTTTCTATCACCTTGGAGGAAGATACTTAAGAGTAATCAGTTCCAAGGTGAGAATTTTATCACTATAGCAATTGTAAAACAAGTTTTGGAGGAAGATACTCTTATTTTTTCCATGTGGATCAAGTGTATTATTCAAGGAGAAGCTAATGAGGATAAGAAATTCAAAAAAAATGGTTGATCAAATAATTTATTAGTTTGTAGATGTGTTTTTGGATGATCTTCCAAAAGTATTACTCTTTGATCAAGGTATTTCTTTCAAGATTAAGTTATTACAAGGAAGTAATCTTATGAATAGACCAATCTATCATCTCTCACTTAAAGAGCTAGAAGAACTTTGAACAACACTAACTAAGTTGTCGGAGAATATTACATTTGATATAGCACTTTACTTGGGGAACATTGGAACTCTTTGTACCAAAGGAAGATGAGAGGCTTTGATTTTTTATTGATTACTAAGGTTTTAATAAAAAAGCTATGAAGAGTATGTATCTCTTGTCTTGGATTGATGGTTTTTAGATCAAGTGAGTTGAGCACAATACTTCTAAAAGTTTGATACTTGAAGCAGCTGATTGTCGATTCTAATTGATGAGAAGACATGCAAAAGATTACCTTTTGTATAAGGTGTGTGCATTTTGGATAGAGTTTTACCTTTTGAGCTCATTGATGCTCAAAATGTATTAGGTACTAGAGGTGCTAGTGGATCAATACATGGTAGTGTTATTAGATGAAATTTTAATTTACAATAAGATAGTGGTAAAATAGAACTATCCTATACAAGAAGTCTTAAGATTACTATGACAATAGAAATTTGACTATGAGAAGTCAAAATATGCATTTTGATAAATAGAAGTTACCTTCTTGAACTATAAGCTATCAAAAATAGGATCAAGATGGAAGAGGAGAAAATCAAGACTATAACCAATTGGCATAGTTCTAAAGATGCTTAAAAAGTTTGAAGATTTAATGGATTGGCAAATTTTTACCAAAAATTCACCTACTATTATATTCATATGTCCACACTGTTAAAAGATCTCTTGGGAAACACTACAAGATTTAAGTAGACCACCAAGCAAAACAAATAATTAAATAAAATTAATGATATGGGATCTTCACAACTCATCCTCTAACCATATAATCATCAATTGCCTTGTGTGGTTGATTGTGATACTTTTAACTCTGCAATTGGAATTGTGTTGCAATCTGAATTCTTAGATGGAATGAATCTCATTGCTTTTGTATCTTGATGATTAAATGCAACAAAAATGAATTACTCTACTTGAGATCAAGATAAACTTGCAATTGTATATGCAATGAATGTGTGGAGACATTCTCTCTTGGGAAACAAGTGAATATGCATATCAATAAAAAACTCTTGTTAGAGATCTTACATTTGGAGTACATGAAGTGTTTTTATCATCAATGGGAAGAAAATTACATTTTTGACACCAAGCTTAAGTAAACTAGGAAAGTTCTATGCCATTCTTGATGCCCTATCACAATGACTAGATTTGAAAGATTATTCTTGAATCTCTTATAGCAATATCTATTTTTATTGTATCTTCTAACTCAAAGGTCCAAATAGAGTTCAAGATTTATTTACACCAAGACCTCTTCTTTCATCTTGTGCAAAGTCATCTTGTGAAAAGTCATCTTGCAATACATAAAAAGGAGTACAACACCTTTTCATTCAAGGATGTCCTTCTATTTTACAAGAATCAAATCTACATGCCAATATGGGAGATCTATGCCAATGTGACTTTAAGAGGCACATGATTTACCAATTGTTGGTTACATGTAGACAAGACCATAAGTACCCTACAATATCAATGATGGTGGCCAAACATGGCACAAGAGGTTCAAGAGTATGTCCAATATTGTGAAAGCTACCAACATAACAAGACCTTCAACCAAAAACCAAGTGGACTACTCCAACCACTCCCAATTCCCTATATCCATTGAGAACATATAAATCTAGAACTCATCACATCCTTGCCAAAGTTGAATCAATGACATACACCAATATTGTGGTTTTTAGTGATAAGCTTAGTAAATAGATTAACCTAGCACCAATTGTGGATACTCCAATGTTGGCCTAAATCTAATTTAACACCATGGGATGCCAAGGGTTCTCATTTTTAGTTGTGATCAACAATTCATTAGTACATTTTGGCAAATGCTTCTTGAACTCATTGACACTAAGTTTGCCTTATCTATAGCTTGTCATCCTTAAACTAACATGCAAATAGAATGAGAAAATTATACTTTGAAAGATATGTTGTGTGCCTTTGTCAATGTTTACCAAACTTGTCAAGATATTTGTCTTGTGAGTTTATCTACAATAATTTCAAGCATACAAGTTCCAACCTTTCTTCTTTTTTAATTATGAGCAAGATCCACTCATTCCAAATTCTCTATTTTCTCTACTACCATCTCATGTCTCTCCTACTTCCACCTTCCTGTCCATACTATTTGCATCATTACATCAAGCCAAGTCTCATCTTGTTATTGCTCAAAATTGGCAAAAGCAATATAATGATAGCCATATCGTGACATGACTTATCAAACTTCAAACTGATAAGGTTATACTTTCCTAAAATAATCTTCCTCTCCACTTTGCCACCCAAGTTCATAAACTTACTCCCAATTGGGTAGGTCACTTTGTTATTATTCAGATCATCTCTTGTGTTGCCTTCAAACTTGCCCTTTTTAGTCACATGAAGATCCATCTTGTCTTCATTGTGTCAAAGTTAAATCCTTTTGTTTCTAACACATCATCTTTTCCTATTTGTACACAACCTCCTCTTCCTCCAATCTATATTGATGATAATACAGAATAAAAAGTTGCCCATATACTTGCATGTTGTGATATCCAATGTGACAATCAACAACAGATTGAATATAAAAACCTTTGGAAAGTGTATCTTCTTCACAATAATATATGGGAGCTTCTTTCTCCTTTCCAAAATGCACAAGTGGCTACATGCAAGTTTGAAAATTCCATAGCAATGAGTATATCACCAACTAGTAGTGGAGAAATATGTAAGGATATGAAGTTAATAGAAGCTCAATTTAGTTAAAAAGATGTAGGACTAGCATATATTTAGGAAATTCTGAAAATATCTTAAAACATCTAAGAACTTTCTAATGGTTGAGTAATTTGTATGCCAAGTTGATGGCTAGTGTAGCTTGTATGCCAAGCAAATAGCTAGCTTACTTTGCACTCCAAAAAGGATGGATTCTAGAAGGAACCTTCCTTGGAAGCTTTTTGATATTGCAATGATGTTTACAAACATATTGTTTTTATTGATTTTAAGTAACAAGAAGATGTGATTTTTCTTAGTGTAAAGATAAAGATAACATGGATAAAAAGGTAAGAGTATGAAGAACATGAGATGGTGGTGGAGTAAGAAGAGAATTTGCAACAAGTAGATCTTGCTCATAATAAAGAACAAAAAAGAGAATCCTATACTTGTAATTATTGTTGTCAAATTTTGTCAAATAAACCATCACACTTGACTATTTGAATAAAGAGACCATGATATTCAATAACTTGAGCAAACATAGGGAGAAATGTTTCAAGAAGGAGAAGATTCAGTTTGATTCCCAAAACCAAAATTATTTGAAGAGAAGAATTTATTAGGTGTGGTAGAGAATTTTTTTTTGATTGTGAGCATTATTTCAAAGTTAAATAATCTTTTAGATGATTGGAGATGGTTTGTCTTGGCTTTCCATCAATTGGATGGAGTGGCAAAAATATAATGGAGATTTTGGGGAGAGCAAGCTCAATGATAATATTGTTGCTCCAATTTTGACATGAGAAGATTTCAAGGGTACATTAATTGGAAGATTCTAAGCAATGAATATTACACAAGTTACACAAGATTGAATGAAAAAATTATAACTGATTGATTTTGTGAGGAGCTATAATACTAAGTTTCAAAATGCAATGATATAGATATTTGATATAAATGAAGGCAAAGCTTTGATTTAGTTTGTGAGAGGCTTGACATTAACCAAATTAGAAGTAACCATGCACAAACTTAAATATATGGAAGAAGCCATGCAATAAGCAAAGCACTTTGATTCCTTGCTTGTCACAACTTGCTTGGATGTAAAAGACCCAAGACCAAAGAGAGAAATAGGAGAATAGAAGATCACATTGAGACACGTGAATGAGGGAAACCCCAAATGCCTAGCATGAGCATTGGCTCTGGTATTTATCAAGGGCATACAAGGCTCTTGAGAAGCTCTTCAAGAAGCTTCCTTGAGCCACTTTCTTGGAGTACAAGCCAAGTTTACCAAGAAGTTTCTCAAGAAGCTTGAAGCTTCCTTCTAGAAGTTGCCTACTTGGCTTACAAGCTAAGCTAGTTTGAAGCTTCTAGAAGCTACTTACTTGGGGTGCAAGCTAAGCTAGACAAGAAGCTTCCTAGATACTTCTGGAATATTCTAGGCTAATTTGGCCTATTTGCTACTTCATTAGTCCTAACTAAATTCATCACTAAACTCCATATTGTTACATATTCCCCCACCGCTAGTTGGTGACATCCTCATCGCCAAAGAAGCTTCAAACTCTTGGATGGCCATTTGTGCATTCTGAACATGAGAAAGAGGTTCCCATGTGGCACCATGAAGACAATACCCTTTCTAAAGGACCTTGTACTCCGTATGTTGTTGACAGCCTTGTTGGATGTGGGGACATGTAAAGATACAATGAACTTCATACCCCTCATGATCATTGATAGGGACTGGAGGAGGAGGAGGTTGGATCACAAGAGGAAAAAGAAGATGGATTAGGAACAAAGGGTTTCAACTTGGAAACATGAAAGACAAGGTAAATGTGCATATGACAAGGAAAGACAAGCCAATAAGCAACAAGAGAGATGATTTGGGTGACATCAAAGAGTCCTATCCAATTAGGAGAGCAAGTTTACTGACTTGGGTATCAAGTGGGAGGGGTAGGTTAATAGAAAAAAGCATGACCTTATCAACAACTTGAAAGGTGAGATCATGATGATGGTGGTCTCTATATTGTTTCTGACAATTTTGGGCAACAAGGAGGTGAGATTTGGCTTGTTAGAGGGATTGAGATATGGTGGTCAAGAAGGATGAAGTATGAGGGATATGAGATAGAGGAGGAGCAAGAAGAGAATCTGGAACAAGTGGACCTTGGCTAAAATTGAGGAAGAAAGGAGAGAATCTAGTGCTTGCTTGTTTGGAATTATTGTATGCAAACTTTGCAACTGCAAGACATTCATCCCAATTGGTATGATGAATGTTGACAAAGGCACTAAGCATATACTCCAAGGTGCAAATTTCATGTTCAGTTTGTCCATTGGTTTGAGGATGATAGGCAATGGACAAAGCAAGCTTAGTGCTGAGTATTTGGAAGAGAACTTGCCAAAACTTTCCAGTGAATCAAGGATCATGGTTAGAGATGAGTACATGGCATCCCATGATGCTTAAAGATATTGTTGAAGTAGATCTATGCTAAGGTTGGAGCATCCATTGTATCAAAGGTTGGTGATAAATAGATTTGCTTACTAAGCTTATCCACATACACCATGATTGTTGTGTATCCTTGCTTTGTCTTAGGCAAGGATGTGTTAAGATCCAAGCTCACGTGTTCCTATTAAGCAGATGGAATGAATGGGGAGTGGTTGAAGGAGTCCACTCGGTTTTTGGTTGTTGGCCTTGTTGCATTGGTAGCTCTCACATGATCAGACAAACTCTTAGACATCCCGTGTCATGTTGGGCCACCACCATTGGCATTGGAGGGTACCCAAGGTCTTGTATACACCCATGTGACCAGAAAATGGTAAGTCATGGGCTGCTTGGAGGTGTACAAGTCAGAGATCACCCTCGGTTGGAACATAGATTTGGTCCTCATGGAATACAAGGCCTTCTTTGAAGGAGAAGGTGTTGTACTCCTTGTCTCTAGTTGCAAGACAATCTTGTACCATCTAAAAGAATGGATCTTGTTGTAGAGCTGTCCTAAACTCAATTTGGATCTTGGAGTCTACTAACACCCTTGTAATTGTTGCCATGATAAGACGAAGAGACTTCAAATCATGTTGTTGTGTCAAGATGGTATCAAGGATAACATAGAACCAACTAAGTTTGTACTCAAGTTTAATGTCAAACAACGATAGTTTTTTCTTCCCATCAATGATGTTGACTTTTCATGTGTTCCAAATGTAATGTTTGCAACAAGGGCTTGTGATCAGTTTGCATGACCACTTGTTTCCCCAAGAGATAATGCCTCTATACCTTGGTGGCATATACCATCACTAATTGTTCTTATTCTCAAGTAGAGTAATTCCTTTCTATTGTGTTTAGTCAACAACACATAAAGGCAATATGATGTTATCCATCTGTGAATTCCTATTGCAACAAGGCTCCAATTGCAAAGTTAGAAGTATCAAAATCAACCACACATGGTAGTTGAGGATCATATGGTTGAAGAATTGATCTTGAAGACACCATATGTTTTAGCTTCTACAATGCTTCTTTGTGCTTATTGGTCCACTAAAAGCTTGAGTTCTTCTCCAAGAGATTGGTCAATGGTGCAGCCATATGAGCATAGTAGTAGATGAACCATTGGTAAAAACTAGCCAATCCATTAGATGCCCATACTTCAATGACATCATTTGAAGTAGGCCAATTAATGATGGCCTTGATTTTTTCCTCTTCTATCTTGATCCCCTCTGATGAGATCTTGTGACCCAAGAAGGTAACTTCCTTTTGCCAAAAGGCACACTTTGACTTCTTGCAATAAAACTTCCATTGTTGTAGTCATCTTAGGACTTCTTGCACGTGGTTTACCTTTCTCTTGCTATAGATTGAGATACCATCCAAGAACACCACCACATAGCGATCCAACAATCCATCCAACACCCAATGCATTTGATCCATGAAGGTTGCTAGACCATTAATGAGCCTAAAAGGCAAAACTCTTCACTCCAAATGTCCATACCTTGTGTGAAAGGTAGTCTTTTGCACATCCTCTTTATCAATAGGGTTTTGCCAATAACTACTATGAAGATCAAAATTAAAGAAGTATCATGCTCCACTCAATTGATCAAGTACGTCATCAATTCAAGGTAAGAGGTATCCATTCTTCATTGTCTATTTATTGAGCCCACAATATAAATACAAAAACAAAGTCCTCCATCCTTCTTTGGAATAAATAGTACCGGTGCTCTCCAAGGAGATGTACTATGTTGTATGAAATCCTTCTCCAATAACTCTGTAAGTGTTGTTTGTAACTTCTCCAACTCCTTTGGTGATAGTCAATAGATTGGTCTACTCACTGGAGTTGTAAAAGACCATGACCAAAGAGAGAAATAGGAGAATGGAAGCTCACAATGGGACACTTGAATGAGGGAAAACTCCGAATGCCTAGCATGAGCTTTGGCTCTTGTATTTATAAGGATCATACAAGGCTCTTGAGAAGCTTCTCAAGAAGCTTCCTTGAGCCACTTTCTTGGTGTGCAAGCCAAGTTAATTGGGAAGCTTCTCAAGAAGCTTCCTTCTGGAAGTCGCTTACTTGGCATGCAAGCTAAGCTAGTTAGAACCTTCTAGAAGCTTCTTTCTAGAAGCTACTTACTTGATGTGCAAGCTAAGCTAGCCAAGAAGCTTCCCAAGAAGCTTCCTAGATAATTTCCTAGTAGGCAACTCAAAATCTCCTACTAGGATTCCTTGTTTTTGTGATAATTCCGCTCTACAACCTCCATTTGGGCAACTTGTCAAAATCACCCATTCTTAAGTAGACATTCAAAAATGCAATGTCCAATACGGTGACAATAAAAGAAACCACCATTTTGTTGTAATTGTCATGCTATTTGTAGTGTTGCATCTAGATTGCTCAAACACTAGAGTTGTAGTGATAGTAGTTAAATTTATTTCAACAATTTCCCATAGACTACTTTTCGATGGTCAGATTTTGTGTTCAGAGTACTGACTTCATGGTGGGGGCCACCGTCACTTTGCACCATTCGCACCGTTGAGTGTGCTGGCAGCGGGACCATTAGGGTTTGAGACCTAGCTCAAGTCCAGAGGTATACTTTCAAAGTGCAGCTCTAAAGAGCTCACTTCTCTAATATTGACTCTTTGAGTTCCAGGCTATGGTGGATAGAGACCGGCGAGTGCCACTTGGATTCTCTTAGCTAGAGTGAGTGTGGCTTGATTGTAATTAGTGCCTAGTTGATGATAGTTTATAGAATGATAGATCAAGTACTGATCTGAGTTGAGTTGATTCAAGAGTTATAAATGATCTGATTACATCACAAAAGTGAAGTTAGGGGGAAATTGGGTGCAGAAAATGCAAGTGTTGGTGGTATTTCCAAGTACATTGGATTGTTGGTAGCTTGATCAAAGTTCAAATTTTCCCTAGTGTGTAGAAGCTTGTTGCTTGATGCAGATTTGGTAAAAAGGCAAATGGTGTGCAGAAGCACTGGCCAATTTTTGAGCAAAGAAGAAGCAATTTTTGAGCAGTGGTTGTGATTTTGAGCTCAAGAGCTGAAGGTAGGTTCAATTTGTTGCAAATTGGGCTTAGAAAGTAAAGTTGAAGGTGGAGTTGGGAACCTATTCTTGTGAACTTGTGATTTTGAAAAACCTATTAATTCAGTTAGGCTCAAGTGGAGAGTTAGCGGAGGATTTGGCAATCAGCCAAATTTAGGGTTTATGTCAGATTTTGGCTAGATTTGGAGGAGTTTTGCCACATTTGGAGGAGTTTTGAAGTTGCAAACTTTGGCTAGAGTTGGTGGAGTTTTTGCCAAATTTGGAGGAGGTTTGAAATGGCAAGAAGAAAGGGCTCATTTGGCATTTTGAGGCTTTGGGGCATAGGGCTATGAGAGGCTACGAAGGCCTAGAAGGGCAAGCTTGTTGGCATGAGGCTAGCTAGTTTAGAGTAGATCTTGGTCATTGTTTGGCAAAATCTACCCATCTTGCTAGATTGTGCGCAACAAGGTTTGACCTCTAGATCTCTTGTTCCTAGACTAGTGCTCTACTTAACTGGTCCACCCTCACTTGTTGTCCTAGTGACTGGCCCACTATTATCTATACACTTGTAGCTTTAGCTAGGATAGGCAATTTGATCTCATTCTCGGTGATCTTGGTAGATCAAGACGTAGATCAAACTTCTCTTATGTCAAATGCCAAATGGTAGCAAACTCAATCCCATGTTGCTTTATGAGATGGAGGGTTTTTGTTTAGATTTCTTGTGATTGGACCCCTTCCATTCTCTACTTCTTGTTTGTGCACCACATTTATGTGAGGTGCTTTGACTTTTGAGCATTGGTGCTCTAGTGTGCTCTTGGTAGTGAGGTTGGAGTGATGACCAGTCAGACTACCTTTGTTTCTCTTGGTGAGGCAGGAAGTGATGACCTACAGATCGTGAGAGTGCATGTTGTGATGGCAAGTTATAGGTGCCCTTTCCCCTAGTGTAGTTATCTCAAATAGAGTTACATTAGTGGGTGGTGTTTTGTGAGTATTGGCACTTGGTGGTGCTCAATTGGTGTTGGCACTTGGTGGAGTACTTGCGGTTATGATTTGTAGTTGCAATTTGTGGTTCTTGTTTGTGGTTGCAATTGCGGTTACTTTGTCATGGCGGAGTTCTTTGGGGATTCCAAAAGAGTTAGCCCTACAATACGCAATGGGTTTACTTGGAATGGTGCTTGGTATCAGCCTATATCTCAAGTCCCAATGGAGGAGGAGATTGACTCAGAGTTGGAGTTCAACACGAGAGTTGATTCAGTTGAGAGTGCACTTGGCGTGTCTGCACCGTTGTGGTGGGACATGGATAAGATTTATGGGGCCTTCAAAGGCCCTAGGAATTACTCTAGTATAGTGGGTACCATTGAGTTGGATGACTTTAGCTAGGAGTTTGATAGTTGGTGTGATCTACAACAAATGAAAAGCTCAAGTTTGTTTACACCCTTCATGGCATGGAAAAGGTTGTTTCAACATTTGGAAGGTCCACCAATGGACAACTTCCATGAGTTTAGGAGAGCTCATTTAGAGGAGATTGAGTTATGGAGACAATATTGGTCTCCAAACTATGTCTCCATCACTTCAGATTCGGTTACCAAGAGTAGATTAACTGTACCTGTGAGTTCTAGCTCAAGTAGTGTTGGTGGAGCTAATGAAGGTGCACTATTTAGAGATAGTGCTACCATGAGTGGAGGTACCTCTGTAGGAGGTGGTGTGGGATCGGGGTTTTACTCCATGGTGGAGTTCTTCCAATGTTTGAGGTAAAACTATCAAGGAGTGCGGACTGACAAGCTAAGGAGCTTACAAGAGTTCAAACAGAAGGCTAGAGAGAGCTTACGCAAGGCATACACTTGCATGAGGCAGCTGATAAGTTTCACTCAGGGAGTTATTGAGGCCTAGGCAGTCCAAATTTGGTATGGGATACTGGACAGGGAGTTATGACATAGAGTTTGTGATGCTATGTTGTTACAAGCTACTTTGCCTACTTTGGCAATAGGCTTTGGTTTGGCTGAGTGTATTGAGCTCAACATGATAGAGGAGAGGGTGGTGACATCTTGATTTGGTAGGGAAACCTCATCTATAATTTTTACTTCTTCTCGAGTGCAGTAGAGTGCACCACGCCCAATTGGTTTTTGAGGACAAGGTGGACAAGCCAGATCTTATGGAGCGAGTAGAGGGCCTAGTGGAGCTAGACCTTTACCTCCATTTTATCGTTAGTAGTAGCCAGTGAGTGGTGGTGTTGCTTGTTGGACTTGTGGTGGACATCAAGATAGGCAAGAGTGTACTCAAGGCAGCGGACCTGATACCTTTGGTGCATGACAGCTAGCACATAGACAATGTGAGCATTGTCACAAATATGGTCATTCTAATGACCGATGCTTTGACCTACACATGGAGTTACGGAGTGGTAGGGCTGCTATGGTAGGTAGTAGAGGAGCTCCAGGTCATGGAAGACAAGGTGGTAAAGGTGGTGGTAGAAGATCTACACCTAGTAGGGGCGCAATACCTACCCTTACTTCTGATACAACTATAGCTACTCGAATTGAGCAATTGGAGCAAAGATTGGCTAGTATGGCTATTGCTCAAAGGAGATCAGATGTGGGTGCTGAAGCTTCCACCTCATATGCTGGTGATAGAGATGCATTGGATTTCATGTGCGGAGCAGCACAGGTGGATGCATCTATAGCACTGACTAGGAATGCAATTCGTGCTCCAGAGCCTAGAGGAGCATCAATGGAGTTGGACCTATAGAGAGGAGAGGTTGGAAGATAGGAAAGACTTCCCCTATCTTTTAGGCTCTCTAAGGCATTGCAGATGACATCCATGGCTCCTAGACGTCCCAGTGCAGGTGTGGTAGGTGCTAATGGGATGCATGATGGACTACCTACTAGTCAGCCACTTGCTACTACACAGATTGAGTCTAGCACAATGTTGGGAGTGGCTCAGCTGATTATGAGCTATCCGTTAGTTTCATCCAGTGACATGTAAACATTAGGAGTTGATCCAAGCCCAGTGTTCTGGTTGGCTGCCACACTTTGTGAGTGTAAGGATGATGTGGTCCCTACTACTAGAGTAGAGGCGGTTGATAGTGGAGTTGATTTGGTTGAGGAGCATGAGATCCGCTCAACGACCAATGGTTTATGGTAGGTAGTAGCTGCTAGATTGGAGGAGTTACCAGCTAGACCAGCCTTTGAGAAAATGCGGTTCACACTTGGTGTTATCCTATTGGATACCCAAAGGGGGATTTTCCATTTGGTGGGACCTTTAGGGAAGGTCTATACACCACAAAGAGTCTTAGTAGACTCTGGTGTGCAGCCCCTTATGTTGGGGAAGGCTATAGTTGTCAATCTAGGGTTACAAAAGACCGATGTGGAGAGGTGTCCATTTCAGATCCAGACATCTCTAAGTGGTGGTTCGACATAGTACATCACACATGGGGAGCTTGTTGTCCAAGTTCAGCCTCGTCATCCGACTAATAGCTTGGTGGTGAGAGCTCAGGCTATTGTGACAGTAGCTGAGTCATAAGATATTCTAGTTGGGAGAGCAATGTTATACTCCATGGGTTTCAGCATTGACTATTGGGAAAAGACAACCTCCTATAGACCAAGTTGGCAGTCTGGTGAGGGACGGGTATGTCACCTACCAATATGCTTCAATAGTGGCAGTCTTGGCTCACTATAGTCCAAGACCATGGTAGCATCAATTTCAGCTTTTAGTGGTGCAGTTACTTGGCTTGGTGACTTGTTGGAGGGTTATGCCCATGTAGAGGATACTTTAGTACCAAAGGAGATGACTCGGATTTGGAGTATGAGTGGGATTGTTTCATCCACCTTGGATGTTCTATTGTGGAGTTCAAAGGAGACATTGCATCAACAATTGGTGCAATGGGCTTGGAGTGGAGCCTTCGTACCATCAGGAGATGAGTGTGACGATGAGCCTCTAGAGTCAATTACTTTGACATCTCTGGATACCACACTCATTCCTTGGCAGTATCCAGTAGAGTGGATATGTCTATTGGAGTTGTTTGGTGGGATTAGCACCGGACTAGCTACAATATTACAGGCAGGTATACAAGTACAAAGGTACTTGGGAGGGAGATGAGACAGCTAGGCAACTCTCTCTACATCATATGGCACACTTGGCCTTACGGTATCTAGAGTTATTATCAATGTCAGTAGTCAAGAATTACCAGAAGACCCTACCAGTAGATATTTCCTTGTTGGGGGCGTAGGACTTGGAGAGATATGGTCCCATTCACTTAGTGATTGCTGGATGGCCATGTCAGGGACATACATTTGCTGGCCAAGGTTTGGGTCTTCTGGATGTCCATTTTGGAGTATTTTGGGAGATGTTACGTATACTTTGACATCTCTAGGTCCATCAGTCCGTTTCTCTAGCTTACCTTTTGGAGAACATTCCTTTGATGGGGGATTCTTGCACTAGAGTGGTGGCAAGTACACATCAGGTCCATTCTTGGATGGGACCTACTGTATTGTTAGATGTAGCTAGAGTAGGATCACGGGCCCATCATCTTTGTCTTTGGTGGATGAACCTCTTACCCAAAGAGGTTTTATAGTGTGCTTATGATGGGATTTAACTACTTGACTACATCCTTGTTGATGATATCTTGGATGTAGGGCGTTAGTCTCAAATAGTGGTAGTGGCTGATAGGTCATCTATGGCAATGGGAAACCTAGTTGGATAGCCTAGAGCCGCATTTCCCACACTCATGAGTTTCCCAGGCTCTCATGCTTTTCGAGAGGGAGGACTTGGACTTGTTTGGGACTCACAGTTATAGTAGTTGGTGGAGCTCAATGCCAATGAGAGAGATTGGATGATGGGTTATCGCACCACTATTCCCACTATTCTATCAATGTTAGAGGCATCCAAGCGTTAGGTGTTAGGTCAGGGTATAGACTTGAACTGTTTGACCTAGATTGTGAGCCTTGGCTTGGTAGAGCAACATAGGATGCGCTTGATAGGCATCACCACTCGGACCAAGAAGGATATGCGTAGCAACTACACAGATAGGCAGATGTGTGGAGAGTACCATCCTATCAATCTACAGACTAGGGCTTATTGGTATGCCACGCCTACACCAAAGGAGATCTTTGATGTGATTGGGCATGCAACGGTCTTCAATACTTTGGATCTTTGAGCAGGATATCATCAATTCTTGATTAGGGAGGAGGATAAGTGCAAGACATCATTTTGGGCTATTGATCCTCACGGCAAGGATGTGTTATATCAGTGGAGATTCTTACTATTTGGGTTGAAGAATGCTCTTGCTAAGTTCTAGAGGGTCATGGATAGGATCCTAGCTGGATTGGATTTTGCTTGGTGCTATATTGATGACATTTTGGTCTATAACACTACTGTGGAGGAGCATGAGAGACATTTGTTGGAGGTGTTTGAGAGGGTGAGATCTCATGGACTCAAATTACATCTTGGGAAGTGTAGGTTCTTCCACAAGCAAGTTGAGTATTTGGGTCACACTATCTACCCCGGAGGACTTGGTGTTTAGTAGACCACGGTGGAGGCTATTGCACGTATTCCTTGACCTACGGATGTTAGCAAAGTGCGAGCATTCCTTGGGTTGGTGAACTTATATCACCAGTATGTTAGAGGATTTAGTGCCATTGCCAAGGCCTTGACAAAGCTGACCAAGCTTACATAGGACTGGTGTTGGGGAGATGAGCAAAAGAGAGCTGTTGTAGAGCTCAAGGAGAGGTTAACATCTGCTTCTATTTGAGGAGAGCGATCAGAGGACAACCATTTCAAGTTCATATTGATTGGAGTATGTTGGAGCTTGTAGTAGTGTCTACCAACATGATGATGAGGGGAAGGAGTTTGTGGTGGCCTATGCTAGTTGCTCTAACAATTCAGCGGAGGTAAAGTATAGTTCATATGCGGGAGAGTGCTTGGCAGCAATTTGGACAGTAGTACATTTCCAATGTTACCTATTTGGTAACCCCTTCACTCTCATCACTAATCATCAGCCATGAAATAGTTGATAGAGTCTGACAAGCTTTAAGAGAAGCTTGCACGATGGGCTCTGATCCTACAAGAGTATGATTTCACGGTTGTTCATAGACTTGGAGTGGTGAACTGTGATGTAGATGGGTTGAGTAGAAACCCATGTCCCCAGCTAGTAGAATCAGACCGGAGCATGTTGGCATGGTGAGACAGATGAGGAGATGGTGCCAAGTTGACATGCATTGGCATTTCTGTCCTATATTTTTTGAGGCTTTGGTGGTTTCTCTCTCAGCGCATACAAGAGGAGTTATTGAGGTCACAAATCTAGAGAGTGAAGATATTGGTATAGTTCAACAAGACATTCATGGTGATGTCTTAGTGATGGACTATCTTTGCACTGGTGTTGTGGGTGGCACAATTAGGGCCAAGGAAAGAGATCGTGTCCTTCAGCAAGCTAGACAATTCAAATTGGACGGTACACACCTTTTGCGTGTATGGGAAGATGGTAGAGTGCAAGTAGTACCACTTCCATCTCAAAGACCACAATTGGTCCATCATGCTCATGAGGAGCTAGGACATTTTGGAGTAAATCATACATATAGCTTACTCTAGAGTCATTATTGGTGGCACGGTATGAAGACCAAGGTATAACAATTTGTTGCTAGATGTGTGGTTAGACCAAGTTAGAGCATCATTCAATGCTCCTAGGCCACAATTACACCCATTACTTATCATGGGATTGGGTTACCATTGGAGTTTGGACTTTGCTAGACCTTTACTACTTATTGTGAGACATCATCGGTATGTTTTGGTGATGGTGGAGCACTTCTCCAAGTGGATTGACTTGGTGGCACTTCCTAACAAGTCTAGTGAAGCAACAACTTAATCATTCTTGGATCAAGGTCTTGTATGACAAGGCTTTGATTGATCATTTTAATACATCCTGAGATCACCCTAAGGTAGATGGCTTAGCGTAGAGAGTGGTTCAGACGGTGAAGAGAGGATTGCAAAAGTATGGTTTGCAGAGAGGCCACTTGGGAGATTAGGATCTCCAATTACCTTGGTTGGCCATGGGTTATCGGTTCAGCCGGTGTTGTTGAGAAAATAACCCATGCCTACCCTTGAGGTTTGGTGTGAAATTATTTTCTCTTCTTTTGGTTGTAAGGAAGTCTGACTTTGTGTCAATATGTCTCAAGAGTTGCTTTATGCTACCTTGCCGTGGGAGATCTTTGCCATATTATTGTGAAGCCAGAAAAGGTTGTGGTGCTATTAGCTCAAGGATTCTCTTAATGTGGCTTGAGCCAAGAAATAATGTTGGGTTACACAAGCTGAGGTTTTGCTTTTATGTTTTATGTTATTGGAGTGAAGAGTAATTTCCTTAGTGGAGGAGCAAAAATGATTTTAGTTGAAAATGCTTTGGAAGGCCTTTGGGGATGGTGGGTGGGGGGGGGGGGGGGGGGGGGAGGGAGGGGGATCTTTGACAGTTGGGAGTTTTCGGGAGGAAGGGAGAAAAATTGTGAGAGGAGTGGGCTTCAGCCTTGAGGAGTGACAGGTTTTGGGCAGAGGGGGAAGGTTCGGGAGGAGAGAGCATGAAGGTGACAAGGATTGGAAGGGGAGCTTGGCAGAAAAGTGAAAAAGTATAGCAGGAGTAGGAGAAAAAGATTGGGAGGGTTTGCCTTGAATTGGACTGGAGGAAGTGAAGGGAGAGGAATTTTTTGAAGGATTAGGTCCTGGACTGTGAAATAGAGGGAAGGAGTTTGGGCTTTGAGAGATTGGCCTGGACAACAGGACATTGAGTAGGAAATGTTTTGAAGGATTTGCTATTGCCTTGATCTGTGATATGACGAGTAAAGAGTTGAGGGTACTTTTGAAGGTTTGCTTGGGCCTTGGTCTGTGATAGAGGACAGAAAGAAGGAGAAGGGCTTTGAGAGATTGGCTTGGACATTGAGTAGGAAAGATTTCAAAGGATTTGCTTTTGCCTTGGTCTGTGACATGAAGAGTGAAGAGTTGAGGGTATTTTCAAAGATTTGCTTGGGCCTTGGTCTGTGATAGAGGACAGAGGGAAGGAGATGGGCTTTGAGAGATTGGCCTGGACAGCAGGACATTGAGTAGGAAATTTTTGAAGGATTTGCTTTTGCCTTGGTCTGCGATAGAGGACAGAGGGAAGGAGATGGGCTTCGAGAGATGGGCCTGGACAGCAAGACATTGAGTAGAAATTTTTTTTAAGGATTTGCTTTTGCCTTGGTCCGTGACAGGAGGACAAAAGGAAAGAGAAAGGGCTTTGAGAAATTTGCCCCAGACAAGAGGACTGTGAAGAGAGGAGAGAAAATTCAAGAGAGTTGCTCTGGACAAGAGGACACAAGAAAGAGAAGGAATTTTTGAGGGTTTTGGCCTGGACAGGAGGAAGAAGAGAAGAGGAATTTTTTGAGGGTTTGCTTGTGCCTTGGTCTGTGATAGGGAAAGTGAAGAGAGGAGAGATTTTGGGGGTTTTTTTTCTGAGCAATAACAAGTGACAGGAGGTTTTTTGAGTTGGGGTTGCTCTGGCTGGACAGGAGCAGGTGTGAAGGATTCGAGTTTGCTCTGCTGAGGAGGTGGCAAGAGGGGAAGGAAATTTCAAGAGAAATTTGCTGGCTGAGCATGGCAAGAGAGGTAGGGTTTGATGAGAACGTTTTGAGAGAATGCTCTATTGGAAATTACAGACCAATAAGGTCTTTGGAAATACATCACGGGAGTTGGCTGATGAGTAGCCAGTAAAGAGGGTTGATAAGGACAAACTAGTAAGAGAATTGGAAATGCATCGCAGGAGTTGGCTGATGAGTAACTTGTTAAGAGGGATTTGGTAAGAGTAGGGAGAATTTTGAGAGTTCTTCTGTTCAGTCTTGGTGAAGTGACGGTGAGAAGAGAGGGAGAAATTTGAAATAGGTTTTGGCTTAGTCCTGGACCGAGGCTGGAGAGAGAGTTTGGGAGTTTGGGGCTTTACCTTACATTGGACAGGAGCAGGAAAGAGAGTAGGGAGAATTTTGAGAGTTCTTCTGTTCAGCCTTGGTGAAGTGACAGTGAGAAGAGAGGGAGAAATTCAAATTAGGTTTTGGCTTGGTCCTACACAGAGGCTGGAGAAGGAGTTCAAGAGGTGGAGCTTGGCCTTGGACAGGAGATGAAATTTCAAGTATACGCTAAGTGAAGTTCTTATGAAGATTTTCCAGAGGTGAAGTGCAAGAGTAGAGGAGTGAAATTATGAATATAGAAGAGAACTATTGTGAGTGTTGATAGAAGTGAGTTTCCTCTGAAGGTTTTCTAGAAGAGTAGCTGGAGACGAAGAGATTGAATTTTTGAATGTAGAGAGGACTGTTGTGAGTGTTGGCAAAAGTAAAGTTCCTATGAAGATTTTCAAGAAGTGCAACAGGATAGATGAGTGAAGTTTTGAATGGAGAAAGGAATTCTCAAGGTTTGGTTTCAGTTGCTGAATGCTTGGAGAGGAGTGAAGGAGAATCTTGAGTTGCTTCAACTGGTAGAGGTCCTCTCACGATTGCATGAAGTCTAGCAGGGGAAATTTCAAAGTGGAACAGTTCTTTCTGAAGGAAGGAGAAGGGTGTCAGAGTTGGCAGTCCTGGGTGATTGGCACAAACCTGAACCATAGAACAGGATCATGGGAGACTAAAGAAGATCAAGCGGTGAGTCGCCTTGAATGCTGCAAAACAAAGTGTATGTGAAGCACCTTGGCTAATTTGACATTCAATTGAGACCTTAGAACAGACCTTGTCTAGATCAAAATTGTTTTGCTTGACTAGGACTTGTGATTTTGCGACTAGAATTCCATGAATTATGATTAAAGTCAAGGGAAACTCCATTCTAGGAGCCCTCAGTCCGGTCTACCTGAATGGTGTAATACAACAATTTAGGTGCTATGCTACCATTTGAGGAGGAGGTTATAGAACCTCAATCTGTTGATTTCATCCAAGAGACTAAGTATATCTACAATAGACAACATTGATGGCACTTGATGCTTTGACAGGCTGCACTATCTTGAGAGTGCGTAAGGTTTTGCCATCTGGAGTCCTTGTGTTGGAAAGATGTGATGGTGTTGTTTGGAAGGATCATGTGCATAATTGTGCTCCATGCCACCTCCCAAACATTGATGGTCTATGCATCCAAGCTTGGCACTTGGGATAATCAATGATGAGAGTGAAGGGATTACCAAATAGGTAATATTGGAAATGTGCTACTGCCCAAACTACTACCAAGCACTCTCCCTCATATGAATTGTACTTTGCCTCTGCTGAATTGTTGGAGCAATTAGCATAGGCCACCACAAACTCTTTCCACTCATCATCATGTTGGGTGAGCAATACTCCAAACCCTAACATACTCCAATCAATATGAACCTGAAATGGTCATCCTTTGATTGCTCTCCTCAAAATAAGAGCAAATATCAACCTCTCTTTGAGCTCTACAAAAGCTCTCTCATGCTCAACTCCCCAACATCACTCCTGTGTAAGCTTGGTCAGCTTTGTCAAGGCCTTGGCAATGGCACTAAATCCTCTAACATAGTGGCAATAGAAGTTCACCAACCTATGGAATGCTTGTATTTTGCTCACATCCATAGGCCGAGGAATATGTGCAATAGCCTCCACCATGGTCTGTTGAACACCAAGTCCTCCAAGGTAAATAGTGTGACCCAAATACTCAACCTGCTCATGGAAGAACCTACACTTCCCAGGATGTAATTTGAATCCATGAGATGTCAACCTCTCAAACACCTCTAACAATTGCCTCTCATGCTCCTCCATAGATGGTTGTATAGACCAAAATGTCATCAATATATCACCAAGCAAAATCCAATCCAGCTAGGATCCTATCTATGACCCTCTGGAACTCAACAAGAGTGTTCTTCAACCCAAATGATAAGAACCTCCACTAATATAACACATCCTTGCTGTGAAGATCAAAAGCCCAGAATATTGTATTGGACTCGTCCTCCTCCTTGATTGGCAACTAATGATATCTCGCTCAAAGATCCAAAGTATTGAAGAGCTTTGCATGCCCAATTGCATCAAAAATCTCCTCTGGTGTAGGCATGGCATATCAGTCAGCCTTTTGTGTAATCTTCACACATCTGGCTATCTGTGTAGTTGCCATGCATATCCTTCTTGCTTGGCATCACTATAGCTGATGCATACTCTTGGTGTGAGATCTCCACCAAACCAACCTCAAAAAGGTCTCTACTTTGGCTATGAATCAATGTCCTCTCCATATCACTATAGTGATAAGGATGTCGGAAAACTATTGTATTGCTAGTTAGCTCAATCCGTATACCAGGTCCTTTTAGAGCTCCCAAATTCTTCATACTGAAGGTAAAACAACTCGTGTAGCTCCTCAAGAAACTCCAAACTCTCCGTCTTTCCTCTCCAGTAAGCTTGGGTCTAATATCTAGCTCCCAAGTATCCTTTGTAACTGTCGCAAGAGTGGAAGACATATTGACTAGTTGCTACATTGGGCCCCTGGGAGCAGTAGTGTCATGCCTCCGACCATTATGATCCCAACCTCTGTGTGAAAAACTCCCTCCACTCTGGTTGCAAGCTCCACACGTCCTCTAGCTGCATCCCAAGTGGACCAAGGATGTAATCCAAGTAGCCAATGCTCACCTAGATGGAATCCAATTGTCGCACTTTAGAGTCTATGTATAACTTATGTGTGAGTTGTGCTTCTATAGTGTATGATATTGACAACAATGTATGTTGTGTAGCGATGTATATACGCACAATCTAATCTTTGCCAATCTGCTATACCAAGTGGTCTCTGTTGGATGTCATCAATCTCCATTATTGCCTACTCCTCCATACATGTGTAATGTGCTAGTTGGTTTTGTGAAGGTCTTGTCTTGAAGGTTTTGTCACAACCAAGGAATCAAAGCGCTCTACTAGCTGCATGGCTTCTTCCAAGTATTTTGGCTCTCGCATAGTCACTTCTAATTTGGTGTGTGACTTCAAGCCCCTCACAAATTGATCCAAAGCTTCACCATCTATTATATCTGGAATTTGTATAATGGTGTTTTGGAATTGTGTGATGTAGCTTCTTAAAGAACCAATTTGCTTCAACTTTGCTAACTTATCTTATGCAATTTGTTTCGCATTTATTGCTTGGAATTGCTTAATTATTACACCCTTGAATTCTTCCCATGTCAAGATTGGTGAAAAAATTGCCTTTCAGCTTGTTCCACTTGGAATTGCCACCATAACTTTGCTACTCCGTCCAATTGGCTTGAAGCTAAGAGAATTTGTTTCCGTTCATCTTTAAGATTTGTAACTTTGAAGTAACACTCAAAGTCAAATTCAAAATTCTCCACAATGCCTTAAAGATTCTTGCTATCAAATACTTTGGGTTTTGGGAATCAGATTTGGTCTTCTCCTTTTCAAATTGGTGCTCTTTCTACTTGCTCTTGCCGTTGCTAGTTTTGTTCATCCAACAACTGAATAAGGTGCTTGATTTGTTGTTGCATAGCCATGATAACCTCAAGCATTGCTGCCATGGCTACTTCTCTATCTAATTTACTAAAAGATAGATGCAACATGTCCACCATTCTCTATAAGTTACAACCGGAAGTACCAAGGATTCCTCAAACAAGGTGATTGAATTTAGAAAATTCTGACCAAAATGTTAGGTGATGAACTTTGTGAAATGATGCTTGGGTAGTACTCAAACAAAAAAATCCCAATGGTTTGGTGGAAATGGACCAAGAAGAGAAATATGAGAATGGAAGATCACATTGGGACACTTGAATGAGGGAATCTCCAAATGCCTAGCATGAGCTTCAGCTTTGGTATTTATAAGGGGCATACAAGGCTCTTAAGAAACTTCTCAAGAAGCTTCCTTGAGCCATTTTCTTGGAGTGCAAGCCAAGTTAACCAAGAAGCTTCTCAAGAAGTTTCCTTCTAGAAGCCGCCTACTTGGCTTGTAAGCTAAGCTAGTTGGAAGCTTCAAGAAGCTACTTATTTGGAGTGCAAGCTAAACTAGCCTAGAAGTTTCCCCAGAAGCTTCCTAGATACTTCTAGAATATTCTAGGCTAATTTGGCCTATTTTCTACTTCATTAGTCCTAACTTACTTCATCACTAAACTCCATATTGTTACACTGGACCTAGGCCTCCATCAAACCTATAATTGCCTCAAGCATAGGTAGAAGAGCCAATACTTATGGAAATTGATGTCATCCAATAAAGAGCCCTCAAAATTATAAATCATGAATGGTTGGGGCAAAATGATGGTTGCTTTTATTGTCACCAAATTTGAATTGCATTGGTTTATATCCAAGCAAGATTGAGCAACCCAAACCAATTGCTCAAAAAGAATTCTTTGAATATGATGATCAAAGAAATAAAAATTCCTAATTAAATATACCAAGCCCCTTACTAGGAACTTGATTAGTTCCAATAGGATTGAGAGCTTGACCTATGTGAGCTTGATCCACTTGTAAGATATGATATCACATTTTCATTATAAAAAACTTATTTATTATAAAGAGTTCTAAGAATTGCATCTCCATGCAATTAGCAAAGGAATAATATGTTCCTATCAAACCAATATTAGCTAGCAGATTGATAATGGTAGATGGTAGAAAGTGTTCTCCATCCCATACCTCACATTATGTTGAATCCAAGGTTTGGAAAGAGTAATAGAATGTATGACTGCATGAGATTTGTAGTAGTCCTTTTATGTTATGATATTATTTTAGTTCTTCCTTGGCTTGAATATCATAGAGTTAAATTTGATTAGACTCAATAAAAAATTTAAGTACAATACCAAGATAAAAATGATCAGTTAGGTTATTTGACATCTAAGAGCAATCATCCCAAAATAGGAAGTATGTTAATGCAGTAGCCATAGAACAAGCTTTGGAGGAAGATATCACTATTTTTGTTTTATTGGTCAAACTTATAATATAAGAAGAATCTAATGAGGATAATAAGATTAAAAAGGAAAAGATTGATCAAGTAGAACAAGAGTTTGTTGATATATTTCTTGATGATTATCAATAGTATTACCCTTTGATCAAGGTATATCTTTCAAAATTAAACTATTGCCTAAGTAATACTTCAATGAGTAGACCAATCTATCTATCCTTACCAAAGGAGTTAGAAGAACTCCAAACAACACTGATCAAGTTGTTGTAGAAGGATTTCATACAATAGAGCATATCTTCTTGGAGAGCACCAATATTATTTGTATCAAAGAAGGATAAAGGGTTTTGATTCTACATTGATTACCATGATCTTAATAAAAAAAATGGTGTATTTTGTGCCTTAGATTCAGGACTTATTGCACCAACTAAGTAGAGCATAGCACTTTGCTAAGTTTGATCTTCAAAGTGAATATTCACAAATTCTAATTAATGGAGAAGATGTACAAAAACCTACCTTTCATAAAAAAGTATAAGCATTTTGAATAGAGATATTTACCTTTTAGGCATACTAATGTTCCAATAGTTTCTATGGAACAAATGTATTAGGTGTTAGAAGAAGTGCTATTAGACCAATACACAATAGTGTTCTTGGATGACATCTTGATTTACAATAAAACAAACGTAAAATATAGAATCATGTATGAGAAGTATTAAGATGACTATACCAAAGGATATTTTACTGCAAGAAATCCAAATGTATCTTTTGGCAAAATGAAGTTACTTTCTTAAGCCACAAAAGTTTCAGTAGAGGAGATCAAGATGGAAGAGGAGAAAATAGAAGTTATTACCTATTGGCCTATTCCTAAGCATGCTACATAAGTTTGGGGATTTAATGGATTGGTAAGCTTTTACCAATGCTTCATACACTATTATGATCATGTGATTGTGTCATTAACAAATCTCCTATGGAAGATAATGTGTACAAATCACAAACTCTTATTGCAAATGGTACATTTGGAGTACATGAAGAGTTGGAATCATCATTGGGAGGGTCAACTACAATTGGATAATATCAAGCTTCAATACAAACTAAGAAATTTTCAATAGCATTCTTGTTGCCTTAAAATAACAACTTAATTTGTGGATTCTTCTTGAATCTCTTATACAATAGCAATCACCATGGTGTCAATTGACTTGAAGTTCCAAATATAGTACAAAGTTGCTTTACAATATGATTGCTTTGTTCACCTTGTACAAAGTTGCTTTGCAACCCATAAAAATGAGTATAGTACCTTTCCTTCAAGGATTACCTCCTATTTTATGAGAATAGAATTTATGTCCAATGGTGGCAAACATATAAATTATTTGACTTCAAGAGGTGCACAATTTACCAACTTTTGGTCACATGGACATGGGTAAGAAATTGAATACCCTATTATGTTGATAGTGGTGACCAAAAATAACTCAAGAGGTTCAAGAGTTTTTCTTGTGATCTAGGTGCCAATACAACAAGATAAAAAACCAGAAATTGGATGGACTATTTCAATCACTACTGATTCTACCTACTCAATGGGAACACATGGGCTTAGACCTCATCACATCTTTACCAATGATTGACCAATGCCATATACCAATTGTGGTGTTTTTTGATAAGCTCAACAAGTAGATTCACTTGGAACTCATTATGGGTACAATAGATACTCATGCATTGGCCTAAATTTACTCCAAAATTATATTCAAACATCATATGATGCCATGGCTGTCATCTTTGATCATGATCCTTGATTCATTGGTAAATTCTAACAAGCACTTTTTAAGATACTCAACACCAAGACTGCATTATCTATAGCTTATTACACTCAAAATAAAAGGCAAAAAAAGGAAAAATTCCCACCTTGGAAGTTATGCTACATACCATTGTCAATGTTCACCACACCAATTAGTATATTGTCTTGTTATTACTAAATGTGTCTTTAATAATTCCAAGCATATGAGTATATGATTCTCCTCCTTCTTTCTTAACTATGGGAAATATTGTCTTGTTCCAAATTCTCTTCTTACTCCACTACCATCTCATGTTCCTGATACCTCTACTTTCTTGTCCATAATATTTGCATCTTGATACCAAGTGAAATCTCATCTTGTTGTTGCTCAAAATTGAAAAAAGCAATATGTTGATAGACATTCTTGTAATATCACCTTTCAAGTAGGTGATAAGATCATACTCTCTTCTAGTACCTTTCCTCTCCTCCTTGACACCCAAGTTCATAAACTTGCTATATATTGGATAGGTTCTTTTGATATTATTTAGATCATTTCACTTGTGGCTTACAAATCATCTTTCCTATTCATGAAGATGCATCATGTCTTCCATATCTCAATGTTGAAACCATTTTTTTCTAATCCATCCTCTTACCCTACTTTTATACAAGCTTTCCTCCTCCAATCTCTATTAATAACCATAAAGAATACATATTCAATTGTATTTTTACATATAGAGAGATTCAACATGGCTGCCAATAAAAAATTAAATTTAGTTCCTTTGGAAAGAGTGCCTCCTTCATGATGCCAAATGGGAACCTATTTCACATCTCCAAAATGCTCAAGGGCCATCCAAGTGTTCAAAGATTCTATGATGACAAGGACGTCACTAACTAGGTTGGAGAATAAGTAATAATATTAAGTTAGCAAAGACTAATTATAGCTAACAGGAAGTAGAACTAGCATATACCTATGAACTTTAAGAATATTCTAGAAGTATCAAAAAAATTTCTTAATGATAAGCTTCTAGAATTTTGTAAAAGATTGAGTAGCTTGTGTGCCAAGGTGGGTTCCAAAAGGAAACTTCTTGAAAAATTCTTTGTTAGTCTTGTACTAAGCTTATCTATGCCTATAAATAATTGAGTGAAACTCCAAATGCTTGAGTTGAGCTCAAGCATTTAAAGTTTCAGTCAATTGAGAGTTTTAATTTGATCTTCCATTCTCTTACTTCTCTCCTTGGTCTATAACAACTGAGCTTTATCACTTATTTCTTTAGGAAATAATATCTCCACACTTTTCTTCCATATAACATTGTAATTTATTCCTAACCTTGAGTAGAATATTTTCTTTCTACTAAGTTTAGCCATCATGATATAAAGGCAATTGTATACAACCCATCTAGGATTCTTATTTGTAGCTCAAGTTATAAAGTTAAAAGCATCAAAATCAACCACAAGGTAATTAAGGATAATATCGTTGGAGGATGGGTTGTGAAGACATTATATCCTTAAGTTTCTTATATTTATCTTTTTGCTTTGCTCAATCTTTAGTGAGCACAAAAAGTAAAAAAATCCATTCAAAACACCCATACCTTGTATGAAAGGCAATCTTTTGAGCATCTTTTCCATCAATTGGAAATTTTCAATAGTCACTTTAAAGACCTGTATTAGAGAAATATTGTTTCTATTTAGTTGATCCAATTAGTAATCAATCCAAGGTAAGGGATATGCATTGTTCAAAATGTTATACTAGGTTATTCTCACTAGGAACACATTGGGTGCCTAGTTGTGGAGTCTATAGGTAGGGAGGTTGAACTAAACCTATCATGAGTAGTTGTCCCCACATGTAATCTAAACCATCAAGTATTTCTACACTAGTTTCTAAACTTCCTTTTCATTAGGAAAGAAAAAGTGCAACCTAACCTACCATCATAACACTCACTTTTGGTTTGTTTTTCATCACTTCCAACATCACCAAAAAGATCACACATCACACCTAAGAAAAGAAACCTAAGCACACATCTGCACATTAATCCAATCAAACTTGCATACAATCAAGCATACAAAGCATAGAGAGGATCCAAACATAAGTAATTAACCACAACTCTCCATGCTTTTGGTACAAATGTGTCTCAAAGTATCCTTGCTATGTCCAAGTGTTGCTTCTAATCTATAATCCAAGAGTTGCTTCCAACTTGTACTTCAAATTGGGAAATTCTAGACCTTTTGTTCAAGAAATAACTCTAAGACTCAAAATAGGATAAATTCTTCTTTATAGCTCAAATTCTGATGTTCCACATGGCAATGAATCAACCATAGGAGTTTTGAATCATCTACTATAACATTCAATAGATAAACAACTCTAAATAACTTTAACACTTGTTAAGCCAACCACAACACAACAATGTGCAGTGGCAATTAGAACTCCTCTCACATCTAGGCCATTCCCTCCCTATTTACCAAATAAACCTTTGGAAGACTTATACTACACATTTCAATTGTAGGTCACTTTGTTTCTTGCTCTATGTTGTGCATCAATTGTTGTTTCTCCTCTACTTTTAGAACTTTATATTTGGGCCTTAAGCTTGTGTAGTCCATCTGCACCTCTTGGTTCCATTATATTACCTTTTCATTTTCCCAAAAGGGTAGACTATTAGGACTTTTGGCCTCTCATCATGGTAAGTAGAAAATGGACTACAATTTAGAACTTTCAAGTAAAAATCATTTAAATGTTTTGGAAAACAATACTTGCTTTATAATTCACATGGAACTATCTTATTTTAGGAGTTATGGTCAGAAAAGATCATCCATGTCCATGTATGGCTTGGAAAAATGCTGGTTGGAAAGGTAAAATTGTATACTTCAAACATTAGACTTTGATTCCAAGCAAAAGATATTGAATTTTGAAGTTGAACCTAAAGTTACATCCGGACTGGAGTTCAACAAGAAAACATAAGAAATTAAACTTTACACCCAGATGGAGAATTCAGCTTAGTGTTAGGATTTCATGTTTGAAAACCAGGAGGTGAAACTTAGATCATCAGCCTGAACTAAAAAGAGAGAAATTTCTTAGATCATTAGCTAAATGGGAAGGTAAATTAAGTTTGGATCAGTGCTTAATAATAAGAAATTAGATTCTCAGGTTGGATGAAGAGTATGGCCACAAAATTTGACTGATATCAATCTTAAAAGTTAGACTATTGGACTTTGTGGAAGTTCAAGCCCGTTTAAAATTTAGCAAAAGGAAATGACTTGAGTTCATCCAAAAAATAATTTAAACTTTGAGCTCAAGGTGGATTTCAACTTGATGATAGTACAAGAAATGTTATTCAACTCTAGGAGAGATTGAGGGACAATTTTTAGCTTAAATGATTTGTCATATTATTTTCCTCAATCCTAATTTTAATGCTTGATTGTTGTATATTCTATGCACTTGGGGATTTCAATTAAGGAATTTAGGGGAACCTAAAAATTACCATAAAACTGTACAATATCTATGGGTAGTGGGGTAGTACTTGGGAGATTTATGGGTAGAGGTTATAGCAATAAATTCCTTACTGGTTTGCAAAAAGCTTGACAATAAAATTTTAGGATGTTTAAGGGATTTACCAATGGTCATAAACATTAATTAAGGGTCATTAAGGATACCAAATCCAAATTCAAATGTTAGAACACATGTAAAGTAGAAATGCTTGTGATTACTTTGCAGAGGACTAAAAGGAGAAAACCAATTTTGAACAAGAAACTCAAATTCCCACTACAAGCCAAGAGAATGAGAATCAAAAGGAGAATCAAAAGGAAGAAAATGAGAGAAGAAATCCAGATTCAACCAAGAAACTTGGAGTGAGAGAAGGAGTGTGCAATCAGCAGAAGGATAATGATAAAAAAAAACTTTGATTAAGAAACTAGGAGAATGGGAAAACAGGAGTGTAATCGGGAGATGGAAAGATCAGGAAAGGAATAGGAGTAGATAGGGAGATGAAAATTTTGAGCTCGCTTGAAGAAAAGTAGAGAATAACCAGTGGTTGCAAATATTGCAAAGAGAGGACAAGATGTTTCTGAATAATGTTGAGATGGTAAGGATCAGCTTTTGAGTGCTCCTGACAAATTGCATTGAGAAATACATGCGTGAAACAAGTCTGATTTCACAACCAAAAGGTAACCTTAATGATATTGAATTTAAGCTTTGCATTGATCTATGGGATAGGTTTTTGGGATAACTTAGATACCATGGGTGCAGATGAGGACAACTTCAGTTGCTTGTTGCGACTATTGTGTATAAGCTCATATCTTTCTTGTGACTTTAGTGAGTTATAGTCTCACTTTTCCTTCACTTCCTTTCTTTGTTATTGTGCTAAGCTCATGAGTTTCTCATGACTTTAGTGAGTTAGATTTCCCAAAATGCTAATTACATGAGGTGTTTGGGTGGTTCAAATATGCAAAGATAATGTCACAACATGACTTGTTTCAAGAGATAAGCACTCTCAAGGGATTTGAACCACAACAAAAATAGTTGCAATTTCTTTGACAACAAAAAATGCTTCTTGGTAGTTTCAACCTATATCCCTATAAGCCATCTTGTTCTTTCCTTCTACATTGCTCTTATTGTAATAAAAAATAATTTAATTTGTGTAGCAAAGACTAGGGTTGGAAATTGAAGGCTTGATGGTACTTGTTACAAGAAATCTGATCCCAATTGAAGAATTGCTACAAAAATGGATATGTTTCAAAATGGATAAATATATTCATTGTATTGCATAACTTCTTGATAAATTATTTCAATACATGGATTGAGGAAGACGGTGATTTTTTATTGGAAATGGGCATTGATTAGCCAACCATCCACGAAGAGCATGATAGAGAATTCCTACGAGGAGTTGTCATGGAAGAATGTCTTAAATTGCATTGGGAGCCAATAGAATTGTGTATGATAGTAAATTCTAACCAAATACAAAATAATATTGTAAACTATTTTTTTAACATAAAAAGAAAAAGTTTCTTAATGTTTATTATGAAATTTAAATAGAAAAAAAATTTAATAGAACCCTTATCAAATTCTTTATAAAGCTATGAAAAAATATACAACAAAAAAAAAAACAAATCCATTGTTTGTATTACTCCAAGTGATAAGGAAAGTAACTCCTAGTGTAACAAAATAAATAAAATAAATTTTCCACAATGCACTTAATGATGCATGTTGGTGTGCACATTTTTTTGTTTGGTTATTGGTATTTGTAGATGTTAATTATAGTTTTTATAGGAAACCAATTTCACAAGTACCATTGTCATGAGTTCCCAAGTTCAAATTCATAGTACAAGAAGAAGGTAGCAATCAATAGTAAGGACTCAATTTTCTAGTTTGAAAGGTTTAGAGAGATTTGATGAAGGGTAATTTTCAGAAGTGGCTCAAACTTTCAAATTTTCAAGTTCAAATCTCACCGAGTCCAAGAGCATTGTAGCAACCAAAAGTAGGGATCCATTATTTTAATTCAAAATGCCAATAGAGATAGATAAAGGGTTTCTTTCAAATGCAACACAAAATTTCAAAATTCAGGAGTATTCACAACAATATCTAGTTGAGTGAATGATCATCATCTACAAAGACAAATGTTTGAGTGAGTGGGAATGAGTGGGAATTCATTCCCACTCACTCAAACATGGAGCTCACTCCCATCTACAAAGACAAATGTAAATGTTGTAAATATCAAAGAAATGTAAAAGTACACATATAAATGTAGATGTCTTTGTCTTCCAGATGTTTTTCTTTGTTGCTTTCTTTCAAAAGTGACCAAATTTTAGTTGATGGAGAGGTTTCATAAAAAGATATCATCAAGAGAATGAATCTAAATCGCAACCTTGAAATTTTTTCACAGTGGCACAATAGTAGATGTTCAATTTAAGCACTATATTGTCAAGAGTGTGGAATTGGAAGGGAAAAGCAACTTTAGAAAAGAGTTGATTTGAGGGACTCAAAAGGAGTAGGAAAGAGGATCTATGGGATTTGAATTGAGTAAGAAGAAAGTGTTGAAATTTTTTTGAACAAAGTGTCTATGGAAATTTGAAAGTAGTGGGAGAAAGGTACATTTGACCAAATTTGAAGGGAGAGCAAAAGAACTCTTCTTGCTAAGTTTTGAAGGAAGGAGAAAGAGTTGAAATTAAGAAAGAGATGACTTTGGAAGAGAAAAAATAGTAGATTTTTGAAAGGAATAATTCTGAAACATTTGAACAAGAGAATGGAATTTTTTTTAAAATACATGGTTTACATTCCTTAATCATCACTACTTACAATATTGCTACTTTTGGGCTATGCATCTATCTCACAAAGCATAGAGATTATACTCTTGATTTCTTGAGTGTTTTTTTTTTGCCTTCATTAATTCTTAAATCATAGCATGAAAGAATTTTTAATTTTTCTTTCCTCTCTGTTAATTTACGCTTCCTAGCTTTATACATAATTTTATCTACCTTTACATCTTTTTTGATTCCTCCTTAGCTTGGATTTTCTCCAGCTTTGCTATACTCATGGATTCAATTTCCTCCATTGTGGCCATCCTTGTTATTCAATCTTGGCTAGTTTCACCCTCTCTTTGGTAACCATGATGTACTTTCTCATTTTGGTATGTTTAGAAAAATCTTGTGCAAATCCAGACATTGATCCTAAAGGTTTTACAAAACCTTTAGAGAACTTCCTCTTCTCTTGAGATTCACTTTCAGCTTCTTTCACTTCTTGTACTCATCCTCTAAGCATGTACCTTTCCTAGATGGTACATCAATAAATTGAAATTCAAATGGCAAGGAATGAACAAACTCAAATGGTGCATGCAACAATCTCCTCCTTCAGCTCATCTAGTATTGACAATGTCTCCTTCCCTTTGCATACTCAGAATCAAGAAGATAGATACAGTGTTCTAAAATATAAATTCATCCTCCTTTTAAGAGCCCTCTTGTGTAACTCCAAACTCTCTCATGTTCAATATCCACTCTCTTCTCCTTCCCTTGAGCCAAAAAGATCAACAATATTATTCTCAACTCCAACTCCCATATTTAAAAGCATAGGAAGAGATGTATTGCACTACTTTGGAACATAGTATTTATTTTATGGTAATGAAGAAAATGATGATCTATTTTATCATCTATGCATGTCCATCTCCATTTAATTTCTTGGAAAGGCCCTCCTTTGTGCACTTTTCCTTCCATGCTTGTAGGATTGTATGTATCTTGCACACTTCTTGTACAATTTCTCCTTGTCTATTATCCCAAATTAAGATAAGTAGCAATAGAGGAGAATACATTTCTTTAGCATGGGACTCTTATAATCACCTCCATGTATTTTGTTGAAGTGCTTAAAGTCCTCCAAGTAGTAAAGAATCTTAGCATAGTAATGAGCAACCATCCAAAACTTCTTGTCATCAAGTTTTGGTTTGATAATAAGAGTAAAAAGGAACAATATATTCACATGAAGAAGACTATAGTTGATATCATTCTCAATAGATCTTGGAATTGAGAGGTCCTTGTGTAGGCAAAGACTCATGACAAAGATATTGGAGTTCATATTTGAGGGAAGAATTGACAATAGTGATGAGACAAGACTTGAAATGAATTCTTGACATGTAGAAGTGTCAATGGGAATAAGAGGAGGAGGAAATGTATGGAAAATTGGAGGACAAATAACTATTTGAGAAAGAGGTTGCTCATAGTTGAACCAATAATGTCTCAATATGTGCAATCAATTCCTCCTAAACCACTTTCTCACAGTTGACGCACAAATTCTTGAAGTTGATCATAACAAAATCTTTAACTCCTCATCTGGTGCCTAAAATTTTCATCTATTATTTGAACTCAAAGAAAATCAGAACTCATGTTTCTTGCCAAATAAAATACACGTCATGCTATTATAATTTTGTGCTTTAGACAGGAAAATTTTCCATTCTTGCTGCTATTTGTCAAAGGGAAAATTACCTTCATGTGGAAACTTTAAATGCCATGGGAAGGAAGGGATGAGGTTTGATGGATTCAATATTCAAAATTGGGGGTCCAAGGGGTAAGTACCATTCTCTTCCACTTGGCAGTCATACTATCTTACATAAAATGTACCATTTTTCACTTATTAGTGTTTTCACATGATTGAATTTTTAATTTAATTTCTATCTTGTAATGCTTCCCTGATTTTTACACACAATTAAACACCCTATAAATCCATAAATGTTTTTTAAACATCTAAAGAAATCAAGACTTTTGGATTTATAGGTACCAAAAACATTTTTAAGGATAGATCCACTCTACCCATAAATTTGCATAAATTTTGCAACTAAAACTCCTCACTCTGACTATGTAAATATGTTTATAAATTGTACCCCAAAGGAAAGGAGAAAGATATACAAGGCACAAACAAGTGAAAATGGGAGAAAAACAGCTACACTACATAAAAGTCCCAAGTGGCCAAAAGCAAAAAAAAACAAAGGCAAAGCCAAAAGGAACCAATAGGTTTAATCTATTGATAAGAATGCAGCTGCCATTGTTGACAAGCACATTAGGATGAAATGTGGGATCACATGGCATCCAAAGGTAGTGTGCAGTTTTTCTGCCAATTTGAGGAGCCATTAATTTATCTTCCAACTTGGGTACTACTAAATCCATCTCTGGATTTTGGAGGATGGTATAGAAATTCATGATATTACCAGGGATTCTGATTTTTTTATCCTTAGAATTTTGTACGTCAAGTTTCCACTGGTGGCTCTGAATCTGAAGCTTCAATCTTGGATTCCATGTTACAAGTAGCAACATGGAATCAAGTAGAAGTTTATAAATATGAAGTTGCCATCAGTGAAAAGCTGACCTAATAGAACACAAGAAGGATGGGAAGACCCCATCAAGCCATACAAGGGAGAGACAAAAGAGGTAGAATGGGTCTAGGGCCCAATAGTATCAATATGAGAAATCTGCCCTACCACATCTAAGATACCTAAGCTATGCAAGTCATAAGGTGTACAAACTTTTGGAGCGTCCAAAGAAGCATCACCTAGAGTCATTGCTCTCCTATGGATTGCACCAGCCAATGCTCTTTGTAAAGCAATAGACACACACTGTTTAAAGTATCCTATAAAGTATAAGAGTGAGAGTGGTAGTCCCTTGCATCTAATATGACAAGCTCTTGTGCACTCCTTGAAAAATATGTTGAACCCCATGTCCATTGCTCTATCTAACTCCAAGGCTAGAGGAACAAAGTGGTGACCTTGCATGTTGCTGCACTACTTGTTGCCCATCTAGGAGGATCAGTGATCACTCCCTCCAAAACTCCATCACATGAAGGGTTTGTGACCACAACATCTGCCACTATCACTTGATCAATTTTGACCAAGTATAAGTCTACTCTAACACATGTTGGCTACAAAGAATATGAATGCTCCTTCCAAGCAAGGTATCCACTCTCTTGTACCATAGCAAACACTATATCCTTGATGGCATCATGGGTAGCTACATTCTGTCCTCCATAAGGACAAAGTGTCATATGGACTGCTATTGCATCTATTGTAGAACCATACTCACAAGTGAGTAACAAAGATGCAAACGGGTGGACTAAACCTAAGTGGAACCTAAGCCACTTTCTCTAAGCTATAGATAAAGTGGCTAGTGGAATGCCCTAATGCATGGTTAAGCTAGGATCCAAGAGCCTACAGCCTTGCTGGAGCAAGAGCAAAGATGTGCTCTAGTGGCCCAAGGAATGGACGAGTCAACTAAGATAGAATGTAGCATATGCTGACACTAACACTCCATCAAGGAAGACTAAAAACCTCTAGTCCAATTTGATGGTAGCAAAGCAAAGGATGGACAATCCTCACATGCCTATGGAGATAGACCATCTCTTGTTTGCCATAATAACACCTAGAGAGAAAAGGATCCCTCTTCCACCTTGATCACATAAGTCTCCAAAACTGGCCTATCAACAACCACAAAATTGGAGGAAAGTAGGGATGCCAAGAAAGCCCAACTACCCAAAAATACTATCAGTGTCATCTACTCTATAGATAATAAGCCTACCCCTTTGCATCAGATTGGTAGAGATTTCTATCTACATGCCAAATCTCCCATCACACACTCACATGTCCCTAGTTCAATGATATCACTAATGACTCTCATGATCCTCTTATGAAAAGCTCTCAAATATGATAGGAAAGTCAAGGAAGTGGGGATCATGCAAAGAAGGTAAGTTGGTCAATGGGCAATACTAGAGGAGAGTATACCAAAAGCCACCTACAGATCTCTTAGTAGAGAAAGGTCATCCACATGGAGAATATTGTCCACAAGGGCAACATCTAAGAAGCATATGACAATATTTTCAAATCCTATTGGCACTCCAAGAATACATAGTCCATCTATATATGCAACACACCCCTTTGGAAGCTCAAGGTAGGAAGAGATACTTGAAGGGGACCATGCTCTGCACTTTGACACCTTGACTCTCAAGCCTACAAGTTGTAGCTCAGTAGTCAAGTGATCAAAGGCCTACCTAATCTGATCTACAGGGCACAAAATGTATGCATTGTCTACTAAGAAGTGAAATGCACAACTTGGCATGGCCAAAGTAGTAGATAAGAGAGCATTGAAGTAAGCCATGCAAACAAAGGTCCCCTTAAAGGATCTCCCTATTGTGTACTGATAACTAACTCCAAGAGGGTGACTCCTTCCTACGACCACCCATGTTGGTAGTGAAGGGAAGTAGGAGAGCCATAGAAAAACTACACAAAGGGAATGAGATTGCCAATGATCTTTCGGTCTCCCTAAGCTCTCTAAAGATGGATGCTTGAGAGATGCTAATAAAACTCACCATCTCAACATCCACCTATAGGATAACCCACTTCAGATAGGTTTCTGGGAGAGCCCTAATGCATAAGGAAATAGCCTTGCAACCTCCAAATGTAGCTACTCCAAATTGATGTGGACTGAGGTGCTCTTGAAAGTGAGATTGATGTTGAAGGACAATGGTGTGGCTAACCAAGCACAAAAATATCTCTCCAATAGCAATCAGTTCAATGCCTCCCATGCCTTTCTCCATCACAAGAAGTTGATTAGTCCCTGACATTTGACTAATTGACATAGGAATATCTCCCCTTGTTATTGCTACTTGAAACAACTCAATAAATCCACTTGAAGGATCATCGACATGAAAGCAATTTCTTAGATGCTCATATACCATCCTTGACAAGCCTCTTGAGAAGAGGTGAGGGCTAGTGCACAACACTTGTGCAAAAAGTGACCTATCAAGACATAACAGCTGGTCAACCTGATAATCTAAGACCTCTAATGGTTCTCCCTCTCCTACCATAGGATGTAGGGAGCATAGAGAAGAGATAATCTCATCAATGGAACTAGCCAAAGACAAAAGGTGTAGCACTCATGCTACTCTACTTAACTCTCCTGCCTAACCCAATGTCCTACACCATCGTAATCAAGTGGACTTTGTGGTATCATGTGGTGGAATCTATCTCCTAAAACATGCAGCCCTAATTGACTCCTCTTGTAGAGCAGCCTAACCTTCCACTTGGAATTGATGAAATCTAGCAGCCATCTCTCTATGCTCCGCATGTCTCCCTCTAGTATATTGAAGGCACTATTGAGGGAATACAAGAATTAAGAACCATGATAACTTGTCCAAGGGATCACGTGCCAAATGATCAAATGGTACGCAAAATCTTGTCTAGCCTCATCATGGAGTGTATGATATAGCCTATGGAATAGACGTGGACATGGAAAACTAGTTTCAAATAACCCCAAAATACAACTTGCTAGAGATGTAACCACTCCCACAACTCGATTGGTATCCCTAGGATGGCAACAAAGGGATAGAGGAAGCGTGCGTAATCTTGAGAGTGTAAGGCAAACGACCATGTCAACATATTGACGTGGTTGCTTGCCTCACATGGGCATCCAAAGTGGTCAAATCATAGTCCTTGTGCATCCTTCACACATGGATCTTTACCCCTTGTGAGTTAAAATGTCAATGACACATCGAGCATGGTGTATCCCAAGCCACTCTAGGCGTCCACACATGGGGAAGTGTAGCCATTGTTAACACAAGAATAATGATAGTAACACATGATGCTCCTCTCCATATCTCTCCATATATGCAAAACCACAACCCCTCATATTGGGGTATGAGGGGTTGTGGTTTTGCAGATTTGGGGAGATGAGTAACTCACATGAGTAAATACAATCTCTCCAAACCCTTAAAACTATAATTTCCAAAATAAATTCTCATAATTTTCAATTTTTATTTCAAAAATTCTTAAACTAAGTTCCCATGGAACTCAATAATGAAAAACAAAAGATTTAGAATCGAAAATTCTTGACCCATTGCTCTCAATGTGCAATGTGAAGTAGTTACATACAAGTCCTCTTAATTTTCTATTTAACTATCCATAGCCTTCAATGTAGGTACCAATGGAACCAAAATTGGAAAATGAAAATTGAGGTATATAGATGAGCTCTCTAACGCTGTAGAATATCTTTGTCTCCTTTCTCACTCTCCCCTTCCCTCTCCTACCCTCCCGTTCCTCTCATTCTCACTCTCCTGTTACAGTAGGAAAGTCATCTTTATGTGACGGCTTTCGCTGTCGAATCCGGTACTGTAAATATGCAGTTCAAGGAAACGAGAAGTTATGGACCACGCGGGGGCGGAAAGCTACAGTACCCTAGTCCGTTGTAGGTCCGCAATGAACCTGGTGAACCATTAGTGGCAGATGTTGAATGTCCTGAACGCATTTACATGTCTGGTAGCGGCGGTGACAGCAGTTATCTGTTTTTAACCTTATCTTGTGAAATGAACTTTCAATTTATCAAGGACGTGACTGGGTCTCTAGTCAGATCTTATAATACTGAAAATTCTCAATGTTTTCTTTGACATTTTGTGTAACTATGGTCAAAGTTTAATGTTCGTACTCAACTAATCCATTCTTTCATCCTCCAGCACGTAAGGCGAAATTGGCTGAATGAAGAACTCAATTTTCTTGGCTGGCAATACGGGCTGCGTGCATGCACGGATGCAAGGATGATGCTTATTCTCCAGTTTGACCTGTTCAACTCAATGACGCGATTGTACGAAAGAATTCAAGTAAGAACATACCGGTGTTTACTGGATAGTCAGACAGGCTTTTGCCCGCTGGTGTGCGTTCGGGTTTTCTTTTTGTTTCTTTCTTGGTCGCTTGGCTCGTGCACTTTTTACTTTCCGCACACTTTGTATTCCTTTCCCCCTTCTTGCGGGATACTGTACTAAATGTATATATAATCGTTCTCCAACCATGGATGGAATCGTTCTCGCTCTTTTCACTTTCCGCACTTGGGTGTACCTTGTATTCCTTTCCCCTTTCTTGCGGGGCACTATATGAATATATTGTTCTCCAACCATGGAAAAGTTAAAGTGAGTGTATTTATAATATTTATCAAATTTATTAGGGTTTCGATTAGGTCGATTTCTAGTTGAATTGCGCCGTTGACGAAACAATATATGATATACGCGTAACAGTTCTTTATATCATGGGATGTCTACGCGTAAAGAACAAGGGCGACCGCGTAGAAAACACGAAGGATGGGAAGACCCCATCAAGCGTAAAGGGGTAGAATTTATGAGAACTTTATGGATAGCTTAAAATATCAATAACTCTAGATGTCGATAAAAGGTTTTGTCGGCAGGTTTCTTTTATGGACCATTTTGCTTTATAGAAAAGTTGATAGACTTTTGACAAATAGATGGACATCACGAGATTACACTTTTTCAAATTCATTTTGCATTGTAAAGTGGGTGACCATCTAAGTTTCAAATAGAAGGCTTTCAATTGGGGTTCCGATTAAAATCCTTTTTCTTTGCTTTATAAGTTTTGAATATTTCGTCCTCCCTTCGTCCAATGTTAAATTCTATGGGTAATTGCATTAATTAATGATAATAGGGTTTTGTGCTTACCCAATCTGAACAAGGTAAACTATCTTTGTACTCAATCTTTTAGGATGGATGCTTTGTATTAGAGAAGAGCAAATATATCTCTTTGTGCAGGTAAGTATGGGGATAAGGAGTGAGGTGGACCTATCTGAATAGACATGTAAAGCCAGCACATGACACAAAGTGACAGCCAATGAAGGAGCCAAAGTGAAAATTAGGATGAGGAGGAAGAAATGTCATTCAAAAAAACTCCTTTGTTTGTGACTTTACAAGTCGCCAACAAAGGAGTGCAAGGATAATTCAAGTCTTTCCCATGCAAGGATCAATTTTGATTATATTTCCAAATACAAAAAAGAAGAAGAGAGTCTCCAAGTCTATACAAGATTAATCAAGAAAATTATACCCCAAATGAATCTTTTAGATTTCATGAGGAAGAAGATACAACTGTTGTTGCCTAGAAAGACCCCAGGCAAAGAGGAGAATCCAAGAATTATAAAAAAGAATCCAGGAACTCCATAGGAGATTCTTGCACAAGCACTACCAAAAAATAGAGGATAGTGAGGAGATTAAGAGAGCAACAAGATATGCACTTGTTGCTTTCAATTGCTAATTGCTCAGCAAGAGATATAGGAGACATAGTAGACTTTAGAGACCAAGAGAAAGAAGTTCAACCACATAAAACAAGAAAGTCTTCTCAAGGAAATCAAAAGAGTATCACAACACTTATTGCTTTTGCCCAAGATATGGCTAGCTATACTCAATTGAAATTGGATTCTTTGGAGGCAAGGAAGAGATGCAAATTAACTTTGATTGATGCTCAAAAAGAAACAAAGATTGAAAAACTACAATTCAAGCTAGAAGTAGAAAAGAGATCCAAAGCTTGGAAGTTGAGATTTAAGATAGAAGCCAAAGAGAGATTGAAAGCACATATGTTGAGATTTGAAGAGAGAATAGCTAAATCAACACAATATGAGATAACTCTTGAATTAGCCCAAGCTAGGAAACATGTGCAAGAAATCAAGAGCTTTGTTAGCATCCTTCATGAAATTGATAAAACGTATCTTTCTCTTCATCCAATCTTGAAAAGCAATCCTTGTGATTCTAGTGTGCATGATGATGCAATTATACCTATTCTACTATTGTGATATATTTTGATTAATAGATGTATGGTTTTTTTTTGTCTAAAGTGTATCACTTGCCATAGCAAAACTGTTGGGTTTGCTCATTGTGTGGTGGATTGCTTGCATTGAAAGCTTTTCTTTGCTTGTAGATGTAGGATTTTCTTATGTTTTAGTAAGAAAGTCATTGGACTACTACATGTATCTTCATCCCACTCTTCCTCCAATCCACTTTGTTTCTACTAAAATCTGAAAAACCTAAATATTAAGTTATGTTCCGAGTGTTTCTTAATGTTAAGTTATGCTCCCCGTTCTATCTTTACAGGAAGGAAAAGTAGCACCTATACCTAGATCCATTTTCCTCTATAAACATGATGATTGGTGTATCATTGAATCCTATTCATGCACAAGATGATTTTATTTACCATTGCCACCAACAGCCTCTTGCGGCCAATGTTTGAGCATCTTGATACCTTGATCCTGTCCATATACTTTGTAAACCAATTGGATTGAGATAAAGCTAGAGTTGCTTGTAGATGAATAGTTGCAAATGTAAATTGTGCACTTTGATGAGGAATATGAGCACAAACCTAGGTTATAAGAGTGTCTTGATACTTGCCTTAGTTACTTGATTAGAAGGCTGGAAAACAAGATTGCTAGGCAACACATACAAGTGCTTTCAAGCATGAGGAATCATGTACAAACAAGCTTCCAAAATGACTAATTTTAACAGAGCAGAGTCAAAATAGATCTCTAACCTCATCAAATGACATCTATTCTCTTGAACCCATGGGAGATCCTCTTCATTTGGGTGCCTCCAAGTATTTTTACAAGCACCAAGCCTTGCACATCATTGGCGCAATAAGGCTGGAGCAATTGATCTGCAGAGTATCCTTCAAACTGCAAAGAAAAAAGCCCGACCAATCAAAAATTGCAAGTATTGATTCTAAGTACATTTGGCAGGGTTGAACAAGAAATCACATGAGTACATGAACACAGATGAGGCCTTCCACTCACATCTCCTATAAGTTGTGCTCCTATAGGAGCACAACTTTGAAGAATGAGAGCAAATGGATTTGCTCATTTCTATAGATTGAGTTCGCTCAAAAATTGGATTCACTCAGAACTTGAGGTTAGGTCGGGCCCATGAAGGGTTTGCTCAACAGCAAAGTAGGTTTCTTAGGACACAGAACTTTAGCCCGTTAGATGAATGATTGAATGGGTTGGGCTTGCTTGGATTATTGAAGGGGTGTGCCTTCTAATTCGTGATATCTAATATCAAACATGAATATGTATTATGTACATAAATATTTCACTAAACTGATCAATATTTAATATTCAACATTAGTATTAATATGCATTGTTTTCACAAATAATGCACACTCCTTAAACAAATATAGTGCTGAAACACTATTGAAAAACTACTTCACCATGTAAATAAATATAATTTTGAAACACTATTGAAAAGAATTGCTATGCATATCCAAAGATTGTTGAAAGCCATTCACATGCAACTATTACTCTTGTAAAGCAAAAAGTGCTTAAATAAGTTACTCTTGGCAAAAGTGTTTACGAAAGTTGCTCGGTGCGAAGAAGTTAATAAGAAGGACTCCGTGCAGAGGTGCAAAGGGTAATACATATAAATAAATGAATATACAAGGGTTTGATTAGGGGTACATACAAAGGCGGCCAATATACAGGCTGCGGAACATAAAAGAATGTAAATGAATGGAGTGGATGCGTGTTACGAGATATATATGTGAGGGGGAAACATGTTGTGAAATTTAGATAAATGAATGTAAACCGGTACGGTGTGAGATTTAGACACATGAATGAGATCTGGGGTATAAATCTTTGACCGTAAAAGCTTGGCACATATGAAAATGAATTATGGACAAGTGGGTGATATATATTTGAATATAAAAGGGTGGCACATATAAAAATAAATTATGGACAAAGGATGAAGATATAATAATGAATGTCCATAGGGGAGATAATAAAGTGAATGTACAAAGGGTGGAGTTATGCAAATGAACGGGGAAAAAGGTTGAGTTGGAGAAATGTAAATGCCCGTAAAAGGTGAGATGTAAAGGGTTAGAAAAGAAATGGAATGTAAAATGGGTTAGAGAATAAAATAAATGTACTGACGGTGGAGTTATACAATGAAGGTCGTGAGGGTGGATTTTATACAAATCAATGGAAAGGGTGAGATAAAAAAATGAATGTACAAAGGGTGCAGATATATAAATGAATTTACAAAGGGATGTAGATACATGAATGAATGTAAAGGGGTGATGTTGAATGGACAAGTGATCGATACACCATATGACCTCTAGGGTGGAGTTATACAAATTGATATCAACAATCAAGATATAAAAATGAATGTACAAAGGGTGCAGATATATAAATGAATTTACAAAGGGTTGGAGATACATGAATGAATCCAAAGGGGCGGTCTGGAATGGACAAGTGATCATAACACCATATGACCTCTAGGGTGGAGTCATACAAATTAATGTCAACAATCAAGATATAAAAAATGAATGTACAAAGGATGCAAATATATAAATGAATTTACAAAGGGATAGAGATACATGAATGAATGTAAAGACTTGGTGTTGAATGGACAAGTAATCATAACGCCATATGACCTCTACTACTAGAGAAGTGATAGAAGGCTACTCTAGCATTTGAACTCCTATGCACTCTAGTGCATTATCGAGGCAACTCTGGTTATATTGATGGACCCACACTAGACTGTATGTCTAGTCCCACTCCAACTGATACATAAGGGGATCACGGAAGAATACAGCTAAACTATCTACAGGTCCACATTATAATCCTTCAATGGCTGGTAGTCCACTCAAAAGTCATGAAATCAATGGAGGTTTGCTCTGAATCTATCTACGGGAGGTCTCAAGATTTCCACTAGTGAGATAACTGAATCTAAAGCTCAAGTAAGACAAGGAGTAAATACAAGAGGATATGTAGTACCAAGGGATTGGTTCCTATAACATGGATGTGATCTACTATCAATGATCAAGATATCACATAGCAATAAACCTAAGGCAGTAAATGCACTATATGGCCTATGTGTGAAACTTCTCACCGTATCTATGTATCCATCCTCTCCATCAAGCAAGGCCATGAGGTGCACTCTGATGGAAACGCCTCACAATATGAAGTCCTCATCCCACATAGACTGGAGGAGATGCTCTACTATTTCCTTGTGCTATCAGTCCAAATAATAACCTCAAACACCAAAAGACAATACTTCACAAACTCTTTAACTCTAGGACATGGTACATAAGCAAATGTACTCCATCAACAATAATGTGACCACCCTAACCATTCCTTTGAGTCTCTCCAAGTAGGGTATCAAGGACTAGTATACCACATGATATCTACAAGATAACCAATATCCAAAACTAGAATCTTCCTCCTCCTCTCATGAGCATAAAATGTCTAGATAAGTTCATGTTCTATCTCAACATCATAAATCTAAAGATCTCACACTCAAGTGTCATGCTACTCTCCTTAAGCCAATCGATCTCCTCATGGGAATACCTGACAAGGGGTGGAGGTGCTAGATCATGTGAAAATTATGGTCTCCAAGAAATAATATTCAAGTCAAGGGCAATCACACAAGGCTTTCCATGCACTTGAGGCTTGGTTTGTGTCTCAATCATATGTGTCTCTAAACCTGAAGACCCATGAGTGATACTTTGTATCCACTTGGTATGCGTCCCATGAATAACACTCTCTATAGTATTTTTTTGAGTCTGCACACAAATTGCTATTTCCATGCTCTCAAAAAGTGTGCATGTGTCCTTTGTGCTTCCTCTAGTATATGCTCTCTTCCATAAGTATGTGCTCCTTGGCATGAGCCTCTTGCTCAATGACAAGTTTATCTAAATCTACTAACCTATGCATCCTACACTTGGTAGCCATGAGGTAATCCTCTTGTTCACCTAGCCTAAGCTCTTTGTTAAAAGAGCATGCTCTTTGTGCACCAAATTTGCCTCCCTAGCTCTAGCCTCACTCTTTCCTAACTCTCTCCCACTTATTATGGGTCCAAATGTTGGCTTCTTGTTTGCACCCATGCAGATAATGGTTAAGGTAAATCCATTGTCTACTCTCCCTGCTCCACCATCTATAATCTTAACTTCTGCATGGAGCAAAGATTCTCCAAAGGCTCAACATGGCTTGCCGTAGGTGCATTCATGGGGCTAGAATTAAGCAAAGACTCAGCATAGAGTAAGGTAAACTCTAATGGGTGGTTTGGAGAAAGCAGGTCTGCTAAAGGAACTACATGGTCAGCTAATGGAACTAAATAGATATGGGTATGGATTGGACCTATGTACAAATACATAAGATCATCATTCTTCCTCTCTCAAAAGAGCATCTCAAAAAAGCATCAAAGTAAATCATGGAAAGGAACATCTATTTAATTTAGTGAAAGGTAGTACAAGAAAATAGAACATGAAGTTTCCAAATGGGCTATAAACTCCAGTATCACTCACCTTTCTCTTCTTCATGCTCCTTCCTTGCATTCTCAAACTCCAGATCTGCATCATAGACATAGAGCTCTCTATCAATGTTGCTTGTATAGCTCACCTTGTCCTCACCTAAGAATCCATTCTCCAAAAATAGATGCTGAGGAACTGACCAACTAAACTTAACTTGAAACGTCCACCAGCTGGATGCATAAGCTTCTCTTGTAGGAACCACAACTCAGCTCCTATAACAAGAAGTATAACAAATGCCCAATCATAATCCTCCGTGCTACACCTTGAAACCTTAGTAGTCACATTGAGTACAACATGCTTGTGAACCACCTTGGGCTGCCTATTGGGGATGCCAAGCACACTCAGCATCTGAAAGAATGGTTGCCATGCTAGAAATAAACATTGCCTCACAAGGTATATCTTGGCAATAAAATCTTGGAATAGAAACCAATCCTCTGTCCAATCATGGAGGACATATGTCCTTCTCCCGGTCACACCTTTCTATAAGCAAATGCAGCTTGAATACCACCAAGAGTAATAGTGAAAGGTCTCCCATGGACAGTCCTTGTGTGTATGGTCTTGCTCCAAGATCTTGCAAACTCAGTATATAAGGCAACTTGAACCAACATGAGAACAAAAAATGCCTTGTTACCACCCACATCCCTTAAACTCATGCTCTCAAACTTGTCAACATAGCTAGTCTTTAACACCAAATCAAAATAGCATAATCAGACCTGAATGCATAAAATTTGACTGGGAAAAATCTTGATCTGTGTGATTTTATCATCATAGATAGTGGAAGAAGATATAAAAGTTGTACAACACACTTTTCTATGGTTTGGCCAAATTTTCAAGTTTGTGGAGTGATACATCATTTTGATATAGTTGGATAGGTAGGTAGTATTATAGTATTAGCATATACCTATCAATATAATTATACTTTCAAATAAAGGTAGCAATATCACACACCTCTAGAACCAAATAATACTAGCTAAGCTTGTTCTCACCCCTTCCCCTACACATACCCCTGATGAAATTCTAATGGATACTAAAGCAAATGCAAGTTCCTATTAGGAATGACCAAATCATCGATTTTGTGTGGAGTTTGCTTATAATTCCATTATCTAAAATTTATTTATTACTCCTACTAGCAGGGGATCAGCTACTAACTGAATTTGGCGCCTAAGTCAACATCAGACATGTACAAGCTGACATGAGATCTAGATGTAAGGTGGTTCATGGAAGGGAAAGAACACTTGTCTTTGAGCTTGACTAAACTCAATCACACAGAAATGTCCCACAATAAGGTCATGTTCTATCTCAAGTAATACTTTAGAATGAAGTATGCATGCATTCAACAAGTGTTCCAATTCTGCCACATTCACAACATGTGTTACTTATAACCTACTTGCTTGTAGGTTGTTGAACAATGCAACTTTATCAAAGCTATCAATGGATCAAACTTGGTGGCCTTTTTGCTATTAGAGGACTTTTAGTAATTGCTAAGATTTGGATTATTTGTTGGCCATGGCATTGCCATCTGAGCAAGGTGGAGTGTCACTTCATGGAGGTTGCAAGTAGAGCTATGCTGATATGCAGGAAAACCAAGCAAAGAAAAGTTTACTTTCCCAAAGCAACAAATTTGCTTGTCATATATCCACAAACTTCAAACCTATAGGCAGATCACAAGACTAGATTCGTTTGAGACCTCATTACAAGACACCAATTTTTTGATCTAAGAGTTCAAATTTTCTCCTAACCTTCTCATTAGAAACCTTATTCTATCTGCAAAATTGTTGAATAATTATGATTCTTCTTCCCATTGAGAATTACATGGCATAGTTATAAGACGTCTAAATGTGAATTATCAATCTAGAGGATCCATGAGCCAAAGGAAGTAAATAAATTATATCTACAAACAGATCAGGTTTCATTTATTTTTATGGGGACCGAGTACATACTAAATGAATTTGAGTGTCTTTCTAGGGAGAGATAAGTGAGTATTATCCCAAAAAATGGCAAGAGATATTGAAATGCTGAAGTAGCAACACAAATCCACTACAAAAACCAAGTTGCAAACAAAATGCTAAGCTCAAAAGGCAATGGGTTTGCTCAAACAGCTTGAGCATAACAATGGGTTTGCTCATAGAGTAGAAGTGGGGTGGGTCAAAAGAATAGCTCTAATTGCTTGTGTTCATTGGCTTTACTCTCACAATAAGAGGAGTTTGAGCCCACTCATAGTGGGTTTGCTTGGAATAATGGAGTTTCTTGTGCCATAGATTAAACACTCCAAACAATTTTGGGTTGCAAAGAAAAGATGGATTTATAACTCCCAATAATTGGGTTTTCTCATTAAAAAAGTGACAAAGAAAAATGTGAACACAAAATTCAAGAAATTTGATATGTTGAACTCATTTACTTATCATTCAATTCATTGACTTATCATTCAATGGATGAATTGCATAAGAATCAAGAAAGCAACAACACTCATGTGGAGAGATGGGCATTCTTAATCCCAAACAAACTTTTAAGACCAATGCATTGAAGTGTGTACTTTGATTACATCTAACACATGCATCTTATCAAGCCAATCCCACTGAATACATGTCAAATTATCTTCTCTTTGGTGAAACCCTATCAAACACAAATCCTTGTTAATATCCTCCATGTTGGGAGAGTCCCAACACCTCTCATAATCAAGAATATTGGCCATGATGTCCTCTATCCCTTGCACTCTTTGTGATTCCTTATCTCTACCTTGCACTCTCCATGATTTATGACTCAATTTGTGAATATGGAAATCTTTCCTTGCCCTTGAAACTTGTCTCCTTTTGCTCTTGGAAATTCCAAAACTCTGCATTTACTACCTCTTCTATAACAATATAGAGTTTAACAACAAAGTTAGTCAAGGCTAACAAAGTAGCAAATGGGCCAAATTAACCTAGAGTATGCTAGAAGTATCTATGAAGCTACTTGGTACCCTCCCTAGTATTGAGTAACATTCATACCAAGTGGCAACTTCTAAGAGGAAGCTTCCTAACTAGCTCAGCTTGCACTCCAAGTAGGTAGTTTCTAAAAGGAAACTTCTAAAAGCTTCCAACTAGCTTAGCTTAGCTTGCATGCCAAATAGGCAGCTTCTTGAAAAAATCTTCTTGAGAAGCTTGCCAAGAGCCTTGAATACTCCTTATAAATACCAAAGCCAAAGCTTATGCTAGGCATTAGAAGTTTCTCACACTCAACTATCCCAATGTGATCTTCCATTCTCCTATTTCTCTCCTCGGTCTTTTACATTGGTATTAGAGCAAGAATAGGATGGATGGAATTTATGGACTACCAAATCCATTTCTACCAAACCATTGGGACTTTTGTGTCAAAGTATTACCCAAGCATCATTTCACATAGTTCATCATCTCATGCTTTGGGTAGAATTTTTTGAATGCAATCACCTTGTCCAAGGAACCCTTGGTACTCCTAGTTGTAACTTATCAAAAATGGTGGATGTGTTGCATCTATGTGTTAATAAATTAGATAAATTGGGAGTAGAGTGATAGAGTAGTAGCCATGGCAACAATGCCCAAGGTTATCATTGCTATGCAATAACAAATTGAGCACCTTACTTGATTGTTGGATGATCAAGACCATCATGAGATTGTACAATAATTGGTCAATTCCAAGCTGTAAATTTCACATGAGCTGCACAAGATAGGCTAGCAAAGTTGAAGCAGATTGGCTTTGTAAGAAGTTACATCAAGCAATTTCAAAACACTTTCATACAAAGTCCAGATATACTAGAAGGTGGAGTTCTGGATTGATTTTTGAAGGGCTTGAAGTCATGATGCAAATTAGAGGTAACTATGAAAGAGCCACAACACTTGGAGGAAGCCATGTGGTTGGACAAATGCTTTGATTCCTTGGTTGCAACAACTTGGTCTCCATCTCAGTCTACATCTTGCACTCCATAGAACCTACCAATACACTACATAGTGGTGGAGGAATTGACACCAATGGAGATTGATGCCATTCAATGGAGACCACTTGGCACCACAAATAGAGAAAAGTTGCAATAAAATGATGGTTGTTTCTATTATTGCCAAATTGGACATCACATTGCTGAATTTCCACTCAAGAATGGAGGACCTTGACAAGTTGCCTATATGGATTTTGTGCAGCAAAATGACCAAGGAAATAAGAAATCCTAATAGGAGATGTCAAGCCACCTACTAGGAACTTGATTAGTTTCAATAGGATCAAAGGCTTGACCTATGCAAGTTTTTAGAGTGCATGAGGTTTGTAGTGGCACCTCTACACTATGATATCATTCTAGGTTTGCCTTGGCTTGAATATTATAAGGTTCAATTTGATTGGATCAATGATGAATTCAAGTACAACACCAAAGTAGGAATTTTTGATTAGGTTGTCTGGCACCTTTGAGTAAGACACTAAGAATAGTCAATCCTAAGATGAGAAGCTTATTAGGAAAGCAACCATAAAGCAAAATTTGAAGGAAGATAAGTCCCAAGATGAGAAGTTTGTCAATGAAGCATCTATAGAGAAAGCTTTGGAAGAAGATAAGTCTATTTTTATGGTGTGGATCAAGCCAATTACAGAAGGAGAATCTGAGGAAAATGAAGAGCCACATCAAGCAATGGTTGATCAAATAGTTTAGGAGTTTGCGGATATGTTTCTGGATGATCTACCAAAGGGATTACACTACGATCATGGTATGACTTTCAAGATTGAGTTATTGCTAGGGAGTACTCTAGTGAGTAGACAAATCTATTGGCTCTCACCAAAGGAGTTGGAGGAGTTGCAAACAACATTTATGGAGCTATTGGAGAAGCATTTCATATGACATAGTACATCTCTTTGAAGAGCACCAATATCCTTCTTTGTTACAAAGAAGGATGGAGGACTTCATTTTTGTATTACTATGGGCCTAATAAACAAACAAAGAAGAATGCATATCACTTGCCTTGAATTGATGACTAGCTTAATCAATTGAGTGGAGCATGATACTTCTCCAAAGTGGATCTTCATAGTGGTTATTGGCAAAGCTCCATTGATAGAGAGGATGTGCAAAAGATTGCCTTTTGCACAAGGTATGGGCATTTTGAATAGAGAGTTCTACCTTGTGGCTCATTAATGCTCCAACAATCTTCATAAATGAGATGCTTTGGGAATTGGATGGACTATTGGATTGGTACATAATAGTATTCTTGGATGACATTTTAATCTATAACAAGATGGATGCAAAACACATAAATCATTTGCATGAAGTCCAAAGGAAATTACATCCATGGAGTTTTATTGCAAGAAGTCAAAGTGTGCCTTTTGGCAAAAAGAAGTCACCTTCTTGGGTCATAAGATCCCATCAAAAGGGATCAAGATGAAAGAGGAGAAAATCTAGGCCATTATTGATTGGCTACTCCAAAGGATACAACAATGGTATGAGCATTTAATGAATTGGTAAGTTTTTACTGACGGTTCATCCACTATTATGTGCACATGGCAGTACCATTGATCGACCTCTTGGAGAAAGACTTAAGCTTTCAATAGACCGCCAAGCATGAAGAAGCATTCCAAAGGCTGAAACATTTAGTGTCTTCAAGACCCATTCTTCAGCCATATGATCCTCAACTACCTTGTGTGGTTGACTTTGATGCTTCTAACTTTACCATTGGAGTTATGTTGCAACAAGAATTCCCAAATGGTTTACATCCCATTTCCTTTGTGTCTCACCAATTAAACACCGCAGAAAAGAATTACTCTGCATGAGATTAGGAACAACTAGCAATAATATATGCCACCAAGGTATGGAGGCATTATCTCTTGGGGAAACATGTGAATAAGTGAATTGATCACAAACCCTTGTTGCAAACATTACATTTGGAACACATGAAGAGTTAACATCATCAATGGGAGGAGCAACTCCAATTTTTTGACCTCTAACTTGAGAACCAACCGAGTTGGTTCCGTGTCATCCCTAATGTCCTATCACAACAACCTGATTTGAAGTCTCTCCCTCTCATCACAATGGCAATTATGACGGTGTCAATCGACTCAAGGTCCAAAATGAGTTTAGGAGAATTCTACAAAAAGATCCCTTCTTTCATATGGTACAAGGTTGTCTTGTAACATGCGACAAGGAATATAACACCTTCAAGGAAAGCCTTCTATTTCATAAGGACCGGATATATGTTCCTACCAAGGGTGATCTTCAACTTCTGTGCCTCCAAGAAGCCCATGAATTACCAATCATTGATCATATAGGTGTGAACAAGACCTTGGGTACCCTCCAATGCCAATGGTGGTGGCCCAACATGGCACAAGATGTTTGAGAGTTTGTTTGATTGTGTAAGAGCTACCAATGTAACAAGGTCAACAACCAAAAACCAAGTGGACTCCTTCAACCACTCCCCATTCCATCTGCTTGAATGTAACCCATGAGCTTAGATCAAAAACATCCTTGCCCAAGACAGGTCACACAAAAATAATGGTGTTTGTGGATAAACATAGTAAGCAAAATCCATTTGGCACCAACCTTTGATACCATGGATGTTCCAACATTGGCACAAATCTACTTCAACACTATCTTCAAGCATCATAGGATGCCTCATGTACTCATCTTTGATGGTGATCCTTGATTCACTAGAAAATTTTGGCAAGCACTCTTCCAGATACTAGACATCAAGCTTGCTTTGTCCACAACCTATCATCCTCAAAGTGATGAGCAAACTGAACATGCAGATTTTACCTTGGAGGATATGATTTGTGCTTTCATCAACATTCACCATACCAATGATGATGAATCTCTTACAACTACAAAGTTTGCATACAATAATTCCACATAGGTAAGCACTCAATTCTCTCCTTTCTTCTTCAATTTTGGCCAAGATCCACTTGTTCCAGAATCTCTTCTTGCTCCTCCTCCATCTCATGTCCCTCACACTTCCACCTTCTTGACCACCATATCCCAACTCCTCCAACAAGCCAAATCTCATCTCTTGGTTGTTCAAAATCATCCAAAAAATTATTCAAACCACCATCATTGTGATCTCACCTTTCAAGTTGGCAATAAGATCATGCTCTCATCCATCAACCTACCCCTTCCACTTGATACCCAAGTTGGTAAACTTGCTCCTAGTTAGATAGGACCCTTTGATGTCATCCAAATCATTTCTCCTGTTGCTTATCAACTTGTCTTTCCTTATCATAAATGCATCCACCCTATCTTTCATATTTCCAAATTGAAACCCTTTGTTCCTAATCCATCTTCTTTTTCCTCTTGTGTCTAAACTCCTCCTCCTCCTATCTCTATCAATGATCATGAAGAGTATGAATTTGATCAGATCCTTGCACGTCACCACATTTAACAAGGCCATTGACAACATACAAAGTACAAAGTCTTTTGGAAAGAGTATGCCCTTCATGATGCCACTTGGGAGCCTCTTTCTCATTTATAGAATGCACAAATGGCCATCAAGGAGTTTGAAGCTTCAACAGCAATGAGGACATCACAAACTAGTGGTGGGAGAATATGTAACAATATGAAGTTTAGCAATGAAGTTAGTCAATGCTAACAAAGTAGTGAATAGGCTAAATTAGCCTAGAATATGCTAGAAGTATCCATGAAGCTACTTGGTACCCTCCCAAGTGTTGGGTAATGTGTTTGCTAAGTGGTAACTTCTAGGAGGAAGTTTCTTGGGAAGCTTCTTGGTTAGCTTAGCTTGCACGCTAAGTAGGTAGCTTCTAGTTGGAAGCTTCTAGAAGCTTCCAACTAGCTTAGCTTACATGCCAAGTAGATTGCTACTAGAAGGAAGCTTCTTGAGAAACTTCCTAGTTAGTTTGGCTTGCACTCTAAGAAAGTGGCTCAAGGAAGCTTCTTGAGAAGCTTCTCAAGAGCCTTGTATGCTCCCTCTAAATAACAAAGTTGAAGCTCATGCTAGACATTGAGTTTCCCAATGTGATCTTCCATTATTATATTTCTCTCCTTGGTCATAGTCTTTTACATCTTCTGTTTTGTGAGGTTTGAACTTTTCCCATTTACCAAATTTCAAATATTAAGATCTTAGCACTCTCCTAAATTTCAAACCCTTGAAAATGTGAATTCTTTCTTGAATATGACACTTTGCATCCCACTTCTCTCTTAAATTTTGAAATACTAAACTATACCTTACACTCTTCTACCTCCTACAAAATTTTTTCTCCCCACTTTTTAGTATTGTCTCTACCTCCACATTCTTCTCAAATTTCCCTATATGGTCTATCTCTCTCCATATTTCACATCTATCTTTGCTTCTGTCTCTCTTCCCAATTTTCAGTAGGCTTTGTATCTCTCTCCTTGATTTCTCCATTAGTCTATCTGCTTACCTTTAGTATATTCTCTATCTCTACCCTCTCCCCTATTGTCATTATCTATCTCCCTAAATTTCCCTCCTAAATGTCTAAAGATCACTATCTCACTCTCCCCTTTTGTCAATGTATGTCTCCTTGAATTTCTATCCTTATGTCATTGTTTGTCTCTCTCCCTTGCTAGTTTTGAAAATTTATATATTGCACACTCTCTCTCTCCCTCCCTCTTCCCTGTATTTTTGAGATTTTTCATCTCTTCTTCTCTCATTTCAAAAAGCCTTGTCCTCTTTCTTCCCTCTATTTTTGAACTTTGTTCTTTCCCTTATCTCTCATTTCTAAAATCCATGACCTCTCTCATCCTACCTACTTTTTGGAAAGCCTCACAAGATTCCTCTAGATATTATTTTGAAGATCTACTCTCAGATCCCGCTTTTCAAATTGCCTTGAACTTTTTATTCCTTGCATCCAAATCTAAATGTGTCTTTTGCACTTGTAATTGAATTGCCTTTTACCTTGGTCTCAACTCTCCTCTTTAATCTTCAAATCCTATCTTCCTCTTGATTGACCTTGGACCTATAAATTTAGAACTTGAAAAAACACTTTCTCCTATGAGGTGAATCCTTTATTGAATCATACATCTACTCCTCTCACTTGCACTTTCTTCAATTCACACATGTGGAGTTCCTATTGTAAAATTGCAAAATATGATGTAGAAAGCAAAAGCAAAAGTTAGATAATGTGAATTTTATTCTTTACTTGATAAAATTTAGAATGAGTTTGTTCTTCCCTATATTTATCTACAAATTTCATCTCAAATAACACTAAATCTTAACTACAACTACACTTTCTAGATCCCAAACCCGCACACTTTCTTCTTGCATACTTTCTTTGATTTCTTCAATCTACATGTCTCAATTAATTTTGAGCTACTACGCGAGCATATTAAAAAAATAAGGAAACCCATTTCCATACAAACAAACAAACCTATTTGTATCCAAATGGATCCATCAAGAAAACATTGAAAGACATTTGATACATCAAGATCATTCATCTTGTACGTCTGATCTTGAACCTTGATAACAATTGATACATTTAGAAGAGTCTATGCATTAAGAGGAGGGTATTTTTTATAAACAAACAACTTTGTTAAATTTGAGGCAAATTCTACCATTTGATTACCTAGTCTCTTCTCTTCCATGGTAAACACTTCATCCTCTTGTCACTATTTGAAATCTTCCTTGTTTGTTTTTTTGTTTGTTTGTTTGTTTTTTTGTCTGTACTTGGTCTTGGTCCTCCCACATATCACTATCTATTTATTAAAAATTTATGTAATATATTGCCAATCAAATACAAGAGATAGGAGTTGAATTGGGTTTTCAACTGTTTAATTGGGTTTTCAATTCCCACAAAGAATGCCACCGGGCTTTTGTTATACAGATGCGGTGTTCATATATATATACCTCATCTAAGTGATGCAATGGTTGAGGTCTTTCCTCTCTTGTGTTTGTGCTTGTTTATAGAAAGGCACCAGATGGCTCATGGGCACATATCCTGCATCAATTAGTAAGTATTGATGTGGCTCAAACAATCCACAATGCTCCTTCATGGTCTGACCAAAGCTCAGAATTATTTTAAACATGTCATGACATGATCCACACATTCCCATTCAATATAACACTTGTTGTTAAGGCTCATTAATGTATCAAATATGAACTTTCATAATTGAATCCAATCTACCCATAACTCAATCCAATCCATTACCTTTTGCAAAGGCCAATATCCACCCTTGTTAATCACATACTAACAATAGCAAATGTTTTAGCCATACTCAATGTAGTGCAATACAATTGCCTCTGACCAAATGATACTTACACAGTCTACCAAAACCACCCACTCAAGCATAGAAAATTATACATTTTGCTTACCTCCTACACAATAAGAATAATGAACACTCCTCAACCACACACTCAAGCATAGAAAAAGCAAACCACAACTTCAATGCAATTTGAGAACATTAAGCAAAGTGTATATTGTCAATGCAGCTGCCTGATTACTTCCTACCAAGTGGATAATCCTATGCTTCTCATCACATAGCCCCTGTCCACCAATTGAGTAGGTGCCTTTTTGGCTGAAATAAAATTCACTATCAATGGTAAGCTTTTGTGATAAGGGGAATAGATTACCATCCACTAAATCCACATAGCTCGGGAATCCTTTCCTAGTAAACATAACTTAAATTATTGCTCTCTCTAAACCCAAGCCATTGCACCTCCTTGCTCAATATGAAAAGACAGCAATGATTACTCTAATGGTAAAACCAATTGAAGGATCTTGCACTAATCCCCATAGGTTTATTCCTCTTGCCATAGACACTCCATTCTCATTGTGTCCAAGAAAACCAAGCACTAATGCCACTTGGAGCCATACAAGATTTTTTTTTCTCCCTACTATAGTCTTTTTTATTAAAGACTTTGTGCACTTGGAAGATATCCACTAAAATAACAAAGAGTCTATATACATCCTCACTAGTTGTTTGAATGCAATAGGATCAAGATCACGTATAGAGAAATATTTAAACACAAAGTCTATACTATGGGATGTTTGAAATCTGTCCTTCAAATATTGGCACTTGTGGATAAATTCCCAACTACAAAGCCATTCCCATCACTCCACTCCTCCAAATGTAAAGACTGCCCTAGATCCCATGAGCTCTAAGAGTCCTTTGCACCCCAAGGCCCCAAGAAAAATAGATGGTATCATCATCATCTGTCCATTCTTCTACAAAACTAGTATCATGCATTATTTGGAAACACATCAATTCTTGTATTTGGTTCCTAAGAATGGACCAAGTACCAAGGTGAGGCATTCTCAATTTTACAATTTTGCATAGAAATGGAGCACTAAAACACCCAATCATTAGATGGATTAAAACAACTAGGGACAAGGACCTTTGACCATAGCCACCCCAATGAGTAGAGTAGGAACAAGAAAGAATAAGGAATCACTATTTTCACTAAAACCAAAATATGGGTTAAAAATTTGATGAAACAAGCTAAACAAGATCATTGCCAAAGGATTAGACATGACACCAAATGATAGTCAGATTGCTAAAAAGAATAGATTGATATTCAAAATTTACCACGTGTCCAACCTTTTCAAATTCATTTAAGGAGGGAGTCATTAAACATTAGAGACTTGTCCCATAACCCCTTTCCTCTCATAAATTGTGTGGGTCTTACTCATAACCTTTTTATTGATTATGGGCTATTCCCCTAATGATTCCAAAGAATTTCTTTTCTGTCCCATAAATGTTTACAAGACCTTTATGTACCCCAAAATCAATTCTTGAGACCTCCATGGTTTTTCCCTATCTAATCAAAAATATAATAGATTTTGCTTTAGCATGAGAGTGGATACTTGGCTTGGAGGAAGCGTTCCTATGCTTTGTAGACGACACATGTCAAGGCAGACTTATACTTGGTCCAAGATGATCAGGTGACAATAGCAGATATCGTGGTTACGGACCCTACGTAGGATACCGTTTAGGAGGGAGTGATTACCCATGCCCTTGGATGGGAGGCAAGTGCAGCAGCAGGTTGTAAGGTCTCCAAGTAAAGGGAATGCAGCAAGGTCAACTCTTTGTCCTCTAGCCTTGGATTTATATGGACTGATGGACACGGTGTTCAATACATTTGTTAGGGAGTGCACGAGAGCCTATCATGTTAGGCGCCAAGGAGTACCACTCTCATACGTTGTAACATATTTTAGATAGCGTCCAGAGGGCAGTGGCTGGTGCAATCCATAGGAGAGTAATCACATTAGGTGATGTTTCTTTGGATGCTCAAGTTGTTTGTAGACCGTACGACTTGCATAGCTTGGATATCTTAGGATCTTGGATATTGGGCCATAGCACCATTTTACCTTTTTTGTCTCTCCCTAGTACGGCTTGATGAGGTCTTCCCATCCTTCATTTTTTCTACATGGTTGCCCTTTACTATCAATAATATCATAGATTCTAGATTATAAGTCCACATCATTATGCTGGATGTTGGATTATTTATTTGAATTGGAATATTGGAATAAGTTTTCTAGTAGAGCTTGCACAAATTTTATGTAAAAGAGCAATGATCACTTATTTGGTGAAGCATTTAAAAATATTATCATCTACAGATTTAAAGAGAAGGTTGATTAGCAATTATAAAATCCAAAATATGAGCTGATATATGAGGTCCCACAAGTATACAAAGGAAAGGGAAAATAGTTGCAACAAAATTTCTATAGAGAAAGAATTGAACCATAGATGGAAACCACAGAAAAATCAATTAAAAAAAATCTTTGTCTCCATTTTAATAAAATACGCTGTACAAAAGAAGAGTGCTTAACCTCTTTCTCACTTAAGGATATCTCTAGAGATAATTTTTATGGACAAAATACGCTAAAAAACGAAAACTATATTACAATAAAGACCATGATCAATGAAAACAACCCCAAAGAGAGTCTCCTACTCACTCTTCAAGTCACTCGTTGTGGAATCGCTAGGCTTCTCCTGAACTTTCTTAAACCAAAATTTATCCAAATAACTCATATAGAAAAGTTTAGCCAATATCAACATAGATATTTTATTACTAAGGGGTGTTTAGAGTAAAATATTTTCCAAGACTATACTGTAGTAATTTTACTCTTTAAGTATAAAATTTCAGTCTTTACTTAGCAAATTTGGATAGTATTCACAAAACTACATTTTTTCACTCACTTTCACGTATATAATGAATGTATTTCTGAGAATAGTTGATCCATGTGGATATAGACATTTTCATTTGGCAATCTAGTTTGGATTAGAATTTAGTTTTTTATTTCACAAAACCTCGTTCCCTCACTCATTCCAAATGTATATAATTTACTTGTTTGAATAGTTGATCTATTTAGACATAACTATGTATATTTGGTCATCTAATTTGGATTAGAGTTAGGAGGTTTTATTCATGTGTATGAAGCTTTTCGTTTCATGTAATTACTATATTCCACTTAATTAGATATTCCCATCAGAACTTTCCTCCTACTCATTTTGAAACCTGTTATTTTAGTATATTTCAGGAGATGTCCGATATGAGTAGTCACCATTCTTCACATAATATTAACCTTGTCACATTACGGTTTTAGTCAGACTGTGACAACATTCGTTAAAAGAATGTGAAGTGTTTTTATTAATGGTTCTGGAAAGTTTCCCGATCATCTATAACGGTGGTGTTGCGAGATGAATCATAACGTCATACGGGATTGAGTCCATTCCCATTCTTCTCTTATTCATGGCTAATTCCTCTATTCAGTTCTTGTAGGAATTCCTGTAAACATAATCAGATCAGCTAGCAAATTTGCGGGAAGTTAGCTTCTTGGACGTTGGAATCCTTTGAAATATGGATGAGAAGCTCGTTAGCCATTTTGGCGGGACCTGAGTTCAAGGTCGCGTAAATCTCACAATAGTTTACCTCTGAATCAAATTCTGAACTAGTCTTCTTGCACGTCTATGAAACTTCGGGCTTCAAAGTCATCAACGTGTTTTAGCACTCTCGTGGGGGCACTTATAATGTAAGTGCCCCCACGAGAGTATTACAAAACACGTCTTCTTTAAGTCAATGTCATGATGGTTCTTGTACGGCGTGAGTAATTGCCAACTTCAATGCTTGCATGTTTGAATCTCACTTTCGATCCGGAATGTCGTGCGCACATGATGAATGGAAGGATGTTAAGCGTAAGATGCAAAACCACATTTTCGATGAAGTCAACTACATCCTCTGACGTTGTACGGGCTACGAACAATTCGTTGGTTCTTCATCTTCAATTTTACTCATACGTAGATTAATTCAACGAGGGCTTGAAATTGGATAAAGTTTGTATCCGGCAGCTCAAAGTATGATAAAACAATTTCAAGATCACCTCAACTCACGTTCATGTTAATTCCCATATCACGTATCTGTTTGAAATTGAAAAATACTAAAGCTCGGAGCAGTTTATATATGAAGCTTCTTTTTCTGCGCTCTTTCATGAAGCTTCTTCTTCTGCGTACTTTTATATGAAGGAATGATTATGAACTGCTCCCGCATGTTGGGGAGCAGTTCTTACTTTTACAGCTGAAAGTTTTGTCGACATCTAAAGGAGTTGATGGCATATTGGAAGTCAAATTGGCGATTGTGTAGCTTGTGTAGGTCAAACTCAAGACTAGGACCTCACTATATGCCAAAAGTTATGTACCAACTCTTGTGGAAGGTTCTACTCTTGCAGAACAACTAACAACTAGAACCCAAACATTTCTGTCCTAGAGCACTGACTTTAACGAGGTATGGATGTTGCTGAGACGATAGGATGGAAGGCTGTTTGTGATGGGATCCTTATCAAAGACAGGACTGATTCCCTCTGATAAACTAATTTCAAAATCACCTCCAACTCACGGTTCATGTTTATTCCTAAATCACAAGTCTGTTTGACATTAAAAGAGACGGAAGCTCGGTTATACAGGGTTGAAACGCGCTCTGTGCTTCATATTTGAAGTTGGCTCTAACATGCGGGAGGTATCATCTCTTTTATTGATGTAGGTTTTGTCGACTTCGAAGGGAGTTGATGGGATGTTGCTGTTTTAATCTGGCCATTGGGTATGTAGGTCAAATTCAAGCGTAGAAACTGATTATATGCATGCCAAACGATATGATACAAGAATTCTTGCGGCAGGTTGTTCTTCTTACCAACCATCAACAAACTAGAACCTAAGCAATCCTGTCTCGGCGCAATGAGTCTCAGCCTCCAAGTTCAATTGTCCACAATAGCTAATGCGTTATTGGTGACCAAAAGCCTACGGGATGGATTCCTATAAGATCGCACTCGTTGTGATATTAGCAGGTATTTCATATCGGGATTGGAGATGCGTAGGATGTGCGCAATGCATGGTGCTCGTATTTAAATAAAAACAATAAAATATGCCTGGAAATGCAACCCAACAATTTATCTATTTGACAGCGTGTGATTTGATATCCATGACACGCAAATAAAGTTAAGGAAATGCCAAGAAGTGTTATGCCTCGAAGGAAAAAATAAAGGAAAGAAACGCACCAAGAAGTGAAAAATGGGATAATGATAACATGGCCCCATAGCAAAACACAAATGAAAAGAAACAAAGTAATTAAACTATATCACACAATTCAATTATAGATTCTCCACGTGTATGGTATATCTAGTAAATAGGTTGGGAGAAAGCTCAACCTATTAACTCAAAGAAGACTATCTAACTGGTGACAAAGATACTTACAAATTCTTTATAACAGAAGGTATAACAAAATGTATCCTTGCTTATTGTTATTTATGTCTAATATTGGGATCTTTACTATTCACAGTAGAGTATCATGATATTGATTTATGGTTTTAATTTTCTGTTCTTGATTGTATTTGTTGCTCTAAAGTTAGAACTAGAGTACACAATATCATATGATAGTGAAGAGGTAGAATAGCAAATAATAGACAAAGATAATAAATTAAGATACTGAAGACTTACCCAGAAATGTGATATTGACTTTTGGTAAATGTAAAAAGGTAAGTACGCAGATTAGTTAAGGCCTTCCTTTGGACATAGAGTTTGGGATTGTAGAATCCACATGGTCTTGGTCCTCACACCCTCCCCCCTTGTACCTCCTCAGGTAGGACTTGAATATGCAACCAACTGGTTAATAGTAGACTGCTCTACCACCGAGCTGCTAAGGAAGAATGATTTTTGTGAGTTTAAATACCTTTGCTCTACAAGAAAAAAATATTTTATTCACTTTTATCGGATGATATGAGATAGTGTAGTAGTTAGAAGACTAAAACAAAGGAATGTTTGTTATTTGTTGGTTGAACTCATAAGATGTTTGAGATGATATATTTTGTCACATAGGTCTGAAGAACTAGGTACAAGACCACTCTTGAAACAAGGGAACCTACAAAGTTGAATACCATTGTACTTGATACAAACACCAAGCGTCCTATCATTGGAACATATGAAACCAATGGGCATGATTGTGCCACCAAAGAACATATATACAGATTGTTTGAATTGAACAACATGCCTTCATGCAAAAATTGTGACCCCTCACCAACTGCCGTGATTACCAAATGATAGAATGGTTTGTCCCAACTTGCACCATGAGGCAAGAAAATTTTCATTTTCACTTTTCATTACGTGCTTATGTGTTTTTTTTCACTTTTCACTCTCTTGACACTTGTGCTTGCAAGAGCTCACATCTGTAGCACCATAACCTAAAGAGTTTTTGGGAAAAAGTGGTTTTGGGCAACATAGACCCCCCTTGTTAGTACTCTATCACCAAGTGTAGTCATGGCTCACAAGATCATTAGTAAAACCCAAAAATCTTTGAGTGGGGACTCCATCTTAGAGATGAATACAGTAGAAGTAGAAAACTAGATACTTTGCTAAAGATTTGGAGTCTACTTGACATTTCTATGTTAGAAGAAATTTGTGACAATAATGATCCAAGTACTAAATTCTTGAGAGGAAATCCTGTATATTGGATAAAATATCATTGGCAGCAGATTCTTGGAGCTGAAATCTCCCCATTTGGAGAGATTTTTATAGATTACTCCATGGTCATCCTAGTCAAAAACTCAAGACCAAGATAGACAACTCATTTGACAAAGAAAAATGACTAATGACTATAGAGTGGACTTCCTCAAAGATCTAGTCCACCAACTTATCACCAAATTGATCATGAAGTAGTTCAAGTCCAAACAAACAACTTGTGTCAACTTGAACCAAGCCATTTTCCTCCAACTCCATGAGAGAAAATGAATAAATTGGGCACAAATGTTTCATGAACAAGTGACTGAGTTAGTATAGAAGATGAGGGAGCATGGACGTGTTATGATTGTCTCACCATTCATAGTAATTTTCCACATAAAACATGAACCTTCTAATAAAGGAGGAAAAGAAGAAACACCCCACTCACTTCCATCCTCTAGACTATTTTCAAATGAGTCCCAACTTAGGCAAGATATTGGAGGAATATAGGACAACAGATGAGCAATATGAACGCTCTAGGAAGTACAATACCAGTTCATACACAATAGAAGAATTGTACATATGAAAAATATACAACAAAAGGTTATTGCCACATGACTCAAAGTCAGGCCTCTTAGAAGTGGAAATGAAACCACCAAGTGATAGATGCATCACCAAGCATAAGTGGAAGTAGAGGAGAAAACAAAGGAAACGAGGAAGACATGTACAAAAGCATATCACTCTAGATCACAAACCACTTCAGATCATGGGAAGATTGTTTGCAAGGATAACAAGGGATCAAGAAGCAACAAACTCATTCACTCATATTTTGTCACACATCCAAGGCATTGAGGTAGATATTGAGGGCTTGATCAACAAATTCCAATCATTTCAAACTGCCAATAAAGGCAAGGATGGAGGTGTTTCTCCTCAAAAGGAGAAATAGGAGGTGGAAGATGACAAGGACGTCCCTATTTTTTCTTGAAAGGGACACCTAAGAAAGTTTCCAACATGTAAAGGACTTTGTCCTATGTATGTGTGACAACAATGTTGGGTCATCTTGAAGGGAGCAGGATGATGAGTTCATATAGATGAACCTGATTATGTTATAGATGAATGTGGTCTTGAAAAGGAGCCATATTCAAAAGAAGATGTCTTTAAAGGAGGAGTCCACAAGTGTGCAACTACAAGATGAGGGAGAAGGTGTAGTGCAACCAACAATAAGTCCATAACACATGTGGAGATGGATCCTAAGGATCAGCCTATGAACCCATTGCCAATCAACAAAGCAGAGGTGAAGACTAATAGCAGGATAGAAGAACTCCTCCATAAGCTAAATCATAAAGGTAACTTGCACTTGTGGCTGATGATAGTATATACTACAAACATGGTGGTGCCAACAATAGAAGCCTTGAAGGAATTCCATTTTATAGGAAAATTGACCATATAATGAAACACTCATACAACATCTTCACTAATTGGCTCAATCAAGTGCCAAGGACAAGGTCCTATTGTATAGTGCATTGAACAAAGTCAAAGAACAACTCAATTGAAGAAGAGGGTTCTCAAGAGAGAAATTGGATACTAGAGACATAATAAAAAGACAAGATGGCATGGTGGGAGAAGAACAAGATAGTCTTATGGAAGATAAGGGTAGATACCAAAAATCAAAGCAACAAGGTATCCCAACAACAAACAAGACATGTTGACCAAATACAAGCATGACACAAAGAAATGATGGCAATACAAAGGGAGTTGGAGGAAGGTTGAGCAAAGACAATTGCAACCAAATCATGCTATAAGAATAAAAAGGAGATCATGTCCTTTATGTGTAGGATTTTAATACAAGCCTGAACCATCCACAAGAGTAGGAAGATGAGTTGAAGGCAAAGGCTTGTGACAAAGTGATAGTGGACCTCCAAATTGAACAAAAGAACTTGGAAAATGAACAGATGAGGCTACTTGCAAAAATAGGGCATATGAAAACTCAACTCCTAGATCAACTAGAGTAGATAGGCTACAAACAACCAAAGCATATAAAGTTGAAAGACTTCAAGATGCAGATTGACACGTTGAAGAGAAAGACCTATACAAGCAAAAAAATTAAAGCATTGTTGGTCAAGCTTCAGGGATATACCAATTCTAAGTTCTAAGAGATGTATGTGGTTCCTCCATTTGTTCAAAATTTTCCTTTTTGATCAAATCATGCTTGGATGATAGAAAAAGAAATTAAATTTAATAGTGAACTTTACTCCAAAGGAGGTGGTACTCACAATGGGGTCACAAAGTAAGGATGATGCAATACCCTGAATGATCTAGGATAATCCTGATTTCTTTCAGACCCAAGTGCCAAGTACCTCTTTGGTATTTGTGCTTAAGTGCTGCTCTACAATTCAAATACATCACCAGCTCAGCTGTCAATGGTCATTATAGTAAAAATAACCATTAGCATTTGGTTGGCAGATTTGGCAAGTGGAAGAAGGTCAAGAATCATTTGCGAATAGGAAGGTGATACCTAACCAAAGAAGACATGTAGATGCTTTTGCATGCGTAGATGATGATTGCTCACCTACTCCTTAACTACCATGGGATTGAAGAATGACCAAGGAATTGGACAATAAATTTGAGAGTTTAGTCATCAAGTGCAATTTTTGGAGAACCACACACATTCATTGAGTAGAGTTGAAACTGATCCAAGGATTGAGAGTCAACAAAATTTTGACTTGAATAGCACTTGAAGTACATCAAGCCTTAGCCCTTGTTTTCTTCTTACCTACCCCAAACTATGGTTTTTCATCCAAAAGCTACAAGAAGAGTCCAAAGGCCATTCTTAGGATCTTTGCCATGAACAAATAGGCAATATATTGTAGGGTGTAGTGATCTAGAGCAAACACTTGGGGCTCTTACTCTAGAATTGGGAATTGAATGACTTCACCATTACTTGCAAGATGAGAGGAAAGAGCAAGAAGATGGTAGGAGGACTAAGAGGGAATCCTAACAACTTGACAAAGGAGCACTAGTCAATGGTACTCAGTTTGGCTGCAAGGGTTGCAAGAGCGATTATGCTTTACACCAAATAAGGAGTTGACTGAAAGAAATCAAGAACACCTTTAATGACAAAAGATTAAAGAATAACAAGTGGAGAGTCTCTAGTTACAAGGATAGCCATAGTTGAGGTAGTTCTAAAAGTCTTTAAACCCAAGTATGAATGCCCTACTCAACCAATAGCAAGGCTGGTTTCTTTGAATATATGTATTCAAGCAAGCTAGTTGATTGGGCTGACATATTCTATTGACAGACCAAGACCCTACATCAAGAGTTTGAGGAGGAAAGGGGTGCTACATATCTTGCTCTATTCATTGTTCACTTTTACAAGGGAACCAATCTACTAATCCAACAAGAAAGGAAGAGATTCCCTACCCATTTCCATCTTGGAGGTTATGTCAATAACAACCTAAAGGAAAAACATAAATAGTCATGTACAAAGATGCTAATGCCATATATGCTAAGACTAGATGCTTTGTGCCAATAGATGAATAATTGGCCACACCCAAGATTGCTAAGAGGAAGAAGAGTTGTCCAAAGAAGCAATCTCCATCTACCAAGAAGTTGATGTCTAACACCCAAGTAGTTGATGTATCCTCATTCAAAGGAGAAGCTAAGGATATAGAGGAGAATGAGGACAAGTATAAGGACAAACCAAGCCTTCAACTTGCAATTATCAACCTCCACATTAGGAGACCAAGTGGAGGAAGAACAATGGGAAGATGCACAATCTACCCTAAATTTGCAAGACCATGAATGGAGGAGTGCCTACAAGACCAAGAAGTTATGTTGGAGATGGCTATTGCATTAGAACATGTGTTACTTAGCCCCATTTGAGAACTAGGAGCTCCAATTGAGCACCAAGATCACATAAAGTGCCCAACTCACCAAGCACTTTGGCCTAAAGTCTTCACAATGCCAAAGTCCTACAACTCAAAGGCAATCAGATTATGGACCATGTTGATGAAGAAAAAGTTGATATTGAAGCCAATGTTCTAGACCTTCCACCAAGGGTGCAAAAAGAATTTGTTGAAGGATTGATGCACTCAATACCAATGCCATTTCAAGAAGGTGCACACTTTGTCATACACTCATTTGGAGCTACATTTCAACTGATAGAGATTCTACTACCTCAATGCCAAGCCAAATGTTTTGGCATTGTGGATTACACCACACTTGTCCAAAACATGCACAAACAAGTCTACACTTGGAAAGCCAAAGAAGATCTTGTTAAAGAAGAAGTAGCCAGGGCCAAAGACCTATACAAGGAAAAGATGAGAAAGGAAAATTATTTAGTGTAGGAGAACCATGACATCAAGAAGTCAAATGTCACCTTGAAAACCAATCATGATCATAGGGCCAAAGAGAACCAAAAGATACAAGGAGAGTTGAGTGCACTCCAACTTGAGCAAAAGCAACACTAGTCAAAATTTGAAGAGAAATTACATAATAAGGGTGGAGGACTAAAGAGTACTTGGAATGAGGTGAAGGAGGCCCAAGACATGATTGGCACTTTAGAAGTCCAGATGCATGAGTATTAAAAGAAAATATCACTACAATTGCAGCATATGTCCAAGGAGTTGGAGAGAGAATTGGCCAAGCAAGTAGATAGTATCTAAATGAAGGAGGCACTACAAGTGGAGTATTCAAAACCAACAGATGAAGGAAGAAAGCCAGTAGATGTTTTGTTAGCTAGAGGAGGCCATGAATCTCTTCAGCTAAGCTAATGGAAGAGGTGCAACTTTGAACACTACAAGCAAAATAGCATGAGCTCAAGTTCCAATCCAAAGATTGGAGAGCCAAGCCTTTGAGGAGGAGGAGATGAATCTCCTATCCATGGGTTTGAGGGAGCACTCTAGTAATAGGTTAACAAAAACCTATCACACCTACTTATTATAAATACCTAGATGCCTAACTAACTATTTTTTTGGGGTACCCCAAACAGAATAATTATTTAGGTACCTTAAAGGCAAACATTATCCGCCACTCCTAATAGTTCAAGCCAAAGGTACTGCACCAAGAGGAACTGCTTTGTTTATATAGGCACTTTAAGAAACTAGTAACATACTTGGAATTGTATACTAGCATCCTACTCAAAATTGTACGTACTTCAGGTGTGCACTTAGATTTTTGTGCCCAAAGATTGCAAGCTTAAATTAGATTAGGTAGGGAGGGCCTGACAAGCTTCCTTGACGTGTGCTAGGCACCTAATCAATCTGTAGATGATTAGAATAGGGTACATTTAGGACCTTAATTTAGTAATGTGCATAGTAACTTAGGATTCTTAGGAGATCCACTTGAGCTCTTGATCCCAGAAAGGTATTTCAAGCCTAGGACCAAAGGCACTCATGTTTTTTTCTATACTTCAAGAACAGTAAAGAGTACTTTGATACTTTGCAAGTTATGTCTTTTCATTCTATGTATTGTCAAATGTCTAGGTAAGAGTAGGGGTGATGAATTTCATAATAAGATCACAAGTGTTTAAGTACAGAGCTACCACTTGCCCATGATCAAGGATGTTCATTGTAAGATTCAAAGGACATAACCTATGAAAGCAATGGATTGGGAAACTTGCACCATGGGAAGTAACATAAGATAAAAAAAACCATGACATTCAGCAAACATGAAGTGTACTTTGTAAATTGCACCTTTTGGGTATGGTACACACATGCAGGAGTAACAACTTTAGAATGGAGTGGAACTCAGAGTGAAGTGAGCCATCACCTTCAAGTGTAACTTGACCACATTTGTAGTGAAAGTATTTCTTTTTCTTTAGTGCACTACAAGGGGCATCACTACCCTCATTTGAGAGTGGTTCTTACCCAAGAGGATAAATAGGAAATGGTAAATGAACTGTGACATTATGACACTTCCCTTCATTCTTAGCTATTTTCAACTAGTATCCTCATGGGAATTGCCTATTGTTACTATTTGTATTATTAGTATGTTTATAGTGTGCTATCACAACACATACCAATTTTTCATGAGAAATTGGTGATTGTAAGAAGCAACTTGTAGAGCTTGTCCAACTTTGTAAAGGAAAAGAGAGTTTGTTGCATGTAGCAAACAAGTAATGACCTTGTATGAACAACTATCAACCAACTCCATATGATATGAAACTTTGGCAACTTAGTGGAGAACAACTTTGACACATTTTGTAGCTAGAATACAATAGATCTTGTGATTATGGCTCTAAGCACTTTGTACCTATACATACTTCATAGAACTTAGTTAGGACATGATCTTGTGTAGGTACCTACATAAAATAAAGTGGTATAGTCAAGAGGTTAAGGTGGCCATTATAGATGGGGAGTACTTACTTAAGATTTGATCAAGATAAGATAAGATAAGATAAGTTTAGGGAGGCATAAGTATAATTAGAAGATCTCCAATAAATTGTATCCACAATATTTCTTTGGTGGCTATATAGAAAATGTATAAAAGGCTTTGGCTTGATGTTTTCCAAGTTTATTTGGTGCATCCATATTTTTCAAGTAAATGAAGTTTATACCATTAAGAAAATTGAGTTGGTGTATGTGTATTTGACAATGCTATGTATGAATGACTCTATGATTAATCAAGTAAAGTCAGAAATCTTGACATAAGAGTAGAAGCACTTGAGTGAGAGCAATCATTTGTGTGGAACAATAGGGGGTTTCAGAAAAAGTTTTACAAAGCTCTATATATTTTCATATAGATTATTATGAAGTATCGACTAAATTGGTATGGAGTGCGGGCGGGAGGAAGAAAGAGTCAGACTACAGAGTTTTGGCCAAGTTCCTTATTATTAGCAACTCCATAAGAGGTGGTTTGTAGAAAATAAAGGATATCAAGTTTTCCATTGTCACACCATAATGCATTTATTACATATAAGGGGTAATAAAGTGCTTGGTTTAAGGTGGATCTGGTCTATGCCAGTTGCAACCTGATGTAATGTGTTAATTTAGGATTAAATGGGATTTTGCCTATTGCTGCTCATTATTGCTCATACACACCTATAGCCACTTGATGGTGCCCATAGCAGCTCATTGCCATTGGTAGCCGCTTGATAGCACCTATTGGTTTTGCATCCAAATGTGAGCTTGCATTACAATCAGGTTCTTGATCTCCCATTGCAAATTTTTGTTGCTCTTTTGGAGTAAAATTCCTTGACTTTAATTAGTTTCTTGGTTGCCACACTAATTTATGGAAATGAACCACCACATCAATGTGGAGCTACCCATTGGTTTAGTTTACTAACATGAACATTTTCATACAATATTTGCATTTACAGATGGTGAATTTGTATTTGAATAGTTGAGAGCAGCATTTAGGATCCTCCAAAAATTTCACAAATCACACTCTTAGAATCATTGTAATACCAAGAGCTAGCCATATGATCTAGATGTGAAATTTGGTTTGGTAACATCTAGAATGATGTTATACATGATGGTCAAAATAGATCAGATAGAAGTGTCACCAAAAGAGTACTTTCATTAATAGGGCAGAAACCAAAATAGACTTGAAAACCTTAAAATCAATATCTAGACATATGATTTAAAGATGAAAATTGGTTTGGTAACATCTGGAAGGATGTTACACATGATGGACTAACCAGATTAGAAAGAGATATCACCAAAAGGGGACTTCTACTAATAGAGTAGGAATTAGAATATGCTTGAAATCTTTGAAGGCAATTTTCGAGGCCTAAACGGATGAATTAGGCCTCAAAAATATGCAGATCCCTCTTCTAACTGGAGTATAGGTTGGCCTTCCTTCCCCCTTGGTTTTTTTCATCTAGAGCTTTCCAACATTACCTTATGTGATTATGAGATTCATATAGGAAGATTGCCTAAAAGATTCTCTCTGGTCAAAGTTTGTTTGACCAACCAGATTGGACCTAGACCGACATGTCACCCATCCAAGTAAGTAATCCAAGGGTGGAGCTTGCTGACATGTCATCTATCTGTGTGCCTAATCCTATGGTGGAGCGTCCTTGGAGGAGATCCTCTTTGTCTATATATTAAAGAGAAGGTGCTCCTTTGGGGCATCAAATGATTGAGTGTGAAATCTTTGTTTTCTCTCTTGTCTTGTCTTGTCTTGTCTGATCATGTGAGAGCCGTAACAAGGCCAGCAACCAGAAGCCAATTGGACTCCTTCAGCCACTCACCATTCCATCCGCTCATGGGAGCATGTGAGCTTGGATCTCATCACATCTTTGCCAAAGAAAAATGAAGGACACCTCGCAATCATGGTGTTTGTGGATAAGCTTAGTAAGCAAATCCACTTGGCACCAACCTATGATACCGTGGATGCTCCAACCTAAGCACAAATCTACTTCAACAATGTCTTCAAGCATCATGGGATGTCACATGTACTCATCTCCGACCGTGATCCTTGATTTACTAGGAATTTTTGGCAAGCACTCTTCCAGATACTCGGCACCAAGCTTGCTTTGTCGATGGCCTATCATCCTCAAATTGATGGACAAACCGAACATGCAAATCATACATTGGAAGATATGCTGCATGCCTTTGTCAATGTCCACCATACCAATTGGGATGAATATCTTGCAGTTGCAGAATTTTCCTACAACAATTCCAAACAAGCAAGCACCGGATTTTCTCCTTTTTTTTGCAATTTTGGCCAAGATCCGCTTGTTCCAGATTCTCTTCTTGCTTACCCTCCATCTCAAGTTCCTCATACTTCCACATTCTTGACCACTATATCCCACTCTCTCCAACAAGCCAAGTCTCACCTCCTTGTTGCTCAAAATTGCCAAAAACAATATGCGGACCACCATTGTTGTGATCTCACCTTTGAAGTTGGTAATAAAGTCATGCTATCCTCTAGAAACCTCCCTCTCCTACTTGATACCCAAGTTTGTAAACTTGCCCCTAATTGGATAGGACCCTTTTGATATCACCCAAATTGTCTCTCTTATTGCTTATCGACTTGCCTTGCCTTGTCATATGTGTATCCATCCTGTCCTTCATGTTTCCAAGTTGAAACCCTTTGTTCCTAACCCCTATTCCTTTTCCTCTTGAGTCCAACCTACCCCTCTTCCTATCCCTATCCATGATCATTGAGGAGTACAAAGTTGATCATATACTTGCACGTCGCCATATTCAATGAGGCCATTGCCAACATACGAAGTACTGTGAGCTGGCCTGTCTCTCACTCCAGATGAACCTCTGATGGCTATTATGGTAGCACACCATGGACTAAGAAAGCAAGGAATCCCAACTCTATCATACTCCTCCAAGGCTAACACTCCAAGACTCAAGATATTGCTCATTAGAGAACTCAATGAGAGAGAGATAGTTGCAAATGAAAGGATGATGAATACCTCCTCACCCCTTTTTTATATACTTGTGGAATAGTTACACACCAAAGTTACTAATTACCATAGTAACTCAAGTTACTAGACTAAAAGTCAAGAAAGTCAAAATTTTTTCACACGGACATGTTCCACTACCATGTGATACTATCTTGACCCAACCACTAAGTCAAGGATTTCTTCACATGGGCTATCCTTGGACTATAGAAGAATCCAAAAAAAAAGCTTGCGGGTCCAAGAGTTCTCAACTCTTTCCTCAAAGCCAAACACTTAGGAATAATACCAAGTCAACACATTAGAATCCAAAATAGTGGTGCTCATCTTGTCCACCTCCTCTAAAGTAAGGTCCTTTCTATCTTAGCTATGACTAACTCTAGCTAATTATGACTAATGTAGAACCATCCTTTATCTCTATATCAACAATATCTCTCAAGTACTTGTAATACCAAGCTAAATATCACAATACCACACACATGCACAAATGGGTGTTACATTTACCCCCGGACTAAGTTTTCACTTTGTCCTCAAAGTGAAGGTCTCTCTACCTTCTATGGTACATCTTCAACTTATCATGGTTAATCCTATCAAAGTGTCTTCCTCCAAACTCCTTGAGATCATAGGTGTAATTGCCTTACACCTTCTCCACTATGAAAGGTCCAAAGTACTTAGGCAAAAACTTCTTTTGCACTCTCTTGAATTGAATGGAATCAAAAAACATTACCCAATCACCTTCTTTGAAAGGCTCTACCTTCTTCTTGCCTTGTTTCTTGTCATAGCTCTCCTTTTGTTTCCTTTGGGCTTGCTCCACTCAAACCATAGCAACTCCTCTTGCCTCTTCCAACTCCCTGAGTTGATCCTTCCTTGACTTCTCTGCATCACCTCCTTGTGCTTTCTTCAATCTCCTATGAATGCTTTGGAATGTAGGAAGATCAAAGTGAATAGGTAAGCTAGACTCAATACCATATACCAATTGAAATAACCGGTGGAAGTCTTCATGGTTGTCCTATACTCTCACAACACTACATGAATCCTCTTGTCCCAATGATGTTTAACCCCCTCCATTTCTACATCTTTGGCCAACATTATGCACAAGGTCTGATTGGTTCTCTCTGCCAAGCCATTGGAATTTGGCTTATATGATGTAGTTACTCCATGTGTGATAGAGAAATTTTGTAGCATGGCTGTAATAATGTTTCTTGTAAATTCTCCTCCTCTATCAGAAACCAACTCCAAAGGGCATCCAAACCTAGTGATAATGCGTTCATAAAGAAATCTACCAACTTCATCTTCATTCTTGTCCCTCAATGGTCTAGCCTCAACCCACTTGGTAAGGTAATCAGTAACTACCACAATGAACCAATTGTTCCTTGGTGTTCTATTGAGAGGACCTACAAAATCAATTCCCCACTTCTCAAAAGGTCCTAGCAATCGAATTGATCTAAGTGGTGGAGTGGATGTAGACTTTCTAGCAAAAGCTTGACAAACATGACAAGTTTTGCAATTATCAAGACAATCCTTGAAAATCCCTCTCCAATGGTAATCTGCATCTAGAATCTTGAAAGTAGTCACCTTTCTTGCAAAGTGTCCTCCACACACTAAACCTTCATGAAACTCCTTTATGAGTGAGATAGACTCTTCCTTACCCACTGCTCTTCAAAGTAGACCATCTCCTCCTTGGTGAAAAAGAATATCCTCCACCATTGTGTAAGGTCTAGATCTTGCAGCAAGGGCCTTCTTCTCCCTAGCATGCATCCCTTTAAGATAGTTACCTCTTGTCACAAAATCCACAATCTCCTTGTACTCCATTGGAGCCTCTTGAGTGATTGAGATTGTCATGAGCTCCTCATTTGAGAAGGAATCATCTAGTGGCTCATCTCTATCATGATCATAGGCTCTAGATAACAAATCAGCATTTGCAGATTTCTTTCCTGGCCTATCCTCAATGGTGTAATCATACTCATACAAGAGTATCATCGACCTTGCTAATCTCCATTCAACATTAGGCTTCTTGAAGATGTACTTCAAAGCCTTGTGATCCGTGACAATGGTGGCTTTCCCTCCAATCAAGTAGTGTCTAAACTTCTTGAGACCAAGTCTCAAAGATCATTGCCAACCCTTCTCTCTCCATGACAGAGTAGTTCTTTTCTGTTGAAACCATCTGCCTACTAGCATAAGCTATTGGATGATCATGCCCATCTTGGTCTAATTGACTAAGAGTGCATCCTATAGCTACATTAGAAGCATCAGTGTAGAGGATGAAAGGCTTACTCCAATCAGGTTTAGCAAGAATTGGAGCTACAACCAGGGATTGATGAGCTCCTCAAAAGCTTTGAGAGCCTTCTTGTCCTCCAAAATCACCATGTCATCTACACCCTTCTTCATATAGATGGTCAATGCATAAGCCTTGTTGGAAAATGAGAAGATGAACCTCCTATAGTATCCAACCATCCGCAAGAATTGGCGTAATTTTGTCAAGCTTGAAGGGAATGGAAGGTCTAAGATTTTTATCACCTTCTCAGGATCAACTGCTATTCCATCCTTGGAGATGATGTGCTCCAAAAGTAGACATTCTTCACATCCAAAAATGCAGTTCTTTGGGTTGAGTGATGCATTTGCCTCATTCAAGCATTGCAAGACCTTGATTAGGTGCTCAAAGTGCTCCTCCTTGCTCCCATAGACAGAAAAAGTCATCAATGAAGTCTCTCACAAATTTCCCAATGAAAGGTTCAAATACCTTGTTCATGAACTGTTGGAATGTGGCTGGAGGATTGCAAAGCCCAAAAGGCATGACCTTGAAAGCGTAAGCTCCCCAAGGTGTGGTGAACGTGGTAAGTTGTTGATGCCCTGGTGCAATCTTGATTTGGTTCTATCCACTATAACCATCTCCAAAACAATACCTCTCATGACCTGCAACCTCCTCCAAGATCTCATCAATGAATGGCAATGTGTACTAGTCCTTCTTGGTAACAACATTGAGCTTCTTGTAATCCACACATACCCGAAGCTTGCCATTCTTTTTCTTCACAATGACAATTGGAGACACCCATTCTAAATTCTCTACCTCAAAGATAAATCCAGCCTCCTTGAGCTTATCAATCTCCTCCTGCACAACCAAAGATATTGGTGGGCTAATGCAACGTTGCTTTTGGCAGATTGGTCTTGCATGTGACTCCACCTCTATCTTGTGCTTCTCCAAGGTAACTTCCTTCAAATTCTTGTAATTGAAAGCAAAAACATAGATGAACTTGCAAAAAATCTCCTCAAATCTCACCTTCTCCTCCTTGGTAACATTTGGGCCGTACTTGAGGGTAGCTAACCTTCTCTCCACCTCCTCAAGTGTCAATGGTGATTTATCTGGGTCTTTCAAAACCTTTGGCTTAGGTGCAAAATCCATAGCACACAAGGAATACACATCTGAATCAGATTCAGATTCATCCTCCTCCGTGGAAGTCTCCTCTTCCACGCTTGTGTCCACACCTCAAGCTCCTCCTTCAGAATCTGATTCCCAATAATCAGAAGATGGTGTATCTGAATGTGAAGTGTTGGTGGTGTTAGTCACTGGAACTGTGACTCTATGGTTTGATGGCCCAATCCTCAAGTACCCTTTGTGCCATCAATCAGTTGTGCGTGCTGCTCTCAACCATGGCTTCCCAAGAAGTAAGTCATAGCTTGAATCCTTCAAGATTTGGAAAGTCATGAGATTTTGAAATCCCATAACTGAAACTACCACTTTATCCATCACCCCTATTGGTCTAACTTGTTGCTTGTTTGCCATGCTCACCACAAATGTTGAAGGTCTTGAGAGTATCATACCCAACTTCTTCATCAACCTGTCTGACATGGCATTCACTATTGATCCTCCATCAACCAATGCATCTTTGATGTTATGACCACTCACTCTCACATCAATCTTGGAGGTATATCCACAAGCCTCCCATGGTGCTGGCTTGGCATCCACTACCCCCATTGATATTAGAGCTTTTGCCTTCTTCTTCCTCTTGCTCCTTGTAGAACTCAAACCACCTCTAAGCTCTTTTCTCAAGGTAGGGTTCAAAGCAATCAATTGGCCCACTGTGATGTTAGCCTTGTGACTACCTACATCCTCCAACACATTATAGTTCCATTGTTGCTTTGAAATCAAGAAATCCTCCATCCCCAACTTCTTCCTTGGAGTCTTTGTTGTTGATGGCATTGAGGTGCGAGTGCTCCTAGTAGACATAGGAGTATCCTTGCTTGGAGTAAATCCTTGAGAAGAGTGAACATCCTCTGCAAAACGAGCTCTCTTCTTCTCTTGTGCCAAAAGCTCCAAATTAAGACCCTTGGAGTTTGAGCACTCTCCCTTCTCATACTTTCTCTCCACCATATCTATGGATGCTATCCCCTTACCTTTGTTTGGATTAGGAGCCACTTGGGTTTCACTACCTCCCTCTTTCCCTCTATTGGCTCCCTCATAACCCCTTCCTCCATGGTAAGTGGAATTTGGACAATTCCTTTGGATATGGCCTCGTCCTCCACAACCAAAAACATTTCTATCATTGAAATTGTTGGCTGGTTGGCCTCCTCTATATGTATAGTTTCCATAACTCCTAGGCCCTCTTCCTACATTTTGATCCATCTCTTTCTTCTCCCATAGTTGCACCACATTGATCTTAAGATCCGCAAGTTGTTCTGTGATGGTTTGAAGTGGACCCTTTGGTGGAGGTGCAAGAATTGGAGAGACTACTACTTGTGGTGAAACCCTTGCCTCCAAAGTATCAGAAGTTCTACCATACTTATAACCTTGAGGAGGATGCACAACCTCCTTCACCACCAAATCACTCTCATCCCCTTCCAAATTCTCCTCCATACAAATTGCAATCTTGATAGCTTCAACCTTGGAAGAAGGTTTCTCATATCTCACCTTGCTTCTAATTTGTGGTCTCAACCCTCCCACAAAATTCTTGGTGAGCATGGCCCCTATGCCAATCATAGTAGTTTCCACATCATCCCCACCCTTCCTCAACACTATGCAAAATCTGGACTCTTAACTTTTCCACTCTTTCTACATAGACTCTCACTTTCTCTCCATCTCCTTGCTTGAGAAAGCTAACCTCACTCATCAATCTCTCATAACTCTCATCTAGAAGAAAGTTCTCAATGAGTGCTGAAGTCAAAGTCTCCCAAGACTCCTCTTCTCCATCTCTCCTCTCTCTTTTGGTATTCTGACTCATACCATGTAAGTGCTACATCCTCAAAGAAATTTGGTAATAATGAAGCCCACTCATTCTTCCTCCTCTCATTGTTTCCTATGCAAGCTCTTTTGAAGTTGCTCACAAAGGCCTCCACATCTTCTCCATCCTTGCCAAAGTTTCCCCATCTTAACTCCTCACTATCTTTCTTTTCTCTCAAATTTTTTTCTTTTCTTTCTCTCACTCTATTAACTAATAGAGTATGTACATGACTAACATCATTTGAGATTAATCCACCCTAGGGAACACAAAAGGTTCAGGTTGCTCCAAGATTTCTATAGCAACATCAAATCCTAGAGTGCATATTAATCTAACTTTCATGGATAGTTTATCCATAAGTTGAAAGATTATCTCCATCACTAATCTTGAGAACTAGCTGACAAAGGTGGTAGTATTTGTGTAGTTATACTAAGACTCTCTCCAAGATCCTCCACCAAAGTCTCCAAAAGTGCTTTAACTCCACTACACTCATGTCTTTTTGGAAGTCCTTCCACTCCACAAACCTCACACAACTCCTTGGTCTTAGATCTTCTCCCTCCCAATCTTGGTGAAGAAGGTCCAACATGCAAACCCAAGTCAAGTAAGCCTCGCCTTTCCCTCAATCTCTTGCTCTCAATGGTTGATGGACATGAACTTGCCTTATGTTCCCTCTCTCTACATAGAAAGCACTTAGACTCACTCTTTCCTCCAAGTGGCGTAGGTTTTTGGATCCTCTCAACACTCTCTTCAAATTCTATTGTAAACTCTCTTTTCCTCAAATCCCCCCTACAATCACCTCAAACCCTTTGGGAACCTTGCAAAGTCTCAATTTCCACTCTTGATGACCCTCCATGTTCCCAAGATGAATCTAAACACTCAAACATGCTTTTTGTTGCTCTCAAACTCCTCATGCATGAGATCTCAACTCTACAGAATTGACCCTTCCTCACAATTTCACTCAGATCTCTCAACTAGTATGTGAAAGTCCACTGAAATTTTGCACACTTGCTCACAACTCCAGGGCATCCCTCTCTGCAAAATTTAAAATCTTTTCATCCAGCCGTTTGGCTTGAAAATCTTTCTATTCAGCACACATATTTCAGATTTGGTCTAAAAACCACCTCCCTCACTTCAAAAACTCATAACTCTCTGCTCAAGAATGATCTCTCTCTAGTTTTTATGCCAACAGGTTGGATATAACATACTTAATTTTCTTGGAAAGTTTCACAACAATCCACTGAAAATTAAAGAAATGGCAGACTTTGTACAATTTTCCAGAGAGCATGCAATTGCGGGAGCAGTTTACCCTATCAACTTTCAAAAATTCTAGCCCAATGCGCATAATAGCTCTCACAATAGCTTCAAGTGTTCTAACTGGGAGATAACCCAAGCTATCATGTGTAGACATTTCAAGTTTAGATCTCAAACTTGAAATTTTGCACAAAATCACCTTAATCCCCAAAATCTGCAATCCACCTCACACAATCTCTCCAATTCCTCTCATGTGTACAAGATGTGAAAAAACATTTCACAGACATCATAATAAAATATAGGGTATACAAATGGATCTTGGTTCTCTAACATAAGTTCAGCCATCTCCTCTCCTAATGTTCTCTCCAAGTGAGCTCTCATAGCCTCCTCTTGCCTAATGTAAAATTGAAAGTAGAACACTATCTTGCCGTCTAGAGAGGTCCCGGCAACGGAACCAAAAATGTAAGCCGGCCTGTCTCTCACTCAGGATGAACCTCTGATGGCTATTATGGTAGAGCACCATGGACTAAGAAGGCAAGGAACCCCAACTCCATCATACTCCCCCAAGGCTAACACTCCAAGACTCAAGACATTGCTCATTAGAGAACTCAATGAGAGAGAGATAGTTGCAAATGAAAAGATGATGAGTACCTCCTCACCCCTTGTTTATATACTTGTGAAATAGTTACACACCAAAGTTACTAATTACCGTAGTAACTCAAGTTACTAGACTAAAAGTCAAGTAAAGTCAAAAAGTATTAAGGAATATCCATTCACATGGATATATTCCACTAGCATGTGATCTTATCTTGACCCAACCACTAAGCCAAGGATTCCTTCACATGGGCTATCCTTGGACTGTAGAAGAATCCAAAACAAAAAGGCTTGCGGGCCCAAGAGTTCTCAACTCTTTCCTCAAAGCCAAACACTTAGGAATAGTACCAAGTCAACACACTAGAATCCAAAATAGTAGTGCTCATCTTTCTCACCTCCTCTAAAGTAAGGTTCCTTCTATCTTAGCTATGACTAACTCTAGCTAATCATGACTGATGTAGAACCATCCTTTATCTCTATATAAAAAATATCTCTCAAGTACTTATAATACCAAGCTAAATATCACAATACCACACACATGACAAATGGGTGTTACAGTACAAGGTCCTTTGGAAAGGATATCCCCTTCATGATGCCTCATGAGAACCTCTTTCTCACCTCTTGAATGCATAGACGGCCATCCAAGAATTCAAAGCTTCACTGGCGACGAGACGTCACCAACTAGCGGCGGGGGAATATGTAAAAATATGGAGTTTAGCAATGAAGTTAGTCGGACTTACAAAGTCACACATAAGACAAATTAGCCTAGAATATTTAGGAAGTATCTAGGAAGCTTCTTGGGAAGCTTCCCAGCTAGCTTAGCTTGCACCACAAGAAGTAGCTTCTAGAAGCTTCCAACTAGCTTAGCTTGCACGTCAAGTAGGTGGCTTTTAGAGGGAAGCTTCTTGAGAAGCTTCGTAGTTAACTGGCTTGCACTCTAAGAAAGCGGCTTGAGGAAGCTGCTTGAGAAGCTTCTCAAGGGCCCTGTATGCTACCTATAAATACCAAAGCCAAAGCTCATAATAGGCATTTGGAGTTTTCCCACATTCAAGTGTCACAATATGAGTTTCCATTCTCCTATTTCTCTCCTCGGTCTTGGTGTTTTACAACACCACAAAACAAGAAAAGCTGGCCATTGTTTTGGCAACCAAGCATTGGAAGCACTATTTGGGCGAGAAGGCATTTGTAATAGAGACAGACCACAAACTTCTAGTCTACCTCAAGATAGAGAAGGATCTATCTCATCGCTAGATTTGGTAGGTAGGGTGGAGACAATGCTTCAACATGACAATCACCTATGTGGAAGGTAAGAAGCAACTTGAAACTGCATTCACCCACATGCCAATGGCAAACAACTTGGTGGTAGAAGTTAAGATTAACCCTCAATTCTGGCCAGAGATTTTGGCTACCACAAAAACTGATCCACAAATTGTAGAAGCACAATCATTCAAAGGCGTCACCAGCACCCAAGGACTCACCTTTTGTGATGGCAGATTATGGATCCCAAATGTCCCAAAATTACGCACCACCATTCTAGCATAATGCATTGAATTTGGCCATTGCAGGTCATGTTGGAGTGGACAAGACCTTGGACGCAATGCAGTGCCATTACTATTGGCCCAAGATGAGCAACGATGTGATGGACTACATGCGCAGGTGCCTACTTTGTCAACAAAACAAAGCTTCTAATCAAGCTCCTACAAGGCTCTTTCAACCTCTCCCCACTCCTACCCAATATTGGGAACAAGTGAGTATAGATCTCATTTGTGAATTACCCAAGACCACCTCAAGGTTTGACTCCATCATGGTATTTGTAGACCGGCTCAGCAAAATGATTCATGTATGCCCTACCACCAAGGATGTGACCGCTCCACAACTAGCTCAATTATACTTAGATGCAGTCTTCTCTCACCATGGCTTGTCTAGAGTACTCATCCCCGATAGAGGCACTCAATTCACCAATTTCTTTTGGTGAACACTCTTTGGTTTCTTCAAAACCAAGTTAGCCATGCCCACAACTTACCACCCATAAACAGATGGACAAACAGAGTGGGTTAATTGCATGATTGAAGACATATTACGTAGTTTCAACTTAGAAGAGCAAGATAGGTGGGACACCCTACTCCCGTTGGTGGAATTTGCATACAACAATTCATTGAATGCATCCACCTAGGTCACTCCATTCTTCCTCATGTATGGTGAGCATCCCTTCACACCTTCTAGCTTGATGAAGATCCGTCCAGTGGCTACCAAGGTCAATGTAGTCAACACATTTGTTTCTAGTATCCAAGGTGTGGAGACAAGGTGTGGAGAGCGCCAAGCATAGATTATAGATTGCACAAAATTGACAGAAGTAGTATCACCAAAAGGGACTTCTACTAATAGAGTAGGAACCGGAATATGCCTGAAATCTTTGAAGGCAATTTTGAAACGGATGAATTAGTCACTCAAAAATATGCAAACCCGCCCTTCCAACTAGAGGAAAGGTTGGCCTTCCCTCCCCCCCCCCCCCCCCCTTGCTTTGTCTCGTCGAGAGCTTTCCAACAGTACCTTACTCACGTGATTCTGAGATTCCTACAGGAATATTTCCTAAAAGATTCCCTCCGGTCGAAGCTTGTTTGACCAACCAGATAGGACCTAGACCAGACATGTCACCCATCCAAGTAAGTAATCCTATGGTGGAGCTTCCTTGGCGGAGATCCTCTTTGTCTATATAATAAAGAGAAGGTGCTCCCTTGGGGCATCGATTGTTTGAGTGTACAATCTGTGTTTTCTCTCTTCTCTTGTCCTCGGAGTATTACAATGGTATCAAGGCGAGTGTTTTAGTCCAAGAGAGTGGATCACCACTCTTGGAATAGCACAAACTATTGAAACTGAGTAATTTGAGGTGGAGAACAAAGAGTGGTTGCTAGACTTAGGAAGGACTTTAGAGAGCGGATGGGCTAGCTCTTGGTATTACAATAGCTTACCATCCACAAACTAATGGACAAATAGAGAGGGAAAATTGCACTTTTGAGTACATGCTTTGGATATTTACTTTGGATGAGCAAGAGAGTTGGGACACCTTACTCCCATTGGTGGAATTTGCTTACAACAATTCCTTGAATGCCTCCATACAAGTCACACCATTCTTCCTCATGTATGGAGATGTAATACTCCAAGGACAAGAGAACTATTAAAGAGAGACACAAAAGAGAAAACACAGATTTCACACTCAATCCTCTGATGCTCCAAATGAGCACCTCCTCTTTATTATATAGCCAAGGAGTACTCCTCCAATCAAGCTCTACCATAGGATAAGGTACATGGATAGGTGATCTGTCAGCAAGCTCCACTCTTAGATTACTTGCTTGGATGGATGACATGTTGATCTTGGTCCCATCTGGTTGATGAAACAAGCTTTGACCAGAGGGAATCTCTTAGGGAATCTTCTTGTAGGAATCTCAGAATCACATGTGTGAGGTACCATTGGAAAGCTCTTGGTGAGACAAACCAGGGAGAGGGAAAGGCTAGCCTTTAATACATATGGGGGAGGAATCTGCACATTTTGTAGGCCTTATTCATCCGTTTAGGCCTTTGAAATTGCCTCTTAAGGTTTTAGGCCTATTTTGGCTTCTACCCTTTTAGTAGAAGTGCTATTTTGGTGATACCTCTATCTGATCTAAATTCTCCATCATGTGTAACACCCTTCCAAATTTCACAACCCCAAGTTTCACCTCTAGATCATATGCCTAGCTATTGATTCTAAAGTTTCCAAGCATGTTTTGGTTTTTGGCCTATTAGTAGAAGTACTCATTTGGTGATACCTCCGGCTTATCAACTTAGTCCATCATGTGTAATATCCTTCCAGATGTTACCAAACCAAAATTCATCTCTAGATCATCTATCTATCTATTGGTATTACATGAGAGTATCCTTTCACACCTTCAAGCTTGATGAAGGTCCGTTTGGTGGCTACCAAGGTTGACGTTGTCAATAGTTTGTTTCTAAAATCCAACATGGAGTGGAGCATGCCAAGCATAGGTTGCAAATCACCCAAAATTGGCAGAAGCAGTTTGTAGATGCACACCGCCAACACATGGAGTTCAATGTGGGAGATCAAGTCTAGTTGTCAACCACCAACCTCAAGTTAGTTGGTCCTCATAAGCTCAAGCCTCGTTTTATTAGACCTTTCTCCATCCTTCATCGCATCGTAACCATAGCCTATCACCTCAAGCTACTGCCACATATGAACATCCACCTGGTGTTTCATGTTTCTTTATTATGCTGATATGCTTCCTGGCCACCCCACTTCTCTTCCATCCAAGAAAGTTGACCTTGTCCAACCCTAGTTGATGAAATAAAGGTGTATTAGATCAAACACATTCTCCAAAAATGCATCCGTGGTACTCACCATCCTCATGTGGAATATTTGGTCCATTGGAAAGGGTACCCATTATACGAGGCAACATGGGAGCCAATAGCCAACTTGACCAATGCACCAAAATGTTAGTTCAATCTTTTGAGCAACAACTTGCAACGAGGACGTTGCGTCTTAAAAGGGGGGAGGTTTGTAATACAACCAGCTAGACATATTATCTAGAGGTGAAAATTGGCTTGGTAACGTCTAGAAGGATGTTGTGTACAATATGCTATGTAGATTAGACTGAGGTGTCACTAAAAGATTATTTCTACTTATAGGGCAAAAGCTGAAAGTAGCTTGAAAACTTAGAGCAATTTTTTAGGCCTAAACGGATGAATTAGGCCTCAAAAATGGATAGATTTTCTTCCCTTGAGGGGAAAAGGTCTTGCCTTCTTCCCCTTATGATTTTTCTGGTAAAGAGCTTTCCAATGGTACCTCACCAATGCGATTCTGAGCTCCCTACAAGAATATTCCCTAAAGATTCCCTTTGGTCAAACTAGATAGGACAAGGACTGACATGTCACCCATCCAAACAAGTAATCTAAGGATGGAGCTCATTGACAGGTCACCAATCCATGTATCTAATCCAAGGGTGGAGCTTCCTTTGAGGGGATCCTCTTTGCTATATAATAAAGAGAAGGTGCTCCTTTGGGGCACCAAAGGATTGAGTGTGAAACCTATTTTTTCTCTCTTGTATCTCTCTTGGATAGTTCTCTTGTCCTTGTAGTATTACACTCTTCCACCCATCCTTGGTAAGTTTGTAGGTTTTGTGGAGGTTTAGGTCAAGATCAAGTTGTGGTAGCAAAAGAGTCAAACTGATCCAAGGCTTCACCTTCATTTATGTCCGGAATCAACATCATGGTGTTTTGGAATTGAGAGATATAATTATGCATAGAGCCAACCTACCTCAAGTTTGAGCAAAGTTGCTTCCTCTATTTGTTATTGTTGTTGCCCATCATAATCTTTCTCATCCAACGATCAAGTAAGATGCTCAATCTATTTGTTGCATAGAAATGATAAATTTGGGCATCACTACCATGATTACTACTCTACAAAATTACACTCTTGTAACTACATAAATTAACATGTAGACGTAGCACATCCACCACACTCCATAAGTTACAATTGAAATGATCAATGGTTCATTAGACAAGGTTATTGCGTTCAAAAAACTCTATCCAAAGTGTGGAAAAAATGAATTAGGTGGAGTGATTCTTTGGGAGTATATAGACACAAATATCCCAATGAGTTGGGAACATGGATTTGGTAGTCCATAAATTCTATCCATCCTATTCATGATTTGATCTTAATGTAAAAGACCAAGGAGAGAAATAAGAGAATATAAAATCAAAGGAGAAGATCACATTGGAACTCTCAAGTGAGGAAAACTCCAAATGCCAAGCATGAGGATGGGCTTTGATATTTATATCAAAGCAATACAAGGCTCTTGAAAAGCTTCCAAGGAATCCTCCTTCTCAAAGGCACCTTCTTGGAGAGCAAGTTAAGTTAGCCAAGAAGCTTCCTTTTAGCAGTTGACTACTTGGCATAAAAGCTAAGCTAGCCGTTAACTTAGTATACAAGTCACCCAATCCTTCAAAGGTACCGAGAAACTTCCCATCAAGAAGCTTCCTAGGTGCTTCTAGAACATTCTAACTGAAACTTCTTAGATACTTCTCAAACATTTTTAGAGTTCCTACCAATATTTGGCTTATTTCACTAACTCATTAGCCTTTGCTAAATCCATATTATTACAATAATGGCCCTTTGAGTGAGATCCTTATAGCTAGCCACACTCTACCCATTGTTGGTCTTTGGCTTGGAGAAGGAGTCTTTCAACATCTTATTTAAATTCTTGTCATGATGATACCATTTGGTACCTAGGGTGATTATCCCCGCCATGGAGTTTTTTAGGCCAAGGACATCTCTCCAATGCTCCTTTGTCTGGGAAAAATAGATTATTTCTCAAATTGCATGTCCCAAGATCCTTATTCTCCTTAATCTCCAAAATAGTTTTGTATTGCTCAATTCCCAATTCCATGATAAGAATTCCAATTCTTGCCATGGATGATATTGGCTCTATAATGTAGGGCATACTTATTCACTATCGATGATTTAAGGATTACCTTAAGCATGTACATGTGTTGCTTTAGTGTGATCATTAAATCAACCCCTTTGCAATTTTGTCTCTCTTTTTTCTAAGTGAAATCAAAAAGGAATTTCTATTGCAGATGCTTGTGAAATTTGACTCAAATGTTGGAAGAAACTATCCACTGATTTGTGCTTTGAACTACTATAATCTCTAGAAAGTGAAGGATTGCACTCTTCAGCATGTTTGTATAGCCTGAGTTTGTTCACTAAACATATTTAGTGATTGAATCGTGGTTTGCAGTCTCAATCCTCACATGCAAATGCATTGGTTGGTGACAATAGCTCCCAATGATAGTTACTTTTCTAGGTGGCAGTGCATTCAAACCGTTGTACTTCCTTCAAGGCCAAAGGTTGGTGGTGGAGGTCTTTGGGCTTGTACTTCTTTGGTGCGGATCTTCCTTTGACTTATCTTCTTTGGACTCATTTCTTCAGTGTGCCTTCTTTCCTTTGTGGTCATTCTTTTTACCCATGCAATTGCCTTCCTTTTACTCCAAAGGTGAGCAAAGTAAAACTAATCTCTATCCTAAATAAGTCTATAGCTTAGCATAAGCCTAAGAAAAAAAGCATAAAAACTAAACAGATTTAGGGTTTTTTTTTTGCAAAAATGTGGCCACTAAGGTGAACTATATTTCATATTTGGAATTTCCTTGGGTCCATTTTATCATTGCTTCCAATAATATTATCTTTACTATGACCATCAAAAAGTCTCAAGAAAAATCAGTCAACAATATAAGGATAACTTTATAAATCCTTGTATCTACTCATAGTCAATTCTAGATAGCACTTTCATGAGGTACTTCATTTAGAGAGTTAGCATAAAATGCCAATTAAATCTTGAGAAAACAAAAACTACTAATATTGTCTATCATGAAAATCTTTTAAAAGCCAAAATGATTTTTCTTATATATAAAAAATATTTGAATTCCATAAAATTAAACTTTAAAGAGAATTACTGTGCATATATCACCAACATAAAATAAATAATATATTGATGTACATAAGACAAATAAGCACATAGAAATATTTATTTATATTTATATATGTATATCATACTTGTGGAATCCATGTAGATAAAGCACAAAGTTTTAAATTTTTCCCTTTTTCTAGATTATGATTTTCTCCAATTATTATTTGAGTAGCTTCCAAGTTTTCATTTGATTGACAATCCAAGGCAAAAATTACAAATTTAAAAAAATCATTATATGATATATAATTAATAGATTTCTTTCAGATGCATTAAACTAATTTTGATTAGTTTTCAATAGAAATTATTTTTTTAAATTATACAAAAATATTTATTATAAGGGTTTTAAAATAAAATAAAAGTGAAAAAAGTTTTATTCTTTTAAGTATGAAAAAAAATATTTATAAAATGGGTTTCAATTTTAATTCTTGTTTTCAAATATCATTCCTATAAATGTAAATTAATTTAAAGCTATTTAGTGATAAGTATAACCATTTAAGTATGAATGCGAACTAACAAATATGCTAAATCATAATTGATAACATAGAATTTTTATAATTGCTAGATACAGATAGTAGTTGAAATACTAGAACTCTGTAAAGCATTTTAGAAATATTACCATCCAAGTACTTTTGGTTTATTTGATTAAATAAATGTAAATTAATTTTTATTTGATTTGATTTAAATTAATTACTAAAACTTAGATTTTATGTAACGTTATACGACTTAGATATAAATTAATTATAAATTTTATATTTGGTTTAATTTTATTTCATTAATTAGATATTTAATTTATGTAATGTAATCTAATTAAATTTAGAAAAATTAACCAATATGGCCTTGTTTCGGTCTGCATTTCACCATATGACCTCGTTCATTATGACCACGGATGAGAATCTGCCGGCAAGAGTCGCCCGTGAAGGAGAGATTCTGACAAAACTGAGATATCGCAGCATGCAAGCCTCGGAGACACCAGAACTTTCATATAATTATTGTACACCTCCAAGAGACGGAGTTGGAGAGCTTCCTGCTCCTCAACCTCCTTGTTGAGAAGAGAGTTCGAAGCATTTAGATGAGATTTCTGTCAAGAGTTCGAAAACGATAGTGAGAGTTCTTAAAACTCTCACTGTCGGGATACGACTAAAATGGAGGATTTTGATCTAAATGCTGTCGGTCGTCTCTTCGCTTTTGACTTTGCCGGAAACATTAGACTTGTGGAGCCTCGTCAGACAAAGCCACACGAACCCTAAAAACACTAAATTTCCTTCTCTGCTTGGATAGTGGGACTTCGCAGGTGACAGATTGTGCGCACCAAGAAAAGAACATTTTGTAAAACAATTTAATATATTTTAAAATGTTCTATTATCTGCAGAAATAAAAAGAACATTTCCATAAAAATGGAGCTTTTTAAATGCTTCGTACCCAAGAAAAAATGTTCCCATATACTGGCCACATATGCCCCTGATTGTCTTCCAGTACGGATCTTTTGAATTTTTGTTTGGCCATAGTGCGGTTAAAGAGTAATAAAAGCTTATGCTTGATATAAAATTAAAAGCTTATGGGATCGGATGCGGTATGATCGGATGTGGTATTGCGAATCATTTCATTAAAAGAGATTGGTGAATATAGGTGAATGATAGGTGCAAAGTAGCACGCGCGACTCTCTCCCGGTTAAGGTCGATTCTCATTCCGGTTTACGCACGCGGGCAGTGCCTTTTTGCGGGCACTAAGACTGTAAATTTGTTTGATACATAGTCATAGAGTGAAATACTCGTAATAAAATTAAATTATGAAATACCGACCAAGATAAAGTTATATTGTGAAATTATTTTTAAATTAAAATAAAAATTATAAGAATGAAAGCAATAATGAACATATTACTGCGATACACAAATACAATCACTTTACCTCTTTTGATTTGATTTCTGGAATACCAATAATAATAGCATGACCGGACCTAGATCGAAGGAGAGCACGCTGTTCAAAACTTTTTTGACTTTTTGGATTGGACTCAATGATGAAACATACCCTTGTTCCAAAGCATACCTGCACACTGCTGCAGAGCATCTAGATACCACGTCTAGAGAGCAATCACATTAGATGATGTTTTTTCATGCTCCAGTTGTGTGTATGACCTTAATAATAAAAGCATGACCGACCTAGATCGAAGGAGAGCACGCTGTTCAAAACTTTTTTGACTTTTTGGATTGGACTCAATGATGAAACATACCCTTGTTCCAAAGCATACCTGCATACTGCTGCAGAGCATCTAGATACCACGTCTAGAGAGCAATCACATTAGATGATGTTTTTTCATGCTCCAGTTGTGTGCAGATCTTTCATACTGACTCTATTGGGGCTTAGCCCCATGTTACCTTATTTGTGTTTAGTTTTTCTGACGCGATCGCCTTTTCTTTCTACATTTCACATATCACATTTCAAGTGCTTGTGATATAGAATAGAAGGTAGGTAGATCGGAAACACCACCGGTTGACTCAGCTCATTAATAGCCCGGATTCTGAACCTGGTTTGAGACCGACATGATTCTAGGTTTGTCAAAGTTGATGCCCTATTTCTGTCCGACACCTTTCTGACGAGAGTTTTCGACCCCCAAATAACTGGTTGGTGCACTGATTGAACCAGGTTGTAAGACACTAGTCAGATGTACAGAATAAGCAAGAAAACATGAGAATCGGAGAGTTATGGCAGCCACAATACTATATGTTGAAAGACTTGGAGCAACGTTTAGATGACTAAATGGTGTAGTTAAAACGCAGATGCTGGAAAGCCCCACGTTATGCGATAAAGAAGCCGAAAGACTTTGCACAGCCGTCCCAGTGTGTCACCAGGTCCTACATACCGAAAAGACTTGCTGTGACATTCTTCTTTTAAACTCGGACTTCGCATCATATTTCCGGTACGCTGACGTCAAGTATAGCTTTCCTCTCTCAAATATCAAAAGTGTGATCTTACTCCACGACCGGAAAACCCTGCATGAAATGAATCCCTTGAATCAGGTACAGTACTGGCAAGAATGGTTCCTGCTCATTTTGAGGTTAAAGGAACGTATCGATAAAGAAAGCCATGGAGAGGGGTACATGCGACCTAACCAACTCAGACAATAAATTGTGCAAGGTGAAGTCAATGATACGTTTGAACCAGGTCCTGGCAAGAATGCTTTCTGCTCTTTTCAGATTAAGGGAACGTAATGATAATAAATGGTGCAAGGTGTAGTCCGGTGCATGGCGTTGCATGTTTCCTTGTCGTTGGAAATCTGAGGTGCTTAGTCAAGCTGCAGGAACTTCAAGAGACTTCTCATTTGATGGCAAGAAAAGCGCCCGATGGTTGAGAGGCAACAGACTTTCTGTCGAGTCTCACCTTAAAGCATGAACTTGAAGGCACAACAAAGAGCATTATCCGTAAAGGTGCATAAAATTATCACAACCCCGCCTCTTTGCTAACACTTGCTGCCAGAGGTGAGTGTCCTTGATGCCCAACCAGTAACAGTAGGGATGATTTCGTCATCGAGATTGATATCATGTGGTGGTATGATTACTTTTGTAGTAATATACCTTCTATTGATACGACAGAAATTTAACCTGGAAATTGCTCTTGACCCTTGACTATGGATCGTGTCACGTTCTTGTTCACACAAGTCTATAAATCTTTGTCAATGTTAACTTAGAAATAGTAATGAGCACGAACTAGAACTTTGTCAACTTACCTCATTGTTATCTGCACTCAAGAACCCACAAGAAGTTTCAGGCTTATTTTAGAGGTTATTTGAATTATCTGTCTTACACAGACTTATTAAAATAAATCTAACTGGTGAGAAGCTGGACACTTTCTTTTTCTTTCATTCACTAGCAGATAATGAACACACACAAATAATAACCGTATATTTTACTTTACAGTAAAATGAGACATAATTCTGTTCTTATTATTTATAATACCTATAAATTTCAAAATAGATGATAAATTTATCTCCTGCTCCTCATAGGTGAGAGTTGACATCCGGTTCACATTTTCTTCTAAAATTGTATAAAATGTAATAAATTGAGGTATCTAATCTATCAAAAATCTATACCTGGCCTAATATCTTGAGCCGTTCAAAATAATTTCTAAGCTGTGACGAAAATGAAGGGGAAAAGGGAGCAAGCAGATGGTCAGAGTCCCAATTGCTAAATCATCCCGTGAAGTATACTTGCGAGTAAAAATTTGTTCTAGAAAAAAGCAGAGCACAGAAGAAATCGCAAAACATCTCTTTTTTTATTGCTTGTGTCTATTGCTCTACAAAGTGCAGTGGCTAGTGCAATCCATAGGAGAGCAATCACACTAGGTGATGTTTCTCAGAATACTCCAATTGTTTGTAGACTGTATGACTTGCATAGCCTGGATATCTTAGGTGCAGTAGGGCAGATTTCTCATATCGACTCTACTGGAACGTAGCCTCATTTTACCTATTTTGTCTCACCCTTGTACGGCTTGATGGGGTCTTCCCATCCTTAGAAAACCTCATCCTTAGTGTTTTCTACGCTGTCGCCCCTTTTCATTTTCTAAATATGGATTTGGAAGTATGTCCAAGACCAAATGCAAGTCTATATGTCCAACAAGGATGATGAAACGGAAGCGAGACACTCTGGTCGCAGTTAGAAAGCCTCAAACAACTATCCGTTTTCAACCTGCTCGAGTAATACGTGATAAAACTATAATTAAAGTTTCCTCCTCTATCTCCTAAAGTGCTTGATGGTTCCTCCCATCCTCCTCATCCTTCCTGTTATCCTATGCGGTCGCCTCTTTCTCCGTTTCTCCATTAAGATACTATAAGAAAGCCACTTTACAACAGTACATAACAGTTGGAGATGAGTGTTATACAGTGGTTACTCGCAGCACTCGAAGAATGTTCTATTATTAAACATGAGGTTGTTCCAAATGTAATCCTTCGTTGTGGCGTAACTGCATGAATGGAAAGCTGAGCGACAAAAGGACCGTGGGGGACACTGGAGTTGGGAATTGGGGTGAACAGGCAGAAACAAGCTAAGTGTGGGCACCAGGATGGTAATGACATGATGCAGAGAAAATGAAAACTCAGAATCTGAAGAAACAAGGAAAGCGTCGGCGGGGTGAGCGAGAACTGAATAACTCCTATCTTTGAATCCAGAGAACTCCAGACTTAATGGAGGGGGGAAAGTTCCAAGCTCTAATTGTACCAGAAAGGTGACCACCGAACATCGTTGCGTAAAGGGGATGAAGATGCACTGCGGGAAGGTGGGATGCTCGGAGGAATGTTCTCTGGCTTTTTGTCAGCGAAATGCATATATGCTTATCCACAGGTGCGGAGAGAGAGGGAGGAAAGGGAGGAGAGATTCACTCACGAGCTTGCTCAACAACAGCAGCGGCAGTATTTTCTGGCATAGAGGAGGGACGAGCAAAGTCACAGCCCCACACACCTCTCTGTGTGAGACTAGATTTATGATAAAGACAAAGATTACGAAGATAGACATTTACATGCATGTGATGTCTGTCTCGTGTTGCATACGAGCGTGGGAAAGGAGCATCTATATACTGGAGGTTCTGCCGCAACAGTGGAAGGCTCGAGAGTGAATTTAACAAGTTGATCATTTATCAGCCACGTATAGTGTCTTTCTCGTGTCTACCAAATAATCACCGAACATGTACATTAAAGTAAAAAGGCGACCGCGTAGGAAAAACGAAGGATGGGAGGACCCCCATCAAGCCGTACAAGGGAGAGAAAAAAAGGTAACATGGGGCTAAGCCCCAACAGAGTCTATATGAGAAATCTACATTGAAGTAGGAAATGGGTTCTACTAATGCGCTTCAAATGAAACTCATCGTTACTCTCCGGCTTTCTCATATGGCCACGGAATCCCATTTAGTGCGATCTCCGTAAATTACATACACAAACATGTCGATGAATGTGTTGCCCGATTCGTAAGTTTAACATCCAACATATAGAAGGCTTCCACAATAAGTGAGGCGATCGTGAACGATGACAAGAAGGATGAGAAGACCTCTCAAGGTAAAAAATAGTGCTAAGCTTCAATAGTTTCAGTATGAGAAATCTATCCTACAGCACCTAAGATATCCGAGCTATGTAAATTGTATGTTCTAAACATTATTGGAGCATCCAAAGAAGTATCACCTAGTATAATTGCTTTCCCGTGGATTGTACTAGCCAATGCTCTCTGCATAGAAAATGACACATTGTGTTTAAAGTACACTTCAAAGTAAGAACATGAGAGTGGTACCCCTAACATCTATTATGATAAGCTCTAGTGCACTCACCGTTTGAATGTGTCAACTGGTACATCCATTGCTCCATATAACTCCAAGGTTAGAGGAACAAAGAGGTGATGTTGCTACGTACCTCTATACTTGTAGATCTTGGTTGTTGTTGCTCCACTCACTGCCCATCCAAAGAGGTAAGTAATCACTCCTAGAACTACATCACATGTGGGATCTATAACTATAACATCCAATACTATCATCTCATTATCTTGGACCAACTATAAGTCTACATTGACTCATATTGTCTGCAAAACATACAGTCATAAGTTAACTATCCATTTTTTTGTGCCATGGCAAACACTATATTCCTAATAGAATTTTAGGTAGCTATCCTTTGTCCTTGAAAAGGTCAATGTTTCATTTGGATTCTATTGCATCTAATGTAGAACCACACTTGAGTAATACCAAGTAATTCAAATCTAATTATTGCTAAAAGAAGATTAAAATTATCATTCATCTAGGAATTATAAAAATGTTCTAGAAGAATCCAAGAAACTTGATGAGAAGTTTCTAAAAAATTTCAAAGGAATGAATAGCTTGTATGTTAATTAAATGACAAGCTTAGCTTGTACTCCAAAGAAAGTTGACTTCTTGGATACTCTAAAAGGAAACTTTTATGGAAGTTTTTTTTGGGATTTTTTATTTAATTTACATATAAATATTGTATAAAGATTGAGGAGAGAAACAAGAGAATGGAAGATCACATTGGACGTCTTAAATAAGGGAAACTCCAAATGCTTAGCCTAAGTATGAGTTTTGGTATCTATAGACAACTTGGGTATAAGGCTCTCAAGAAGCTTCCAAGGCAGTTCTTTCTAGAAGTTGCCTTACTTGGGGTGCAAGGTAAGCTAACCATCAACTTGGCATATAGGTTAAGCTAGCTATTTGCTTGACATACAAGCTAACCTAACCATTAATTTGGCATACAAGTTACTCAACCTTTGGAAAGTTACCAGAAACTTCTTAGCAAGAAGCTTCTTGGATGCTTCTAGAATATCCTTAGATATTTATAGCTTGTCAAAACATTTGCAATGCCAAAGCTAGTTTCCTCAAATACTAGAGTGATAGTCTTGGCAATCATTGTGTTAGGACTATTGATTACACCATTGGACCCACCATCACTTGAACCATTTGCACCATCAGATGGTCCATCAATGGCACTATTAGGGCTAGAGATCAAGGTTGAGCAAAGGAGTATACCTTCAAAGAGTAGCTCTAGAGAGCTCACTTCTTTGATGTTGAGCCTTCAAGTTCTTGGCTATGGTGGATAGAGGCTAGCGAGTGTCCTTTGGGTTCTCTTAGCTAGAGTGGGTGTGACTTGAATATTATTAGTGCCCATTGTTGGTAGACTATTGACATAAGGATTGAGTTGTGATCCTAGTTGAGCGTGATTTGAGTGTGAACTAAACTGATTACATCAAAGAAGTGAGGTGAGAGGGAAATTGGGTGCAAAAATTGAGGTTGTTGGTGGTATTTCCAAGCATGGTGGGATTGTTAGTATTTTTGATTGTTCTTATTGCAATTCTATTTCAATTGTATGGATCTTGTGTAGAAGCCCTGCTTGATTTGTTGCAAACAATGTGCAAAAGCATTGCCAAAATTTGGTGAAATTGAGGAATGGGTGTTAAGTTTTGTTGATCAAAGAGGACAATTTGAGAGTGAGAGTTTGAATTGCAAAATTGGACGTTGATTTGAGGACCCATCTCCTTGAATTACAGATTTGGAGGTCCTTATCCTCTAAATTTGACCCGTTTTGACATTTGGTGGAGGATTTGGTGATCCACCAATTGTAATGGAGGTCTATCATATTGAAAATAGTTGTTCAGATTTGGAGATCAAGTTGGTGGAGGTTTCTCTAACTAGTACTCAAGTTGGTGGAGGTTGGCTAGATTTGGAGGAGGTTCAAATTGTCAAGAAGAAAGGGCTCATTTAGCTGAATTTCAAATTTGGTGGAAGTTAGCCAAATTTGCAACGCGTTTGAGTCAGCAAGAAGAAAGGCTTCATTTAGTTAAGGTTTGTGAGATTGGCAGAGGTTGTCTAGATTGGAGGTCAAGTTGGTGGAAGTTTTCCGGAGTTACAGGTTGCCTAAGTTTGGTGGAGGTTGTATTAACTAGTGCTAAAGTTGGTGAAGGTTAGCTAGAGTTGGAGAGGGTTTGAATTACCAAGAAGAAAGGTCTTATTTAGCTGAATTTTGGTGTTTAGAGGCTTTGAGGCATAGGGTTGTGGGCTAGAGAGGCTACAAAGGGCCAGAAAGCCATCTTGATGGCATGAAGCTAGCCAATATAGTTGAGTTTTAAATAGTTTTTTGGCAAACTATACCTACCTTTAAAGATTGTGCACACGAGGGTTTGAACCCTAGATCTTTGGTTCTTAGATTGGTGCCCTAGCCAATTGGTCCACTATAAAATACCAAGGAGAGAAATAGGAGATGATAAATCACACTAGAAATCTCAAATGAGGGAAATTTGAATGCTTAGCATGAGCTTGGGCTTTGGTATTGATAGTGAACATATAAGGCTCTTGAGAAGCTTCTTAAAATCTACCTCTTAGAGTGCAAGTTAAGCTAAATGAGAAGCTTCCTTCTAGAAGCCACATACTTGGCATGCAAGCTAAACTAGTCAGGATGGGAAGCTTCTCAAGAATTTTCCTTCCAAAAGCCATCTACTTGGCATGCAAGCTAAGCTAACCAAGAAACTTCCCCAAAAAACTTTCTCTTAGAAGTCACCACTTGGCATACACATTATCCAATACTTGGAAGGTACCAGTAGCTTCCTAAATAGTTCTAGAATATTCTTATAATCCTTGGCTAATTTGGCTAATTTGCTATATTTTTAGGCTTGACTAACTAGTGTGGAAATTCAATATTGTTACATATTTTCCCAACCACTAGTTGGTGACATCTTCATCACCATGGAAGCTTCAAACTCCTAGATGGCCATTTTTGCATGGTGGAGATGAGAAAGAGGCTCCCGAGTGGCATCATGAAAGGGATACCTTTTCCAAAGGACTTTTTATTCAATATGTTGTTGGCGGCCACATTGAATGTGGCAATGTGCAAGGATACAATCAACTTCATACTCCTCATTGTGATTGATAGGGATGGGAGGAGGAGGGGATTGGACACAAGAGGAAAAGGAAGATGAATTAGAAACAAAGGGTTTCAATTTGGAAATATGAAAGACAAGGTGGATTCACATATGATAAGGTAAGGCAAGTCAACAAGCAATAGGATAAATTATTTGGGTGATATCAAATAGTACTATCTAATTAGAAGCAAGGTTAAGAATCTGGGTGTCAAGTGGGAGGGATAGGTTAATAAAAGAAAACATGACCTTATTATCAAGTTGAAAGGTGAGATCATGATTATGTTGGTTTGTGTATTGTTTTTGATGATTTTGAGCAACAAGGAAATGAGATTTAGCTTTTTGTAAGGATTGGGATATTGTGATCAAGAAAGTGGAAGCATGAGGGACATGAGATGGAGGAGGAGCAAGAAGTGAATCTAGAAAAAGTTGGTCTTGGCCAAAATTAGGGAAGAAAGGAGAGAATCATTTGCATGCTTGGATTATTGTAAGTAAACTCAACAACTGCAAGACATTCATCCGAGTTGGCATGATGAATGTTGACAAAGGCATGAAGCATAACTTCCAAGGTGTGATTTGCATATATGGTTTTTCCATCAATTTGAGGATGATAGGCCATGGATAGAACAAGCTTGGTGTCAAATAGTTGCAAGAGTGCTTGCCAAAATTTTCCACTAAATTGAGGATCACAATTAGAGATGAGTACACAAGGCATTCCATGATGCTTGAAGATATTATAAGATATTATCAAAGTAGATCTAAGCTAATGTTGGAGCATCTAATGTATCAAAGGTTGGCGCCAAATGGATTTTCTTATTATGCTCATCAAAATACACCATGATTGTTGTTTGTCCTTGCTTTGTCTTGGGCAAGGATGTGATGAGATCTTAGTTCATGTGTTCTCATTGAGAAAATGGGATGGGAAGTGATTGAAGGACTTCACTAAGTTTTTAGTCCTTGGCCTTGTTGAGTTGGCAACTCTCACCAGACATGACAAACTCTTAAACCTCTTGTGCCATGTTGGGCCACCACCATTGGCATTCTAAGGTAAATTCTTGTCCACAATCATGTGACCAATAATTGGTAAGTCATGGGCTTCTTGAAGGTGCACAAGTCATGGATCCCCTTTGGCTGGAACATAGATTTGATTCTCAAAATATAGAAGGCCTTCCTTGAAGGAAAAGTGTTTTATTCCTTATTATGTGCTACAAGATGACCTGTACCATCTGAAAGAAGGGGTCTTGTTGTAAAGCGGTCCTAAGTTTGATTTGGACTTTTGAGTCAATTGACCATTCTTGTAGTAAAACTTCCATTGATATAATCATCTTAGGACTTCTCACACTTGATTCATGTGTTCTACCTTTGTCTTGCTATAGATTAGAATATCATCCAAGAACACCACCATGTATCAATCCAACCCCATCCAACACCAGATGCATTTGATCCATGAAGATTGTTGGAGCATTACTAAGCTCAAAAGATAGAACTCTCCATTCCAAATGCCCATACCTTATGTGAAAGGTAGTCTTTTGCACACCCTTTCTATCAATGAGAATTTGCCAATAGTCACTTTAGAGATCCAACTTGGAGAAGTATCATGCTCTAATCAATTGATCTAGCAAGTCATCAATTCAAGGTAAGGGATATGCATTCTTCATTTTTTGTTTCTTGAGGCCAAATAATCAATATCAAAGCAAAGTCCTCCATCCTTCTTTGGGACAAATAGTACCGGTGCTCCGTAAGGAGATGTACTATATTGTATGATATCTTTCTCCAACTACTCCATTAGTGCTATTCAAAGCTCTTCCAACTTCCTTGGTAAGAGCGATAGATTGGTCTACTCACTAAATTACTTCTTAGCAATAACTCAATCTTGTAGGGAATACTACAATCAGAAGGTAGTCTCTTCAGCAAATCATCAGAAAACACATCTATGAACCCCTAAACTATTTGATCAACCATTATTTGATGAGGCCTCTGGCCTCACCAAATTCTCCATGCATAATGGGCTTGATCCACATTGCAAAAATAGAAATATCTTCCTCCAAAGCTTACTATATGGTTGCTTTATTTCCAAACCTAAGAATAATAAATCTCATCTTGGGATTGACTATTCTTAAGTGTCTTACTCAAAGGTGCCAAACAACCTAATCAATAATTCTTACATTGGTGTTGTACTTGAATTTATCATTGGATCCAATCAAATTGAACCTTATGATATTCAAGCTAAGCCAATGGCATCATAGTGTAGAGGTGCCAAACTTTATACACTCCAAATACTCCTTTCCAATCTTGAATTTAATAGGATATGAGGTACAAGATGCGGATCTCTTTTTACCATCTACCTACCATCATCAATCTACTTCTAATTACTATCTTGTTAGGAGTACCTTATTCCTTTGTTAATTGCACGGACATGCAATTCACTAAACTCAAGAAATTAACCAAAATCCTATGACCACAATTAGATATCATATCTTGCAAATGAAAAAAACTTGTATAGGTTGACCTTCAATCCCATTGGAACTAGTCAAGTTCCCAATAGGTGATTTGAACTCTTCTATAGGAATTTTGCATTTCCTTGATCATCACGCTCAACAAACTCCATGTTGGAAATTTCTCAAGGTCACCATTCTTGAGTAGACATTCAGCAATGTGATGTCCAATTTGGTGACAATAAAATAAAAACCATCATTTTGTCATAATTTTTCTCTATATGTAGTGTCAAGTGGTCTCTATTGTATGACATCAATCTCCATTGGTGTGGCTCCTCCACTTGTGTGTAGTGTGTTGGCAGATTTCATGAAGGTCAAGGTTGAGACCAAGTTGTTGCAACCAAGTGCTTAGCCAATTGCATGGCTTCCTCCAAGTGTTTAGGCTCCCACATGGTCACTTCCAATTTGGTGTGTGACTTCAAGCCCCTAAAAAATTGATGCAAAGCTTCACCTTCTAGTATATGTGGAATTTGCATTATGGTCTTTTGAAATTGAGTGATGTAGTTTCTCATAGATCCAAGCTACTTCAATTTTGCCAATGTATCTCATGCAGCTTGTACAACATTTATAGCTTAGAATTTCCTAATTATTGCACTCTTGAGATTAATGCAACAAACTATCATTTAGCTTGCTCCACTTGGAATTGCCATCATAGTTTTGCCACTCCATCCAATTGGCTTGAGGCCAAGAGAATATATGTTTGTCCATTTTGAAGATTTGTAGCTTCAAAATAAATCACAATCAATCACAAAATTCTCCACTATGCTCAAGAGATTCTTACCTTCAAATACCTTAGGATTTGGAAATAAATTTTCTCTTCTCCTTCTCAAAATAATACTCTCTCTATATGCTATTTTCATTGATGGTCTCTTTCTTCCAACTATCAAGTAAGGTGTTCAATTTGTTATTGTATGGTAATGATAAATTTAGGCATTACCACCATGTTTACTACTCTATCAAACTATTTATAATTATCTAAGTTAACACGTAGATGTAACACATCTATCATTCTTTGTAAGTTACAATCGGAAATATCAAGGGTTCATCGGACAAGGTGATCACATTTAGAAAATTTTGCCTAAAGTGTGAGATGATGAACTACATGAAATGATACTTAGGTAATACATGGACACAAAAATCCCAATGGTTTGGGGGACATGGATTTGATGGTCCATAAAATCCATCCATCTCATTCTTGCTCTAATACTAATGTAAAAGATTGAGGAGGGAAAGAGAAGAATGGAAGATCACATTGGAACTCTTGAATGAGTGAAACTCCAAATGCCTAGCATGAGCTTGGGCTTTGGTAATTAAAGGGAATATACAAGGCTCTTGAGAAGCTTCTCAAGAAGTTTCCTAAAAGCTATCTTCTTAGAGTGCAAGCTAAGAAAACCAAGAAGCTTCTCAAGAAGCTTCATTCTAGAAGCCGCATACTTGGCATGCAAGCTAAGCTAGTTCAGAACTTTCCCAAGAAGCTTTTTTATAGAAGCCACTTATTTGAAATTCAAGCTAAGTTAGTTGAGAAACTTCCCAAGAAACTTCCTCCTAGAAGCCACCACTTGGCATACACCTTACTCTATACTTTGAAGGTAACGAGTAGCTTCCTAGATGCTTCTAGAATATTCTTATAATTCTTGGCTAATTTGGCCTATTTGTTACTTTATTAATCTAAAATAACTCATTTTTAAATCCCATATTGTTACATCCACCTTCACTTGTTTTCCTAATGACTAGTAGACTAATATATATATATAATCATGTAGCTTTGGCTAAGAGAGGATGTTTGATCCCATTCTTTCTGATCCTAGTATTGTAAGAGTAGATAGACACTCCTATTATATCAAATGCCAAATGGTGACAAAGTCAATCTAATTTTGATTTGTGAGATGGAAAGTGCACTTGTTTCAATTTCTTATGATTGGACTCTTTCTATTCTCTACTCTACTTCCTATTTGTGCACCAATGTTTGTGTGAGGTGCCTTGGCATTTAGAGCCTTGGTGCTCTAATGTGCTCTTGATAATGAGGTCAAGTGATGATCAATTATATTACCTATGTTTCTCTCTAGTGAAGTAGGAAGTGATTGCTTATAGACTATGAGAGTGTGTGTTGTGATGGCAACTTATAGATTGCTCTTCTTCCTAGTGTACTTGTGATAGTTAGAGTAACATTAGTGGGTGGTACTTGGTAGTTACAATTGTGGTTTAGAATACATCATCATAATGGAGTTCTTTGTGGATTCTAGAGGAGATTTTGTTATATTATCAAATGGGTTTACACAAAGTGGCACTTAGTATCAACTCATATCTAAAGTCCTTGTGAGGAAGGAGATTAATTCCAATTTGGAGTTTGACACAAGAGCTAATTTAATTGAGAGTGAACTTAATGTGTCCATACTACTGTTGTGGGGTATGGACAAGATTTATAAGGCCTTATGTGCTACTTTGGCACTATGGGCACCATTGAGTTGGATGACTTAGCTTGTGTGATCTATAGCAATTGCAAAACCCAACTTTGCTCACACCTTTCATGGCATGAAAGAGGTTGTTCCAATACTTGAAGAGTCTACCAATGGATGACTACCATGACTTCAAGAGAGCTCACTTGGAGGAGACTGAGTGATGGATATAATATTAGTCTCCAAAATATATATCTATCACTTCAAGTTTGGTTTCCAAGGGTAGTTTGGTAGTGCCTACAAGTTTAAGACTCTAGTAGCATTGGTGTTTCTTATGGAGGTGCACTAGTTAGAGATGGTGTTATTACAAGTGGAGGTACTACTACATGAAGTGGTGAGTACTAGGATTTAACCCCATTGTGGAGTTCTTTTGATGCTTGAGGCAAAACTACCAAGGAGTGCAAACTAACAAGCTAAAGAGCTAGTAGAAAGGTCGGAGAGAGCCTTCATGAGGCATATACTTGCATGAAATGGCTAATCAATTTCACTTAGTAAGTTACTAAGGCCCAAACAGTCCAATTCTGGCATGGGACACTAAACAAGGAGCTATAACATATAGTACATGATGCTACATTGTTGTAGGCTACCTCACCAATGTTTAGTTTGGCTAAGCATATTGAGCTCAATATGGTGGAGGAGAGTGGTAACATTTAGATTTAGTAGGAAGAACTCATCTATAATTATTACTTCTTCTAGAGTGAAATATGGGCACCAAATTGTGTTTGCCTTTGAGGGCAGAGAGGAAAGCCTTGATCTCATGAAGCGAGTGGAAGGCCTTGTGCACATAGACCCTTATCCTCATTTTCTGGTCATAGGCAATAGGTGGTGGTGTTGCTTGTTGGACTTGTGGTGGATCTCACCACAAGAAAAAAGTGCCCTCAAGGTAGTGGAGATGATACCTATGGTGCATCACAAGTAGCTTAGAGATAGTTTGACCATTGCCATAGATTTGGTCATACCAGTGATTGATGTTTGACTTCCATCCAAAGTTATGGAGTAGTAGGGCTATTATGGCAGGTGGTAGATGAACTTTTGGTCATGGAAGACAAGGTGGTAAAGGTGGCAATATAGGACCTACACTTGGTAGGGGCCCAATATCTGCCCTTGCTTCCAATACAACCATGGCTACTAGGATTGAGTAGTTGGAGCAAAGATTGGCTAGCATATCTATAGCTCAAAGGAGATCAAATTCAAGCACTAAGACTTCCACTTCTTATAGTGATAGAGTTAGTGATAAAGATGTCCTAGACTTTATGTGCATAGTAGCACAAGAAGATGAATCTATTGTAGTAACTAGCAGTGCAATATGTGCTCCAAAGCCAAGAGGAACAGAAGTGGAGTTGGACCCACAAAGAGGAGATGCTGGTAGATATGTCAGACTTCTCTACTCTTTCACAATTTTTGAGGCATTATAATGACATTCATAGCTCCTAAAAATCCTAATATAGGTGCAATAGGTGGTGATGGAGTGCATGATGGATTAGATACTAATCAATCAACTAGTACTACATAGATTGAATCTAACATAATGTTGGGGACAAAATAGTTGATTATGAACTCCCCTTTGTTCTTAGCTAGTGGCATGTTTACATTAGGATCTCTAGTGTTCTAATTGGCTACCCCACTTTGTGAGAGTAGAGATGGTGTAGTTATTGCTTCTATAGCAAAGGTGGTTGATGATGGAGCTGATTTGGTTGAGGAATATGAGATTTGTTTGACTACTAGTGGCTTGTGGTAGGCAAAAATTGCTAGGTTGGAGGAGTAACCAACTTGACCTACACTTGAGCAAGCTTGGTTCACACTTGGAGTTGTCCTACTGGACAATTATAGCAGTATTTTTTGTTTGGTAGGACCTTTAGGGAATGTCTATGAACCATAGAGGGTCTAATTAGACTCTAGTGTGTAGCCCTTTATGTTGAGGAAAGCTATAGTTATTGGTCTGGGCTATGGAAGATTGATATGAAGAGGTGTCTTTTTCAGACCTAAACATCTCTAGAGGTAGTTCTACATAGTACATCACATGTGGGGAGCCCATTGTTTAACTACAACCAATCATACAATGATAACTGTTTGGTGAGAGCTCAAGCCATTGCAACAATAACATACTCATGTGATGTGCTAGTTGGTGGAGTAGTGTTATACCCCATGAGTTTTAGCATTGACTATTGGGAGGAGACAACTTCCTATAGAACAAGTTGGTAGTCAAGTGAGAAACATGTATGTTGTCTACAAATGCACTTTATAAGTGGTAGTCTTGGTTCACTATAGCTAAGGACCATGGCATCAATTTTAGCTTTTCAATGGTTCCATTACTTGGGCTGATAACTTATAAGAAGGGAATGCCCATGTGGAAGATACTCCAGTACTATAGAGGATCACTCAGATTTGGAGTATGAATGGGGTTGTTCTATCCACCTTGGATGTTCCATTGTTGAGTTTCAAGGAGGTATTGTAGTGGCATGCGGATTAGTTGGTGTAGTAGGCTTGGAGTGGAGCCTTTGTTTCACTAGAAAACCAATGTTAGGATGAGCCTCTAGAATCTATTTCCTTGTTACCATTGGAAACCGCACTTATTTCTTGGCACTATCCAATAGTGGGAGTATGCCAATTGGACTTGTTTGGTGGGATCAACACTAGACTAATTGTGGTACTACATGCAAGCATATGGATTTAGAGGTTCTTGTATGTGGAGAGAGATGAGATTGCTAGGTGAGTCTCTCTACATCATATGGCACACCGGCTTATTAGTATATAGAGTTATTAGTGATGTCAATTGTCAAAGGTTACCAAAAGATCCTACTAGCAAACATCTCCTTATTGGGTGCATAACATCTAGAGAGACATGGTCCCATTCATTTGGTGATTTCTCTATGCCATGTTAGGGACATACCCATGATGGCTGAGGTCAAGGTCTATAGGATCCCCATTTGGGTGTGTTTTGGGAGATATTACCTATACTACAACATCTCTAAGTTCATCAAGTTGTTTCTCCAACCTACATTTTGGAGAATAGTTCTTTGATGGGTGATTCTTGCACCTAGGTGGTGGTAAGGACACATTAAATTTATTCTTGGATGGGACCTACCATGTTGTTGGATGTAGCAAAAATTTGATCACAAGCTCATAATATTTGTCTTTGGTAGATGAAACTCTTACCTAGAGAATTTTTAAGATATGCTTATGATGGGATTCAATGGCTAGCACACCTTATTATTGATGATATTTTGGATGTTACATGCTAGTCTCAAATAGTGGTAGTGGCTAACAGGTCACATATGGTAGTGGTGAACCTTTTTGGGTAGCCTAGGGCTACTTTACTCATATTCATGAGTTTCCCAAGCTCACATGCTTTTTGAGAGGAAGGTCTCAACTTGTTTGGGATGCACAATTATAGCAATTAGTGGAGCTCAATGCCGATGAGAGAGAGCAAGCAATGGGTTTCCATACCAATATTGTCACCATTTAGCAATGTCAAAGGCATACAAGTGTCAAGTGTTAGGTCGGGCTATAGATCAGAATTTATTGACCTAGATTATGAGCCTTGGATTGGTTGAGCAACATAGGATGCACTTGATAAACATCACCACTCGGATACTTGTGAGCTCTAAGTCTATCAAAGTAACTCAAGCACATGTTGGGAGTGATGAATCAATTGGGTATGGTATTCTTGGGTCATAGCCAATGGCTACTATTGAGAGTGGTCTACTTGGAGTACATCCGTTGTGTACTTGGGATGTAGATAAAGGATATGTGGAGCTTGTAGCCAAAGTAGAGGGAGTTTCTTGCTCTAAGGTTGGGGACTGTAGCAGTTGGGAGGTGATGTTTTGCTCCTAAGGGCCTGGTGTAGTAGCCAATCAATACATCTGCCACTCCTACATTAGATACAAAGGATACTTGGGAGCCAAACATTGGCCCTAAGCTTATAAGAGTGCAAAGATGGAGAGTTTGGAGGTTCTTGAGGAGCTAAACTAGTTTTTTTACCTTCAATATGGAGGATTTGAGTGTTTTGAAAGGACTTGGTATTTGGATTGAGCTTACTATTATTACACCAATTTTTTGACATCCTTATAGATATAATGACATGGAGAGAGCATCAATTTAGAGCCACAAAAACTTTTGATACTAGTTTGGTGGAGTCTTCACATGGAGAGTATGTTTTAGCTACAATGATGCCAACCAAAAAGGATATGCATGGAAGCTACACAAATAGATTAATATGTGGAGTTTACCATCCTATCAACCAATAAACTAGGCTTGATTGGTATGTTATGCTCACACCAAAGTATCTTTGATGCAATAGGGCATGCAAAGGTCTTAAATAATTTGGATCCTTGAGCAAGATACATTATTCCAAGATAGTATTTTGGGTTATTGATCCTCACAGTAAAGATATATTGTATTAATGGAAGTTCTTACCATTTGGGTTAAATAATACTCTGGAAAGTTCCAAATTATCATGGACATGATCCTAGTAAGATTTGATTTTTCTTGATGTTATATTGATGACATTTTGGTCTATAGCACTATTGTGGAGGAGCATGAGAGACATGTATTGGAGATGTTTGAGAGATTGAGATCTCATGAACTCAAATTATATCTTGGGAAGTGCAGATTCTTCCACGAGCAAGTTGAGTATTTGGGTCACACTATGGACACTTTTGGACTTGGTGTTCAACAGACCAAGATGGAGGCTATTGCTCATTTTCCTTTGCCTATAGATGTGAGTAGAGTGGGAGAATTCCTTAGGGTGACAAACTTTTATCACCAATATGTTAGAGGATTTAGTGTCATTGCCAAGGCCTTGACAAAGTTGAGCAAGCTTACAAAGAAGTAGTTTTGGGGAGATGAGTAGGAGAGAGTTTTATAGAGCTCAAGAAAAGGTTAACATCTGGCCCTATTCTTAATAGATCCATCAAAGAATGACCATTCCAAGTTCATATTGATTGGAGTACACTAGGGCTTGGTCTACTGCTCACCCAACAAGATAATGAGAGGAAGTAGTTTATGGTGGCCCATGCTAGTTGCTCCAAAAATTTAACGAAGACAAAGTATAGCTAGTATGAAGGAGAGTGCAGCAATAGCATATTTTTTATGTTACCTATTTGGTTACCCCTTCACTCTCATCACAAATCATCAACCACTAAAGTGATCAATGGAGTTTGACAAGCTTTCAAGGAAGCTTGCACAAGACTCTGATTTTGAGGTTATTCACAAATTTGGAAATGATGAACCATGATGCAAATGGGTTGAGTAGAAACCCATGAACCAGCCAGAAAGATTAGACAAGGCATGTTGGCATGGTAAGATGAATAAGGAGATGGTGCTAGGTTTGCATGCATCTACCTTTGTATACATATTTTCTCAAGCTCAGATGATATCTCTCTTAGTTGTTGTCATAGATTCAAAGGATGGACATATTGGTAAAAGTAAATATGTCATTCATGATGATTTTTAGGTGATGGATTATCTTTGCATTGTGTTATGGGTAGTGTATTGGTGCCAAGGAGGGAGACCATGGCTTCAACAAGCTAAGTATTTTATATGTAAGGTAGACACCTTCTTTGTGAAGGACAATAGAGTGCAAGTAGTACCACTTTCATCTTTGAGACCATAGTTGGTACATCATGCTCATGAGGATCTAGGAACTTTTGGAATAAATTATACATATAAATTACTCCAGAGTCATTATTGGTGGTGAGATATACAAACCAATGAACATCAATTTTTTGCCAAATGTGTAGTTTGTGATCAACTTAGAGCATCATTTAATGCTCTTACCCCACAATTACACCCATTACTTATCATAGAGTTAGGTTATGGCTAGATTTTAGACTTTACTATGCCTTTACCATTGATTGTGAGACATCACTTGTATGTTTTGGTTATGGTAGAGCACTTCTCTAAGTGGATTGATTTGGTGGCACTTCTTGCAAAGTCCAATGAAGAGATACCTTACTTGTTCCTAGATTGGATTCTTAGTCCATTTGATGCACCAACTAAGGTTTTGATGGATCAAGGTATACAGGTCTTAAAAGAGTTTCATGTCTTGTGTGACAAGGCCTTGATTTATAACCGTAATACCTCCCAAGTTTACCTTGAGGCAAAGGGCTTAACAAAGAGTGGTTCAAATGATGAAAAGAGAATTGCATAAGTATGGTATGTAGAGAGACCACTTGGGAGATTGGAATCTAATTACCTTGGTTGGCTATGGGCTACCAATTCAGCCAGCAAGATTCCTTAGCATCCTTCTCTCCTTACTTTCTACTCTATGGGTGAGATCTAGACTTACTTGTAGCCATTTCTTGTGAGGATATTGTAATTTTGGACTTGGATGATCCAAATGTATGAGTGAGTTCATGTTCTCAATGGGCAAAAGACCTTTCAAAGAGTTATGTTGATGATCTTTGAGAACTTGTTCAATATAAGGATACATTATGTTATGTTATAATTCAAGGAGGTATAGGACCTCAATCCATTAATTTCATCTAGGTGATTATGTATATATATAATAGACTATATTGACAACAATTGATGTGATAACAAGCCACACTATCTTGAAAGTGCATGATATTTTGCCTTTTGTAGTCTTTATGTTGGAAGAATGTTGTCATGTTATGGTTTACATAGCCAATGAAAGAGCAGTTTAGTGCAGTTTATTCCATATTATTGGAGTAGAGAATACAACAGATCCCATGGTTGAGCTATTGCCATGTGAGTAATCTATGTACATTTAAGTAATTAAACATGTGGATTACAATCATGCTTTTTTCAAGGGCTTTGATGTACATAGGTGGTAGAGATTTGATAAACAAGGTTTTTTTAAGTTCCAAGAGTCTCAAAAAAGAGAAAAATATTGAGATTTAGAGCTGTAGTAGAGTGTGGGAGCTAGAATTGTGGAGGAAGAGTTGGAACAAGAGAATTTTTGTGCTCTTGATCTACCACTCCCAAATCTTTGCTGAAATAGGAATCAAATTTATACCCATAGAAACATGAGGATTGTGAGAGTTCTATCACACTTTTTTATAATCTATCAATGGTTTTTCAGCAGATAGAGTGCTTATTATGTTGAGCTCAAGAAATTTCACTTTTGAGTCAATCTCAAATCTGATCAATTGATGTTTGACTGTTGGAAATAAATTGTTGAAGAGAAGATTATGACGAGGTTTGGGATTTTGGTCACTTCTCAAGCTTTGGTTCAAATCAAGCCATGAAAATTACCATTATTTTTGGTTGTTAGGTCTTGTACCTAAGTGCAAAGATTCTATGTGAATTTTTCAAATAGAGGATTCAAGGTCTTTGAGCAAGTATACATGGATGTGTATAGTTTAAAAGTTAACCCAACTTGTGAATTGATCCATATCTAGAGATTGGAGTTGAATTCAAATTCAAACTTTACAAAAGTTAAGACAAAGACACAAATAGCTATTGTGTAAATTTGGTTGGCTTAATATTTATTGAGAGTGAGACTGATGCAATAAAATTATTGAAAATATTATCATAAGTTGTAATACCATTAGCTAGCCACATTATCTAGAGGTGAAATTTGGCTTGATATCATCTAGAAGGATGTTATATATGATGGACTATGTATATCAGATAGAGGTATTATCAAATGAATACTTTCACTAATAGATCAAGAGCCAAAAACACCCTAAAAGCAAGCATTTGTCCTTGAAAGGAAACAATCCTTCTATTTTGAGGTCTAATTCATCCATTTAGGCCTCCAAAATTGGCTCTAAAGTTTTATGGTGTTTTTGGCTCTTGCTATTGCATGTCTCTCAAATTTCAATAATTTTATTGCATCAACTTGTCTTTATTATATAGGAAATGCTATTTGTCTCATTGAGAGCTTTCCAATGGTTCCTCACCCATATAATTTTGAGCTTCCTATCTAAAGATTCCCTAAAAATTACTTTTGGTCAAACTTATTTTACCAACCAAATAGGACAAGAACTAACATTTCAACCATCTATGCAACTAATCTAAGGGTGGAGCTCACTAACATATCACCAATCCATGTATTTGATCCAAGGGTGGAGCTTCCTTTGAGGGAATCCTGTTTGCTATATAATAAAGACAAGGTGCTCCTTTCGGGCATCGGAGTATTGAGTGTGAAACTTTGTGTTTCTTCTCCTGTATTTCTCTTGAGGGTTCCCCTATCCTCAAAATATTACAATGGTATTGGAGCTTGGGTTTCAATCCAAGAGAGTGGATCGCCCCTCTTGGAGGAACATGGGCTATTGAGACTAAGTAATTTTGAGAGGAGAAACCATAATGCAATCAATAGATTAGGAGTGTTTTAGAGAAAGGATGGGATAGAGGCTCTTAGAAGGCAATTTCTTGCACCTTATTTTCTATTCCATGTCAAGATTATGTGCATATAATATAAGCAAGTGAGAGTATATCTTGTTTATCATTTTGGAATAGAGTTCAAAGATTTAGTGATTAATTTGCAAAACCCAATGATTCTACCTATTATGCTATACAATGAAGAGTGGGATTTGCAAATCTACATTCTATTATGATGCAATGGATTTGAATATACCCAATCCTCTCCATTTCAACACTCAAGTAGAAATCTATTATGTGGTTAGACCAAAAATGATGTTTAGAGATTTCATAGTTTGCAATTTTAGTGAGAAATATTATCAACAAATGATAGCCTCTAAAGTCCCAATGGTAGTCCCAATAGTCTGTGCTCCCTCCCAATTGATTATATTAACTCTCTATTGATATAGGAAGTAGCAATTGAGCATTTGCCATGTGTAAGAATCATGGATCTGAAGTTGTAAGATCTGATGCAAAGAATGCAAGGGATGTTGAATAAGTTTTGAGAGATCAAGATGACCATGGATGTATTGCAAAGTCAAGTACATACTTGAAGGATCAATCAAGCAATGCAAAAAGGAGGACCATCCCAAAACTTAGTACTAGCGGCCAAAGTACCTAGAGACTCACTCATGCCAATGACACTAACCTTGGTCAACAATGAAGCCATATTGTTACTGTGGATAAAGAAGACATGCAACATCAAGCCTTAAAAGGGATAACATATCATAGGACTAGTAGAAAATTAAATTTCAAGAATGAATCAATACTTTTGATGTTCACAACTAAGATCATCAATCATTCCGTGGGCGTGTTTGCATGTGGGTACTTGACAGATAAAGCTCTCACATGGCACGACGCTTGGAAATGATCAATGTTGGTCAAGTGCAGAGAGGTCAATTAGACGGAAATGCAAGAAGGGTGTAATACTCCAAGGACAAGAGAAGTCTACAAGGGAGAAAACACAAGCTTCACACTCAATACTCCGATGTCCCAAAGGAGCACCTTCTCTTTATTATATAATATAGAGGATCCCCTCAAAGGAAGTTTCACCCTTGGATCAAATACATGTATTGGTGACCTATTAGTGAGATCCACTCTTATATTAGTTGCTTGGATGGGTGACATGTTGGTCCTTGTCCTATCTAGTTGGTCAAATAGGTTTGACTAGAAGGAATCTTTATGGAATCTTCCTATAGGAATCTCAAAATCATATGGGTGAAGTACCATTGGAAAGCTCTTGATGAGACAAACCTAGGGGAGGGAAAGGCTAGCCTTTTCTTTTTTGGGGGTGAATTTGCACATTTTTATACCTCATTCATCCATTTAAGCCCCCAAAATTGGCTCTAAAGTTTTCACTATTTTCAACTCTTACACTATTAGTAGAAGTACTCTTTTGGTGATACCTTAATCTGATCTACTTAGCCCATCATATATAAAATCCTTCTAGATTTACCAAAAAATTTCACCTCTAGATAATATGTCTAGCTATTGGTATTACAAACCTTCCCCTTTTAAGACGCAACATCCTAGTTGCAAAATTGTTGCTCAAAAGATTTCACTAAAACTTGTGCATGGGTCAAGTTGGCTATTGGCTTCCATATTGCCTCATAAATGGGTATACTTTCCACTATACAAGATATTCTACATGTGGATTGCAAGTACCCCTAATATGTAATTGAAGAATGCCTTTGACTTCATATTCCAATGTGCAATCAATGAGGTCAAATGTCTTGTATGAAAAGAAAGTGGGGTGGTTGGGAGGCATATCTATGTAGCTATCTAATCTACTTAGTCCATCATATATAAAATCCTCCTTAATATTACTAAACCAATTTTCCTATAGATAATATGTCTAGCTATTGGTATTACAAACCTCCTCCCTTTTAAGATGCAACATCCTCATTGCAAAGTTGTTGCTCAACGGATTTCACTAAAACCAGTGCATAGGTCAAGTTGACTATAAGATCCCATGTTGCCTCACATAGTGGGTACTCTTTCCACTATATAAGAAATTCTACACATGGATGGCAAGTACTTTGGATGCATTTTTGAGGAATGCATTCAACTTCATATTCCTCCATGCAATCAATGAGGTTAAATGTCTTTTATGGAAGAAAAGTGGGGCAATAGGGAGGCATATCTGCATAATAAGGAGATATGGAATATTAGATGGATCTTCATATGTGATGGTAGCTCAAGGTGGTTGGCCACTACACCAATTTGACAAAGAATGGAGAAAGGTCCAATAAAATGAGGTTTGAGCTTACGAGGGCCAATGAACATGAGTTTGGTGGTGGACAGCTAGACTTGATCTTCAACCTTGAACTCCTTGTGTCAGAAATGTGCATATGCATACTAATTTTGTCAATTTTGGGTGATTTGCAACCTGTGCTTAGCGTTCTCCACACCTTGTTGGATTCTAGAAACAAAAGTGTTAATAACATCAACCTTGGTACTGATTGGATGGACCTTCATCAATCTCAAAGGTGTGAAAGGATGCTCTTCATACATAAGGAAGAATAGTGTGACCTATGTGGATGCATTCATTGAATTGTTGTAAGCAAATTCCACCAATGGGAGTAAAGTGTCCCACCTCTCTTGCTCATCTAACGTGAAGCCATGGAGCATGTCCTCAATAGTGTGATTTTCCCACTCTATTTTTCCATCAATCTATGGATGGTAAGCTGTGGACGTGGCCAATTTGGTTTGGAAGAAATTAAAGAGTGTTCTCCAAAACAAAATAATGAATTGAGTGCCTCTATCTATGATGAGCACTCAAGATAGACCATGGTAAGCAAAAACTGCATTTAAGTACAATTGAGCTAGTTGTGGGGAAGTCATGTCCTTGATGGTAGGACACACATGAATCATTTTGCTAAGTTGGTAGACAAAGACTACGATTGAGTCAAACCTTGAGGTGGTCTTGGGCATTCACAAACTAGATCTATGCTTACTTATTCCCAATGTTGTGTAGGAGTAGGGAGGTGTTGAAGATGTCACGTGGGAGCTTGATTAGAAGCTTTATTTTTTTGCCAAAGTAGGAAGCTCCAAATATATTCTATCACATTGTTGCTCACCTTGGGCAATAGTAATGGTGTTTGATTGCATCCAAGGTCTTGTCCACACCAATGTGACCTGCAATGGCAAAATCATGACATTTTGTTAGGATGGCCATTCTTATATTTGTGGCATCTGGGATCCATAACATACCATCATGAAAAGTGAATCCTAGGGTGCTATTGAGCTCCTATGATCTATGGATCAATTTTGATAGTAGCAAGAATCCTTGGCCAAAATTAAGGGTTCATCTTGACCTCCATTTCTAGATTGTTTGCCATTGGCATTTGGGTGAATATATTTGCAAATTGCTTCTTACCTTCTACATGTTGAACCGTTGTCTCCACTCTACCCATCAAATTTGTTCATGAGAAAGATCTTTTTGTGTCTTGAGGTGTAACAATATGGAGTTTAACAACAAAATTAGTAGGGCTAACAAAGTAGCAAATAAAACAATTAGCCTAGAATATTCTAGAAGTATCTAGGAAGCTTCTTGGGAAGCTTCCCGACTAGCTTAGCTTGCACCCCAAGTAGGTAGCTTCTAGAAGGAAGCTTCTAGAAGCTTCCAACTAACTTAGCTTGCACGCCAAGTAAGCAACTTCTAGAAGGAAGCTTCTTGAGAAGTTTCCCAATTTACTTGGCTTGCACTCCAAGAAAGTGGCTCAAGGAAGCTTCTTGAGAAGCTTCTCAAGAGCCTTGTATAACCACTATAAATAAAAGAGCTGAAGCTCATGCTAGGCATTTGGTGTTTTCTTACATTAAAGTGTCCCAATATGAGTTTAGATTCTCCTATTTTTCTCCTTGATCTTGGTCTTTTACACAAGGTATACTAGAGGTTTGTGGTCTATTTCCATAAAAAATGTCTTCTCACCAAGATAGTGCTTCCAATACTTGTTTGTAACAACAATGGCCAGCTCTTCTTATTTGGTGGTGTGATAGTTGCATTTTACTAATCACAACTTACAAGAGAAATATGCAATTGGGTGCCATCTGTCATGCCACTCTTTTTGTAGGATTGCTCCTATTGCTATGCTCAATGCATCTATAGCCAACTTGATTGGACATTTTGGGTCATACCATTTCAAGATTGGTGCATGTATTAATGCACTTCTCAATTCTTCAAAGGCCAAGTCTTGTGCAATTCTCTACATCCATCTTCCTCCTGCCTAACATTGTTGTTAGAGGTTGTGCAACCTTGGAGAAGTCCTTGACAAATGATGATAAAACCAAGAAAATCTTGAGTTGAGTCTAATCTTCTAGAGCACTCCATTTCTAAATGATCTCTAGTTTATCTTTTAACACTTGGATACCTTTTGCACTTACTCTTTGCCCTAAGTAGAACTCTTTAGATTTTTCAAACTTGCAATTTGAGATTTGGGCATACAATTGATTTTATGTAGAATCTAGAGGACTTCTTGCAGATGTTGCTTGTGCTCTGTCATTGTCCTACTATATACTAAGATGTCATCAACAAACATGATAATAGATTTATCCAAGTATGGAAAAAATATGTCATTCATCCAACTCATGAAAGTGGTTGGAGCATTGGTGAGGCCATTTTACTCAAAGTGACCGTACCTTGTTCAAAAAGCCATTTTGTGTATGTCTTCCTCCACAATCTTAATTTGGTTGTAATTGCTTTGTAGATCAAATTTGGTGAAGTGCTTTTCCCCGTTCAATTGATCAAACAAGTCATCCATGCAAGGTAATGGGTATTTGTTCTTCACCATTTGTTGATTTAGTCCTTGGTAGTCAATGCACATGTGCATTGTTCTATCCTCCTTCTTCACAAACAATACAAGAGCCCCATATGGTGATATATTAGGTTTAATAAACCCCATATGCAACAAGTCCTTGATTTGAGCCTTACGCTCCTCCAACTCATGAGGTGATAGTCTTTATGGGGCCTTACAAGGAGGTGTCTTTCCATGAAGTATCTCAATTTTATGATCTACTCTCCTTTTTGGTGGTAAACTTGAGAGTAATTCATCCAAAAAGTTCAAAAAGTCCAAAAGTAATTCTCAAAACTCATTGACCACATCTTTCAATTTCTCAATTATTTTTCCATTATGTTGGGCACTCTGAACTTCTCTTATTAGACCCATGAAACATCTATTGTCTTACCAATAGATGTGGTCCTTATGACAAGAGAGGCAACTCTTGCCTTTGTGATCTTTCTTTAACCCCAAAGATCTTCCATCAACTAGTTCTCACTATTTTCTTTCTCCAATCCACCATGAGGTTGTAGTGCACTATTCATTGCATGCCTAAGATTTCATCATAATGAGCTAATTGTATTACTATCATTGTATCACTGGTCTTCATTGATCACTTCTTGATACTCTCCTATATAGAGTATCAAGAAGTACCCTCCCCAAACTCCCTTGACCATCAAGGGAGTTTGGGGAGGGCATTTTGGTAGAGAACACCACATGTAAAGAGAAGAGCTAACATGCTATAATTTGGAGATTAGAATCGAGTGATTTGAGTCAAGAGGGGTAAAATTCATACCTTGGAGCACAAAATAGGTTATTCATAGAGCTTCATGAGACATCCTCATAATCTATCAATTGGTTGGTGATTTGACAAAGTGCTTATAATGAGGAGCTCAAGAAACTTTAGACCTTTTATCAATCTCAAATAAGATCTGGCCAATTGAAGTTGGAGCTTTGGAAAATGAGGAGTTATAGATTAGATTCTGATCAGGTTTGAAGATTTAGTCACTTTTGAAGTTCTGGTCCAAATCACCTTGTGAAAATTTCCATTATTTTTGGTATCTAGAGTTTGCATTTTTTGTGTAGATGTTTCATGTGAATTCCTCAAATAGACAATTCAAGGTCTTGGATCAAGCATACTTGGGTCTGTAGAGCTCACAAGTTAGCCCAACTCAAGAATTGATCCATATTGAGGATTTTGGGATGGATTAGGGTATTGAGATTTACAAATGTTTAGACAAGGGCACAATAAGCTATTGTGAAAAGTTTGGTTGACTTTGGGTCCATGGAGAGTGAGAGTTGATGCAACAAACTCAACTAAAACTACTATTGTAAGCTCGGGAGAGCATTCCTATTGTTTATCATGATTTAGTGTCTATATTCCTATTTTTGTGTCTATGACTAAGGATTTTAGGTTGCTGGATTGTTTTTAAGTGCACCTCTGATCCAGAAATATAGGGAAAATTACCCAGACTCAGGAGCATACCCTAAATTAGGGATTTAGAAATTAGGGTAAAAATACAAAAAATTAGCCAATTTTGAGAGCTTTTGAGCAGAGCTGTAGTGATCAAATTGTAGATTATTTTATATCACTAGAAAGCTTATCTCATAGGCTTTCCTTTGAATCCTAGAACATTATAATATAAGTTATATAGAGGAAGTTCTGTCTATTTGAATTACATAGGATTTTCCTCATCAATCAAACATAAGATCAATCCACTTGGAGTACATATTGGAGGAAGCTTGGAGTACAGGTTGAAATTGGCTTGATGACATTGCAAGAGGGCTTTGAGGCTCACTTTTGACAAAAGGCTTAGAGAGTTGTTGTTGGATTCTTGTGATTGGATCCTCTCCGTGCTTGCATGCCTATTTGTACGCCTAGTTGGTTTGGATTGGTGTGCAGACATTGTGCTTGGGTTCTTTCTTTCTAGGAGTGTTGTGTATTTCTTCTTGGTAATGCTGGAAGTGATGACCAGCAAACCAAGAGTGCGTATTATGATGATAGGTTAGGTTGCCCGTTACCACTCTACCTGATAGCAAGAATACCAAAACCTAGAGTGAAGGGTTCTATTGGTTGGGATCTATGCATGATCAAACTAGTAGAGATAGGTTTAACCCCAACCTCTGATCTATAGGCTCCATAGCTAGGCACCCTATGTGTAGAGAGAGAAAAGCAAAGTACAACACCGTGAGGTATATTTATTGGTGATCTTTGTTTTTCAATGTGACTTCAATATCCTCCTCTTCAATTCATCTCTCCATCTGGTTCAAAGATCACCTATATGGAGGCCAAGGGCCTCTAGGATGACAAGCACAATAATTGATGGTTATGTGTCCAACTCGGCCACAATTATAACAACGTCATTGTTTTGATTGAGCTTCTTCTCCTTGTGGGATTCCATCTCTCTTTTCTTCAATCCATTCTACTTGGAGGGGTTGTGCTCCTTGATCTTGGAACCAAATGTTGCCCAATTTCATAGTAATTGGTCCACCAGAATGATGTGTCTTGGCCTGGTAGTTTTGCATCAAGACTACCTCCTTCACCTCCCCCAAGCACCCTTGTTATTCTTTGAGCATAAGCAATGGCTTCAAAAACAGTGCAAGGGTTTTATACCATTACCTCTTGGCTAATCCACTCCTTTAATCCCCTTTTGAAATGGTAGAGAGCTTAAGTTGGACTCATATCAATTATCGCAACCGATAGATCAAGAAATGCCTCCACATACTCTTGTATGTTATTCTTCTGCTTTAGCCCCCGAAGTTTGGTTTGGTCCATCTACAAGGAATCCATAAATTAGAAATTCTTGAGCAGCCCTTCTTACATGGCTGTCCAAGTGACCTCTCTTCTTTCTACCAACAATGATTGTTTCCAAGCATCATACCATGTGAAGGCTTTATCGGTCAAATACCCACATGCAAACACTCCTATAGAATAATTAGTGTTCTCAATTGTGAACAATCAAAGGTATCAATTCTTGAAATCTAATTTTCCAATACCCCATGGAATGCTATCTCTTGTAAGGCTTGATGTTGCACATCTTTTTCATTTGTAGTAACAATGTGGCTTGGTGGTTGACCAAGTTTGGTATCATTAGCATGAGTGACTCTCCAAGTACTTTGATTGCTAGTGTTGGTTGTTAGGATGGTTCCCCTTCTTGCATTACTTGATCATTCTTGAAGGTGCATACTTGCTTTTGCAATTCTTCCATGGTCATCTTGATCTCCCAAAACTCATTCAACATCCCCTGCATTCCATGCATCAACTCTTGCAACTATGGATCCATGATTCTTACACATGGTAAATGCTCAATTGCTACTTCCTACTTCAATAGAAGGTTAATATATCACTCAAGAGGGAGCACAAACTGTTGGGACTACCATTTGGACTTCATGGGCTATCACTTGTTGATAATACTCCTCACCAAAATTATGGACTATGAAATCCCTAAACATCACTTTTGGTCTAACCACATCATGGATTTCACTTGCATGTTCAAATGGGAAGGATTTGGCATATTTAAATCCTAAACATCATAACAAAATGTAAATTTTCAAATCCCACTCTTTGTTGTATATCACCACAGGTAGAATCACCGGATTTGGTGAATTCATCATTGTGTCCATGAACTCTACTCCAAAATGATGAACAAGAGATACTCTCATTTGCTTACGCTGATATACATAATCTTTGTATGGAATGGATTCAAGAATAGAAAGCAAGGTGCATGAAATTGTCATCCAGGAGCCTTCATTTCATCTTCTCTCTAAAACATCCCCAAGTCTAACAATTGCACCAAATTTTCTCTTCTCAAAATTACTCAATTTCAATAGCCCGTATTCTTCCAAGGTGGATGATCCACTCTCTTGGATTAAAACACTTACTTTGATATTATTGTAATACCCCAAGGATAGGAGAACTCTACAAGAGAGAAAACATATGCTTCACACTCAATAATTCTGATGCCCCAAAGGAACACCTTCTCTTATTATATAAGCAAAGAGGATCCACTCAAAGAAAGCTCCATCCTTAGATCAAATACATGGATTGGTGACCTTTCAGCAAGCTACACCCTTAGATTAGTTGCCTAGATGGGTGACATGTTGGTCCTTGTCCTATCTGGTTGGTCAAATAGGTTGACCAAGGGGATCTTTATGGAATATTCTTATAGGAATATCAAAATCACATGGGTGAGGTACCATTGGAAAGCTCTCAATGAGACAAACCTAAGGGAGAGAAAGGGTAGCCTTTTCTTTGTTGGGGGTGAATCTACACATTTTGGAAGCCTAATTCATCCGTTTATGCATACAAAGTTTTCAAGCTATTCTCAACTCTTGCACTATCAATAGAAGAACCTCTATCTGATCTACTTAATCCATCAAGTATAACATCTTCCTAAATGGTACCAAACTAATTTGCATCTCTAGGTAATATGTCTAGCTATTGGTATTCTAAATGGCTACTAAATAATTTCCAATCCGTGAATTCTATGGATTTGGCCCAAACTCAACTATGGAAGGTTGAGGCAAAGAATAGCATACAAGAGTACATGGAGGCATTTCTTGATCTATAGGTTGCAATAACCAATATGAGTCCAATAGAAGCTCTACACAATTTCAAATGAGGGTTAAAAGAGTAAATTTGCCAAGAAGTAATAGTAAAAAACCCTCGGAATGGTTTTGAAGCCATTGCCTATGCTCAAAGTATACAAGAGCATTTGGAGGAGGTGAAGGGGTAGGCCTGATTCAACATTATTGGGCTAAAACAACACACTTTGGTGGACCAGTTCCTAATGAATTGGGCAACATTTGGTTCCAAGATCAAGGAGCATGACTACTTCAAAGAGAATGGAGTGGGTCAAAGAAAGAAGAGATGGAGTACCATGAGGAGAAGAGACTTGAGCAAAAACACATTGTTACTACAATTGTGGTTGAGTTGGGCACATAGCCATCAATTGTCATGCTTGTCTTTCTAGAGACCCTCAACCTCCATACATGTGATCTTTGAACAACATGGAGAGATGAATTAAAGAGGAGGATGCAAAAATCACATTGAAAAATGAATATGCAAGTAAATGTAGAACGTGGCCTTACTAGCTCAATGGAGAAGAGAAAAAGTAGGAGGAAGAAGAGGGCAAGTGCATAAAGGTTGAGGAAGACAAAATCACACTTGATTATTGTGAATGGAGTCCTAGAAGGCAATCAAGTGAGAGTATTGATAGACCCTACAGCAACAAAGAATTTCTTATCTTGCTCTTTTGCAATAAGGTTGAGGATGGTTCTAAAGAAAGACGAGAATGAATAATTAGAGTTACCTAATGTGCAGATAGAGAGGATTGAGTCATTACCTAAAAAGATTGCACTCTCTATAGGATAGTATCAAGAAGATGTTGAATGGTGAGTAATATGGTTAGCTCATTGTGATGCAATCTTAAGCATATTGTGGATAGAGCACTACAATCCCATCGTCGATTGGAGAAAGAAAGTAGTGAGAACTTGCCAATGGAATATCATTGGGGTTAAAGAAAGATCACAGAAGCAAGAATTGTATCTCTATGTTAATGTGACAACAACATCTATAAGATAGATAGATGTCTCATGGGCCTAATAACAAAAGTCCAAAGTGCATAACTCTATGGAAAAATTCCTAAGAAAATGAAAGATATAGTCAATGAGTTTTGAGATATCTTTATAGATGACCTATCCTTAGGGTACCACTAAAAAGGAGAGTGGATCAAAAAATAGAGATACTTCTTGGGAAGACGCCTCCTTGTAAGGCCCCATATCTACTATCACCTCATGAGTTGGAGGAATGTAAGGCTCAAATCAAGGATTGCTACAAAAAGGGTTTATCCAACCCAATGTATTACCATATGAGGCTCCTATCTTGTTTGTGAAGAAGAATGGTGCAATTCACATGTGCATTGACTATTGGGGCCTAAATCAACAAAAAATGAAGAACAAATATCCCTTACCCCACATGGATGACCTATTTGAGCAACTCAATGGGTCAAAACACTTCACCAAACTTGATCTGTGTAGCAATTATAACCAAATCAAGATTACGGGAGAAGATATACACAAAATAGCCTTTTGAACAAAGTATGGTTACTTTCAATACCTCGGGATACCGTTTGGCCTCACCAATTCACCAACCACTTTCATGAGTTTGATGCATGACATATTTTGTCCATACTTGGATAAATTTTCTATCATTTTCCTAGATGACATCTTAGTCTACAACAAGATGATGATGGAGCACAAGCAATATCTATAAGAAGTCCTCCGGATTCTATGATAGAATAAGTTATGTACCAAAATCTCAAAGTATGAGTTTGGCAAGTTTGAAGTAGACAACTTGAGGCATAGAGTAAGTGTAGAGGTATCCAAGTGTTAAAAAAAACAAAGGTCATTCAAAAATGGGGTGCTCTAGAGGATCAAACTCAACTCAAGAGTTTCTTGGGATTGATAGGGTTATATTGTTGATTTGTCAAGGACTTCTCTAAGGTTGTACAACCTCTAATGGAACTACTTGGCAAGGGAAATACATGGATGTGGGGAACTACACAAGAATTATCCTTTTAGGAATTGAAAGATGCATGCACCAATCTTGAAATGGTATGACTCAAAATGTCCAATCAAGTTGGCTATAGATGTATCAAGCATAACAATAAGAGCAACCCTATAATAAGAGTGGTATGATAGATGGCACCCAATTTCATCTTTTTCTCAAATGTTGTTAGTAACAAAATACAACTATCATACCACCAAACTAGAAGAGTTAACCATTGTCCTTGCAACCAAGCATTGGAAGCACTATCTTGGAAAGGAGGCATTTGTAGTAGAGACAGACCACAAACCTCTAGTCTACCTTGAGACACAAAAAGATTGATCTCATGGATAGATCCAATGTGCAAAGTGGAGATAATGATTCAATATGACAATCACATATGTGGAAGGCAAGGAGCAACTTGTAGATGCATTCACCCAAATGCTTATGGCAAACATTTTAGTAGTAGAGGTCAAAATGACCCAAAATTCTAGCCAAGGATTCTTGTTGCTACAAAAACTAACCCATAGATTATAGAAGCTTGTTCATCAAAGGCATCACCAATATCCAAGGACTCACCTTTTTTGATGGCAAGTTATGTTCCCGGATGCCATAGATATAAGAACCACCATCCTAGTGGAATGTCATGATTCCACCATTGTAGGTCACATTAGAGTAGACAAGACCTTAGATGTAGTTAAATGCCATTACTATTGGCCCAAGATGAGCAACGATGTGATGGAATACATACAAAGCTGCCAACTCTATCAAAAAAATAAAGTTTCCAATCAAGCTTCCATAGGACTCCTTCAACCCCTATGTGACAACCCAACAAATATCACTTTTGCAATAATTAGGTAAGTAAAGTTTGTTCCCGTAGAGATACTAGTCAAAAATATCCAAATACAAAGCAAAGTAACCAAATTAGTTCTTCTTGGGTTCTTCTTTAATCTATCAAGTAGAAACCATACCCAGAAGAGAGTAACAAGCATTGACTCATAGTCTCGTCATAACAATTTATCACACTTAATCACAACTCCATCAAATCTTTCCAAATAATCTTGATTGTGATGATTTAGTCTCTCCCAAATAGAGCACTTCACTACAAAATGACTTCACCTCAAAATTGTGTTCCACTCCTACACTGAAGGCACAACTTCCTCAATCTAAGTTGCTTTGCATCAACACTGCATTGCACTCACAACTGTAGAATACTACCAACATTACAATTCCTCTCAGATTTATCAAAGCATTGCTTTGATTGCACTTCACTCAAGATCAAACATACAAAATGAAGATCAAGGCTGATCTCTACCACCAAGGACATGATTGCTCCACAATTAGCTCAATTGTCCTTTAATGCAATCTTATCTCACCATGGCTTGTCTTAAGTGCTCCTCACCAATAGAGGCATTCAATTCACTAGTTTGTTTTGGAAAATTCTCTTTGGCAAAGCCAAATTGGCTATGTTTATGGCTTACCATCCAAAGACCGCTGGACAAAAAAAAGTAAGCAAATTTCACTATTGAGGGTATGCATTGGAGGCTTCACCTTAGATGAGCAAGCGAGGTGGGACACCTTACTTCCACTTGTAGAATTTTCCTACAAAAATTCAATGAATGCATCCACACAGGTCACACCATTCTTCCTCATGTATAGAGAGTATTCTTTCACACCTTTGAGCTTGATGAAGATCCACCAAATGGCTACCAAGGTTGACATTGTCAAAACTTTTGCTTCTAGAATCCAACAAGGTGTGGAGAACACCAAGCATAGCTTGTCAATTGCCCAAAATTAACAAAACAATTTGCATATGCACATCATTGGCACATGTTAAATGTTAGGGATCAAGTCTAGCTGTTCACAACCAACCACACATTAGTTGGTCCTTTTAAGCTCGGACCTCATTTTATTGGACCTTTTCCTATCTTTTGGCAAATCTGCACAATGGCCTATCACTTTGAGCTACCACCACACATGAAGATCCATCCAGTATTCCATGTTTCCTTACTATGTAGATATGCACCCTGACTGCTCCACTTTCCTTCCAAATAAGAAATTCAACATTGGATGAATATGAAGTCAAACACATTCTCCAAAAATGAATTTGTGATACCTAACATTAGTGTGTGGAATATCTTATATATTGGAAAGAGTACCCACTATATGAGGCAAGATAGGAGCCTATAACCAGCTTGACATGTGCATTGGTGTTATTGCAATCTTTTGAACAACAACTTTGCAACAAGGATGTTGCATCTTCAAAGGGAGGAGGTTTGTAATACCATTAGCTAGACATATTATCTAGAGGTGAAATTTGGCTTGGTAATATCTAGAGGGATGTTATATGTGATGGACTAAGAAGATCAGATAGAGGTACCAACAAAAAATAACTTCCACTAATAGGGTAAAAGCCAAAAACACCTTGAAAAATTAAGAGCCGTAACATGTGGGCAGCCCAAGCACTCCCTCCCTCCTGGTCAACACTCTTCTTCTTCAATGCCTTATTAGACTTCCAAACCATGCATCCACTTCCCAGTGAGTAACTTCATTTGTTCCTCCATGATTATTAGCCAAACGAGGAGTTACAATTGACAAAGTCTTACTTTACCTATGCTCTATTCCACTCTCCACACTTCTCAATAAGGAGCCTTTAGGGTTATTTTTTAGCACCTAATGGATTGCCTCTCCCCAAATGCTCTATATATGGGTTGTCCTCTTCTCTTTGTACTTTATAAGTGCATTACCTCCGGTCTGTGAGCCGGCTTGTCTCTCACTCAAGATGAACCTCTGATGGCTATTATGGTAGCGCACCATGGACTAAGAACGTAAAGAACCCCAACTCCATCATACTCCTCTAAGGCTAACAATCCAATACTCAAGACATTGTTCACTAGAGAACTCAATGAGAGAGAGATAGTTGCAAATGAAAGGATGATGAGTACTTCCTCATCCCTTGTTTATATACTTGTGAAATACTTGCATACCAAAGTTACTAATATCTAGAGTAACTCAAGTTACTAGGCTAAAAGTAAAGTAAAGTCAACAAGTATAAAGGAATATCCATCCACATGGGCATATTCTACTAAACATCTAATCTTATCTTGACCCAACCATTAAGTCAAGGATTCCTTCACAAAGGCTATCCTTGGACTATAGAAGAATCAAAAACAAAAAGGCTTGTGGGCCCAAGAGTTCCCAACTCTTTCCTCAAAGCCAAACACCTAGGAATAAAACCAAGTCAACACACTAAAATCCAAAATAGTGGTGCTCATCTTTTCCACTTTCTCTAAAGTAAGGTCCCCTCTATCTTAGCTATGACTAACTTTAGCTAATCATGACTAATGTAGAACCATCCTTTATCTATATAAATAATATCTCTCAAGTACTTGTAGTACCAAGCTTAATATCACAATACCACAAATGCATGTTACATTTACCCATGGACTAAGTTTTCACTTTGTCCTCAAAGTGAAGGTCTCTCTACCTTCTATGATACATCTTCAACTTATCATGGTTAATCTATCAAAGTGTCTTCCTCCCAAATCCTTGAGATCATAGGTGTAATTGCCCCACACCTTCTCCACTATGAAAGGTCCAAAGTACTTAGGCAAAAACTTCTTTTGTACTCTCTTGAATCGAATAGAATCAAACAACATTACCCAATCACCTTCTTTGAAAGGCTCCACCTTCTTCTTGCCTTGCCTCTTGTCATAGCTCTCCTTTTGTTTCCTTTGGGCTTGCTCCCCTCAAACCATAGCAAATGCTCTTGCTTCTTCTAACTCAATGAGTTGTTCCTTCCTTGATTCTCTGCATCACCTCCTTGTGCTTTCTTCAATCTCTTATGAATGCTTTGGAAGGTAGGAAGATCAAAGTGATAGTTAGGGTAGACTCAATACCATATACCAATTGAAATAGAGAATACCCGGTGGAAGTCTTCATGGTTATCCTATACTCCCAAAAAACCACATGAATCCTCTTGTCCCAATGATGTTTAGCCCCCTCTATTTTTGCATCTTTGGCCAACATGATGCACAAGGTCTGATTGGTTCTCTCTGCCAATCCATTGGAATTTGGCTTATAGGATGTAGTTACTCTATGTGTGATAGAGACATGTCGTAGCATGTTTGTAGTGATCCTTCTTGTAAACTCTCCTCCTCTATTAGAAACCAACTCCAAAGGGCATCCAAACCTAGTGATAATGTGTTCATTAAGAAATCTACCAACTTCATCTTTATTCTTGTCCCTCAATGGCCTAGCCTCAACCCAATTGGTAAGGTAATCAGTAACTACCACAATATACCAATTCTTCCTTGGTGTTCAATTGAGAGGACCTACAAAATCAATTTCCCACTTCTCAAAAGGTCCTAGAAATGGAATTGATCTAAGTGGTGGAGTGGATGTAGATTTTCTAGCAAAAACTTGACAAACATGACAAGTTTTGCAATAATCAAGACAATCCTTGAAACTCCTTCTCCAATGGTAACCTACATCTAGAATCTTGAAAGCAATCACCTTTCTTGCAAAGGGTCCTTCACAAACTAAACCTTCATGAAACTCCTTTATGAGTAGGATAGACTCTTCCTTACCCACTACTCTTTGAAGTAGACCATCTGCTCCTTGGTGAAAAAGAATATCCTCCACCATTGTGTAAGGTCTAGATCTTGCTGCAAGGGCCTTCCTCTCCCTATCATGCATCTCTTCTGGATAGTTATCTCTTGTCACAAAATCCACAATCTCCTTGTACTCCATTGGAACCTCTTGAGTGATTGAGGTTTTCATGAGCTCCTCATTTGGAAAGAATCATCTATTGGTTCATCTCCATCATGATCATAGGCCCTAGATAACAAATCTGTATTTGCATGTTTCTTCTTTGGCTTATCCTCAATGGTGTAGTCATACTCAGACAAGAGTATCATCCACCTTGCTAGTCTCCCTTCCACATAAGGCTTGTTGAAGATGTACTTCAAAGCCTTGTGATCCATGACAATGTTGGCTTTCCCTCCAATCAAGTAGTGTCTAAACTTCTTGAGACCAAAGATCATTACCAACACTTCTCTCTCTTTGACAGAGTAGTTCCTCTCTACTAAAACCATCTGCCTACTAGCATAAGCTATTGGATGATCATGTCCATTTTGGTCTAATTGACTAAGAGTGCATCCTATAGTTATATTAGAAACATTAGTGTAGAGGATGAAAGGCTTACTCCAATCAGGTTTAGCAAGAATTGGAGCTACAACAAGGGATTGCTTGAGCTCCTCAAAAGAAAGCCTCCTTGTCTTCTAAAATCACCATGTACCCTACACCCTTCTTCATGTAGATGGTCAATGCATAAGCCTTGTTGGAGGATGAAAAGATGAACATCCTATAGTACCCAACCATCTCCAAGAATTGGCATAACTTTGTCAAGCTTGAAGGGAATGGAAGGTCTGAGATTTTCCTCACCTTCTCAAGATCAACTGCTATTCCATCCTTGGATATCATGTGCCCCAAAAGTAGACCTTCTTCACATCCAAAGATGCACTTCTCTGGGTTGAGTGATGCATTTGCCTCATCCAAGCATTGCAAGACCTTTATTAGGTGCTCAAAGTGTTCCTCCTTGCTCCCATTGACACAAAACTCATCAATGAGTTCTCTCACAAATTTCCCAATGAAAGGTTCAAATACCTTGTTCATGAACCATTGGAATGTGGCTCAAGCATTGCAAAGCCCAAAAGGCATGACCTTGAAAGCATAAGTTCCGCAGGTGTGGTGAATGTGGTGAGTTGTTGATGCTCTGGTGCAATCTCGATTTGGTTATATCCACTATAACCATCTCCAAAACTATACCTCTCATGACGTGCAACCTCCTCCAAGATCTCATCAATGAATGGTAATGGGTAGCAGTGCTTCTTGGTAACAACATTGAGCTTCTTGTAATCCACATATACTCAAAGCTTGCCATTCTTTTTCTTCATAATCACAATTGGAGACACCCATGAATCATCCACCTCAAAGATAGATCCAACCTCCTTGAGCTTATCAATCTCCTTCTTCACAACCAAAGGTATTGGTGGGCTGATGTGACATTGCTTTTGGTGGATTAGTCTTGCATGTGACTAATCCACCTCTATCGTGTGCTCCTCTAAGGTGACTTCCTTCAAATCCTTGTAACTGAAAGCAAACACATGGATAAACTTGCAGAAAATCTCCTCAATTCTCACCTTCTCCTCCTTGGTAACATTTGGGCCATACTTGAGGGTAGCTAACCTCTCTCTACCTCCTCAAGTGTCAATGGTGATTTATCTGAGTCCTTCAAAACCTCTAGATTAGGTGCAAAATCCATATCACACAAGGGATACACATCTAAATCCAATTCAGATTCATCCTCCTCTGTGAAAGTCTCCTCTTCCATGCTTGTGTCAACACTTGAAGCTCCTTCTTCAAAATCTGATTCCCAATAATCAAAAGATGGTGTATCTGAATGTGATGTGTTGGTGGTGTTAGTCACAGGAACTATGACTCTATGGTTTGATGGCCCAATCCTCAAGTACCTTTGTGCCATTGATCAGCTATATGTGTTGCTCTCAACCATGGCCTCCCAAGAAGTAAGCCACAGCTTGAATCCTTCAAGACTTGGAAAGTAATGAGATTTTGAACTCCCATAACTAAAACTACCACTTTATCCATCACCCGTACTGGTCAAACTTGTTGCTTGTTTGCCATGCTCACCATAAATGTTGAAGGTCTTGAGGGTATCATACCCAATTTCTTCATCAACCTTTTTGACATGGCATTCATTGTTGATTCTCCATCAACCAATGCATCCTTGATGTTGTGACCATTTACTCTCACATAAATCTTAGAGGTATATTCACAAGCCTCCCATGGTGTTGGTTTGGCATCCACCACCCCTGTGACAACCCGGCAAATATCACTTTTGTGGTAATCAGGTAAGTAAAGTTCGTTCCCGTAGAGATACGAGTGAGAAATGTTCAAATACGAAGCAAAGTAACAATTTCAGTTCTTCTTGAGTTCTTCTTTAGTCTCTCAGGTAGAAACCACACCCAGAAGAGAGTAACAAGCACTGACTCGCAGTCTTGTCACAAATTCACACTCCTTAATCACAACTCCATCAAATCTTTTCAAACAATCTTGATTTGTGATGATTTAGGCTCTCCCAAAAACGGCACTTCACTGCAAAACGACTTCGTCTCAGAATTGTGTTCCACCCTTCCACTGAAGGCACAACTTCCTCGATCAAAATTGCTTCACATCAACTTCGCACTGTACTCATAAACGCAAAATACTACCAACACTACAATTCCTCTCAGATCTGTCAAGGCATTGCTTCGATTGCACTTCATTCAGGATCAAACACACAGAATGAAGATCAAGGCTGTGGAATCCAACATCCAACAAGCACTCTGACTTGCACTTCAAATTTCTCCAAACATTCACAAACACAATTACAAAGTTGATACTCGGAATCAAGCTCAAGTGACGAGCACTACTTCACAGCACTTCGCTTTATCTATTCTCAGTAATAATGAGCACTGAAGAACAATTTCATGCGAATGCCACTCTTAAATAGTGAAGCAAATCGACAGTTCTAACAACTATACCGTTCTACCACAACTGTTCTAACCTGCAGATCCGAAATGACAATGCACCTCTTCATATCTGCCCCTTCAAATCTCAAATCGGTTACTAATCCAATCCGATGTCTACGTCTTCCTTGGCTTTCAAACCCAAACCCAAAGTAATCTTACTTCCTACTATTTTGTCCTTGGGTTTCACAACTCCTACATCTTCTACCAGATCCAGCAATTCTCTTTCCTGATCTGAAATTGCACTAGCGGGTAATCTATCTAACTCCTCATCCTTCGACCCACTCTTCTCTAATGTCTCTAAGGGCAACTCCGAAGACATTTGGATCTCGATGTTATCTTCTTCGGGTTTTGCTTTAACATCCTGCCGAAGCTTTTCTAACTCTATTCTTACTAAGTCTAATCTAATCACGATATTGTCTTCTACTTCTAAGATCTTTCTATCTACACGAGTTCTCAATTTAATCAACAAGGCATTCAAATTTGTATCTTTCACTTGTCTTTGCCTTGTCTCCTGCACCAACAACTTCAACTCGTGCAGACGCGCTTCTTCAATTTGAACGCTGGCCTCTGTACTTAACATCGCGTTTACCCTGAGGACTATCTCCTGCAATGGCTCTAATCTTGTCTTCCTTTCTCGTTCCTGATCTGCAAGCCATTCCTCTCTGTACATCGCCAACTCTTCTTCGAATTCGGCCTTCACCACGTCCTTCTCTTTCTCCTTCTGTGCAACCTTCTCTTCCTGGTTACGAAGTAAGTCTCGTAATCTCTCTTCTTCTCTATATCTCACAGCCAACTCTCGCTGCCAGAGTTGCTTCTTCTCCTCCATACTCTCCATCACTCGATCGAGCTCTTGATCCTTTGATGCTACCCTCGCCATAGCATGGATGAGCTCTACTCTTGAATCAGCAAACTGCTACTTCAAGATATCAAATTCAGCTACTTGTCTCTCCCTTGTGACGTCACTCTTCCTCGCAAGATCCTCTCGATAGCTCACTTCTCTCTTCAGGTCTTCGATTACTTGACTTCTCTCTACTGCTTCCGCTTGCAGTACTTCTCTCTCCTTCTCACCTCGGGTTATACTCCTCTTCAACTCCAAGTTTTCTTCTTCTAATCTCGCTACCACCTGCAATACAGTCTTTACCTCTGGACAAGTCGACTGCATCTCCTTCTTCTTCTTCTCCAACTTCACCAACAGCGGGTATACTACTCTCTGCAGGTAATCTACTCCATTACTGATACCTTCGTCCTCTCGTGGAGTAGTCTCTCTTCTTTCTTTGTGTTCTCCCGATACTCGCCTTCTTCTCTGGAGTCTTCGTATTGGAATTGATGCCTCACTGCCCGAGCTTCCTTCTACCTCTTCCTTCACTCTACTCGGTCCCGCTTCCCACTTTGCCTTACATCTCGAGCGAATTCCTCGCTGTACTGCGATCTTCTTCTCCTTGAGCACCGGTACTTTGTCTTCCAGCGCCGCATTGTCTTCGGCTTCTACTTCAGCTTGAATTTCTTCTTCGTATTCTTCAGCCGCTGGTGCCGAGGTCATTTCTCCACCGTCTTCACTATCACTCCTTGTATCTCCGCTCTGCAGTGTCAGCTTAGGTTCCTCCTCACGTTCCGAGTACTCCGTATTGAGCTCGGCTTCGCCTTCTGAGTCTTCATCTTCCGACTCAATCACCACCATTCCTCGCCTCGGGTTATTTTTCTGCATCTTCCGAGGTTTCTTGCTTTCTTCGGCATCTGCTTGCCGAGTTCTCTTCTTCGTCGGGGTACTTTCAACGACCTCCACGTTCTTCCTTGTCTTAGCGTAGTAATCGTCTGTGCTCCGGATTTGGAGAATGTATTGCTGCTCCTCGGTGTCAACTTCTCTTCTCAAATCAGGATGGAAATGAGACACCATTCGATTACGCTCAGCCACATTGAGCAGATTTAACCCGAGGTAAAAATGGGCTGCAAATGGTACCATGTAGTGTAAAGGTGACTTATCTTGCAGATTCCACACCATCTGCCTCGTTCTTCCGTGAAAGCACCTTGCCCAATTTATCGGTTAACCTGCAAATAACTTGTGAAAGAACACCGCTTGGTGTTTCATCACATAGGTAGTTCTCTCCGGCTTTAGGAGGGCCATTAGTGCACTCACAATTCCCCTCCTCACTGGGTCCTTATAACTCTCAACTTTATACCCATTCTTTGTCCTCTTTGACAAGAAGGCATCTCTCACCTCCTGTGTTTCTTGGGCTATCTCTCCTTTCCCCAAGAACGTGGCTCCTTGCTCCGAGCCTGCCTCCTTCCCGAGTACGAGTCTCCAATCCGACTCTGTCTAGCAAGCCGGATTTCCTCTCTTCCCTTCTTCCTCGGGACCATCGAGACATTTACTCTCGATGATTTCTGTCATGAATCCTGGAAAACTTACGTTCCAATTCCATGCCAAAAAGGTGATCCGAAGTCGGCTCAAGACTTCGATCTTCGCTACTACATCTAATCTCCGAATTGCATGATTTCTCACTGCAAATTCGGAGTTCTTCTTCCCTCCTCCCATCTCTTCTGCTTTCTTTCGGTCTCTCGATTTCTCTCTCTTGACTTCTCCCTTACACACTAACACGAGTCCAACTCTATTTCCCTTTCCCCGATCACCTGCAAGACGACTCCTCAACGGCGAAGGAAAATTGCTTGACATTTTGTCGTTGCAGTTTCGATTTTTATAGAGTTGCACTTCTTCGTCTTCCGTCACTTCGAGTTTCTACCAAGAAATCACACCTCCGGCATCCACCTGTCATTGTCACCCCACCTTCGTGCATATGAGCCGCCAATTTTGAAACGACCCCTTCTTGAATTTCTCGCCCCGACGAAAGGTTGTTAGACTGTCTTTGCCTCGAGTTGAGCTCCCCCCGAGCCGAAGACAATTTACTTTGTATTGTATGCTGACATGGCATTTCAGAGTACTTCGCCTTATGACCCGAAGTCACTTTACTTCGGGTTTCCCCCCCAAAGACAGTTTTCTTCGTTTTCTTTGGCCAAACAGGCGCAATCTGACTTCTCTATACACTTCTTCTCCTTTATTTTGAAAAAAACAAAAAATGTGGGCACCACAACCCCCCATTGATATTGGAACTTTTGCCTTTTTCTTCCTCTTGCTTCTTGAAGAACTCAAACCACCTCTAAACTGCTTTCTCAAAGTAGGATTCAAAGCAATCAATTGGCCCACTATGATATTAGCCTTGTGACTACCAATATCCTCTAAGACATTGTAGTTCCATTGTTGCTTTGAGATCAAGAAGTCCTCCATCCCCAAGTTCTTCCTTGGAGTCTTTATTGTTGATGGTGTTGAAGTGCTTGTGTGAGGGTAGTAGGCATAGGAGTATCTTGGCTAGGAGTAAATCCTTGAGAAGAGTGCACATCCTCTGCAAAACGAGCTCTCTTCTTCTCTTGTGCTAAAAGCTCCAAATTAAGACTCTTGGAGTTTGAGCACTCTCCCTTCCCATACTTGCTCTCAACCACATCTATAGATGTTATCTCCTTACCTTTGTTGGATTAGGAGCCACTTGGGTTTCACTACCTCCCTCTTTCCCTCTATTGGCTCCCTCATAACCCCTTCCTCCATGGTAAGTGGAATTTGGGCAACTCCTTTGGATATGGCTTCTTCCTCCACAACCAAAACAATCTCTCTAATTGAAATTTTTGGTTGGTTGGCCTCTTCTATATGGAGTATTTCCATAAATCCTAGGCCCTCTCCCTACATTCTGATCCACCTCTCTCTTCTCCCATAGTTGCACCACATTGATCTTGAGATCTGCAAGTTGTTCTGTGATGGTTTGAAGTAGATCCTTTGGTGGAGGTGCAAGAACTGGAGAAAATACTACTTGTGGTGAAACTCTTGTCACCAAAGTATCAAAAGTTCCACCATACTTGTAACCTTGAGGAGGATGCATAACCTCCTTCACCACCAAATCACTCTCATCCTCTTCCAAACTCTCCTCCATAGGAATTGTAATCTTGATAGCTTCAACCTTGGAAGAAGGTTTCTTATATCTCACCTTGCTTCTAATTTGTGGTCTCAACCCTCCCACAAAATTCTTGGTGACCATGGCTCCTATGCCAATCATAGTATTCTCCACATCATCCCCTCTTCCTCAACACTATGCAAAATCTGGACTCTAACTTTTCACTCTTTCTACATAGACTCTCACTTTCTCTCCATCTCCTTGTTTGAGAAAGGTAACCTCGCTCATCAATCTCTCATAACTCTCATCTAGAAGAAAGTTCTCAATGAGTGTTGAAGTCAACCTCTTCCAAGACTCTTCTTCCCCATCTCTCCTCTCTCTCTCTCTCTTTTGGTATTCTGACTCATACCATGTAAGTCCTACATCCTCAAAGAAATCAAATGAGGTCCACTCATTCTTCCTCCTCTCATTGCTTCCTATGCAAGCTCTCTCACAAAGGCCTCCATATCTTCTCAATCCTTGCCAAAGAAAACCGGAAGTTTCCCCATCTTAACTCCTCACTATCTTTCTTTTCTCTAAAAAAATTTTCTTTTTCTCTTTTCTTTTCTCTCAAATTTTTTTCTTTTTCTCTTTTTGTTTCTCTCACTCTATAACTAATAGAGTATATACATGACTAACACCATCTAAGAATAATCCACTCTAGGGAACATAGAAGGTTCAGGTTACTCCAAGATTTCTATAGCAACATCAATTCCTAGAGTGCATATTAATCAAACTCTCATGGATAGTTTATCCATAAGTTGAAAGATTATCTCCATCATTAATCTTGAGAACTAGCTGATAAAGGTGGTAGTATTTCTGAAGCTGTACTAAGACTCTCTCCAAGATCCTTCACTAAAGTCTCCAAAAGTGCTTTTACTCCATTACACTCATGTCCTTTTGGAAGTCCTTCAACTTCACAAACCTCACACAACTTCTTGGTCTTAGATCTTCTCCCTCCTTGGTGAATAAGGTCCAACATGTAAACCAAAGTCAAGTAATCCTCTCCGTTCACTCAATCTCTTGCTCTCAAAGGTCAATAGACATGTACTTGCCTTATGAAAGCACTTAGACTCACTCTTTCCTCCAAGTGGTGTAGGTTTGGTGTAGGTTTTGATTCTCTCAACACTCTCTTCAAATTCTATTCTAATTCTCTTTTTCTCAAATTTACCCCTACAATCACCTCAAACCCTTGGAGGAACCTTGCATAATCTCAATTTCTACTCTTGATGACCCTCCATGTTTCCAAGATAAATCTAAACTCTCAAATATGCTTTTTGTTGCTCTCAAACTCCTCATGCATGAGATCCCAACTCTATAGAATTGACCCTTCCTCACAATGTCACTCAAATCTCTCAACCGGTATGTTATAGTCTTCTGAAATTTTTTACACTTGATCAAAACGCTAGGGTGTCTCTCCCTAAAACATTTCATATCTTTTCATCATGCCATTTGGCCTAGACACCTTTCTAATCAGCACACATATTTCAGATTTGGTATGAAAACCACCCTCACTTTAAAAAGTCATAACTATCTGTGCAAGAATGATCTCACTCTAATTTTTAAGTCAACAGGTAGGATAAAATGCACTGAATGTTCTTGAAAATTTCTAGAAAATCCACTGAAAATTGAAGAAATGGAAGACTCTGTACAATTTTCTAGAGAGCATGCAGTTGTAGGAGCAATTTACCCTATCAACTTTCAAAAATTCTAGCCCAATGCACATAGCAGATCTGACAATAATTTCAAGTGTGATGACTGAAGGATAACCTAAGCTATCATGTGTTAGAAATTTCAAGTCCAGATCCCAAACTTGAGATTTTGCCCAAAATCACCTTAATCTCCAAAATCTGCAATCCACCTCACACAATCTCTCCAAATACTCTCAAGTGTACAAGATGTACAAAATCACCTCAAAGATATCATAATGAACTACAGGGTATACAAATTCTCTAACATAAGTTCAGGCCTCTTCTCTTCTAAAGTTCTCTCCAAGTGAGCTCTCATAGCCTCCTTTTGTCTATTATAGAATTGTATGCGGAACATTATCTTGCCTTCTAGAGAGGTCTTGGCAATGGAACCAAAAATGTGAGCCGGCTTGTCTCTCACTCAAGATGAACCTCTAATGGCTATTATGGTAGTGCACCATGGACTAAGAAGTTAAAGAACCTTAACTCCATCATACTCCTTCAAGGCTAATATTCCAATACTCAAGACATTTCTCACTAGAGAACTCAATGAGAGAGAGATAGTTGCAAATGAAAGGATGATGAGTACTTCCTCATCCTTTGTTTATATATTTGTGAAATAGTTACTTACCAAAGTTAACAATACCTAAAGTAACTCAAGTTACTAGGCTAAAAGTCAAGTCAAGTCAACAAGTATAAAGGAATATCCATCCACATGGGCATATTCCACTAAGCATATGATCTTATCTGGACCCAACCACTAAGTCAAGGATTTTTTCACATGGGCTATCCTTGGACTATAGAAGAATCCAAAACAAAAAGGCTTGGGGGCCCAAGAGTTCTCAACTCTTTCCTCAAAGCCAAACACCTAGGAATAAAACCAATTCAACACACTAGAATCCAAAATAGTGGTGCTTATCTTTTCCACTTCCTCTAAAGTAAGGTCCTTTCTATCTTAACTATGACTAACTTTACCTAATCATGACTAATGTAGAACCATCCTTTATCTCTATATAAATAATATCTCTCAAGTACTTTTAGTACCAAGCTAAATATCACAAAACCACACACATGCACAAATGGGTGTTACAGGTCATGTGCTCCTTGGAGTTGCACATCAATTTGGAGCTTCTTGTCTCTTCATTCTTGCAAAGGAGACCTTAGCTGTATGCCCCATTACCATTGGAGATTTGATTTTGTGTTTGCCTTTCCACACTTTTTGCTTATAGTTACGGTAATCTTCTTCTTTTTTCCCTCCTTATCTCCACATTATGTTGTTGTGGCTACTTTAAAAGGATGCAAGATGATTATTGTAGGCATCCAAGAATCCTTGGACATTCATCTAGATTAGTTCCAAGTTGATGTCTCCAATGCCTTCAATACCATCTCTTGTCCAACATTGTTTTTCATCCTTTGCTTAGCTACCAATCAGATCCCTTCCTTGATCCTTTTTGTATGGGCTTTCCATGAGATTGAGACACCTCTATTGTACCGACATCATATTGCCACAAGAGAGTTCTTATAATTGACATCAGCCAAGGACATATAGTAGGGGAATCCTCTACAGGGCCTCTCTTTCCCCTATGTATTATATGGCTTTATAATAAGTTGCAACAACTCATTTGTCTTGTCTTTCCCATCCATTTTGGATGACCCTCATATATATAGCCCTTTAAAAAATGTCACTATAGTGGTGTCTATTTTCATACTCAGCTTAGAGGCCTTGCCTTTACAAGTCTAGACTTGTAATGCAAGGTCTAGTGTCCCCACATAGTACTCACTCCCTTTGACTTCCCACAAGGATTTAGTTCCTAATTGGTGATTTGCAAGTTTTGGGCTCTCCTTGGGAACAGACAAAGTTTTATAGTTTGTTTGTATAAGACACCTTAGTACATGCTATAGCCAATGCTCACCTCCTCCCTAGATTGGGGAATACTCAGGTAGCCTACTCCATTCTTACTTGATGTTACCTCTCTTGAGCCACACATTTAGCATGGAATTTCTTGCCTATAGAGGCACTATAGCCACATTTGTGGATATTTGATAGTATTATCCACCATACTTGCTCCACACCATTAGGGCCATGCATGCTCCCACATCTATAAGATGATTGATGTAGGAAATAGTTATCTCTCCCCATAATTATGGGTAAATGAAGCCTCATAGGGCAAGAGGCTACAACACCTAAATCATATATTAGTGCTTGGGCTCTAGTTGTCCCTTGCTTAGTTGGTAAGTTCTAATATCAAGGCCATACATTCCTATTGGGACCTATTACAACCATGGACTTAAGCACTTATGACTTCCAAGCATATCTTCAATTGGCTCGTTACTTATTGACTCACCCTACATGCTTGTCACTCCCCAAATTTATTTACTTTGTCTCCCTAGACTCTAAGAAGCTCCAAGCAGATTTTAGTGAGCATATACACACTCACATGCTTACTAGCACCCTCACTAATGTGCCTCTACTTGACGGAGCAAGGATCTTATCTTATAGGTAGGAAGGCTTTGGCACTTGGCTCTTGGATTCACCCTTGATTGATTACTTTTGTTTTCCTTTTGAGGAGTTTACCACAACACTATGATTGAGGTTGGATCTTCCACATCTAGCTCTCATAGGCATTCTGGCCAAATATACATGTGGTTCCTTATATGAAATGCAAGGGAGGCACTTTTTACATTGCATAATAGGTAGGGAGCACACTAGAGCCCATGATGCACTTTGTGAAACTATTGCTTGGTTCTTATGTGCTCCATGGGGCCAATTTCAAATTGAATGATGGTTAGATCTACAAAGACCACCCACCTATCATTGGGTGCAAGCAGATATTATTGCTTTCATAGATGGTCATTGCACCTCGTATGATGTGGTGGTGGTGAACCCTCTACAAGCAAAGTCATTGGGGTGGGAAAGAATTACATTACATTATATGGGAAAGAATTACCCTCAAAAGGAGGACCATTACATACCCTAGTTGTCCTTGGTTACTTTTTTCCTCCAAGCAATTGTGGTGGTGATGTAGGTGCTCAATATTGAGCACCTATATCACCATTTTGATGGTCTTCTCAAGGATGCAACATGATGTTCTTGGAAGAAGAGAGGGGCATTGGCAATCTTCCTAGCCATGCTTGCATCCTATTACCAATAGCGTGTTTGAATCACTTTGCAATGTGCTCAAGCTTTAGGTCTACACCAATGTGCAATGGCTGTAGGCACACCCAACATGGCTAGTTTCCTCTCTCTCTCTGCACTTACCACATATACCATTGGAGGACCTTTATCACACTATTCACTCTCTCTTGTTTTTTGCTTGCTTTTTCTCCTTTCTCCTTTTTGGTACCTTTGGGCTCCACTTTGGTATGCCTATTTGCTTGCCATGTGGCACTTTTGATTCTTGTGCTCTTGTTTTATACATGCAAACCAAGGTATGATAGAAAATTATCTTGTTTTGGAAAAAATTTAAAATTTTCCTTTGATTTGAAACACCCATTTGTGCATGTGTGGTATTATAATATTTAGCTTGGTATTACAAATATTTGAGAGATATTATTTATATAGAGATAAATAATGGCTCTACATTAGTCATGATTAGCTAAATTTAATCATAGCTAAGATAGAGGAGACCTTACTTTAGAGGAAGTAGAAAAGATGAACACCACTATTTTGGATTCTAGTGTATTGATTTGGTATTATTCTTAGGTGTTTGGCTTTGATGAAAGAGTTGAGAACTCTTGGACCCACAAGCTATTTTTTTTTGGATTCTTCTATAGTCCAAGGATAACCCATGTAAGGGAATCCTTGACTTAGTGGTTGGGTCAAGATGATGAGTGCCTCCTCACCCCTAGTTTATATACTTGTGAAATTGTTACACACCAAGGTTACTAATTATTGGAGTAACTCAAGTTACTAGGCTAAAAGTCAAATAAAGTCAAAAAGCTAAAGGAATATCCATAGTCATGGGAACATTCCACAAAGCATGTGATCTTATCTTTTCATTTGCAACTATATCTTCTCTCATTGAGTTCTCTAGTGAGCAATGTCTTGAGTCTTGGAGTGTTAGCCTTGAAAGAGTATGATGGAGTTGTCCTTGTCTTCTCAGTCCATGGTGCATTACCATAAAAGCCATCAAAGGTTCATCCAAAGTGAGAGACAGGCCAGCTCGCATTTTTGGTTCCGTTGCCGAGACCTCTCTAGAAGGCAAGATAATGTTCTGCTGACAATTCTATATTAGACAGAATGAAACTATGAGAACTCACTTGGAGAGAACATTAGGGGAGGAGAGGGCTTAACTTATGTTAGAGAACTTGGACCCATTTGCATACCTTGTAGTTTATTATGATGTCTTTGAGGCGATTTTTTATATCTTGTATACATGAGAGGATTTGGAGAGATTGTGTGAGGTGGATTGCAGATTTTGGAGATTAAGGCGATTTTGGGCAAAATCTCAAGTTTGGGATCTGGACTTGAAATTTCTACACATGATAGCTTGGGCTGTCTTGTAGTTAGCACACTTGAAATTATTGTGAGAGCTACTATGTACATTCTGCTAGAATTTTTGAAAGTTTATAGGGTAAACTACTCCCGCAACTACATGCTCTCTAGAAAATTTTACAGAGTCTACCATTTCTTTAGTTTTATGTGAATTGTGCTGAAATTTTCCAAGAAAATTCAGTGCATTATTTACTATATGTTGACACAAAAATTAGAGAGAGATCATTCTTGCGTAGAGAGTTATGAGTTTTTAAAGTGAGAGAGGTGGTTTTCATACCAAATCTGAAATATGTATGTTGAATAGAAAATTGTCTAGGCTAAATGGATTGATGAAAAGATCTGAAATTTTGCAAGGAGTGGTGCACTGGAGTTGTGATCAAATGTACCAAATTTCAGAGTACTTTGACATACCCATTGAAAGATTTGAGTGACATTGTGAGGAATGGTCAATTCTAGAGAGTTTAGATCTCATGCATGAGGAGTGTGAGAGGAACAAAAAAAACACGTTTGAGTGTTTAGACTCATCTTAGGAACATAGAGGGTCATCAAAAGTGGGAATTGAGACAATGCAAGGTTTCCAAAGGGTTTGAGGTGATTTTAGGGGTGGATTTGAGGAAAAGAGAGTTTAAAATAGAATTTGAAGAGAGTATTGAGAGGATCCAAAAATCTACACCACTTGCAGGAAAGAGTGAGTCTAAGTGTTTTCTATGTGGAGAGAAGGGATATAAGGTAAGTTTTGTCCATTAACCTTTGAGAGCAAGAGATCAAGAGAAAGGAGAGGATGACTTGACTTGGGTTTGCATGTTGGACCTTCTTCACCAAGATTGGGAGGGAGAAAATCTAAGACCAAGGAGTTGTGTGAGGTTTGTGGAGTGGAAGGATGTCCAAAAGAACATGAGTGTAGTAGAGTAAAAGCACTTTTGGAGACTCTGGTGAAGGATCTTGGAGAGAATCTTAGTACAACTACAGAAATACTACCATCTTTATCAGCTAGTTCTCAAGATTAATGATGGAGATAATCTTTCAACTTATGGATAAACTATCCATGAGGGTTCAATTAATATGCACTCTAGGATTTGATATTGCTATAGAAATCTTGGAGCAACCTGAACCTTTTGTGTTCCCAAGAGTGTATTACTCTCAAATGGTGTTAGTCATGTACATACTCTATTAGTTATAGAGTGAGAAAAAAAATTAGAGAAAAGAAAGATAATGAGGAGTTAAGATGGGGAAACTTCCGGTTTTCTTTGGCAAGGATGGAGAAGATGTGGAGGCCTTTGTGAGAGACTTCAAGAGAGCTTGCATAGGAAACAATGAGAGGAGGAAGAATGAGTGGGTCTCATTATTACAAGATTGCTTTGAAGATAAAGCACTTACATGGTATGAGTTAGAATACCAAAAGAGAGAGAGGAGAGATGGGGAAGAAGAGTCTTGGGAGAGTTTGACTTCAGCACTCATTGAGAACTTTCTTCCAGATGAGAGTTATGAGAGATTGATGAGTGAGGTTACCTTTCTCAAACAAGGAGATGAAGAGAAAGTGAGAGTCTATGTGGAAAGAGTGAAAAAGTTAGAGTCCAGATTTTGCAAAGTGTTGAGGAAGGGTAGGGATGATGTGGAGACTACAATGATTGGCATAGGGGCCATGCTCACCAAGAATTTTATGGGAGGATTGAGACCACAAATTAGAAGCAAGGTGAGATATGAGAAACCTTCTTCCAAGGTTTGAAGCTATCAAGATTGCAATTAGTATGGAGGAGAGTTTGGAAGGGGATGAGAGTGATTTGGTGGTGAAGGAGGTTGTGCATCCTCCTCAAGGTTACAAGTATGGTGGAACTTCTGATACTTTGGTGGCAAGGGTTGCATCACGAGTAGTAGTTGCTCCAATTCTTGCACCTCTACCAAAGGATCCACTTCAAACTATCATAGAACAACTTGCAGATCTCAAGATCAATGTGGTGCAACTATTGGAGAAGAGAGAGGTGGATCAAAATGGGGGGAGAGGGCCTAGGAGTTATGGAAAATATCCATACAAAGGACGCCAACCAGCCAACAATTTCAATGAGAGAAATTGTTTGGTTGTAGAGGAAGAGGCCATATCCAAAGGAATTGCCCAAATTCCACTTACCATGGAAGAAAGGGTTATGAGGAAGCCAATAGAGGGAAAGAGGGAGGAAGTGAAACCCAAGTGGCTCCTAATCCCAAAAAAGGTAAGGGGATAGCATCCATAGATGTGGTTGAGAGCAAGTATGAGAAGGGAGAGTGCTCAAACTCCAAGGGTCTTCATTTGGAGCTTTTGGCACAAGAGAAGAAGAGAGCTCATTTGCAAAGGATGTTAACTCTTCTTAAGGATTTGCTCCAAGCAAGGATACTCCTATGTCTACTAGGAGAACTCGCACCTCAACACCATCAACAACAAAGATTCCAAGGCAGAAGTTGGGGATGGAGGATTTCTTGATTTCAAAGCAACAATGGAACTACAATGTGTTGGAGGATGTTGGTAGTCACAAGGCTAACAACACAATGGGCCAATTGATTGTTTTGAACACTACCTTGAGAAAGGAGCTTAGAGGTGGTTTGAATTCTACAAGGAGAAAGAGGAAGAAGAAGGCAAAAGCTCTAATATCAATGGGGGTGGTGGATGCAAAGCCAGCACCATGGGAGGCTTGTGAATATACCTCCAAGATTGATGTGAGAGTGAATGGTCACAACATCAAGGATGCACTTGTTGATGGAGGATCAGCAGTGAATGCCATGTAAAAAAGGTTGATGAAGAAGTTGGGTATGATACCCTCAAGACCTTCAACATTTGTGGTGAGCATGGCAGGCAAGCAACAAGTTTGACAAGTAGGGGTGATGGATAAGGTGGTAGTTTCAATTATGGGAGTTCAAAATCTCATGACTTTCCAAGTCTTGAAGGATTCAAGCTATGACTTACTTCTTGGGAGGCCATGGTTGAGAGTAGCACGCACAACAAGTAGGTGGCACAAAGGGTACTTGAGGATTGGGCCATCAAACCATAGAGTCACAATTCTTGTGACTAACACCAACAAAACTTCACATTCAAATACACCATCTTCTAATTATTTGGAATCAGATTCTGATGAAGGAGCTTCTGGTGTGGACACAAGCATGGAGAAGGTGACTTCCACAGAGGGAGATGAATCTGAATTGGATTCAGATGTGTATCCCTTGTGTGCTATGGATTTTGCACCTAAGCCAAAGGTTTTGAAGGACCCAGATAAATCACCATTGACACTTGAGGAGGTAGAGAGAAGGTTAGCTACCCTCAAGTATGGCCCAAATGATACCAAGGAGGAGAAGGTGAGATTTGAGGAGATTTTCCGCAAGTTCATCAATGTGTTTGCTTTCAATTACAAGGATTTGAAGGAAGTCACCTTGGAGGAGCACAAGATAGAGGTGGAGTCACATGCAAGACCAATCTGCCAAAATCAACGTCACATTAGCCCACCAATATCTTTGGTTGTGAAGGAGGAGATTGATAAGCTCAAGGAGACCGGATTTATCTTTGAGGTGGAGAATCCAGAATAGGTGTCTCCAATTGTCATTGTGAAGAAAGAGAATGGTAAGCTTTGGGTATGTGTGGATTACAAGAAGTTGAATGTTGTTACCAAGAAGGACTACTACCCATTGCCATTCATTGATGAGATCTTGGAAGAGGTTGCAGGTCATGAGAGGTATAGTTTTGGAGATGGTTATAGTGGATATAACCAAATCAAGATTGCACCAGAGCATCAACAACTCACCACATTCACCCACCTTGGAGAACTTACATTTTCAAGGTCATGCCTTTTGGGCTTTGCAATGCTCCAGCCACATTCCAATATTTCATGAACAAGGTACTTGAACCTTTCATTGGGAAATTTGTGAGAGACTTCATTGATGACTTTTGTGTCTATGGGAGCAAGGAGGAGCACTTTGAGCACCTAATCAAGGTCTTGCAATGCTTGGATGAGGCAAATGCATCACTCAACCCAAAGAAGTACATTTTTGGATGTGGGAAGGTCTACTTTTAGGGCAAATCATCTCCAAGGATGGAATAGTAGTTGATCTTGAGAAGGTGAGGAAAATCTTAGACCTTCCATTCCCTTCAAGCTTGAAAAAGTTGCACTAATTCTTGGGGATGGTTGGGTACTATAAGAGGTTCATCTTCTCATTTTCCAACAAGGCTTATGCATTGACCATCTACATGAAGAAGGGTGTAGATTACATGGTGATTTTGGAAGACAAAGAGGCTCTCAAAGCTTTTGAGTAGCTCAAGCAATCCCTTGTTGTAGCTCCAATTCTTGCTAAACCTGATTGGAGTAAAACTTTCATCCTCTACATTGATGATGCTTCTAATGTAGCTATAGGATGCACTCTTAGTTAATAAGACCAAGATGGGCATGGCCATCCAATAGCTTATGGTAGTCGGTACATGGTTTCAATAGAAAAGAACTACTCTATCATGGAGAGAGAAGGATTGGCAATGATCTTTGGTCTCAAGAAGTTTAGACACTACTTGATTGGAGGGAAAGCCACAATTGTCATGGATCACCATGCTTGTAAGTACATCTTCAAAAAGCCTAATGTGGAAGGGAGGCTAGCAAGGTGGATGATACTCTTGTCTGAGTAAGACTACACTATTGAGGATAGGCCAAGAAAGAAACATGCATATGCTAATTTCTTATCTAAGGCCTATGATCATGATGGAGATGAGATATGAGATATGGATGATTCCTTCTTGGATGAGGACCTCATGACAATCTCAATCACTCAAGAGGTTCCAATGGAGTATAAGTAGATTGTGGATATTGTGACAAGAGGTAACTATCCAAAAGAGGTACATGCTAGGGAGAGGAAGGCCCTTGCAGCAAGATCTAGACCTTACACAATGGTGGAGGATATTATTTTTCACCATGGAGCAAATGGTCTACTTCAAAGAGCAGTGGGTAAAGAAGAGTCTATCCTACTCACAAAGGAGTTTCATGAAGGCTTAGTGTGTGGAGGACACTTTGCAAGAAAGGTGACTGCTTTCAAGATTCTAGATGCAAGTTATCATTGGAGAGGGATTTTCAAGGATTGTCTTGATTATTGCAAAACTTGTCATGTTTATCAAACTTTGGCTAGAAAATCTACTTCCACTCCAACACTTAGATCAATTCTATTGCTAGGACCTTTTGAGAAGTGGGGAATTGATTTTGTAGGTCCTCTCAATAGAACCCCAAGGAACAATTGGTACATTGTGGTAGTTACTAATTACCTTACCAAGTGGGTTGAGGCTAGACCATTGAGGGACAAGAATGAAGATGAAGTTGGTAGATTTCTTTATGAACACATTATCACTAGGTTTGGATGCCCTTTGGAGTTGGTTTTTGATAGAGGATTAGAGTTTATAGGAAGCATCACTACAACCATGCTACAACATTTCTTTATCACACATAGAGTAACTACATCCTATAAGCCAAATTCCAATGGCTTGGTAGAGAGAACCAATCAGACCTTGTGCATGATGTTGGCCAAAGATGCAGAAATGGAGGGGGCTAAATATCCTTAAGATAAGAAGATTCATGCAATTTTGTGGGAGTATAGGACAACCATGAAGACTTCCACCAGATATTGTCCATTTCAATTGGTATATGGTATTGAGTCTACCTTACCTATTCACTTTGACCTTCCCACCTATTCACTTTGATCTTCCAAAGCATTTCATAGGAGATTGAAGAAAGCACAAGGAAGTGATGCAAAGAAGTCAAGGAAGGATCATGGAATTGGAAGAGGCAAGAGCAGTTATTATGGTTTGAGTGGAGCAAGCCCAAAGGAAACAAAAGGAGAGCTATGACAAGAGGCAATGCAAGAAGAAGGTGGAGCCTTTCAAAGAAGGTGATTGGGTAATGTTGTTTGATTCCATTCGATTCAAGAGAGTGCAAAAGAAGTTTTTGCCTAAGTACTTTGGACCTTTCATAATGGAGAAGGTGTGGAGCAATTACACCTATGATCTCAAGGAGTTGGGAGGAAGACACTTTGATAGGATTTACCATGGTAAGTTAAAAATGTATCATAGAAGGTAGAGAGACCTTCACTTTGAGGAAAAAGTGAAAACTTAGTCCGGTGGTAAAGGTAACACCCATTTGTGCATGTGTGTGGTATTACGATATTTAGCTTGGTATTACAAATAATTGAGAGATATTATTTATATAGAGATAAATGATGGTTCTACATTAGTCATGATTAGCTAAAGTTAGTCATAGCTAAGATAGAAGGAACCTTACTTTAGAGGAAGTAGAAAAGATGAATACCACTATTTTGGATTCTATTATATTGATTTGGTATTATTCCTAGGTATTTGGGTTTGAGGAAAGATTTGAGAACTCTTGGACCCACAAGTCTTTTTGTTTCAAATTCTTCTATAGTCCAAGGATAGCCCATGTGAAGGAATCCTTGACTTAGTGGTTGGGTCAAGATAAGATCACATGTTTAGTGGAATATTCCCATGACTATGGATATTCCTTCAACTTTTTGACTTTGTTTGACTTTTAGCCTAGTAACTTGAGTTACTCCTATAATTAGTAACTTTGGTGTATAACAATTTCACAAGTATATAAACTAGGAGTGAGGAGGCACTCATCATCTTTTCATTTGCAATTATCTCTCTCTCATTGAGTTCTCTAGTGAGCAATGTCTTGAGTCTTGGAGTGTTAGCCTTGGAGGAGTACGATGGAGTTGGGGTTCCTTGCCTTCTTAGTCCATGGTGCGTTACCATAATAGTCATCAGAGGTTCATCCTAAGTGAGAGGCAAGCTGGCTCATAGATCAAGGATGCATAGTTGCATCCATGACTAGAGGCGGACACTTATATTGCTGCCTTAAAACTCTCACGGAAATGTAAAGTAGTAGTATCTCAATTTGAGTGTATTGTCAGACCTTCCACTCAGCTCAGTTATTGATTCTAATTCAGTAGGGGTTCTGCCAAGAATACATGCTTTGCCAAAGCTTTGTCAACTTCAAAATGTTTGAAGCTGACACAAAAAATTTTAAGGTAACAAATTGTACATTTAGTGCACATTTGCAATGGTATATAGTAGGTGTTTTAATTTCAGTGTTATGCATCTCCTTGAGAAACCAAAAACAAAGTTTTTGGTTTCTCACGAAGATGGCGCTGAGAACCGCAGAACAGTCAAGACCTTTTTGGAACCTGGTGCTCAGAAGCGCAAAACAGTCAAGACCTTTTGCCGCCGGGCGCTGAGTCTCAGCCACAAGCCTAGCCTGGACAACCACACGTGCCCAAACGCGGCTTCAGTCAAGACCTTTTTGGCACAGCGCCAAATTTGCGAGACGGTGCAGCTTTCAATCAAGGCCTTTTTGGCCGGATCCGAGCGTGGATGAGCCTAGAACCCGAGCTGGCGCTCGAATAGTCAAGACCTTTTTGTTTTCCCATGTCTTGCCTGAGGAAGTAGCGCAAGAGCACAAATTCATCAATTCTTCATGTTGGTCATCAGAAATGACCCATCAGATTTTATCCGGGTCTTTAGTTTAATCGTGGAAGAGAGAGTTTCTAATCATATCCAATACTTTTAGAAATACCAATAAATAATGAATGAATATTTTTTGCATTATTCTATAATCATTTAAAGCTACCCGGATGGAATCATCTGCTCGGCCATGATCATCTAGTAAAAATCAGAGATGGGCGTAAAATTATCGGAACCTTAGCACCTTGGATTCTACTGTACCCTAAGTTGGTAGAAATATTTAATAATACCCCAAAGCTTAGATGTGGAGTTAGTCAGTTCGTTCGGGCAATGAAATTCACATATAACAAGAGGATTTGGTCAGTTAGTAATGAAATTTACATTTAACTATACAATATTCTTGTCAATGTAAAACATTGCATAAACTCAACATAAAACGTTTCAGTTCATATATTTACCTATGTGGGGAAATATTCACAAAATCTATTTACCTTGAATTGCCACTTTGAAGTGGAAGCCCATAACCCTAAAAGGAATATTTACCTCCTATTCTGTTTCATTCGGATTGTACGTCAATTTGGACCTAAAGATATGTTTTGAACAAAGAGAATGCTTCCATTCACACATCAAGATTTCAAAAGTTCACTACAATCTTTTGATGCATCAGATTCCATTCCAAGGCAGTTCATCCTAGACTTTGGCGATAAATCCTATCTCATCTCACCATAAACGTTAAACTTAATGTCTCAAATTTTCTTTTATTTTTTCAAGATTTATAATTCAAAAAATATAATGTATTTAAAATATAAGTTAATTGCAATAGTGAAAATTAATTATTTTATACTAATAGGTACCAACAATAGGTATGTTATTTTTTCTTACAATCAATATTTTCTTTATTAGTGAAACATTATAATACTTTTGGACTCATATCGATCTTGAACTTATGAAGAACTTCCTTAGAACTAACTTCCGTAAGATTAAAATCAGTATGTATAATCAGAATTCGTTTGTAAAAATTTGTTCCCAAAGCGCTAGGGAGCTCAACCTAAACTTACAAGAGCTTAGTTTGAAAGGTTTCTCTTTGCTTTCAAGATTATATGTATCTTTTCAAGAGAATTTTTCCTAATCAAATATTGTATAGATATATATATATATATATATATATATATATATATATATATATATATATATATATATATATAATGTGAATAGTCAAATTGTATAAATTGAAGGTTTGATAGTTGAAATTTTGGATTGCATAGTTTTGGAATTTTGGTAACACTTATCTATCTTTGATCCATGATTGATTTAAATGATTAAATGCAAGGAGAAGGAAGCACTATTTTTTAATTATAATATGTGATGGAGGTTGGAAGCTAAGAGAGATAAAAGCACAATTATAGAAATAAATATTTTAAACAGAGGCTAATGCAAAAGATAAATAGAAAAATGAAACAAAAGTCTTGCTAGATCTAGCTCTAGAAGTAAGAAATTATGAGAAGTCCACTTTTATATTTTTTGGAAAAGCTATAGATATCCAAATTGAGCTATTGGATTTGATAGTGAGATGTGATAACCGGAATTTGATTGTTGACTAATATTATACTTACAAATTATTCAATGAAAAACATTGGTTAATTAATGTTGCACGCCTAGATGTTGCTACTAATAGAAAAGTGTTCCTTTTGCAATTTAAATGAACCATAATTCTAATATTGCAATTTGCAAGGATTGTAACTCTAAAATCAGGTTTATATTAACCTTAATTTTTGGGCTTGTTGTTACGGACTGTATATGGTGACCTACGTTTCCCTTAATAGAGCAATTTTCTTCTTTTTAGTTGATTTTAGAGAGTAATTACAAGAAAATCATACTGTGAATAACAATACAAAGCAGCATAATCATTAGTCTTTACATAAAACCCATACACAGTTAGGATGCAAGAATGGACTCCAATAAACTCCTAGACATACCACCTTACAAAGCTAAGAGACCATCATGCTTGTACAATGCATTGGATCTGGAACCCACAATACAAAACTAGATGTGGAGAAGACAATGTTGTCCAACATCATTTCATTACAAAGCTCTTCTACAACCTTTGCTTGTTACAATGCTCCATGGAGATGGAATTTACACAAGACAAAGTTCAGTTGTCATGTAGAATACCTCCAAGCAACACATGCCAAAAGTTGTGCTCCTTGCTTAAATGCACAATCAAAGAACCATTATTGACTATGGTGCACTAGATCCTTGCTTGTGAGCAATGATCATGATTTTCACCAACCATTGCAATGGTTGAAGGATAAATTAATTTTTTGGACTATAAAATGGCATCCTCACCACAAGGAAAGGATTATTTTTACTTTCAAAATTTTAGTTTTTCATAATTAGTCATGCCAAGAACTCATTCATGCTTGTACAAGACCCACTTTTGTCATCAAAGTGAGAGACACTTTAGGGCTTTTATAAAAGGGTGATGGGTGGCAAGAATATTCCATCAATTAAAGAATTAATGAGTTGTAGCACATATTGGAAAGGTGAGGGATGAGGCAAGATGAGAAAAACCTGCAAAGATTTTTTGCAAACTTCCCAAAAATTTTGTGCAATGGTTGCAAGTTTAGTCAAGAAGCTCCAACATTCTATGAATCTAATCTCTTCAAATTGACAAAATGGTTGATGGAAGTGTTCACCATCACTGATCTTGTCAAAGAAACAAGCAACAACAAGGCTGAGTTGTCTTGACAAAGTCCTATTGAGAAAGAATACCAACCGCAATCAGCCACCAAAGACAAAGTGTAAAAGATGAAAGAAGAAGATTTGACAAGAAGGAGACTACATGAAGGGGTGAAGATGCAGGTGCAGTTGACAACATGCTTACCACTCATAATGAAATGCAAAGGGATCCTAGGGATCAACTTGCATAACCACGGCCAAAGAATAATGAATAGACAAGGATCACTAATACAACAGAAGACATATGGTGTCATCTAAATACAACAACTTGCTCTCATAGTTGATGGTGGTATACACCATCAACATGGTGATGGTAATGATGTAGGCCTTAGAGGAGTTCATGTCATTCTACTAGGACCTTGACCTACAATAATTGACCCAACAATGCTTGTATGACACCTGCACAAGTTGGCTAGACAATTTCCAAGGACAAGGTCCTCCTCAATAACAAAGTAAACCAAGCCAAGAAGTGGCTAAAGGTGGAAGTAAATGCTCCTAAGGAGAAGGATATAATATTGGAGAAATTCTAGCAAGATGAACTCCTATGACAAGAGCAACACAATGTAGTTCAGCAATGGCTGAGTACAAAGGTTGACAAACTTGATGCCAAAGTCTTCCAACAACAAAACCAACACAAAGACAACATACAAGCACAAGATGAAATATTGATGTTCCTTTGATCTAAATTGAATGAAGATTGCACAAAGATAACAAAGGAAAAAACAAGATATGAGAATTTGAAGAAGTAAACAAATTTTGGTGTTCAAGGCCTCATTACAAGCCTCAAATGACAAAAAGAGAAGGAGAATGAGCAACACAAAAAATTACAAAATTAGTTGTTGAACAAACTCCAATATCAATGAACAAATCTAGAGAATGAACAAATAGAGATGCTTGCAATAATTGGGTATATGGAAACTCAACTTCTAAAAAAACTAGAATGCATTACCAACAAGAACCCCCAATTTACAAAGATGAAGGATCTATGAGCCCACATTGACATGCTAGAGAGGAAGGTCTATACAAATGAACAACTCAATGTGTGTTTTAATAGGTTGCATAGCCACACTAACATAAAATTCCAGGAAGCACAGACCAGCTTTGCAAGATAACTGACCAACTACATGAAGGAACTAGTATGGCTCATCCAACTACATAAGGGAAAAGGCAGTTTTTTCATAGATACTACCCACTTGAGAAACAAATATGTAAAAGGACTTTGTCTAGAATGACTCCAAATCATCTTGTAGTTAGGAAGGTTCTGGAGTCATAGTTTAAGACCCTTTGTACATGAACATACTTTGTACATATTTAGATAGGATATGAGATGAGGTCTTTTTCAGTCTAGTAAACAAAAAGCTAGTGGTAAAAAGACAAAAGGCTGAGATGGACACCTAACATGGACCATGCCTACTCAAGATAAGATTAAGATTAGTGAGAATTAGATGTAATAAGTAGATCTCCAATACTTTGTAGCCACTAGATTTTTGTACAACTAAGTAGTAATTGTATAAAAGGCTTAGGCCCAATGTTCACAACATCCATTTGATGCATCCTTCTTTTTCAGTAAAAAAAGTTTATACCATTAAGACTCTTGACTGTATGTGTAATAGTCAGCACTTTGTATGAGTGATTACATAATTGAGTGAGAGTGAAGAATCTTGATGTATGAGCAAAAGCACTTGAGTGAGGGAAATCATTCATGTGGAACTAAAATGTGCAACTCTAGAGGCTCTATGGAGGTTTGCAACAATACAGAGATAAGTTGCCAAGCACCTAGAGTATTGTAAAGTAGCACTAACTTGTAAGTTTCAATAGCATAGTCATTCAATACTGTTGTGAGGTTGTGCATTTTTGGAAGGTTGGAATGTTATGTCACCATCATAGTTGTTAAAGTGCTTGGACCATTGGGTGATCTTACTCCCTCTTAGTTTTTCATTCTAGAACACTATCCATAAGACACCTTAATACTGCAAATCTTGAATGATTGGAACTTAGTGATGTGAGTGCGGACTGTAGTACTTATGAATGTCTTGACAATAGTTGTCAAGAATTCAGTTGGGCAACAAGAAAGATAAGGAAATTTTGAGGCAAAGTGACCGTTGTAACAAATGAACCACCAATTCAAGAATCCTTTGGATTAAATATATAGTGAGTGTGAATTTTTTTTGTTTATTGTTTTGTAGTGTGCCAAGAGTGGTGACATTACACTCTTCTAGGAATAACTCTACCCAAGAGGTTAAATAGAAAACAATAGAGAATTAATTTTTGTGACACTTTTCCTTTAGCTAGTCATTTTTCAACTTGTATCTCCATGGAAAGACTGCTTTTAACCATTTTACTACATTTTGGTTGACATTGAGTCATTACAAGTTCATCTTTCTTTTTCTCTTTTCTCCCTCTCAAAATTTTCCACTTTCTAATTTAGGCCTTTTCCTCTTCCTTCTTTGCACCATATTCTTAATATCTTTGTTTCAAGGTATTTTACACTTGTTTCTTTCTCTTATCTACCATTTTCAAGTTTTATACTTTTCATCATCTCAAAACATTGACCATAATTTTGATACTAATGCTTTGAAATGGCATTTTTATCTCTCTTTGTATTTATAATTCTTAATTTTCTTTTCTTTAAGGATTTGATTTTAAGGTTCTTATCTTTATGATCTGTCATTGCCTTTATTAAATTTTCTTCCTTTTTTGTCTATTTTTTCTTTTAATTATTTTTTCTTCATTTCTTTTATTATTTTTCTTCTAACTTTAGCTCTCCAAGCACTATTTTATTTTGTATGTTCCTCCTTTATTTCCAATTAATCACTTTAACTTGTAGAAAATTTTCATTTTGGTCCTTCTGATCCAATCATCCAAAGCTTAACCCTTATTAGTTTTTATTTTCTCTTTTATTTCATCTTGTGTTTCTTCTCATATCTTTTATTTTAAGATGTTCTTTTATGATTTGTTGTTATATTTATTATGAGTTAAAATGAATCTCACATAAATTGATATATTTTGTATTTACTTTTATTTTATGGATATTCAAGGTCTATTCATGATGATTACTTTGATTATATCAAAATCAAAGATCATACGGAACTTGAAAATGTTAGATATATTATTGCACTAGTTACACCTCATAAAAAAGATAAAATGGTAAAATTCCATGGGAAAGTGCTTAGTCTTTAAAAGTGATTTTAATTGTTGGAATTAACAATTCAATTCAAATAGTAGCTCCCCTTTTAACAAAAGTAATCAAAAACAATATATAGCTATTAGAAGGATCAAGTATGTAGATCTGACTTGGAGGTTGAGCAAGAAGGAGAATTGAACAAAGATATAGAGATTAAGGTGGAACTTTTATCTATAATATCAAAATATAAATGTATAACAAGGATAAGAAACTCTGGCTAGGAATAAACATTCAAATACTTAGCAAAGATGAAGGATTATCATTAGCAAAAATTGTATTAACCATTCTCTTATGCAAAGAATGCCACAAGCAATTAAGTCTTGGGCAAAGAGTATGATGTTGTTGTCACCATGATACCATGATGGACCCTTTAGTGGATTTAAATTCCCAATTATATTGGATAAATCTATCATGGTTTGTGGAGCGATCATTCTTGCTTATGACATGGACCTCTGAGTAATATTTAGATTGTTGATGATGATACTATGTTAGTGGATGCACTTTAAGTAGTGGTAAATAAAATTGAAAACTATATCTTCCTATGTTACCCAACAAACCTCCTTACTATGGTGAAAAGGATACATGGAAATATAGTTTTCAAAGCATTATAAGAGAAGATAAAATAATTTTCAAAATTCATTACTCTTGTTATTTGGAGAAAGTTTTGACAAAACTTTGTGCTCAAATATGCATTTGTATGAAAAATAATATTTACAAGGGATAAAATCATTTAGAATTACATCAAACAAAAATTGGACCATATCTTTGAGAAGTTTAGAAGCACCAATAGTACAATCATTGTTTTTTGATTTTAAGGAAGTTTCTGTAACCATATTTCACACTAATTTATGGCTTTTGCCACTCTATGTTATACAACTACATAATGTGGTATATATACATGCCAAATTAAATTACTATATGAATAAATATATTAAGAAATAAATTGATTAAAAAATGATGACCTAGTACCTTTTTAGTAAAATTTTCATCTTGAATGCAAATCATCATCTATATGTAGAGAAGAGGAAGAAAAAAAAGATCATATTTATGTTATATGCTTGTCTTAATGAAGAAGATATTTAGGAAGATTGAACTAAAGAGAGAAACATCATTTGGTTCAAATTCCACTATGCCAAAATTATTATGACAAGTACATTCATACCTCTGCTAAGTTATTGGATTTTCCCAAAATGAACATAGTTCTATGGCAACTAACTTATAAGTTATAAGTTAAAGAATTTGGCAAAAAATAAAACTTTGTAGAGGTGAAATAGTTATTGAATTCCCTTGATTTTTAACAAAAAATAACTTTGTGGAGGGAACTCTTGAAAATTTTATTATACCTAAGAATCAAGGGTAGTTTGATGGGTGGGTTGGTAACAAAGAGATGTTTAAAAATCACAAAGACATTTACAAACAACGCAAAGGTCTCATCAGTAAGATCAAGCATGGAGAGGAGGACATTAATACTATGGAGTTTCTCATTTTCTGAGTAAACCACCTGCTCTGGCTGGTTTTCTCCATCAGCATACTTTCATCCTCCTCCTCTTGCTGAACCAAGCCAACAATTTCCTCATTTGTTAGCTCCAAGTGTGCAACTTGCTCCTCCTCTACCGGATTCAAAAGGAAGGCAATTGATGTAGAGAGTTGAGTGCCTCCTCCAACTCTCTCTCTCTATGGCTGCGTCTACTATGGTGGCATCTTCTGCCTCACCTTCTGCCTTGGTGTTGAACACATGGAAACAAGCATGAAATGTTGGGAAAAGCCATTTTTTGCAAAAAAAGTAAAATTGTTCATGCGACGTAGCTTGTGGTACCTCTCTTGAGTTATAACCTCTGCTAATTTTTAGTCAGACCCCTCCATTGACACTATAACTTAGTAGAGGTATGATTGTATATGTTGCACTCATATTGTAGATCACTTAGTCTTGTTTCTCTTTAGTTCCTTTTAGATAAACCTATATATCAATTGAAGGAAAGAGTGACAATTGAATAAAAATGAAAGAATGGGATTTTGATTTGGCAACAAGATGGTACAATTGGGAAATATATAATCTATTCTTTCAATGGAGAACCTTTCTGTTAGCAATATGGTATCATCTCATGTTAGGACCAATGAAAAACTTCCATACTTGATTAACTATGTTAGGTTGTGGAGAACCTTACAATTATCTTGACATATTGTTAAAAAAATATTTATTTGCTATGATCTAGAATATAAAGAATATTAAGAAGGACTTGGTAGAACTTGAGATAGTTATAATTGTGAAAAACTTAAAATTGGTTTTTGGCCAGGATTAAATTATGGTTAAGGTATTTATATTCAAATGATTCTCATCCTTAACAAAATGTATGTACCAAAGAAGAAGTGTTGGCTCAAACATAGCATGAAGATTTGGAGGATATGGATGAAACCTATATTGGAGTCTTTAAAGATAGATTCTAAAATATTTTGTCCCATTGATAGATAGTCAAGCTAGTCAATATTGCATAGCCTTTTAGAATAGGATTGATATCACCTTAGTTGGGGTTAAATTACTTAAAACTCTACCTTCTTGGTTGGTACTACATATCTAAGCAACAATAATTTGAGATCTTATTCTTCTATATCATCCTCACGGTTCCTAACCAGTATGGTATCATTTTGACTAGTGTATTAACTTGAGAGAAGTGAAAATAACCCAACTAGACCTATTTATGTGTATATATATATATATATACATTGAAAAATAGAAAAGCTAAAAATATTTTAAGTTGAGTCATGCTTAAACTAACCTAAATTTACAAAGTAATTGAATAACTAGGTTGCATTACATATAAAATTTTTTATCAAATAATTTTTTTTATTTAAATAGGTTTACTTAAAATAAAAAATAATATTAAAAATATTTTATTAAAAAATGAAGATTGTAGAAAGTTTTTTATCAAGAAGACTTCATCGTTGCAAGAATATTATTTGCTTTGTAGTGAGGGACTTATATCACCACAAATTGAGACAAAAGTAGTGTTGGATTAAAATCTAAGATTTATTAAGCCAAAATCTCCATATTGAAATCCATATTTGACACAAACTTGGATTTTATAGATTATCATTCCTCTAATATACCTTATTACTTTTTTGATTGTTATTTTATTATCAAAGTAAGCAACTAATGCTTGGTTTTCTTTTTGTCAATTCTACATCTTGAAGAATACATGATCCATCTTTGGAAGATCTATCTCCAAAACCCATACTTGGTGTAGCATAAGATCTTCATTGTCTCCCTTTTGGACATCCACCAACATTCAGATCAATGAAAGATATCTCCTAATCTTTATGATCCTCAACTTGCTTATGTAGTAGTTGCATTGTAGAAATAGTTGACCTATTGCATATGAACCTTTTGCAAAACCCTGTAAAGAAGGAATGTCCAAGTTCATTATATTTAAACATATTTGGATGTGCTTATTATAGATACCAAGAGAGAAATATAATGGACTACAATATTTTTTGAGATAGATTGCATTCATTGAAATCACTAAAAGTGAATTAAGGGTACTAAGAGTTTCTATTATATATGAACTAGTACATAAATATCTATGTTAAAACTTTTTTGGGAGCATATGGTTTATGCAATTTCTCTTGAGATCTTGATAAATTTTATGAGTAATTAATTTTTGCTAACAATATTTGGAATCTGAAAAACTCAAAATAGCTCTCTTTCAAAAACAAAAGAAACAATCTAACCAAATTGCCAAATTTACATGACTTGAATCAAATACAAAGGTAGAAGAGAAATATATAGAAATAAGATCTGTAAAGAATGATATGTATTCATTCTATCTAGAACTTGAGTGTCAAGTTCCAATTTCTTATCTTACTTATCCATTCTGATCACAAAGTTCTAATTTTGGATATTTGATCAGATGGATTTTATGAAAAAATGCATAAAGTTTTTGCAATAAGTTTTTTTCAATTTTAACTCTCCAAGATATAAAGTAGAGAAGATTTTGGATTCTAATCTTACTTTGTTGAAAAGTTGAATTCTCAAAGTATATTCTCTTCTTGTACTTGATGGGTATGTAATAAGGAGTCTAATTTGACTTCTTAAATTCCTTTTATTTATTTACCTTGTGCTTTTTATATATTCTATATATTCATTGATCTTCAAAAACTTTCTTTCTTTTTGTATCTCTTATGTTGATTTCATAGTTTCTTACTCTATTGATTTGTTTAGATTCACTTATTTTATCACATTTTGCCTTGATTCTACCTCATGCTTATTGCAAAATACACAAGGAAGAATTTTATTAGCACTTTGATATCATCCACGGATAATAGATAATATTATAAGGATGTAGTAAGGATATAAAGCATCTTTGTCTTGGAGAAGAAACCTCTTAGTGAGGATGTGATGTAAATAGAATTTAATGTGTATGAAATCATGTTTAAGAATAGCAATGGAGTTTCATGCATTTGATGTTCTTTGTAATGGAAGTCACAACACTAAATCTGTATCACATCTGAGTTGAAGAACCTGAGCACAAAATCACTCCCCATTGCCATTAAAAGTGCAATATTCAAACAATAATCAACATGCTGTAGGTAAGAAAACCTCCTTGGAAGGTTTATTTGTGCTTGATTTCCAAAGTGTATTACATACATACAATGCATATTTCTAAAAGAGCTAATGTATCTAATTTCACTCCAATTAGCATTTGGAAATGCTCTATTGCATGAATTTGTGAATTGAATTTCATTCACATAATGCATTCAATTGGACATGGTTGTATATCCAATTGGAAAATTGGTCATGCACTTATCTTTTAAGAGTATATTTTCCATGCATACTACAATAGGCTTATTTTGTATCTAATATGTATATAAGATACATAAATTCTTTGAAATTGTGTTTCTTTTGTTAGGAATTCATCTTTTTAAAACCAAAGATGTTAAGTTTGAGCAAAACTGAGTATTCATAGATCTAAAGTTTATAAAGAAGTGACATCAAGATTGATACTTGATTCAATTTGTTGATATATCCCCTAAGTGTACTCTTTAGAATCAACAAGTGCTTATCAAGAATCAAGAGTTTTACTTGATCTAAAAGTCAACATTAGATTTAAAGACAAGTTCAAATGTTGTCCTTTTAGGGACACAAATGAAGAGGTTACTTTTGTAATAGAGAGGAGAAATGCCAAGATGATTCCTTTTGCAAAAGAAAAAAAGACTAAGAAGCAAGAGGGAGTATAAAACTTGAGCTTTTGGACTTCATTTCTCCATTTATATTTTTTAATTCTAAATTTATTAAATAACTTGTGAGCCAAGTAAATTCTGAGGATAATTTTTATAAATAAAACTCATTTGCAAGTGATCAATGAAATATTGGGTGGAAAAAACTAATAAAGATTCCTTTTTGCAAAGAAATTGCAAGTATAGTAGATCTTGAAGTCACTCTTATCAATGTAAAAGAAATCTAGAATCCTCAACATATAACAACTACACTTGAGAAGGATGGATTGCTAGAAGGAATAAGGACAACTATTATTTCCTTCCCAACTTTTGAATATTCCATGCAAAGTGATATTGATAGGTTGAGGTTAACCTCTTGAATTCAAATTAGAGATGGAAAGCCACTAAAAGTTAAGCTTCTTAGAGGACCTTGAATTTAATTAATTTTGCTACTAAGACAATTGAAACATAGGCTCAAGCTTTTCAAGATCCAATGAAGAAAAAACCAAAGTTTATTTATGATTTCAAACATATGCAAAGACTAGATCAAGCCAGTTATTTTTTTTAAATCTCAATTGCTTACCTTGGTAGATGTCATGAGTGGATTCATCTTCAAGGACTTATGAAATCACAAAGAGAGCTATTTTTATGTATGCTTCATGAAGCTAAGATCTATTTATGTTATCCTTAGTTAAGTCCTATTTTAGGAGAAGTTTTAGGATACTTACCAAGCATAATAATGATACCATAGAATAGGTAGCATATAAATGCATTTGTGAGAAATGAATGCCCATCAATGTAAGATCATTCCTTATCTACTTTTAGCTATTGTATAACTCCATGGGACTTCTATTTTTAACTCTCAAGGAGAGAATAGAACTACTATAATTAAAGATCCTAGCAAGAAGAGGATATGTAGACCAAAGAGTGAAGGTTAAGGAAATATCTAATGAGCATATGATTCCTATTTCCACTCAAAAGGTGGAGTTACTGACAAAGAAGAATTTTTAAGACATATGCAACTTATAGTGAGCTTAAGACTTTAGTGGAGGACAAAACCAAACTATAGTGAGTTGTAATACAACTTCCTCCTACCCTTGAGGAAATATATCTTCCTTCTCTTGGACATGCATCTGACTCTTAAAGTAGATTTAAAATTTTTAGAGGCTTCTCATCCTTTTCAAAGCCATAACTAGAACAAGGTCTTAAGACTATAAATTCCCTCTCCAATCCAATCTACTCAACATCTTTGGTTCTAGTTTTTTTCCCTTTGTGAATTGGAAGGCAAAGAAATTTTCCATGAAAATTCCAAAGTTGGAAATAGAGGAGGCCATATATATGTATAAAAGAGAAAACCATAGCTTTATTTAGGTTTCTTATCCCAAAATTAGGTGCAAAAGTAAATTTTATGCTTGTGAAGACCAAGAATTTTTGTGTAATAGGACCTTTAGAAGAACAAGTGACCAAAACCTTGAGGACCTAATGACTCCTACCTTATGCCAAAGCTAAATATTTGGCCAGCATATTGAAAACCCAAATATATAATGCTTTTGATGGATATATCTTTACTCACCATGACTATCAAAATGTGGATTATAACTATCAAAATGGAGAAGTGGTGGAGCAAGTAGCTGAGTGGGATAGAAGGCCAACTTGTATGATTGCCTTAAGAAGGACTTCACCTTACTAATAGAAGACATTGTGCAAGTTTAAAAAGATTTGATTGAGAAGTACACTCAATGATCAATGGAGTAAACATAGCATAATTTCCTTACTTAATATGTTTTCACATCAATTGAAGGAATATAGGTTAAGATTAGCTCCATTTTGTTTGATGATGAAATTTAAAAGCTAATGAAAGAGGCATTTGAATGATATAATGCTTTTTTGGTGGGTAATGTTGATATAATTCATAATTTATAGGTGTTAGAAGGAAGATGATATAGATATCACAATGATAAGATCAAAAATACAATATAGTTGCCCTTTATAAAGTTGACCAGAAAAGTAGTATATGCTTGTTTGGATACCAAAATATATAGAGCATATGATGATTTATGGCTTTGCAATGTAGTCATAATAGCCAAAAATATCCATAATTCAATCATTGTCATAAATCTATTTCTTGAAAGACTCTAAAACTAGATGGTGCAACTTCTATCTATAAATTCAATCTTTTTAATATGGTTATTCTAACAAACTTAAAGCTCTTTTTAGATATTTATATGTTGTCCAAATATCATCTAGATCCAAAGATCCTTTGAATATTAATATATTGCCTCCGGCATAGAGCAGGAGCCTTACGGCCCAATCCAAAAGGATGAATGGAATCTCCCAAGTTATGTTGGTGTCCTGCATTACGTGTCATTTGATTAGAAAATCCAAAATTTTACACAATATATAAACCATGGAGAAGTTTTACTTAAAATCTTATAAAATATATACATCACATCATAGCGACTTTGTAGTTATATGGAGCTTGGTGAGGTTCTAGGAAGCTTTCATTAGAGAATAACCAGACAAAAAGTAGCATGGAACTTCCTAGGAACTTAAGATACAAGGATTGGTAAACAACCATGAGGTACTCAATCAACTCCAAAAAGCTATATTCCTTTGGATTATCTTTACATCCATTATACATTGTGTGATATATGCAAATATGAGAAGTAATAGATACTCTATGTTTGAGAATTCCCTAAGAAATTATCTTAGGACTTCATATGCACTCAAAATACAAGGATTGGTAACCAACCTTAGGGTACTCCATCAGATCCAAAAATTACATTCCTTTGTATTATCATGACATCTATAATATATTTTTGAGTATGATTTCTTTTACTTGACAAAAAGAACGAAAGTAGAAGGGTCTAAGTTCCTTTCAAACTAGCTTATTATTTTTAATGAGAAGTTGGTTAAAAATAACAAAAATGCCTCAAATGTATTCATCCTCTTGGATCTAAAGTCATGAATATAGTAGCCAAGATCTTTATTTTAAACTCTTGATATTTTGGTCTAATTTCTCCCTCATGTGCCAAGGATCATCCCTATTTGTTGATAAAGCATCAACACCCTTCTCCTAATTCACTTGCTTGTCATGATCCATCTCTTATAGTTGTTCATCTTCTTATGCACTAAAAATGTTCAATGAAGTCAGACCACAATGCATCAACTACCCTATACTAGGCTTGCTCAATTATCTTCCCAATAAACTCACATCTACATGCTTTCACCATCTTTGTGTTAGTCTTAAATCACACTTTGGTTTACTTTTGTGCTTTCTTAGCCAAGTTCTTATACTCCATTACAAAATGCTACATTTCCTTCCTCTTCAAAATAGAGTTTTTCTCCAAATCCAAACACACTTTTATGCTAATGGGTACACTTTGTAGAATAACCTTAAACCTAGAAACTTCTTCTATGCCATTCTACTATAGTCCCAAAAGTTGAGTCATAATGATAATTCCTCCCTATGCTAAGAAAATGACCTATAATGTAATTTTGTATGTGTAAAATATCTTTGGATATGGCATGTTCATCTCTTGCCAAAGCTTGCGTGATTTAGGAGGCAAATTAGAAACACAATCCAAAGATGTATTCCTCTCATGAGGTCTAAGACCATAAGGAAGCACAACTAAATCAAAGAAAGATAAGATTGGGGAGGACATGGTGGCTCTATAATAACAAAAGGGAAATTTATCACTTGGTTTTAAGTGACCAATATTTGTACAATGCTTGTTCAGATGTTCCATAGATCTTGAAGATGTAGATAATATGCCTCTTTTATTGCACAAGGACCTTCATGTTGAATTACACCTTTGGACTGTGTGGGAACTTTCAAAAGATGTATCTTATTAAACAAGAGTAGGGGAGATAAGATTCTAAATGCTTGGGGTTAATTGAGTAAGTAATATCAAAATAAGAACTCTCTTCCATAACTCCAAGACTAAGAGCTGCAACCAAATTCTCTCTTGATTCCATCACTTTGGTCTTAGGTAGCTTTAGCTTCCTCAATGAGATCTTATTACTAAAGGAAAAAGTACTAGATTAGCTAATTGTTTCATCTTTAGTTCTGAACAAGTAGAAGCCAAAGATAAGAATGCATCCACTTGCTTGCACCTCTTGATAAAAAGGTTAACCTGAACTGAAATAGGTAAAGTTTGGGACAACTTCAACTTGGGTTTGTGAAAGGGTAGTAAGAGGTGGAAAAATTAGGCACAAAAGCAACTTGAATTTCTTCTTTGGTGCTTTGGGAAAACACTCCTTATTAGAGAAAATTGCTCTATTGTAGTCAAGCTGTTCCTTGATTTGTACAAGATATTCAAGTACCCTAGGAGATAAGAATGATGTTAGGTAAAATTTCCATTAGTATAAAAGGATTTGCAAGGTTGATCTACCCAATGAGATGTCTCTCCTTCCTAGAGTCAATGTGAGAAGAGAATATAAAACTTAGGTGCATAGGTGGTGCAAATAGGATGGATTATTTTTTTGTGATACCAACAACTGTGAAGGATTTATGTAAGCTTCTTGGTTTGCTTTATTGCCTATGACTTCAAGGGAAGAGGTCATATTCAAGTCCTAAATGTTCTTTCAAGAATTAGGATTGAGGATTGGAATGAATTTTTAATTGTTCATTTATTAATCTCTAGAGAGCTATTGACCATGCATTTGCATCCAAACTTATTGGCTTTCCTCTCAACTCTTATAAAGAGAAATCAGCTTTGGGATCATCTTGCTCTTCTAATAATAATTCCTTTGCTTGACATATCAAATCCAAGGTAAGGAAATGGATGCCTAAGACTATAAGCTTTTCTTGGATCAATACCATATTCTTTAGTAAATGAATCTTCAATATTGATAGGTGTTTTGGTTGCACTTCCATCTTTATTTCACAAGGATGCCATGGTAATTATACATCTACAATGGTCGTAAGGGTCCATACTATCCCATGGTTAAGAAAGTGAAGACATACCTTTATGCAAAGGCTTTAGCTCTTATCAATTGAACTATTGGTTTACTCATAATTCTCTTAAATCAATACAACATACCAAACAAGTTTCCTAAATTCTAATGGAGCTAGGTCATTCAATTGCACTAAAAATACAAATTTAATTTTATAACAAAGGAAAAATAATGAATTGCATAGGAAAACTCCAAGGCTTAAGTAGCTCTTCTTGGTTTTGGAAATTTGACTTTCAGTGTAGTTGTTGGCAATTCTGATTCTTCTCTCCAACAAGTAAATTTTTTGACCATACAGGTCTTTCATTTTAAATACATATACATATAAACCTCTCTCATGATCAAAATATTATTTACATCTAACTTAATAAATGTTTCTTTAGAAGACTCTTTATCCACATTTTCTATAAATTGATGCAACATGCAATACTTATCTCATGCAGTCAATCATAAAATAAACTTTTGGATTGTCCTTGATATATTGGCATCTTGGGTTCCCAAGGTACATGTCATTCTATAGGTCCATACTACAAGGTATATATATTATCTTATCTAGAGATTTGAATCTTTGTATCCATAGTAAATTTGTATCTTTGAGTTATAGAATTCTCATTAAATCTTTGTTTCTAGTTGAATTGAAATAAATACTAAAAGTTTTAAATTTTCAAGGTACCATAGTTGTAAATGATATATAAAAGAATCTCACCCAAGTATTATAAAGAAATCAACTTCTAAGAGAGTTCCACTTCCTAAAACTTTTAAGATATTGATAACTAGATAATGATCACACTTTTGAAGTATACGTAGGATAGTTTGTGAGGTAGAAGAACACTTCATACCTTGTCAAACTTTTGTGTGAGAAGACTTTGATTGCACTTCTTTGTGCTTGGGAGTAATAAAACAATAACACTTTGTTCACTTTAATTATCTTTCTTTCTCAAAGTGATTATTCTCAAAGTTATTTAGTTGTGGATATGAATATATGGCCAAAGTTATGGCAAAATTATTTGAATATGAGAAGTTTAGGTGCAAATTTTGAGACTTTGGTTGAGTCTTAGTAGCCTATTTCAAGATTTATGCATTGAAAGCTAACTCACTCTTTTTATACAAGAGTATCGAATCCTCCAACGTGTTGCAAAGTGATCAATAATATGTGGGAAAATTACTATTATGAATGCATAACTTTGCCATTTTGCTATCATGTATAGGAACTTATCTCTTGTATTATAATAGACAAAGTGAGTGTTTGTGTACATGGTCCAACTAGAGATTTTGAAAACATGAAGCCTTGTTTAGCTTTTCATGATATTTTTTATCACTTCTTACAAAGCAAAGTATGAGGTGCTTTCACTATTGGACATAAAAAACTTAAGGATGTAATTATTCAAAGCCAAAAATGCTCAACATTTTTTGAAATTTTTAGATCCAAAGTTATCTTTTATTTTGAAGTTTAAGACTTCATTACCAAGTAATCCAAGGAAATCAAGATTTTATCCAAATTTTATGAATAAATTAAATAGTATAGATATTTTACAATTTTTTTACTACTTTTGGCTACTTTATGTATACTAAGATATTATTATACATAAAATAGAGTTTGTGAAGAGTTTGTTTTTTCTTTTATATAATATTCATAGAATCCAATCATAGACTCCAATTCATACATACAAAGATATATAGACTAAGCATACACAAAATTAAAAGAAAATTCAAATCAAATCCAATTTAATCCAATCATGGAATCCAATTCAATTTGTAATTCTATCAAGTATTGGTGTTGTGTATGTTTTGTGAAAACTTGATTGTGTAGTGGTGAGGAACTCAAAGTAAGAATGCAGGTACTAGAGTGTGGGAGTGCATTCATGCATGATTAGGATGTTTGATCCTTGGGGTTTCAAAGGCTTGGGGTAGTATGTTGAAAGGTCATAGAGTATTAGGAGTATCATTAGGTACCACATATAAGAAAAATTCTAGCAAGCTATAAACCTACAATGGAATTGTGGGTGATGCCTTGAAGAAAGTGTAAAAAGTTATCACAGGAGTTGTAGTATGCAAAGCATAGGTAACTGCAAAGTAAAGACCCTTGGGGCAGCTTGACCTTCAATGTGGATTGAACCATCACCTTTAGGAGCACCATTTGGAGTAAACATTTTGTGAGATGGATTTTAACTTCTTCTTTTTGCATTGTGCCATAGTGTGTGGCACTACCCTCTTTTGGCAGTGGTTCTTCCATAAGAGGTTAAATGCATAACAATAAATGAATTATCACATTGTGACACTTTCTCTTCAATTGTAGTCATTTGCAAGAATATCATCAAGGGAACAACCTATTCTTATCATTTATGCTATTAGTACTTTGACACTTGGTTGTTACAACTACATGGATCTTTTAGTACCTTATTAAAATAAATAAGAGATGGATGAGATGCATGATGCTAAGATGGCTTCAATCAATAGTGATGTGCAATAGAGGAAGGTCTTTATATGAATTTGATTCCCAATAAGCCAAAGGCTGATGGCTATTAATATAAGGATTGACAAAGGATATGTTGTTCTCAAACCCTATCAAGAAGTTTAAAAAGTTGTCTATCCTTTGTTGGGATTTTCTTTAGATAATGAGGATGATTATCCAAGTTCTTGTTGAATTTCAAGTAGTGTTATTAATGTAAGAGAAACACATTAAGTGTATATATATAGTGGATGCATGTGCCTTGCAAATTCATGCCTTGCATTACATATATGGATCAAGCTTCAATGATATTTAAGAAGTTGGATGAGGTAGAGCTATATTTATATAGAGGCAAAGAAAGAGTGTTGTGAAGGCAAATACCACTACAATCAAATTGGATAAATTATTATTAAGTATTCAAGGAATTATAACAAATTTCTATTTCAATTTTTTCACCTTAATGAGTAGTTTGCAAATCTTTTAGTTGAGTGAGTTTTGAAGGTTAATTTGCATTTCAACAACATTTTATAGTTATGATAGATCCTAATATGAGATATAAAGTGTTAAATTAGTATGAATACAACTTATTCTAATGAGATATTTTAGTAACCAAAGATTCAATGTGAATTCTACATAAAGCAGCTTGATACTTCATAGGTTAGGAAACGGTCCTATCTCATGTAACGGATTTCTACCCTTTCATTAGATAATCTTTGTCTACTCCTTTGAAAAGAGTATAAATTTGGACTCTAGGTCTTTTATACAACACTAATATTATAATATTCAATAGCTTGAGTTTTCTTGTAATTGTCAATTGAGCATTTCATATGCTTGTATTTCTAACATGATATGAGAGCTCTAGAACATTGAAAATTCAAATTTAGGATTTTGAATTTTGCTATGGATTACTCAATTCAGCTATAAGATGTCTTAGGCATAAGTTGTTCAATTGTTTCATGTGAAATCTCTTTAATTTTGCAAAATTTCATTCAAGTAACCCCAAATTGGGTGTTCAATTTAGTCTAAAGAGCAAACTCTCCTTCTTTTTTGAAATTTTGGAACAATTCTCCATTATCTTCTATTAATCAAACTACTTTGATTCCTTTGAAATCTTTGATTCTCTTACTTCATACATCTTTCTTCATGACGGCCATTACTTCTACTCCTCTCATTGATTGGAATCAACATCTGTGAAATAGAATGATAGATACTTCAACTCTTGGAAGCATTGCTTCTCTCTCCAATTGAGTACATCTTGTGTCCCCATATATCTTTTATCATGGTGTCAAATACTTCTACTACTCTCATTTGATTGGACTCCATATTTGTGAAATTTAATAAAAGATTCTTCTATTCTCGGAAGGATTGGCTCTCCCTCAAATTGAAGACATCTCATGTCTTCACATTGGTTGATGGGACTAAAACAAGATCTATTGCAATAGTTGATCAACTAGATTGGGATTATCAAAAAAAATTCACTTGAAGCTATTAATTCAACAATGACTCCCAAATATGTGAGTGCCATTAGCAACCATACATTTCCAAGTGCTTGCATAGACTTGAATGCCATATATGAAGGCACTAATGGTATTATAATTATATCTATTATACACACTCACAATAATAAAAATTAGAGATGAAGACAAAGTTGAAAGGCATAAATCTATTTTTTGTGGCCTTCTTACTTAGTTATCTATTTTCAACAACCCAATCAACAAGCAATCCAAACTTCATTTAGTAAGTTAAAGGCCTACTAATTACAAGATTTTTCTACAATCACTCCATAACCAACAGAACTTGACACTCTTTGATATCATTTCTCTTCTTTTATAAGAAGAGATCAATATGAAACATGAAGGTCTTTTTGAGCAAAAATTGCTCTTGCAATTACACAAGACACTAAAATCTTCCAAAGTTCAAAGGCAAAAGAAACAAGAAGTGGAAGTCCATGTATCAAGTCTTTCATGCTCATAATAATTCCTCCAAATATTTTGGAGGTAATTCTACAACTAGTAAATTTGCTCATCTCTGACCTCTTATCATTTATCACTATACCTATACTACATTTTTCAAAGAAGGGGCATCACATTAAAGATTTCTCAAGTGTATTGTTGATGAAGAAACAAGGATTCACATTCCATGATAATTACCCGTACAACTATTGCTCAATTTTCCTTGTACAATGTTGATGCTACCAATTCTATCATCTAAGACAATCAATGGTATGTTAACACTATAGCTTCTCATCATATATGTAACAACACAATGCAGACCAAATACTAGTAGAAAATTAAGAAACAAGTAATCCTAGTGAGAATACTATCCAAAAATAGTTAATTACAAAGAAAAGTGTCACTAATTAAGTTCTTTACTATCAAATTTTTAACCTCTTGAGGAAAATTCACTCTCAAAAGAGTGCAATGACACCAATTAGGCTCACTACAAAAAGGATACAAAAAGTCACAATCACAAATGATAAATTCAAAATAATCTCTAAGAGTGATAATCTGATTTGATGCAAAGGAACTACTAGAATCCTACTTCAAAGATCGATGCTCTTCCCTTCACCAAAGGCAAAATTCCATATGAAGAGGTCTTTGCCTCAACAGTCAATCTTTGTCTTTGCTTTTATTGCAATTTTCAACATTATTGGTCACTTATGTCCCATCAAAGCATTGCTTTAGAAGAATTTCATTAAGGATACAAGCACACATGGCCCAAATACCAAGAATCAAACACACATGGCTCTCAACATCACTGATTGCAAAGATTCATCAACATACTCAAAGAAAAGAATCATTGATGCAATTGAAATTAAGCAAAGCAATGAAGAGAAATTAATCTTTCATTTTATTTGCCTTCTATTTCCATTTAATGATTTTTTTGAGTGCCCAACTTAAATATCCAGACCACTCAAGAGTCAAAAAAACTAAGAAATCTACCTATTGCTTAGTTCTTGGTGGTTACAAAGACCATTATCTCTCTTCTTGGTCTTTGTGCATCTTTATAACTCTTTGCTCCTATACAATCCAACAAAATGTCTTTCTTCTTTTTTAATGCTCCTATTTACAATATAAGCTACCATTCTTTTCTAGCTACCACCAACCATAGTACCATATCATGAAATGGGCTAGCTAAAAGTGATGTTACTACCTTAACTATCTAATTTATCTAATTTACCTTTGAACCTAGGATTTCCTAATAGCAAAGTGTCTTATGCTTCTCCTATTCTTTGGTCAAAATAGTGCTTTGGTCAAAATAGTGAGGAAGGAGGTTCAAATGGGGAATTTTCATGTTTATAAAGAATCCATAAATTGATTTTACAAGCCGCTCCAAAAGTTATATGGGTGGTGCATGGAAGGGAGAAAGTGTGGTTAATTGTCTCCGGTGCATATCCATAAAGATCCTACAAGTCATGAATTTTATGACATGTGGAAATCTTACATGTCTTGGGATTAATGGGTGTCCATAAAAATTAATCAAAACACTAATGGTTGCAATTTGAAAATAAAGATGTGGCACTCATGAGGTTTAAATTGGGTTTAATGCAAAAGGAACACCAAAAATGTGAATTATAGGATTTAGACAAAGAAAAACAACATGTTAATTTGTGCCTCCCTCCAACAAAAATTTTTCTCCTTGCATTTCTCCCTCACACTATCCACAAATAAATCTGATGTCAAGCATTTCCTCCTCACAACACCCACAAGAAATTTGACATCAAGAAATCTGACCTTAATCCACACACAAGAGACTTTAGCTCAACCCAAAATTTTGTTCCAATAACACCCATGAGAAATACTAAAAGTTTCAACTTGACTTGAGAGAATATTCCTATTGCACTCACCACAAAAAATTTCACCTTTGGTAGACATTTTCTTCACTCAATGCCTAGGAGAAACTAAGTTACAATTTTTGGCCGCTCCCTTGTGGCTCAAACTTTTCTCCCTATGGGTCAACCTTACTCTACCCCCATGGTTAATATTTCCATTTTTTTTAGAATCACACCATAAATCAGTAGTTGCAAGTATCTCTACAAGGAAATTGAGAAAATGATGCACGACACTTTCGAGTGGGAAATGAAGGATTTGAGGATGAATTAAATTTCAGTAAGGACAAGTGGGACAAGGGAGCTTTGAAAATAACAAGGAAAGAAATTTAGACTTGTAAGGTGCACTATTGGAAAGTAGTGGGAATTTATGCAGAGTAGCCAATATCTTACCACAAGAATAAAACATGTCATTTTTTTTGATTTTGTCATAGAGCATTTTCATATTCTTGAACCTCATATGTTTAAAGGCTCATGCTTATGGATATAGAATCCTTCTTTGCTTTAGTGGAAATCATCAAAGATCATTTAATTTTCTCTATGAAGTCTTTCTTAGTGGAAAATTTAGAGTCCTAGTTGACTTCAAGTTGCACTGGCTCTTGATCACTTAAGACATAGTGTCAAGAGGAATTAAGTACTTTGGGAATAAAGCTATGGGTGGTAAATGAGTGGTCTACCACCATATTTATTGAGAGAGTTATAGTAGCTATATTATTTACTATGCCAAGAGTGGTTCAATTGGCCCAATAAGGAAGAAAGCTCACAAATATCATCTGCCTTTGCATTGAAAAGATCCTTAGGATGTGTTGGGTTGGTAGATGGGACTTTTATTCCCTCTTGCTCAAAGACCAAGGATAGATGATGAAACACAGTATAGCAGGAAGGGATCCTACTCACAAAACTGGTCAAGTTATTTCTGACAACTAGAGAAAGGTGATTCATTTTGTAGGAGGTAAGAATCACTAACATCATCGCTTGGGATCCCAAGCTTGTTTTTCATTGGTTTGGTTTGAATGTGTAGGGTGTTTGCTGTATTACCTTGCATTATAATTTTTTTCCTTGTATTCCCATTTTCCATTGTGGTTGAATGGTTTTCACGGTTTCATCAATGAGAAGGATGTTGGGTTCCTGTCACAATGTAACATGTTTGAAGAAGTACACTCTCTAGACAGATCTATATTAGAGAGGTGCACAAAACTCTTTTGACCTCCACAAATATTTGCTTGCAGATTTTGGATACATGCCAATATTGCATCTAGTTCCAACCTTCAAAATGGCTTGCACAATGGACATGCAAGACTTCAAAAAATGTTTATCTCACATGCAAGTAATAAAAAAATATTGCATAGGATTTTTAAGGCTAGGTGTTATTTGTTAAGAGAATTATGGGTTTAATTGTATAGTACATAGAGAAATGCTCGTTTGATGAAATGAATGTCCACTTGTATTATTCTACATAACTTCCTCATTAGTAGATATGGCACTTGGGAACTGGAGGAGAATGATGATTTAGTTGATGAGGTATATGATGGGTGATCATGCAAACAAGGAGTTTTTAAGCAGAAATGTGATAGAGAAATGTTTGGAGTTCAACAAGAGATTGGGTGGTTCCTTATAACCAAGATAAAATGAATAAAATTTATTTTGGTATACTCTTGTACATATTTTTGATATGGTATGGGTATGCACCATGTAAAATAAAATTTTGTGTATGCAGGTTGTGTTGATTGGGATATGTAGGAGTTTGGGTGTTTGCACTTTGCTATATGTAGGTTGAGTTGAATGGAACATGTGGTGTTAGTGTTGGGACAGTGGTGTGAATGCCCAATATTTTGGAGAGAGACCCAAGAGTTACAAGGTGGAAGAGGTCCAAGAATCACTAAGTGGAAAGAGATCCAAGAGTCACCATATGCACACAATCCTATGGAGGTTTATTGGTGTCCAATGAAGATGTAACATCATCCTTGAATGCATTATATATGGTTCATGAGATATCAAATTATATTTTGTATACTTGGGACATTTACTTGTATGCTTGGGTCATATTAATCATAAAGCCACCTTTCGTAGACATGTACTTGTATGCTTGGGTTAGTTTATTCATAAACCTGCCCATCCTTATATTTTCACTTATTTGCTTGCTTTGACATGTATTTGCTCAGACATTTAGTTGTATGCTTGGTGAATTGTTTATGGATATTTAGGAGCCTAGAAACTGAAAACTAAAGAGGAGACAGTTATCTTTTATAGTGTTGAAAGCTAAATTTTTTTGGGTGTGGAAAGCAATATCTAAAGAACTGGTTATGTATCTAGGGGCAAGAAACTAGAAACCAATGAGTTAGATATCAATAAAAATAAGCAGTATATAAAAGAATTTGAAATCTATATAAATTGTAGCACAATTTATGACAAGGTTGTGCACATGAATATGCACAAGGAAGAAGAAAGAATATAAAATAGTGCTATATCATTAAATTGGTACATTGTATAAAGTGGATATAGTGTTCAAGGACATGGTTGTGCAAATTAATGTGCAAAGGAGAGGGTTTAGAGGAGAAAGGCTTTTATGGTTTAGGGAGGATTTGAAGGATCAAGACCATCTATGCAAGGTGCAAGATGGATGAAAGGGTGTTTTGGGCCCTAAACTGAAGATCATTTGCAAAAGTCATTCTGAAAAGGCATACCCAAATAGTCTACAAAATAGAGTTGAGGGGGTTCAATGGGTTGGTCTATGTAGAAGGGGCTTAGGCAGTATGGTTGGTCTACATGATAGGATAAATAGTTTTCACTGCAGATAGAATGGTATGCACAACCTGAAATGGTTGTGGTTCATTTTAGGTTGATTTCATTGAATTCCATATACATTTCCTTTTGATTCTGATTCCATGGCCATTGGAATGGATGAGTATGTTTGCCAATTTTTAGAGGAAAACATGGATAACATTGAGGAAGGGCCATGGCTCACTGAGTTCAATCAAATGAAAGAGAGTATGTCTTTCATTAACTGGTGTTGGTTATATAAAGACATTTTTTTTGCAATCTTCAATTTTAAATTTTTGTTTCAGATTTTGTGCTACAAAAACTAATTACCTATGCATATTAGCAATTTGGTATGGAGAAGCTCACTTGGGGTCTCAAACAAATTCAATGCTGACATAAATGGATATTGATCTACTTGGAGAGCCTAGGGGAGATCTCCAAACTTCCATGCAACCACCACTAGTTCTTGGCAACTCAAGTTGAGAAAGATATATACATTCATTTGTGATCCAAATAGATTCCAATCTACTTGGACCATATAGGAGAGAGCCCAATTTGTTGACACCTAATATAGACATTGTTACTTGGAGACCACAAGTTAGAGATGCTCTACGAGCCGGCCTATCTCTCACTCAAGATGAACCTCTAATGGTTATTATGGTAGCGCACCATGGACTATGAAGGCAAGGAACCCCAACTCCATCATACTCCTCCAAGGCCAACACTCCAAGACTCAAGAAATTTCTCAATAGAGAACTCAATGAGAGAGAGATAGTTAAAAATGAAAGGATGTTGAGTACCTCCTCACCCCTAATTTATATACTTGTGAAATAATTACGCACCAAAGTTACTAATTATTGGAGTAACTCAAGTTATTAGGCTAAAAGTCAAATAAAGTAAAAAAGTATAAAGGAATATTCATCCACATGGGCATATTCCACTAAGCATGTGATCTTATCTTGACCCAACCACTAAGTCAAGGATTCCTTCACATGGGCTATCGTTGGACTATAGAAGAATCCAAAACAAAAAGGCTTGGGGGCCCAAAAGTTCTCAACTCTTTTCTCAAAGCCAAACACGTAGGAATAATACCAAGTCAACACACTAGAATCCAAAATAGTGGTGCTTATCTTTTCCATTTCTTCTAAAGTAAGGTCCCCACTATCTTAGCTATGAATAAATTTAGCTAATCATGACTAATATAGAACCATCCTTTATCTCTATATAAATAATATCTCTCAAGTATTTGTAATACTAAGCTAAATATCATAATACCACACACATGCACAAATGGGTGTTACATTTACCCCCGGACTAAGTCTTCACTTTGTCCTCAAAGTGAAGGTCTCTCTACCTTCTATGATACATCTTCAACTTATCATTGTTAATCCTATCAAAGTGTCTTCCTCCCAACTCCTTGAGATCATAGGTGTAATTGCCCCACACCTTCTCCACTATGAAAGGTTCAAAGTACTTAGGCAAAAACTTCTTTTGTACTCTCTTGAATCAAATGGAATCAAATAACATTACCCAATCACCTTCTTTGAAAAGCTCCACCTTCTTCTTGCCTTGCCTCTTGTCATAACTCTCCTTTTGTTTCCTTTGGGCTTGCTCCACTCAAACCATAGCAACTGCTCTTGCCTCTTCCAATTCCATGAGTTGATCCTGTCTTGACTTCTTTGCATCATCTCCTTGTGCTTTCTTCATTCTCCTATGAATCCTTTGGAAGGTAGGAAGATCAAAGTGAATAGGTAAGGTAGACTCAATACCATATACCAATTGAAATGGAGAATATCCGGTGGAAGTCTTCATGGTTGTCCTATACTCCCACAAAACTGCATGAATTCTCTTGTTCCAATGATGTTTAGCCCCCTCCATTTCTACATCTTTGGCCAACATCATGCACAAGGTCTGATTGGTTCTCTCTGCCAAGCCATTGGAATTTGGCTTATAGGATGTAGTTACTCTATGTGTGATAGAGAAATGTTGTAGCATGGCTATAGTAATGCTTCTTGTAAACTCTCCTCCTCTATTAGAAACCAACTCCAAAGGGCATCCAAAATAAGTGATAATGCATTCATAAAGAAATCTCCTAACTTCATCTTCATTCTTTAAAGTCCCTCAATGGTCTAGCCTCAATAAGATAATCTTGGTAAGATAATCAATAACTACCACAATATACCAATTTTTCCTTGGGGTTCTATTGAGAGGACCTATAGAATCAATTCCCCGCTTCTTAAAAGGTCCTAGCAATGGAATTGATCTAAGTGGTGGAGTAGGAGTAGAATTTTTAGCAAAAGCTTGACAAACATGACAAGTTTTGCAATAATCAATACAATCCTTGAAAATCCCTCTCCAATGATAACGTGCATCTAGAAGCTTGAAAGCAATCACCTTTCTTGCAAAGTGTCCTCCACACACTAAAACTTCATGAAACTCCTTTATGAGTAGGATAGACCCTTCCTTACCCACTGCTCTCTAAAGTAGACCATCTGGTCCTTGGTGAAAAAGAATATCTTCCACCATTGTGTAAGGTCTAGATCTTGCTGCAAGTGCCTTCCTGTAACAATATGGAGTTTAGCAACATAGTTAAAAAGGCTAACGGAGTCAAGAATAAGCCAAATTAGCCTAGAATATTCCAAAAGCATCTAGAGAGCTTTTTGGGAAGCTTCCCGACTAGTTAACTTGCACTCCAAGCAGGTAGCTTCTAGAAGGAAGCTTCTAGGAGCTTCTAACTAGCTTAGCTTGCACGCCAAGTAGGCGGCTTCTAGGAGGAAGCTTCTTGAGAAGCTTCCTAGTTAACTTGGCTTGCACTCTAAGAAAGTGGCTCAAGGAAGCTTCTTGAGAAGCTTCCCAGTTAACTTGGCTTGCACTCTAAAAAAGTGGCTCAAGGAAACTTCTTGAGAAGCTTCTCAAGGGCCTTGTATGGTACCTATAAATACCAAAGCCAAAGCTCATGCTAGGCACTCAGAGTTTTCCTTCATTCTAGATCCCAATGTGAGCTTCCATTCTCCTATTTCTCTCCTTGGTCTTGGTCTTTTATATTGGTATCAGAGTAGGAATAGGATGGATAGAATTTATAGACCACCAAATCCACTTCCACCAAACCATTGGGATTTTCATATCTAGATATTACCCAAGCATCGTTTCACACAATTCATCACCTCGTGCTTTAGGCAGGATTTTCTACATATGATCACCATGTTTGAGGAACCCTTGATACTTCCGGTTATAACTTATGGAGAATGGTGGATGTGTTGATCTATGTGTTAATCAATTAGATAAAGTGGGAGTAGTAGGATAGAGTAGTAGCTATGGTGACAATACCATACATCATCCTTGCGATGCATCAACAAATCAAGCAGCTGACTTGATTGCTAGATGAACGAGATCAACATGACAAGAACATATAGAGAGAGTTCCAATTCGAGATGGAGAAGATTGCACTTGATTTCCAAAACCCAAGGTGTTTGAAGGCAAGAATCTTTTGGGCATAGTGGAGAATTTTGTGTTTGACTGCAAATGTTACTTTGAAGCCACCAATCTTCAAGATGAACAGAAACAAATTCTCTTGGACTCTAGCCAATTAGATGGTGTGGCAAAACTTTGGTGGCAATTTTGAGTGGAGTAAGCTGAACGACAGATTGTTGCACCAATTTTGACATGGGTAGAGTTCAAAGATAGAATATTGGGTCGGTTTCAAACTATAAATGCCACCCGTGCCACTTGAGATAAATTGGCAAAGTTGAAGCAAGTTGGCTCAATAAGGAGCTACATCACACAATTTCAGAACATCATCATGTATATTCTAGTTATACAAGAAGGTGAAGTTCTGGATCGATTTGTGTGGGGATTGAAGTCACAAACCAAATTGGAGGTGACCATGCGAGAACCACAAAACATAGAAGAAGCCATGCAATTGGCTGAGCGCTTTGATTCCTTGGTTGTGACAACTTGGTTTTGCCCTTGACCTACACAAGGCCTACCAATACACTATGCACGGATGGAAGAACCAACACCAATGGAGATTGATGCTATCTAACGGAGACCACTTGGTACAACGGATAGAGAAAGATTGTGACAAAATGGAGGTTGTTTTTATTGTCGCCAAGTGGGACATTGCATTGCTAAATGCCCACTTAGGAATGGGTGACCTCAACAAGTTGCCCAGATGGAGATTGTGGAACAGAATGATCAGGAAAACAAGGAATCCCAATAGGAGATTTTGAGCCGCCTATTGGGAGCTTGATTAGTTCCAATGGGATTGAAGGCTCGACTTATGCAAGTTTGCTTCACTTGCAAGGTACAATATCTAATTGGGGTTGTAGGATTTTGATTGATTCTGGAAGTTCAAAGAATTGCATGTCTATGCAAGTAGCAAAGGAATTAGGTATTCCTATCAAGCCAATATTTGGAAGTAGTTTGATGATGGCTGATGGTAGAAAGTGTTTTGCATTTTGCACCTCACATCCTGTTACCTTCAAGATTGGGAAGGAGTATTTGGAGTGTATGAGGTTTGTAATGGCACCTCTACACTATGATATCATTCTAGGTCTACCTTGGCTTGAACGTCATAAGATTCAATTTGATTGGACCCGACGACAAATTCAAGTACAACACCAAGGTAGGAATTTCCGATTAGGTTGTCTAGCACCTTTGAGTAAGACACCTAAGAATAGTTAGTCCCAAGATGTGAAGTTTGTTGAGAAGGTAGCCATAGAGCAAATCTGGAAGGGAGATGAGTCCAAAGATGGGAAGTTTGCCAAGAAGGCAACCATGGATCAAGCTTGGAAGAGAGATGAGTCCTTGGAAGAAAAGTTTGTTAGTAAAGCAGCCATAGAGCAAGCTTTGGAGGAAGATAAGTCTATATTCACAGTGTGGATCAAGCCAATTGCATAAGAAAAATCCAAGGAGGACCTAGAGCCTCATCAAGCAATGGTTGATCGGATAGTTCAAGAGTTTGCAAACGTGTTTCCGGATGATCTGCCAAAGAGATAACTCTCCAATTGAGGTATGCCCTTCAAGATCAAGTTATTGCCAGGGAGTACTCAAGTGAGTAGACTGATCTATCAGCTCTTACCAAAGGAGTTGGACGAGTTACCAACAACACTTATAGAGTTGTTGGAGAAGGATTTCATACAACATAGTACCTCTCCTTGGGGAGCACCGGTACTATTTGTTCCAAAGAAGGATGGAGGACTTCATTTTTGTATTGATTATTGTGGGCTCAATAAGCAAACCGTGAAGAATGCATATCCCTTGCCTCGGATTGATGACCTGCTTGATCAACTAAGTGGAGCACGCTACTTTTCCAAGCTGGATCTTCATAGCGGCTATTGGAAAATTCCTATTGAAAGAGAGGATGTGCAAAAGACTGCCTTTTGCACAAGGTATGGGCGTTTTGAGTGGAGAATTCCACCTTTTAGACTCACTAATGCTCCAGCAATCTTCATGGATCAAATGCATCAGGTGTTGGAGGGACTATTGGATCGGTCTGTAGTGGTGTTCTTGGATGATATCTTAATCTATAGCAAGATAGAGGTAGAACACGTGAATCACGTGCGAGAAGTCCTAAGATGACTACAACAATGGAAATTTTATTGCAAGAAGTCAAAATGTGCCTTTTGGCAGAAGGAGGTTACCTTCTTGGGTCATAAGATCTCATCAGTGGAGATCAAGATGGAAGAAGAGAAGATCAAGGCCATTACTGATTGGCCTACCCCAAAGGATGCTACAAAAGTACGGACATTCAATGGATTGGCCAGTTTTTACCGACGGTTCATCCTCTATTATGCTCATGTGGCTGCACCATTGACTGACCTCTTGGGAAAGAACTCGAGTTTCTAGTGGACCACCAAGTATGAAGAAGCATTCCAGAAGTTAAAGCATATGGTGTCTTCAAGACCCATTCTTCAACCATATGATCCTCAACTACCTTGTGTCGTTGATTTTGATGCTTCTAACTTTGCAATTGGAGTTGTGTTGCGACCAAAATTCCTAGATGGACTACATCCCATTGCCTTTATGTCTCGTTGACTAAATACAGCTGAAAGAAATTACTCTACTCAAGATTGGGAACAACTTGCAATGGTATATGCCACCAACGTATGGAAGCATTACCTCTTGGGAGAGCAAGTGGTCATGCGAACGGATCACAAGTTATTGTTACAGACCTTACACTTGAAACACATGAAGAGTCGACATCATTGATGGGAAGAGCAACTCCAATTGTTTGACATCAAACTTGAGTACAAACTAGGTCGGTTCCATGTCATCCCTGATGCTCTATCACAACGACCTGATTTGAAGTCTCTTCCTCTCATCACGATAGCAATTACAATGGTGTCAATTGATCCCAAGGTCCATAACAAGTTTTGGTCAGCTCTACAACAAGATCCCTTCTTCCAAACGGTACATGGTAGTCTGACAACAGGGAACAAGGAGTACAACACCTTCTCCTTCAAGGAAGGCCTTCTATTTCATGCGGCCCGGATCTATGTTCCAGCCAAAGGTGATCTCCGACTTGTACGCCTTCAGGAAGCCCATGATGGTGGCCCAACATAACACAAGATGTTTGGGAGTTTGTCCAATCATATGAGAGTTTCAATGCAACAAGGCCAGTAACCAAAAGCCGAGTGGACTCCTTCAGCCACTTCCCATTCTAACTACTTGTTTGGAACATGTGAGCTTAGATCTCATCACCTCCTTGCCCAAGACACAACAAGGTCACACAACAATTGTGGTGTTTGTGGATAAGCTTAGTAAGCAAATCCATTTGGCACCAATGGTTGATAATGTGGATGCTCCAACCTTGGTGCAACTCTACTTCAATAATGTATTCAAACATCATGGGATGCCACATGTACTCATCTCCGACCGTGATCCTCGCTTCACTGGAAAGTTTTGGCAAGCTCTCTTCTAGATACTTGGCACCAAGCTTGCTTTGTCACAACCTATCATCCTCAAACTGATGGATAAACTGAATATGCAAATTGCACCTTGGAAGATATGCTTTGTGCCTTCGTCAACATTCACCATACCAATTGGGATGAATGTCTTGCAGTTGTAGAGTTTGCATACAACAATTCTAAATAGGCAAGCACCGGATTCTCTCCTTTCTTTCTCAATTTGACCAAGATCCGCTTGTCCCAGATTCTCTTCTTGCTCCTCTTCCATCTCAAGTCCCTCATACTTGAACCTTCTTGACCACCATATCCGAATCTCTCCAACAAGCCAAATCTCACCTCCTTGTTGCTCAGAATCGTCAAAAGCAATATGCGGACCACCATCATCATGATCTCACCTTTGAAGTTGGTGATAAATTTATGCTATCCTCTAGTAATCTACCCCTCCCACTTGATACTCAAGTTCGTAAACTTGCCCCTAATTGGATAGGACCTTTTGATGTCACCCAAATTGTCTATCTTGTTGCTTATCAACTTGCCCTACCTTATCATATGTGCATCCATCCTGTTGTTCATGTTTCCAAGTTGAAACCCTTTGTTCCTAACCCCTCTTCCTTCTCTTCTTGAGTCCAACCTCCTCCTCCTCCTATCCCTATCAATGATCATGAGGAGTACGAAGTTGATCATATCCTTGCATGTTGCCACATCCAACAAGGACACCGCCAACATACAGAGTACAAGGTCCTTTGGAAAGGGTATCCCCTTCATGATGCCACATAGGAACCTCTTTCTCATCTCCAGAATGCACACATGGCCATCTAGGAGTTTGAAGCTTCAATGGCGACGAGGACGTCACCAACTAGCGGTAGAGGAATATGTAATAATATGGAGTTTAGCAACGTAGTTAGTAAGGCTAACAAAGTAGAGAATAAGCCAAATTAGCCTAGAATATTCCAAAAGCATCTAGGAAGCTTCTTTGGAAGCTTCTCAACTAGTTAACTTGTGCTCCAAGCAGGTAGCTTCTAGAAGGAAGCTTCTAGAAGCTTCTAACTAGCTTAGCTTGCACGCCAAGTAGGCGGCTTCTAGGAGGAAGCTTCTTGAGAAGCTTCTCAAGGGCCTTGTATGCTACCTATAAATACCAAAGCCAAAGCTCATGCTAGGCATTCCGAGTTTTCCTTCATTCTAGATCCCAATGTGAGCTTCCATTCTCTTATTTCTCTCCTCGGTCTTGGTCTTTTACACTTCCTCTCCCTAGCATGCATCCCTTTTCGATAGTTACTTCTTGTCACAAAATCCACAATCTCCTTGTACTCCATTGGAACCTCTGGAGTGACTGAGATTATCATGAGGTCCTCATCCAAGAAGGAATCATCCATTGGCTCATTTCCATCATGATAAGAAGCCCTAGATAACAAATATGCATTTGCATGTTTCTTTCCTAGCCTATCGTCAATGGTGTAGTCATACTTAGACAAGAGTTTCATCTACCTTGCTAGTCTCACTTCAATATTAGGCTTGTTAAGATGCAATTCAAAGCCTTGTGATCCATGAAAATGGTGTTTTTCCCTCCAATCAAGTAGTGTCTAAACTTCTTGAGACCAAAGATCACTGCCAACCCTTCTCTCTTGGTGACAGAGTAGAACTTTTCTGTTGAAACCATTTGCCTAATAACATAAGCTATTGGATGATCATGCACATCTTGGTTTAATTGACTAAGAGTGCATCCTATAGCTACATTAGAAGCATCAATGTAGAGGATGAAAGGTTTACTACAAGCAGGTTTAGCAAGAATTGGAGCTATAACAAGGGATTGCTTGAGCTCCTCAAAAGCTTTGAGAGCCTCCTTGTCCTCCAAAATCACCATATAATCTACACCCTTCTTCCTGTAGATGGTCAATGCATAAGCCTTGTTGGAAAATGAGAAGATGAACCTCCTATAGTACCTAACCATCCCCAAGAGTTGGTGTAACTTTGTCAAGCTTGAAGGGAATAGAAGGTCTGAGATTTTTCTCACCTTCTCAAGATCAACTGCTATTCCATCCTTGGAGATGATGTGCCCCAAAAGTAGACCTTCTTCACATCCAAAAATGCACTTCTCTGGGTTGAGTGATGCATTTGCATCATCCAAGCATTGCAAGACCTTGATTAGGTGCTCAAAGTGCTCTTCTTTGCTCCCATGGACACAAAAGTCATCAATGAAGTCTCTCACAAATTTCCCAATGAAAGATTCAATTACCTTGTTCATGATCCATTGGAAGGTGGTTGGAGCATTGCAAAGCCCAAAAGGCTTGAACTTGAAAGCGTAAGGTCTCCAAGGTATGGTGAATGTGGTGAGCTGTTGATGCTCTAGTGTAATCTTGATTTGGTTATATCCACTATAGCCATCTCCCAAACTATACCTCTCATGACCTGCAACCTCCTCCAAGATCTCATCAATGAATAGTAATGGGTAGTAGTCCTTCTTGGTAACAACATTGAACTTCTTGTAATCCACATATACTCAAAGCTTGCCATTTTGTTTTTCACAATCATAATTGGAGACATCCATTCTGATTTCTCCACCTCAAAGATAAATCCAGCCTCCTTGAGCTTATCAATCTCCTCCTTCACAACAAAGCTATTGGTGGGCTAATGCAATGTTGCTTTTGGCAGATTGGTCTTGCATGTGATTCCACCTCTATCTTGTGCTCTTCCAAGGTGACTTCCTTCAAATCCTTGTAACTAAAAGCAAACACATAGATGAACTTGTGGAAAATCTCCTCAAATCTCACCTTCTACTCCTTGGTAACATTTGGGCCATACTTGAGGGTAGATAACCTCTTCTCTATCTCCTCAAGTGTCAATGGTGATTTATTTGGGTCCTTCAAAACCTCTAGCTTAGGTGTAAAATCCATAGCACACAAAGGAAACAAATCTGAATTAGATTTAGATTCATCCTTCTCCTTGGAAGTCTCCTCTTCCAATGTTATGTCCACACTTGAAGCTCCTTCTTCAAAATCCTCAATAATCAAAAGATGGTGTATTTGAATGTGAAGTGTTGGTGGTGTTAGTCACAAGAACTATGACTCTATGGTTTGATTACCCAATCCTCAAGTACCCTTTGTGCCATCGATCAGTTGTGCATGCTGCTCTCAACCATGGCCTCCCAAGAAGTAAGTCATAGCTTGAATCCTTCAAGACTTGGAAAGTCATGAGATTTTGAACTCCCATAACTGAACTATCACCTTATCCATCACCCCTACTGGTTGAAATTGTTGCTTGTTTGCCATGCTCACCACAAATTTTGAAGGTCTTGAGTGTATCATACTCAACTTCTGCATCAACCTTTCTAACATGGCATTCATTACTAATCCTCCATCAACCAATGCATCCTTGATGTTGTGACCACTCACTCTCACATCAATCTTGGAGGCATATTCACAAGCCTCCCATGGTGCTGGTTTGGCATCCACACCCCCATTGAAACTAGAGCTTTTGCCTTCTTCTTCCTTTTTCTCCTTGTAGAACTCAAATCACCTCTAAGCTCTTTTCTCAAAGTAGGATTGAAAGCAATCAATTGGCCAATTGTGATGTTAGCCTTGTGACTACCAACATCCTCCAAGACATTGTAAGTCCATATTGTCTTTGAGATCAAGAATTCCTCCATCCCCAACTTCTTCCTTGGAGTCTTTATTGTTGACGGTGTTGAAGTACTTGTGCAAGTGCTCCTAGTAGGCATAGGAGTATCTTGGCTAGGAGTAAATCCTTGAGAAGAGTGCACATCTTTTGCAAAATGAGCTCTCTTCTTCTCTTGCGCCAAAAGATACAAATGAAGACCTTTGGAGTTTGAGCACTCTACCTTCTCATACTTGCTCTCAACCACACCTATGAATGCTATCCCCTTACCTTTGTTTGGATTAGGAGCCACTTGGGTTTCACTTCCTCTCTCTTTCCCTCTATTGGCTCTCTCATAACTCCTCCCTCCATGGTAAGTGGAATTTGGGCAATTCCTTTGGATATGGCCTCTTCCTCCACAACCAAAACAATTTCTATCATTGAAATTATTGACTGGTTGACCTCCTCTATATGGATAGTTTCTATAACTCCTAGGCCCTCTCCTTACATATTGATCCACCTCTCTCTTCTCCCATAGCTGCACCACATTGATCTTGAGATCTACAGGTTGTTCTATGATGGTTTGAAGTGGATCCTTTGGTAGGGGTGCAAGAACATGAGCAAATACTACTTGTGGTGCAACCCTTGGCAGTAAAGTATCTGAAGTTCCACCATACTTGTAACCTTGAGGAGGATGCACACCCTACTTCACCACCAAATCACTCTCATCTCCTTCCAAACTCTCCTCCATACGAATTGGGATCTTGATAGCTTCAACTTTAGAAGAAGGTTTCTCATATCTCACCTTGCTTCTAATTTGTGGTCTCAACCCTCCCATAAAATTATTGGTGAGCATAGCTCCTATGCCAATCATAGTAGTCTCCATATCATCCCCACTCTTCCTCAACACTATGCAAAATCTGGACTCTAACTTCTCCACTCTTTCCACATAGACTCTCACTTTCTCTCCATCTCCTTGTTTGAGAAAGGTAACCTCACCCATCAATCTCTCATAACTCTCATCTGGAAGGAAGTTCTCAATGAGTGCTGAAGTCAAACTCTCCCAAGACCCTTCTTGCCCATCTCTCTTCTCTCTCTTTTGGTATTTTGACTCATACCATGTAAGTGCTACATCCTCAAAGAAATAGGTTATAATGAGGCCCACTCATTCTTCCTCCTCTCATTGTTTCCTATGCAATCTCTCTTGAAGTCTCTCACAAAGGGCTCCACATCTTCTCCATCCTTGCCAAAGAAAACCGGAAGTTTCCCCATCTTAACCCCTCACTATCTTTCTTTTCTCTCAATTTTTCTTTTTCTTTTTCTTTTTCTTTTCTCTCACTTTATAACTAATAGAGTATGTAAATGACTAACACCATTGAGACTAATCTACCATAGGGAACAAAAAAGGTTTGGGTTGCTCCAAGATTTCTATAACAACATCAAATCCTAGAATGCATATTAATCAAACCCTCATGGATAGTTTATCCATAAGTTGAAAGATTATTTCCATCACTAATCTTGAGAACTAATTGATAAAGGTGATAGTATTTCTATAGCTGAACTAAGACTATCACTCTCTTCAAATTCTATTCTATTCTCTTCTATACCTCCAAGTGGTGTAGGATTTTGGATCCTCTCAACACTCTCTTCAAATTCTATTCTAAACTCTCTTTTCCTCAAATCCACCCCTACAATTGCCTCAAACCCTTGAGGAACCTTGCATAGTCTCAATTCCACTCTTGATGACACTCCATGTTCCCAAGATGAATCTAAACACTCAAACATGCTTTTTGTTGCTCTCAAACTCCTCATGCATGAGATCTCAACTCTACAGAATTGACCTTTCCTCACAATGTCACTCAAATCTCTCAAATGGTATATCAAAGTTCTTTGAAATTTTCCACACTTGATCAAAATTCTAGGGTGTCCCTTTTTGTAAAATTTCCAATTTTTTCACTTTGGCACTTTGGCACTTTGGCCTATACACCTTTCTATTTAGCACACATATTTCAGATTTGGTCTGAAAACTACCCCCTCACTTAAAAAATTCAAAACTCTTTATGCAAGAATGATCTCTCTCTAATTTTTGTGTTTATAGGTAGGATAAAATGCACTGAATTTTCTTAAAAATTTTCAAGACAATCCACTAAAAATTGAAGAAATGGCAAGCTCTATACAAATTTCCAGAGAGCAGTTTACCCTATCAACGTTCAAAAATTCTAGCCTAGTGCGCGTAGTAGCTCTCACAATAATACAAAGTGGGATAACTGAAAGATAACCCAAGCTATTATATGTGGAAATTTCAAGTCCAGATCTCAAACTTGAGATTCTGCCCAAAATCACCTTAATCCCCAAAATCTGCAATCCACCTCACACAATCCTCTCAAATTGTACAAGATGTACAAAATCACCTCAAAGACATCATAATGAACTACATGCTATAAAAATGGGTCTAGGTTCTCTAACATAAATTCAGCACTCTCCTCTAAAGTTCTTTCCAAGTGAGCTCTCATAGCCTCCTTCTGTCTAATATAGAATTGTATGCCGGACATTATCTCGCCTTTTAGAGAGGTCCCAACAACGGTAATAAAAATGTGAGCAGGCCTATCTCTCACTCAAGATGAACCTCTAATGGCTATTATGGTAACGCACCATGGACTAAGAAGACAAGGAACCCAAACTTCATCATACTACTCCAAGGCTAATACTCCAAGACTCAAGACATTGCTCACTAGAGAACTCAATGAGAGAGAGATAGTTACAAATGAAAGGATGCTGAATACCTCCTCAGCCCTAGTTTATATACTTGTGAAATAATTCTGTACCAAAGTTACCAATTATTGGAGTAACTCAAGTTACTAGGCTAAAAGTCAAGTAAGGTCAAAAAGTATAAAGCAATATCCATCCACATGGGCATATTTCACTAAGCATGTGATCTTATCTTGACCCAACTACTAAGTCAAGGATTTCTTCACTTGGGCTATCCTTGGACTATAAAAGAATCCAAAAAAAAGTCTTGCGGGCCCAAGAGTTCTCAACTCTTTCCTCAAAGCCAAACATGTAGGAATAATACCAAGTCAACACACTGGAATCCAAAATAGTGGTGCTCATCTTTTCCATTTCCTTTAAAGTAAGGTCCACACTATCTTAGCTATGACTAACTTTAGCTAATCATGACTAATATAGAACCATCCTTTATCTCTATATAAATAATATCTCTCAAGTATTTATAATACTAAGCTAAATATCATAATACCACACACATGCACAAATGGGTGTTATAGCTATGGCATCACCACCTGCATTTGTGCATACCAAGGAGGAGATGAAGTGGCTAGAGGAGAGGATTATGATTGTATTTTAGAACCTCAAGCAACTTAGTATGTTGAGACAAAGGATGAGTTTGACTAAAGAGTTCATTCCTCATCTTGTTTATGCTAATGAGAGGCAACGAAAGATTCTAGTTTTAGATATTGATATTCATGGATATTATGTGGGATAGAAATCATCTTAGCTCTCAATGGTTGACCTTGGTATAACAAAATAAATAGGTATATTACTAAGCATAAAGTACTTTTTATTTGTACCATGCCCAAGAGTTAGATGGTTCATGGAGTTTTGTGTCACACTTTGAGGTTCTGATTTAGACACGTAACACTAGGGTAGATTGTAAGCATCTTCTCCAAGACATGTGCAATCAAGCTTTCTTTCCAAAGGGAGTACAAATGAGGAGAAGCACCTCATGGGAGTGCTTGATGATCTAGATGGGTATAGGGAATATATGAGAGATTTTACGCATAGACCTTGTAGTGCATTTTATGCCTTGGATCTCTCATTTTGTGATATATTGGTAGTCAATAGTGCCTACCTTCTATATAGGAAGAACCATTCTCATGGTGCTATCAATCCTCCTACATTTACTCCTTATCATACCAACATTGAGGATTCTTGTACCTCATCATGTGAGAGCTTGATAGACCTATTATATATATTTAGAATAGATCCTCACTTTGCTATTGACTTTCTTGCTTTGGAGTGGAATCTAGGTTTTTTTAGAGATTATAATACCAGCCCATATGACAAATTAGCCACAGCTTTTCAAGAACCACCCTTACTCTGGAATGGACTCCAAGTTGTTTCAAATATTATAGTACCAACCCATATGACAAATGAGCCATAAATTTTCAGAAACCCCCTTCATGATAGAGAATGGGAGATACTATGGAAATATATTACAAAATTGATTACCCATCACCACGAGTATGGATGCCACACTAGAGCAGATAAGGCTAGAATCTTCTATTGCATGTGGCTTTTTTATTGCTTGTTATTTGCTAACTCTATTGATAGCCTTGTGGTTCTATCTTATGTTTTATTCCTCACTGACTGATTTAATGCTAACTATGACAATTTCTTTTATTTCTAGAGCACCAATTGTTGCTTGATCATATTCAGATGGCTAGCAATGTAAAAAAACCCTATTAAAAAGTGTTATGTAAACCAGCCTACAAGTCAACTTGCAAAGACCTTAAACCTACACAAATCAAACTACATAAACCTTGGTTTGGATAGACCAACATGCATGAACCCTATTTTGCATAGAGCAATTTTCATAAACCACTTTCTATATAGGCTAGCCTACATAAACCTGGTTTTGTGCAGAAAAACCCTAAACCCTAACCCTAACCCTTGCATAGACCAAACTCTTGGTAGTGTCATAAATGTCCATTAAAAACTTCACATCTTTGATGATATTCTAGATATTGGGTGCCAATCTTAGACAATGGTAGTTGTTGATAGGTCACCTATAGTAGTGGTGAACCTTGTTGGGCAACTCAAAGCTACTTGACCCACACTCATGAGTTTCTTGGGCTCTCATGCTTTTTGAGAGAAAAAGATTGAGGACTTGTTTGGTACTCATAATCACAATAGTTGGTGGAGCCCAATGCCAATCAGAGAGAGCAAAGGATGGGTTTCCATACTAGTCTTACCACCATTTTAGTAGATGCATATAGGCATCAAGTGTTAGGCCAAGCTATGGAATTGAATTGTTTGACTTGAATTGTGAGCCTTTGGTTGGTGGAGTAGTGTAGGATGTACTTGACAATCATCACCACTCTAACACTTGTGAGCTATGTGCCTATTGAGACAATTCAAACACATGTTGTAGACGGTGGACCAAGTGAACATGGTATTCTTAGGACACAAGAAATGACTACTAATGAGAGTGGTCTACTTGAGGTACATCTAGGTGAGTGTGTTCTACTTGGGTTACACCCTTGGTCTACTTGGATGTAGTTAAATTACATGTGGATCTTGTAACCAAAGTAGAGAGAGTTTCTTGTTTTGAGGTTGGAGACTCTAGTGGTTGGAAGCATGATATTATTGCTCCAAAGGACCCAGTGTAGTAGCCAAGTGGTGCATCTTCCACTTTTACATTAGTTACAAAGGATACTTGGGAGCAAAATATTGGACCCAAGCTTACAAGAGTGAAAAGATAGAGAGTTTGAAAGTCTTTGAGGAGTTACACAAGTTATTGTACCTTTATCATGAAGAATTTAGGTTCTCTAAAAGGAATCAGTATTTAGATTGAGCTGACTAGTGATACACAAATTTTTTTAATATCCTTATAGATATAGTAACATGGAGAGAGCCTTGATTCAATGCCAAAGTAAATGCCTTTTTGAGGCTAATTTGGTAGAGATTTCAGATGGAGAGAATGCTTCAACTAAAATGATGCTAGCCAAGAAGGATATGCATAGTAACTACATAGATAAGTGGATGTGTGGAGATTACCATCTTATCAACCAAGAGACTAGGGTTGATTGGTATGGTATGCTTATACCGATGGAGATCTTTGATGCAATTGGACATGCAAAGGTCTTATGTACTTTGGATCTTCAAGTAGTCCATTATCATTGATGATCAAGAAAGAGGAAAAGTGCAAGATATTATTTTGGGCTATTAATCCTCATGGCAAGGATGTATTGTATTAGGGGATGTTCTTATTATTTAGGCTAAAGAATGATCTTGCCAAGTTGCTAATGGTCATGGACATGATCCTAGTAGGATTGCATTTTTCTTGGTGCTATATTGATGAGATTTGGTCTATAATACTACTATGGAGGAGTACAAGATACATTTTTTGGAGTTGTGTGAGAGATTGAGATCTCATGGACTCAAATTACATCATGGGAAGTGTAGATTCTTCCATGAGCAAGTTGAGTATTTGGATCACACTATCTATTTTGGTAGACTTGGTGTTTAGCAAACCAAGGTGGAGACTATTGCACATATTTCTTGGACTACAAATGTGAGTAGAGTGCAAGCACTCCCTGGGTTAAAGAACTTCTATTGATAATATGTTAGAGGATTTAGTGCCATTATCAAGGCCTTGATAAAGTTGACTATGCTTGTGCAAGAGTGGTGTTGGGGAGATGAGTAAGAGAGAGATTTTATAGAGCTCAAGGAGAGGTTGAAATTGCACTTACTCTTAGGAGACTAATTAGAGGATGACCATTCTAAGTTCATATTGATTGGAGTACATTGGAGCTTAAAGCAATGCTTACCTAGCAAGATGATGAAGGGAAGGAGTTTGTGGTGGCCTATGGTAGTCACTCCAACAATTCAATGGAAGCAAAGCATAGTTCATATGAGGGAGAGTGCTTGTTAGTAGTGTGTGAAAGAGCACATTTTTGATATTATCTATTTGGCAACCCTTTCACTCTCTTCACAGATTATCAATCACTAAAGTGGTTGATAGTGTCCAATAAGCTTTGAAGGAAGCTTGCACAATAGGCTTTGTTATAAGAGTATGATTTCACAATTATTCATGGACCTGGAGTGGTGAATTATGATGCAAATGGGTTGAGTAGAAGCCCATGTATCAACTAGTAGGATTAGATTAGAGCACATTGGCATGGTAAGACAAATGAGGAGTCAATGCCAAGTTGGCATGCATCTTCCTTTCTATGTATATTTTTAGAGGCTTTGATGGTGGTACTTTAGAGTTTGTGTATGATTTTTGTATGAGTTGTGCTTGTATAATGTATGAAATTGATAGCAATCTATATATGCATGACAACCATTAAAGCTATCCTCTCAAATTAATGATTGATAGAGAAGTGAATTTCCTAAAAGATTTGGTTGATTCTCTTACCAAGCACTTCTAGATTAAACATAGAAAAATTACTCCCCAAATCCAAAATCAAATAGATTGACAAAAAGAGCCATTGGATTGTTTTGCAAAATCCTCAACAAGGTAATGGTGAATTATAGATATGATTGGGATACCAAGTTACAAGTAGCCTTGTGGGCCTATTGCACTATTGAGAAAATCACAACCAAGCAAACACCTTACTTTCTCATGTACGGGCTCAATCCCAACTTTCATATTGAATTTGATTTGCACACTTACAACATTCTATTGGAAGAACAAATTTCAGTGGAAGAGAGTCAGACCATGCAATTACAACAAAGGATATTTCTAGAAAAAAACAAGACAATTCTCAAGATTGCAAAAAGGATGCTTAAGCAAAAAGGAAAGAAATCCATGACACAAAATTTTCAACCAAATAATAAAAGGAGAATTGGTGTTGTTGTATGACAATTGACATATATTATTCCTTAGGAGGTTGCATCTTTGATGGATGGGAGCATATAAGGTAAAAAACACTATGACAATGAGTCTTTGCAACTAGCAGATTTAGAAGGAAAAGTAATTGTCACTTGAGTAAATGAATGGCATGTTCACAAATATTACAGTTAAAGGAAGAAGAGGGAGCAATCTTGATGTTTGTGGAGATGCTCATATTTGAGGAGGGGGTATGTGATGCCTTGCCTCTCTTTTACATACATCTTTTTCTTCAAATCCTTAGTTTGGTTAAAAGTAAGAAGAAATAGAAGGTTGAGAAGGAAGAAAGAATGATTATGGTCATTTGTCTTTGATCTAAGGAAAATTGCACTTTCTAGGAAGAAGATTAGCCAAGAGATGTGCAATTTAGGAAGGTCAACAACTATGAAGCAAGGAGGAGAGCCTATACCAAGGTATTCAATGGAGAAGGCTCATGGCTATACAAACCCTTGTCAAAGGAAACCTTTGCCTTGAAAAGAAAACCCTTGGTCTTGAATAACCTTTGGCCCAAAAATCATTTGGCTCAAAACACCCTTAGCCTAAAATTCAATCAGTTTGAGAAGATACCATAGATTTAAATGTAACACTGACAAATCAAGAACCACAAGTAATGACCATTTGTTTGTATTGAAATCTTCACATGTGTGGGATGCAATTGCTTGCATCAAGCACACCTACCAAACATTTATAATGGTTGAACTATGAACTTAAATACTCAAGGAAGGCCGGTCACTTTTTACTTTTGCAAAATTAGACAAGTGTTAGTTGTAGCTAGGATAGCATTCTACCCAATTTTGGTAAGAAGTTATGAGGATTAGAATTTCAAGAAAAGAGAAATTGCTATGTGAAGGGCTAGTGAGAGAGATGAAGAGGAAAGAAATAGTAGCAGCACTTCAAGCGCTTAGGTGTAAAAGGAAAGTTGTCATGCCATTTGTAGTGTTGCACCTAGATTGCTTGGACTCTAGAGTAGTAGTGTTGGTAGTCAGGAGTATTTTGGTGGTTACTCATAGACTACTTGTTGATTGACAGATTTTTTGTTTGGAGTACTGACTACATGGTGGGACCCACCGTCACTTGCACCATTTGGACCGTCGGGTGTGCCGTCAGCAAGACTGCTAGGGTTCAAGACCTAGCTCAAGTCTAGGGAGTATAGTTTCAAAGTGCAGCTTCAGAGAGCTCACTTCTTTGATGTTGAGCCTTCAAGTTCCTGTCTATGGTGGACAAAGGCCAACAAGTGTCACCTAGATTCTCTTAGTGTGGTGCCCACATTTTTTGTTTTTTTCAAAATAAAGGAGAAGAAGTGTATAGAGAAGTCGTATTGCGCATGTATGGCTGAAGAAGGCAAAGAAAAGAGTCTTTGGGATGAAACCCAAAGTAAAGTGACTTTGGGTCATAAGGTGAAGTACTCGGAAATGCCCTATCAACATACAACCCAAAATAAAATGTCTTCGTATCAGGGGGAGCTCAACCCGAGGCGAAGACAGTCTAACAACCTTTCGTTGGGGCGAGAAATTCAAGAAGGGACCGTTCAAAAACCGGCGGCCCATACGCACAAAGGTTGTTTGGCAGTGACAGGTGCATGCAGGAGGTGTGATTTCTTGGTAGAAACTCAAAGTGACGGAAGATGAAGAAGCGCAACTCTATAAAAATCAAACTTGCAACTCTATAAAAATCAAACCTGCAACAACGAAATATTGAGTAATTTTCCTTTGCCATTGAGAAGTCGTCTTGCAGGTGATCGGGGGAAGGGAAATAGAGTTGGAATCGTGTTAGTGCGCAAGGGAGAAGTCTTGAGAGTGAAATCAAGAGAGAGTGAGAAAGTAGAAGAGATGGGAGGAGGAAAGAAGAACTCTGAATTTGCAGTGAGAAATCATGCGATTCGGAGGTTAGACGTAATAGCGAGGATCAAAGTCTTGAGCCAACTTCTGATCACATTTCTGGCATAGAACTGGAATGTAAGCTTTCCAGGATTCATGACAAAAATCATTGAGAGTAAGTGTCTCGATGGACCCGAGGAAGAAGGGAAGAGAGGAAATCTGGCTCGCTAGATAGAGTCGGATTGGAGACTCATACTCGGGAAGGAGGCAGGCTTGGAGTAGGGAGCCACATTCTTGGGGAAGGGAGAGATAGCTCAGGAGATTCAGGAGGTGAGAGACGCTTTCTCTTCAAAGAGAACAAAGAATGGGTATAAGGTTGAGAGTTACAAGGATCCAGTGAAGAGAGGCATTGTGAGTGCTCTCATGGCAATCTTGAAGCCGAAGAGAACAACTTATGTGATGAAACACCAAGCGGTGTTCTTCCATAAGTTGTTTGCAGGAGAACCTATTAATTGGGTGAGGTGCTTCCATGGGAGGACGAGACAGATGGTGTGGAATTTTTGGGATAAGTTGCCTCCACACTACATCATACAGTTTGCAGCACATTTCTACCTCGGGTTGAATTTGCTCAATTTGACAGAGCAAAACAGAATGGTGTCTCACTTCCATCCCGACTTAAGAAGAGAAGTCAACGTGGAGGAACAGTAGTACATTCTCCAAATCCGAAGCACGGATGATTACTACACAAAGACGGGTAAGAGCATGGAGATAGAAGCAAGTACTCCGACGACAAAGAAGAGAGGTCAGCAAGGTGAAGCTGAAGATATCAAGAAACCTTGGAAGACGCGGAGAGGCAACCCAAGGTGAGGAATGGTGGTAATTGAGTCGGAGGACAAAGACTCAGAAGGAGATGCCGAGCTCAAGACTAAAGACTCAGAACACGAGGAAGAGCCTAAGCTAATGCTGCACAATGAGGATACGAGTAGCGATAGTGATGAAGGGGGAGAAATGACATTGGCTCCATTGGCTGAAGAAGCAGAAGAAGAAGAAGTTCATACACAGTTGGAAGATGAAGTAACTGTGCCCAAAGAAAAGAAGATTGCAGTACAGCGAGGAGTTTGCTCAAGACGTAAGGCAAAGTGTGAAGCGGGGCCGAGTAAAGCAAAAGACAAGGTAAGCAAAAGCTTGGGAAGTGAGGCATCAATTCCAATACAAAGATTGCAGAGGAGAAGGCGAGTATCGGGTGAAGAAGAGGTAAGGAGGGAGATTTCTATGCTGGAAGAAGTAGGTGCGAGAAATGGAGTGGAGTACCTGCAGGAAATTGTGTGTCCATTGTTGGTGAGGTTGGAGTACAAGAAGAGGGAGATGCAGTCGACATGTCCGGAGGTGACGACTATGTTGCAGGTACTAGAGCGATAAGAGAACTCGGAGTTGAAGAAGAGTGTAACCCAAGGAGAGGAGGAAAGGGAAGTGCTGCGAGCAGAGGTAGTGGTGAGAAGTCAGGTAATTGAAGACCTGAAGAGAGAGGTAAATTATTGAGAGGATTTTGTGAAGAAGAGTGACATAGCAAGGGAGAGACAAGTAGCGGAGTATGAGATCTTGAAGCAACAGTTTGCTGATTCAAGAGTAGAAGTAATCCATGCTATGGCGAGAGTAGCTGCAAAGGATCAGGAGCTTGATAGAGTGATGGAGAGTGTCGAGGAGAAGAAGAAACTTTGGCAACAAGAGTTGGCGGCACGATACAAAGAAGAAGACCGATTACGAGAGTTACTTCGTAAACAAGAGGAGAAGGTTGTCCAGAAAGAGAAGGAGAAGGAGTCGGTGAAAGCCGAGTTCAAGGAAGAGTTGGCAATGTATCAAGAGGACTAGCTTGCAGATCGGGAACAAGAAAGGAAGACAAGATTGGAGCCGATAAAGGAGATTGTCCTCTAGATGAATGCAATGTTGATTACAGAGGCCAACGTTTGAATTGAAGAGACGAGACTGCACAAGTTGAAATTGTTGGTGCAGGAGATGAGGCAAAGACAGGCAAAAGACACTGATTTGAATGCCTTGTTGATTAGTTTAAGGACTCGGGTAGACAAAGAAGATTATAGAAGTAGAGGATAACATTTCAATTAGATTAGACTTAGTGAAAATAGAGATAGAAAAGCTTTGAAAAGATGTTCAAGCAAAACCCGAAGTAAATAACATAGGAGTAAAAATGTCTTTGGAGTTACCGATGGAGACATTAGAGAAGAGTGGGTCGGGAGATAAGGAGTTAGATAGATTACCCACTAGTGGAATTTCAGATCAGAAAAGAGAATTGCTGAGGACAAAGTAGTAAGAAGTAAAGCTACTTTGGGTTTGGGTTTGAAAGTTGAGGAAGAAGTAGACATCGGATCGCACTCAAATGTTGTTCAGTGCTCATAATTTCTGAGAATAGATAAAGCAAAGTGTTGTGAAGCAATGCTCGTCGCTTGAGCTTGATTTCAAGTATCAACTTTGTATTTGTGTTTGTGTGTGTTTGGAGAAATTCGAAGTGCAAGTCAGTGTGCTTGTTGGATGTTTGATTCCACAGCCTTGATATTCATTTTGTGTGTTTGATCCTGAGTGAAGTGCAATCGAAGCAATGCCTTGACAGATCTGAGAGGAATTGTTGTGTTGGTAGTATTTTGCATTTGTGAGTGCAGTGCAAAGTTGATGTGAAGCAATTTTGATCGAGGAAGTTGTGCCTTCAGTGGAGGGGTGGAACACAATTCTGAGGTGAAGTCATTTTGCAGTGAAGTGCCATTTTTGGAGAGCTTGAATCATCACAATCAAGATTGTTTGGAAAGAGTTGAAGGAGTTGTGATTATGGAGTGTGAATTCGTGACAAGACTGTGAGCCAGTGCTTGTTACTCTCTTCTGGGTGTGGTTTCTACCTAAGAGATTAAAGATGCAACCAAGAAGAACTACATTTGTTACTATTTGACTTTGTATTTGGACATTTTTGACTTGTATCTCTGTGGGAACAAACTTTACTTACCCGATTACTGCAAAAGTGATATCTGCCAGGTTGTGAAACTTAGCTAGACTGTAATTAGTGCCCAATTTTTGGCAATTATTGAGTGACAAATCAAGTACTAATCTGATTGAGAGTGATTCAAGTTGTGTAAACAAACTAATTACATTAGAGAAGTGAAATTAGGGGGATTTTTGGTGCAAGAATTGAGAGTGTTGGTGGTATCTCCAAGACTTGCTTATAGTTGGTAGCTCAATTGGAGTTCAAGTTTTTGCTAGTGCATAGAAGCTTGTTTGATTGGTGCAAATTTGGTAGTGAGGTAGATGGTGTGCGGAAGCGCTAGCCAAATTTTGAGCAAAGAGAAGAAAATTTTGAGCAACAATTGTGATTTTGAGCTCAGGAGGTGAAAGCAAGACTAATCTAGTGCAAAGTTGGGCTCAAAAAGTGAAATTGAAGGTGGAATTGGAAACCCACCCTTGTGAATTTGTGATTTGGAGAAACTTATTTTCCAATTTGGCTCAAGTGAAGAGTAAGCAGTGTTGTCGGGAAAATAGCCCACGCATACCCCTTAGGCTTTTGGGTGTGAATGTTTTTTTCTCTTCTCCCTATTGTAATGAACTCAGATTTTATGTCGATATGTCTTGAGAGTTGTTTTATGCTACCTTGTCATGGGAGATATTTGCTATATTATTGTAAAGCTCGGAAATAGTTTGTGGTGCTATAGGCTCAAGGGTTCTTTTAATGTTGTGTGAGGTGGGAATTAATTTTGGGTTACACAAGCTCAGGACTTTGTTTATGTTGTTGGAGTGAAGAGTGTTTCATTTTAGTGGTGCAAAAAAACTAGTCTTTTTTGTCGGAGAAAAGCTTTGATAGGCTTTTGGCTGAGGATAGGACAATGAAGGATGTTTTGAGTGATCAAGAATAAGGAGAGAAAGTTTTGAGAGCCTTTGGAAATTGACAGGCCATAGGGGTTTAGTGGAATGGTTTTGGCTGGATAGAGGTCTGGGGAATTTTCTTGAAGGAGGAGTTTAGGGAAGAAAGGAAAATTTTTGAGAAAGGAAAAGGGAGGGCATTGGGAGAGAAGAGAAGCTGGATGCTTGGGACAAAAGAGATTTTTTTGGAGAGGATAGTGGCCTAGACAGAAAGGAAGAGAAAAAGGAGATTTTATCAAAGGAGAGCGTGGGCTTTGATAGGAGGAGAAAGGAGATTTTATCAAAGGAGAGTTTGGTTTGACCTAGACAAGAAGGAAGGAAGAAAAAGGGAGTGGGGTTTTTCATGTGCAGGAGCTGGGGCTTGGACAGAAAGAGAATTTTTGTAGGAAGTGTTGTCTTGAGAGTGTGAAGATTGGACAAGAGAAATTTTCACAAGACAAGGGTTTGCTGAAAGTGTTGGAAGGAGAGAATGTGTTTCCAAGAGAAAGATGATTTTTGCAAGAAGTGTTGCCTTGAGAGTGCAAGAGAGGAGAGGTTCTTTTTATGAAGGAGAAGTCTGGACAGGAGAGCAGGCCAGAGAGGAATTTTTGCAAGTATGCCTTGAGAGTGTGAAGGCAAGAAGGGAGAGAGAGATAGGGAAAATGTGCAAGAGCTAGGGCTTGGACAAAAAGAGAATTTTTGCAAGAAGTATGCCTTGAGAGTGTGAAGGCCAGAGGGGAGAAATTTTTTGCAAGAAGTATGTCTTGAGAGTGCAGGACATGAGAGGTCTTTGCCACAAAGGAGGAGTCTGGACTGAGAAGGAGAGATAGGGGCTGGACAGAGACTATTTTTTGAATGTTGGAAGGAGAGTGTGAAGTCTAGATAGAAAATTTGAAGTGGCTGATTTGTGTCAAACAGAGGGAGAGAAGAAGTTCATTGTGTTTTTGAGACAAAAAAGAGAAACCTCAAGGGAGAATCTACTGAGCAATGGGGACTTGGAAGGGATGTCAAGTGGAGATGCTACAGACAGGGAGATGAAGAGCTGTAAGGGATAGGAATTAGGACCAGGCTGATTCCTTTCTTTCCTTTATATGCTTGGTTAGTCAGAGTGCTTTGATGTGAACACTGTTTAGTCAGGAGTTGTTTGACCTTTCCCAAAGTATTTATAAATTAGGAAGATTTGGTATGGTGATGGAAATGAAATTCCTCGTGAGTGAATGCGTGTGTATTTGTAAGTAAACAATGATAAGGAAAGAACATAATTTTTGGAATACTCAATCTAGCCTACTTAGGTGAATCAGATCATTGAACAAGTTGCCTATGAGTTGGTCGCATAACCTATGGACTAATCCACAAACCCCACCAGATCTGTTTCTATCAGACCAGACCAATACAACAAAAACCCCACTAAACCTAAGAATGACAGACCAAGAATAGAGTTAGGAATGACAGACCGGGAACAATAGCTGAGGGAACGAGAAAGGCAGAAATAATCTAAAGCCTTATGCAAATATCCATTGAGGAGGGCCAGCACCCGGAATAATGGCAGACAAGTTGCCAAGAAAGAGCTACTATCACCAAACAAGAAAACAGCACCAGTGTCGGACTACGGAAGAACTACCAAGTCTATGACAAACAAGATAGCCTAAGCACAGGCAGCCAGGTGCCCGGTGCAATCTTGAGACCTTACAATCCCTACAATAGCGGAGGATTTGGCAATTGGCCAACTTTAGGGATTTATGTTAGATTTTATGTCAAATTTTTGCTGGAGTTTATGTCAAATTTTGGCCAGATTTGGAGGAGTTTCACTTGAACTGGAGGAGTTTCACAGATTTGGAGGAGTTTTGCTAGATTTGGATAGGGTCCCAAAATGGCAAGAAGAAAGGCCTCATTTGGGCATTTAGAGGCTTTGAGGCAAAGGGTTGTGGGCTATGAGAGGCTATGAAGGCCTAGAAGGGCTTGCTAGTTTAGAGTAGATGTTGGTCATTGTTTGGCAAAATCTGCCAATCTTGCTAAATTGTGTGTAATAGGTTTGATCCCTAGATCTCTAGTTTCTAGATTGGTGTCCTAGCCAACTAGTCCACCCTCACTTGTTGTCCTAGTGACTATTCCACTATTATCTATACACATGTAGCTTTGGCTAGGAGAGCTAATTTGATCCCATTCTTGGTGATCCTAGTAGCTTAAGAAGTGGAGAACTCATATTATGTCAAATACCACATGGTGGCAGAGTCAGTTTAGTGTTGATTTATGAGATGGAGGGTTTTTATTTAGATTTCTTGTGATTGGACTCCCTCCATTCTTTGCTTCTTTTTTGTGCACCTTGTTTGTATGAGGTGCCTTGACTTTAGAGCGTTGGTGCATTGGTGTGCTCTTAGTAGTGAGGCTAGAGTGATGACCAGTTAGACTACCTATGTTTCTCTCTGGTGAGGCAAGAAGTGATGAACTGCAACTGTGAGAGTGCGTGTTGTGATGGCAGATTATAGGTTGCCTTTTCTCCTAGTGTAGTTGTCATAGTTAGAGCTACATTAGTTGGTGATGTTTAGTTGGTGGGGTACTTGTGGAGGTTACAATTGCGGGTTGCAGTTCTTGATTACTTTTTTATCACAATGGAGTTCTTTGGGGATTCCAAAGGAGATAGCATTGTAGTACATAGTGGGTTTACTCAGAGTGGTGCTCAATATCAGCTTGTTTCTCTAGTCCCAATGAGTGAGGAGATTGACTCTGAGTTGGAGTTTGATGCAAGAGCTAACCTAGTTAAGAGTACACTTGGTGTGTCCACGCCGTTGTTGTGAGATATGGATGAGATTTATGGGGCCTCCAAAGGCCCTAGGCATTACTTTGGTCTAGTGGGTGCCATTGAGTTGGAGGACTTCATCTAGGAGTTTGATAGTTGGTGTGATCTATAGCAAATGTGGAACTTGACTTTATTTACACCCTTCATGGCATGGAAGGACTTTTTTTAGCATTTAGAGGGTCCAACAATGGACAACTACCATGACTTCAAGAGAGCTCACTTGAAGGAGTTTGAGCTATGGAGACAATATTGGTCTCCAAACTATGTCTCCATTACTTCAAGCTTAGTTTCTAGGGGTAGATTGGCTATCCCCACAAGTTCTAGCTCTAGTAGCATTGGTGGATCTCTTGGAGATGGTACTATAAGAGGTGGTGTAGTACCGGGGTTTAACCCCATGATAGAGTTCTTCAAGTGTTTGAGACAAAACTACTAGGGAGTGTGGATGACAAGCTGAGGAGCTTGCAAGAGTTCCAACGGAAGGCTGGAGAGAGCTTACATGAGGCATACATTCTCATGAGATGGTTGATCAATTTTACTCAAGGAGTTATTGAGGCCTAGACAGTCCAGTTTTGGTATGAGATACTAGATATGGAGTTGCAATGTAGAGTACGTGATGCTACATTGTTGCAAGCTACTTCACCTACTTTGGCAATGGTCTTGGTTTGGCTCAACGTATTGAGCTCAACATTATGGAGGAGAGAGTAGTGATATCTGGATTTGGTAGGGAGACCTCATCCATAGTTGTTACTTCTTCCAGAGTGCAGTAGAGTGCACCATGCCATGTTGGTTTCCAAGGACAGGGTGGACAACCTAGATCCTATGGAGTGAGTGGAGGGCCTAGTGTAGCCAAACCCTTACCTTCATTTTTGGGTCATTAGCAGCCAGTGAGTGGTGGTCTTGCTTGTTGGACTTGTGGTGGGCTTCACCACAAGAGAGAGCGCCCTTGGGGCAGCGGACCTGAAAATCATTGTTAGCATAAAGATAGTGTAAGCATTGCCACTAATTTGGTCACACTAGTGACTAGTGCTTTGACCTACACCTAGAGTTATAGAGTAGTACGGGTGCTATGGCAGGTAGTTGAGGAGCTCAAGATCATGTAGGACAAGGTACTAGAGGTGGTGGTAGAGGATCCACACCTAGTAGAGGTGCAGTACTTTCCCTTACTTCTGATACAGCCATGGCTACTTGCATTTGAGCAATTGGAGTAGAGATTGGCTAACATGGCCATAGCTCAGAGGAGATCAAATTCAGGTGCTGAAGCTTCCACCTCATATGTTGGTGATAGACATGCCTTGGATTTCATGTGCAAAGTAGCATAGGTAGATGCCTCTACCACAGTGACTAGGAGTGTAGTACGTGCTCTAGAGCCCAGAGGAGCATTAGTGGAAATGGACCCACAAAGAGGAGAGCTTGGGAGATAGGTCAGACCTCCTTAGTCTTTCATTCTCTCTGAGGCTCTACAAATGTCATCCATGGCTCCTAGATGTCCTAATGTAGGTGTGGTAGGTGGTGATGGGGTGCATGATGGACTACCTACTAGTCAGCCATTTGCTACTACCTAGATTGAGTCTAGCATAATGTTGGGGGTGGCTCAGTTGATTATGCACTATCTTTTATTTTAAGCTAGTGATATTTGTACATTGGGAGTTAACCCAGCCCTAGTGTGTAATACCAAGGGTTAGCCATATGAGCTAGATGTGAAATTTGGTTTGGTAACATCTAGAATGATGTTATACATGATGGTCAAAATAGATCAGATAGAAGTATCACCAAAAGAGTACTTCTACTAATAGGGCAGAAACCGAAATAGACTTGAGAACCTTAGAACCAATAGCTAGACATATGATTTAAAGGTGAGAATTGGTTTGGTAACATCTGGAAGGATGTTACACATGATGGACTAAACAGATCAGAAAGAGGTATCACCAAAAGGGGACTTCTACTAATAGAGTAGGAACCGAAATATGCCTGAAATCTTTGAAGGCAATTTCAGAGGCCTAAACGGATGAATTAGGCCTTGAAAATGTGCAGATTCCCCCCCCAACGGAGGAAAGGCTGGCCTTCCCTCCCCCCTAGTTTGTCTCGTCGAGAGCTTTCCAACGGTACCTTACTCCTGTGATTCTGAGATTCCTACAGGAAGATTCCCTAAAAGATTCCCTCCGGTCAAAGCTCGTTTGACCAACCAGATAGGACCTAGACCAGACAGGTCACCCATCCAAGTCAGTAATCCAAGGGTGGAGCTTGCTGACATGTCACCTATCTATGTCCCTAATCCTATGGTGGAGCTTCCTTGGAGGAGATCCTCTTTGTCTATATAATAAAGAGAAGGTGCTCCCTTGGGGCATCGAATGTTTGAGTGTGCAATCTGTGTTTTCTCTCTTCTCTTGTCCTCGGAGTATTACAATGGTATCAGAGCGAGTGTTCTAGTCCAAGAGAGTGGATCACCCCTCTTGGAATAGCACGAACTACTGAAACTGAGTAATTTGAGGTGGAGAACATAGAGTAATCGCTAGACTTAGGAAGGACTTTAGAGAGCGGATGGGATGGATGCGCCGGGGGGACAATTTCCCGCACCTAGCTTTCCATTCTCAAACCCATTCCACATCAAGGTTATGTACATCCAGCGTGAGCAGATGAGAGTATCGCTAGTTTATCACTTCGGTGCTGAATTCATGGACAAAGTGATGAACTCACCAAACCCGGTGATTCTACCTGTGGTGATATATGACAGAGAGTGGGATTTGACGATCTACATTCTATTATGATAATATGGATATGAATGTCCCAAATCCTCTCCATTTCAACACTCAAGTAGAAATCCGTTATGTAGTGAGGCCGAAATTGATGTTTAGAGATTTTGTGGTTAGGAATTTTGGTGAGGAGTATTATCAACAAGTGATAGCTTCTGAGGTCCCAATGGTAGTTCCGATAGTTTGTGCGCCTTCCAGAGTGATTATATTGACTCTGTATTGAAGTAGACGTTAGCAATTGGGTGTTGCAGGCACCATGGATCTGTAGTTGCAAGAGTTGGTGCAAGGAATGCAAGGGATGTTGAATGAATTTTGAGAGATTAAGATGACCATGGAAACATTGCAAAGTCAAGTGCAGATCCTCAGGAAAGATCAAGCCATGCAAGAAGAAGAGCCGTCTCAAAACCCAGTACCTGCAACTGAAGTACTTGGAGAGGCATCCGTGCCTACAAACCCTATCAACGATGAAGCCACATTGCTACTCCGGATGAAGCCACGCCTGCAACATCGAGCCTTACAAGGGGCAACGTACGATGGGAGTAGTGGAGAATTGGATCTCGAGAATGAATCGATATTTTTGATTGTTCTCAACAGAGATCACAGAGCATGCTGCAGGCGTGTTTGCATGTGGGTACTTGACCGATAAAGCCCTCACATGGTATGATGCTTGGGAACGATCCATGCTGGTAGAGAGAAGGGAGGTCACATGGACAGCAATGCAAGAAGGACTGTTCAAGAATTTCCAATCGGTGGATTCTGTGCAGATGGCTCGATCCCGACTATGGGGATTGAGACAGAAGAATAGCGTACAAAAGTATGTGGAGGCATTTCTGGATCTACAAGTCGCAATTACCGACATGAGTCCAGCAGAGGCTCTTGACAATTTCAAATGAGGGTTGAAAGAGCGGATTCGCCAAGAAGTCATGGTGCAAAACCCTCGCACGGTATTTGAAGCCATTGCTTGTGCGTAGAGAATAGCCGGAGCATTATGTGGAGGTGAAGGAGTAGTTCCACCTCAACATTATCGGGTAGAAATGCCACACATGGGTGGACCAGTACCGATGGAATTGGGCAACCTTCGATTCCGGGATCGAGGAGCACGGCCGCTTCAAGGAGAGCGAGGACAGGTAGAAGAACAAAGAGATGGAGTCCCACAAGGAGAAGGGACTCAAGGAGAACGCCGTTGTTACAATTGTGGCCGTATTGGGCACATATCTACCAATTGTCGCACTCGTTTCCCTAGAGGCCCTCGGCCTTCGTACAGGCGATCTTTAAACAACATGGAGAGGCACATTGAAGAGGAGGAGGTGGAAACCACTTCGGAAAACAAAGATCGCCAGTAAATGTACCTCGCGGCCTTACTGGCTCAATAAGGAAGCAAAGAAGCGAGGGAAGGAAGAAGAATAATGCGCAAAGATCCCGAAAGGCAACCTCACAATTGATTGTTGTGAATGGAATCCTAGAAGGTAATCAAGTGAGAGTATTAATAGATTCGGGAGCAACAGAGAATTTCTTGTCTCGCTCTGTTGCAATCAGATTGGGAATGGATCTAGAGAGAGATGGAAGTGAAGAAGTAGAGTTACCAAATGGGCAAACAGAGAGGATTGAATCATTACCTAGACTGGTAACCCTCTCTGTAGGAGAATATCAAGAAGCAATTGAGTGTCGAGTGATACAGTTAGCCCATTATGATGCAATTTTAGGCATGCCATGGATGGAGCAGTACAACCCAATGGTGGATTGGAGGAAGAAAGTAGTGAGAACCCACCAATGGTCAATCATTGGGGTTAAAGAAAAATCACACAGGCAGAAACTGCCTCTATATGTCGTAGGGACGACAACTGTCTGTAAGACCGATAGATGTTTTCTGGGTCTAATAAGAGAAGTCCAGAGTGCACAACTCGCTGGACAAATTCCTGAGAAATTGAAAGATGTGGTGGATGAGTTTCAAGATGTCTTTCCCGATGATCTACCCTCAGGATTACCACCTAAAAGGCGAGTAGATCACAAAATAGAGACACTCCCGGGGAAGACACCTCCTTGTAAGGCCCCATATCGCCTATCACCTCATGAGTTGGAGGAGTATAAGACTCAAATTGAGGAGATGCTACAGAAAGGGTTCATCCAACCTAGCGTATCACCATATGGGGCCCCTGTCTTGTTTGTGAAGAAGAAGGATGGTACAATGCGCATGTGCATTGACTATCGGGGTCTCAATCAGCAAACAGTGAAGAACAAATACCCCTTACCTCGCATGGATGACCTGTTTGATCAACTCCATGGAGCGAGATACTTCACCAAACTGGACTTGCGGAGCGGTTACAATCAAATCCGAATTGCAGAGGAGGATGTGTACAAAACTGCCTTTCGAACCAAGTATGGCCACTTTGAGTATCTTGTGATGCCTTTTGGCCTCACCAATGCGCCTGCCACTTTCATGAGCCTAATGAATGACATATTTCGTCCATACTTAGATAAGTCTGTTATCGTCTTCTTGGATGATATCTTAGTATATAGTAGCACGATGACAGAACACAAACAACATCTACGAGAGGTCCTCCAGATTCTAAGACAAAATCAATTGTATGCCAAAATCTCAAAGTGTGAGTTTGGCAAGTCTGAAGTAGACTACTTAGGGCATAGAGTAAGTGCAGAGGGCATTCAAGTATTGACAGATAAAATAGAGGTCATTCAAAAATGGAGTGCCCCCGAAGATCAGACTCAACTTAAGAGCTTCTTGGGGTTGACGGGATTCTATCGTAGATTTGTCAAGGACTTCTCCAAGGTTGCACAGCCTTTAACGGCACTACTTGGCAAGGGGAAGAAGTGGACATGGGGAACTGCACAAGAGTTGGCCTTTCAAGAATTGAAGGCCGCCTTGCTACATGCACCAATCTTGAAGTGGTATGACCCAAAACGTCCAATCAAGTTGGCTACGGATGCATCAGGCGTAGCAATAGGAGCAGTCCTACAACAAGAGTGGCATGACGGATGGCATCCAATTGCATATTTCTCTCGAAAGTTGTTACCGGCAGAGCGCAACTACCACACCACAGAATGAGAAGAGCTGGCCATTGTTCTAGCAACCAAGCATTGGAAGCACTACCTGGGCGAGAAGGCATTTGTAGTAGAGACTGACCACAAACCTCTAGTCTACCTCAAGACGCAGAAGGATCTATCTCATCGCCAAATTCGGTGGGCAGAGTGGCGACAACGCTTCAACATGACAATCACCTACGTGGAAGGTAAGAAGCAACTTGCAGATGCGTTCACCCGCATGCCAATGGCCAACAACTTGGCGGCAGAGGTTAAGATTAACCCTGAATTCTGGCAAGAGATTCTAGCTGCTACAAAAACTGACCCACAGATTGTAGAAGCGCAAGCATCCAAAGGTGTCACCAGCACCCAAGGACTCACCTTTCGAGAGGGCCGATTGTGGATCCCAAATGTCCTAGAATTACGCACCACCATTCTAGCGGAATGTCATGATTCGGCCATTGCAGCTCATGTCGGAGTGGACAAGACCTTGCAGGCAATCAAGCGCCATTACTATTGGCCCAAGATGAGCAACAACGTGATGGACTATGTGCGTAGCTGCCTACTTTGTCAACAGAACAAAGCTTCTAATCAAGCTCCTGTAGGGCTCCTTCAACCTCTTCCCACTCCTACCCAACGTTGGGAACAAGTGAGTATGGATCTCGTCTGTGAATTACCCAAGACCACCTCAGGGTTTGACTCCATTGTTGTCTTTGTGGACCGGCTCAGCAAAATGATTCATGTACGCCCTACCACCAAGGAGGTGACCGCTCCACAACTAGCTCAACTATACTTAGATGCAGTCTTTGCTCACCATGGCTTGTCTAGAGTACTCATCACCGATAGAGGCACCCAATTCACCAGTTTGTTTTGGCGAACACTCTTTGGTTTCTTCAAAACCAAGTTGGCCATGTCTACAGCTTACCACCCACAAACAGATGGCCAAACAGAGCGGGCTAATCGCACAATTGAAGACATGTTACGCGGCTTCACCTTAGAAGAGCAAGAGAGGTGGGACACCCTACTACCATTGGTGGAATTCGCTTACAACAATTCAGTGAATGCCTCCACCCAGGTCACTCCGTTCTTCCTTATGTATGGTGAGCATCCCTTCACACCTTCTAGCTTGATGAAGATCCGTCCAGTGACTACCAAGGTTGATGCAGTCAACACATTTGTTTCTAGAATCCAACAAGGTGTGGAGAGCGCCAAGCACAGGTTACAAATTGTGCAAAATCGACAAAAGCAGTATGCTGATGCACACCGTAGGCATATGGAGTTCAATGTTGGGGATCAAGTGTGGCTATCGACAACCAACCTCACATTAGTTGGATCTCGTAAGCTCAGACCTCGTTTTATTGGGCCTTTCTTGATTCTTCGTCGCATCGGCGCTGTGGCCTATCACCTTGAGCTACCACCACACATGAAGATCCATCCAGTGTTCCATGTCTCCCTATTACGCAGATATGCTCCCCGATCAGGCCAAGGTACTTCCACACAGGACATTCGACCTTGTCCGACAGTCATTGATGGCACAGAGGAATATGAAGTAGAGCAGATTCTCCAAAAGCGCATGCGTGGTACTCGCCATCCGCGGGTGGAATATCTAGTACAATGGAAAGGTTACCCTCTCTATGAAGCAACCTAGGAACCCGCTGCCAATTTGGCACATGCACCGGTGTTGGTGCAAGCATTTGAGCAACAATTGCACAACGAGGACGTTGCGTCTTAAAAGGAGGGAGGTCTGTAATACCAAGGGTTAGCCATATGAGCTAGATGTGAAATTTGGTTTGGTAACATCTAGAATGATGTTATACATGATGGTCAAAATAGATCAGATAGAAGTATCACCAAAAGAGTACTTCTACTAATAGGGCAGAAACCGAAATAGACTTGAGAACCTTAGAACCAATAGCTAGACATATGATTTAAAGGTGAGAATTGGTTTGGTAACATCTGGAAGGATGTTACACATGATGGACTAAACAGATCAGAAAGAGGTATCACCAAAAGGGGACTTCTACTAATAGAGTAGGAACCGAAATATGCCTGAAATCTTTGAAGGCAATTTCAGAGGCCTAAACGGATGAATTAGGCCTTGAAAATGTGCAGATTCCCCCCCCAACGGAGGAAAGGCTGGCCTTTCCCTCCCCCTGGTTTGTCTCGTTGAGAGCTTTCCAACAGTACCTTACTCTTGTGATTCTGAGATTCCTACAGGAAGATTCCCTAAAAGATTCCCTCCGGTTAAAGCTCGTTTGACCAACCAGATAGGACCTAGACCAGACAAGTCACCCATCCAAGTCAGTAATCCAAGGGTGGAGCTTGCTGACATGTCACCTATCTATGTCCCTAATCCTATGGTGGAGCTTCCTTGGAGGAGATCCTCTTTGTCTATATAATAAAGAGAAGGTGCTCCCTTGGGGCATCGAATGTTTGAGTGTGCAATCTGTGTTTTCTCTCTTCTCTTGTCCTCGGAGTATTACATAGTGTTGCGATTGCTACCATGCTTTGTGAGAGTAGGGATGATATGGTCCCTACTACTAGAGCATAGGTGGTTGATAGTGGAGTTGACTTGGTTGAGGAGCATGTGATCCATTCAGTGACCAATGGTTTATGGTAGGCAACAAAGGCTAGATTGGAGGAGTTACCAACTAGACCGGCCTTTGAGCGAGCAAGGTTTACACTTGGGGTTGTCTTGTTGGATAACCAAAGGAGGATTCTTTTGTTGGGTGGGACCTTTAGGGAAGATCTACACCATAGAGGGTCTTGCTTGACTTTGGTGTGCAACCCCTTATGTTGGGAAAGGTTGTAGTTTTCGGTCTGGAGTTATGGAAGACCGATGTAGAGAGGTGTCCATTTCAGATCCAAATATCTCTAGGTGGTAGTTCTACACTATACATCACATGTGGAGAGCTAGTTGTTCAAATTCAGCCCGATCATCCAACTAATAGCTTTGTGGTGAGAGCTCATGCCATTGCGACCATAGCTAAGTCATATGATGTGTTAGTTGGGGGAGCAGTGTTATACTTCATGGGTTTTAGTATTGACTATTGGGAGGAGAGAACCTCCTATAGACCAGGTTGGCAGTTTGGTGAGGGACGAGTATGTTGCATACCAATACGCTTTAGTAGTGGTAGTCTTGGTTCACTACAGTCCGAGACCATAATGGCATCAGTTTCAGCTTTTAGTGGTGTTGTTACTGGCCTGGTGACTTATTGGAGAGGAATGCCCATGTAGAAGATACTCAAGTACCAGAGGAGATCACTCGGATTTGGAGTACGAGTGGGATTGTTCCATCCACCTTGGATTTTCCATTGTGGAGTTCAGAGGAAGCATTGCAACATCATGTAGATTAGTTGGTACAACAAGCTTGGAGTGAAGCCTTTGTACCACTAGGAGACCATTGTGAGGATGAGCCTCCAAAGTCAATTACCTTGACACCTTTGGATACCACACTCATTGCTTGGCAGTAGAGGGAGTATGTTTATTGGAGTTGTTTAGTGGGATTAACACTAGACTAGCTATAATATAACAAGCGGGTATACGAGTACATAGATACTTGTATGTGGAGAGAGATGAGACTGCTAGGTGAGTCTCTCTCCATCATGTGGCACACTTGGCCTATCAATATCTTGAATTACTACTGATGTCAACAGTCAAGGGTTACCTAAAGGTCCTACTAGCAGATATTTCTTTGCTAGGGGCACATGATCTAGAGAGACATGGGCATATTCATTTGGTGATTTTTGGATAGCCATGTTAGGGACATACACGTGCTGTTGGTTGAGGTTTGGGTCCTCAAGATCCTCATTTTGGTGTGTTTTGGGAGATGTTACGGATACTACAACATTCCAGGTTTATCAATCCGTTTCTCTAGCTTACATTTTGGAGAATGTCCCTTTGATAGGTGATTCTTGCACCCAAGTGGTAGCAAGTATGCATCAGATCCATTCTTGGATGGGACCTATTGTGTTGTTAGATGTAGCCAAAGTGGGATCACGAGCTCATTGTCTTTATCTTTGGTGCACAAACCTCTTACCTAGAGAGGTTCCACAATGTGCTTAGGATGGGATTCAATGACTAGACCACATCATTGTTGATGAAATCTTGGATGTTGGGCATCAATCTCAGATAGTGGTAGTGGCTGATAGGTCACCTATGGCAGTAGTGAACCTAGTTAGATAGCCCAAAGCTGCTTTTCCCACACTTATGAGTTTCCCAAGCTCCCATGCTTTTTGAGAGGGAGGTCTTAGACTGGCTTGGGACTCACATTTAACAACAATTGGTGGAGCCCAATGCTGATGAGAGAGAGCATGCAATTTCACACTAGTATTACCGTTATTCCAATAGTGTCAAAGGCATCAAAGCATTAGGTGTTAGGTCAGGCTATGAACCTAAATTGATTGACATGGATTGTGAGCCTTGGCTTGGCAGAGCAGCGTAGGATGTGCTTGATAGGCATCACCACTCGGACACTTGTGATCCATGTGCCTATCAAGATGATTTAGGCACATGTTGGGGGTGATGGATTGAGTAGACAAGGTATTCTTGGGACATAGCCAGTGGCTACTAAGGAAAGTGGTCTACTTGGATTACACCCTTGGTCTACTTGGGATGCAGCTAGAGGACATATGGAGCTTGCAGCCAAATTAGAGGGAGTTTTTCACACTGACATTGGGACCTCTAGTGGGTGGGAACATGACACTATTGCTCCCAAGGGTCCAGTATAGTAGCCAGTCAGTACGTCTTCTACTCCTACGATAGTTATAGAGGATACTTGGGAGCCAGATCTTGGACCATTTGATTCTGAAAGGACTTGGTATACGGATTGAGCTGACTAGCAATACATTAGTTTTCCAACGTCTCTATCAATATAGTGACTTGGAGTGAGTATTGATTTAGAGCCACAGTAGTGACCTTTTTGAGGCTGGTTTGGTGGAGATTTCACATGGAGAGTATGCATCAGCAATAATGATGCCAACCAAGAAGAATATTGCATAACAACTACATAGATAGGTAGATGTGTGGAGATTAATGTCGTATCAATTGATAGACTAAGGCTGATCGGTATGCCATGCCTACACCGGAGGAGATCTTTGATGCAATTGGGCATGCAAAGGTCTTCAATACTTTGGATCTTCAAGTAGGATATCATCAATTGCCAATCAAAGAGGAAGATAAGTCCAAGACATCATTTTGGGCTATTAATCCTCATGGCAAGGTGTGTTATATCAGTGGATATTCTTACCATTTGGGTTAAAGAATGCTCTTGTTGAGTTCTAGAGGGTTATGGACATGATCCTAGCTAGACTAGATTTTGCTCGGTGTTATATTGATGACATTTTGGTCTATAGCACTACTATGGAGGAGCATGAGAGACAATTGTTGGAGGTGTTTGAGAGGTTGAGATCTCATGGACTCAAATTACATCTTGGGAAGTGTAGGTTCTTCCATGAGAAGGTTGAGTATTTGGGTCACACTATCTACCCTGGAGGACTTGGTGTTCAACAAACCAAGGTGGAGTTTATTGCATGTATTCTTTGACCTATAGATGTAAGTAGAGTGCGAGCATTCCTTGAGATGGTGAACTTCTATCACCACTATGTTAGAGAATTTAGTGCCATTGCTAAGGCCTTGATAAAGCTGACTAAGCTAACATAAGAGTGGTGTTGGGGAGATGAGCAAGATAGAGCTTTTGAAGAGCTCAAGGAGAGGTTGACATCTACTCCTATTTTGAGGAGACCGATCAAAGGATGACCATTTCAGGTTCACACTAATTGGAGTATGTTGGAGCTTAGAGCAGTGCTCACCCAACATGATGATGAGGGGAAGGAGTTTTTGGTGTCCTATGCTAGTCACTTCAACAATTCAATGGAGGCAAATTATAGTTCATATGAGGGAGAGTGCTTGGCAGCAATTTGGGCAGTAGCACATTTTTAAGTTACCTATTTGGTAACCCCTTTACTTTCATCACTGATCATCAGCCATTGAAGTGGTTGATGGAGTCCAACAAGCTTCCATGGAAGCTTGCATAATGGGCTCTGATTTTACAAGAGTATGAGTTCATGGTTATTCACCAACCTAGAGTGGTGAACCATGATGCAGATGGGTTGAGTAAAATATTCCAACCTGTAGGATCAGAGCATTTTGGCATGGAGAGACAGATGAGGAGATGGTGCTAGGTTGGCATGCATCTGCCTTTCTTTGTATATTTTTTGAGGCTTTGGTGGTATCTCTCTCAATGGATACAAGAGGAGTTATTGAGGTCACATATCCAAAGAGTGGAGATAGTGGTATAGTTTAGTGCGACATTCATGATGATGTCTTAGTGATGGACTATCTTTGCACTGGTGTTGTGGGTGGCACAATTGGGGCCAAGGACAAAGATCATATTCTTCAGCAAGCTAGGCAGTTCAGATTGGAGGGCAAACACCTTCTTTGTGTATGGGAGGATGGTAGAGTGCAAGTAGTACCACTTCCATCTCAGAGACCTTAGTTGGTTTTTCATGCTCATGAGGACCTAGGACATTTTGGAGTAAAGCATACATATAACTTGCTCTAGAGTCATTATTGGTGGCATGGTATGCAGACCTACGTACAATAGTTTGTTGCAAGATGTGTGATTTTGTGACCAAGTTAGAGCATCATTTAATGCTCATATGCCACAATTACACCTAATACCTTTCATGGGATTGGGTTGCCGTAGGAGTTTGGACTTTGTTAGACCTTTACCATTGATTGTGAGACATCATTGGTATGTTTTGGTGATGGTGGAGCACTTTTCCAAATATATTGAGTTGGTGGTACTTCTTGACAAGTCCAATGAAGGGATGGTTTACTCATTCTATTTTTGGGTTCTCAATCATTTTGGTGTACCAACGGAGGTTTTAATTGATCAAGGTATAGAGTTCTTGGGAGAGTTTCAGGTCTTGTATGCCAAGGCTTTGATTGATCATTGTACTACCTCTTGAGATCACCTTGAGGAAAATGGCTAAGTAGAGAGAGTGGTTCAGACAATGAAGAGAGGATTACGGAAGTATGCTTTGTAGAGAGACCACTTGGGAGATTGGTATCTCTAGTTACCTTGGTGGGCCATGGGCTATTGGTTCAATCGGCAAGCCTCCTTAGCATCCTTCTCTCATTACTTTCTACTCTATGGATGAGATCAAGATTTATTTATAGCTATTCATCAAGATGCTACTGTAGTTTTGGATTTGGATGTTCAAGATGTATTGATGAATGCATGTTTTGTAACACCCATTTGTGCATGTGTGTGGTATTGTGATATTTAGTTTGGTATTACTAGTACTTGAGAGATATTATTTATATAGAGATAAAGGATGGTTTTACATTAGTCATGATTAGCTAAAGTTAGTCATAGCTAAGATAAAGGGGACCTTATTTTAGAGGAAGTGGAAAAGATGAGCATCACTATTTTGGATTCTAGTGTGTTGATGTGATAACTCAGCAAATATCACTTTTGCAATAATCAGGTAAGTAAAGTTTGTTCCTACAATAATATGATTCAAAATTGGTCAAATACAAAGTCAAACGGTAACAAGCAATTCTTCTTGGTTGCATCTTTAATCTCTCAAGTAGAAACTACACCCAGAAGAGAGTAACAAGCACTGACTTGCAGCCTCGTCACAACAATTTGTCACATATAATCACAACTCCATCAAATCTTTCCAAACAATCTTGATTGTGATGATTCAGGATCTTCCAAAAATGGCACTTCATTGCAAAATAACTTTGCCTCAGAATTGTGTTCTACCCCTCCATTGAAGGCACAACTTCCTCAATCTAAATTGCTTCACATCAACACTGCGCTACACTCACAAATGCAAAATACTACCAACACTACAATTCCTCTCAGATCTGTCAAGGCATTGCTCCAATTGCACTTCACTCACAATCAAACACACAAAGTAAAGATCAAGGTTGCAGAATCTAACATCCAACAAACACATTGACTTGCACTTTAGAATTCTCCAAACACACAATTATAACACAAAGTTGATACCAAAATTAAGCTCAAGCGATGAGCAATGCTTCATAGCACTTTACTTTATCTCTTCTCAAAATTATGAGCACTAAACAACATATGACTATGAATGCCACCTTTAAATAGGCAAAGCAATCAATAGTTACTAACAACTATACCATTTTACAACAACTTTTCCTACCTGTAGATCCAAAATGACAATGCACCGCTTCATATCAACCTCTTCAAATCTCAAAATTTTTACTACTCCGATCCAATGTCTACTTCTTCCTCGGCTTCCAAACCCAATCCCGAAGTAACCTCACACACTACTCTATCCTCGGGTTTCACAACTACTAACTCTTCTACCAATTTTCACACTTCTTTCTGATCTATAATTCCCATCACAAGTAACCTTTCTAATTCTCTATCTCCCGACCCACTCTTCTCTAATATCTCCAATGATAACTCCAAAGATAAGTGTACTCTTATGTCATCTACTTTGGGCTTTGCTCTTACATCCTTCTAAAGTTTATCTATCTCCAACTTTACTATATCTAATCTGATCGTGATATTGTCTTCTACTTCCAATATTTTCCTATCTACAAGAGTTCTGAGACTAATCAGGAACGCATTCAAATCTTTATCCTGCACATTTCTCCTCCTTGTCCCCTACACCAACAACTTCAACTCGTGCAATCTTGTTTCTTCAATTCTTACACGGGCTTCTGTACTTAGCATTGCATTCATCTTTGTGACAATCTCCTTCAATGGCTTGAGTCTCATCCTCCTCTCACATTCTCTACCTACCAGCCAATCTTCTCTATACATCGCCAGTTCAGCCTTGAATTCGGCTTTCATAGTCTCCTTCTCCTTCTCCTTCTGAACAATCTTCTCCTCTAGACTACAAAGTAGCTCCAATAATCTTTTGTTTTCTCTATATCTCACTGTCAACTCTCTTTGCCAAAGCTGCTTCTTCTCTTCTACATTCTCCATCACTCTATCAAGCTCTTGCTCCTTCTCTGCTACTCTCACCATAACATGGATAATTTCTAATCATGAATCAGCAAATTGTTGTTTCAAGATTTCATACTCTGCTATCTGTCTTTCCCTTGCAATGCCATTCTGCTCTATTACTCGCTCTCTACTTCCCACCTGCCTTCTTTAAGTTTTCAATCACTTGATTCTGTACTATTGCATCTACTTGTAGTACTTCCCTCGCTTACTCACCTTGGATTATACTCTTCTTAAACTCCAAGTTCTCTTCCTCTAATTTTGCTAACACCTGCAACACAATCTTCACTTCTGAACACTTTGCCTGCATCTCTTTCTTCTTCTGCTCCAACTTTGTTAACAACGGGCATACAACCTCCCACAAATACTCTACTTCTTCACTTTGATTTACCTTGACTTGCGGACTTTTCTCCTTCTTTGCTTCTTCTTCACTTGAAACTCACCTTCTCAGCCGCAATTGCCTTATTGGGATGGATTCTTCACTCCATGAACTTCCACTCTCCACTTCCCTTCTCTTACTCAGTCTTGCTTCATACTTTGCCTTCCTTCTAGAACAGACTCCTCTCTGAATGGTCACCCTCTTCTCCTCCTTCTTTGGAACTTCATCTTCGGGTCTCGAGTTACATTCTTCCTCCACTTCTAGCTTTCCTTCTTCCTCCTCGGGTACCAATTGCATCTCTACTCCATCTTCACTCTTGCTGCTTACTTCACCACTCTGTAATGTCAGTTCATGTTCTTCCTCCTTCTCCAAGTCTTTTGACTTGTACTCAGCTTCCCCTTTTGATTCTTCACCCGATGATGCAATTATCACCAAGTCTTTCCTCAGGTTCATCTTCCTGGTCTTCCAAGGTCCTGTCACCGCTACTTCTTCTTCTTCTCCTTGTCAACTCCTCTTCTTTGACTTTGGAGTGTTTACTTTCAATTGCATGCTCTTCCCCATCTACACCTAGTACTTGTCACTGCTTCTTATCTACAAGATGTATTGCTGCTCCTCTACATCAACATCTCTTCTCAAATAGAGGTGGAAGTGCGACACCATCTTGTGTCTCTCCGCTGTGTTCAGAAAATTCAGTCCCAAGTAGAAGTGGGCTACAAACATCAAAATGTAGTGTGTAGGTGACTTGTCTCTCAAGTTCCACACCATTTGTCTCGTATGTGGATGAAAACACTTTGCCCAATTGATCGGTTCCCTTGCAAACATCTTATGGAAGAACACCACTTGATGTTTCATCACCTAAGTGGTTTGCTTTGGCTTCAAGATAGCCATCATTGCCCCTATGATGCCTCTCCTCAAAGGGTCCTTGTAGCTCTCAACTTTGTAGCCATTCTTTGTGTGCTTTGAAGAGAAGACATCTCTCACCTCTTGGGTTTCTTCAGCTACCTCTCCTTTCCCCAAGAATGTAGCTCCCTGCTCTTCACCCGCCTCTCTTCTAAGTACTAACCTCCAATCCAACTCTGTCCAGCAAGCCGGATTTCCTCTCTTATCTTCTCCTTCAAGCCCATTGAGACATTTACTCTCGATGATCCCAATCATGAAACCTAGAAAACTAAGGTTCTAGTTCCATGCCAAGAATGTAGTCCAAAGCCTGCTCAAGACTTCTATTCTTGTGATCACATCTAATCTCCAAATTGCATGATTCATCACTATGAATTCTGAGTTCTTCTTCCCACCTCCCATCTTACTTTCCTCTTCTTTGGGTTGGTGACTACTCTTCTGACTGATTCCCAAACTAACTCTCCTGACTTCTCTCAACACACCAGCGTGTCTCTTATTACCCTTCCTTTCCCACGATCTTCCTTAGGATGACTCCTTAATGGCGATGGAAAATTACTTGTCATCTCGTTGTCTCTATCCTAAGTCTTATAGTGGTGCGTTTCCTCTGTCTTTCTTCACTTTGAGTTTCTACCAAGAAATCACACCTCCTTCACTGTCAATCCTCCCCCCTCCTCATATGACAGCCATTTTTGTGTGCAGTACCTTCTTGAATGTCCATCCCCAAAGGAAAGTTAGTACATTGTCCATGCCTTGGGTTGAGCACCCCTGAGCCTAAGTCTCCTTACTTTGGGTTGAATGTTGACAGGGCCAATCCGAGTACTTTGTCTTCCGACACAAAGTCACTTTACCTTGGGTTACAACCCAAAGACACCATTCTTCACCTTTTGATATCATATAGGCACAATACAACTTCTTCTATACACTTCTTAAAAAATAAAAATAAAATAAAATGTGGGTACCACATTTGACTTGGTATTATTCCTAAGTGTTTGGCTTTGAGGAAAGAATTGAGAACTCTTGGGCTTGTAAGCCTTTTTTTGGATTCTTCTATAGTCCAAGGATAGCCCATGTGAAGGAATCCTTGACTTAGTAGTTGGGTCAAGATAAGATCACATGCTAGTGGAATATGCCTATGTGAATGGATATTTCTTTCTACTTTTTGACTTTACTTAACTTTTTGTCTAGTAACTGAGTTACTACAATAATTAGTAACTTTAGTGCGTAACTATTTCACAAGTATATAAACAAGGAGGGAGGAGGTACTCACATCATTTCATTTGCAACTATCTCTCTTTCATTGAGTTTATTTGCAACTATCTCTCTCTCAAAATTTTAGAGGCTTGTGATGTACCAGTTGAGAGATTTGAGTGACATTGTGAGAAAGGGTCAATTTAGTAGAGTTGAGATCTCATGCATGAAGAGTTTGAGAGCAACAAAAAGCACATTTGAGTGTTTAGATTCATCTTGGGAACATGGAGAGTCATCAAGGGTGGAAATTGAGACTATGCAAGGTTCTCCAAGGGTTTGGGGTGATTGTAGGGGTGGATTTGAGGAAAAGAGAGTTTAGAATAGAATTTGAAGAGAGTGTTGAGAGGATCCAAAAACCTACACCACTTGGAGGAAAGAGTGAGTGTAAGTGCTTTCTATGTGGAGAGAAGGAACATAAGGCAAGTTCACATCCATTGAGCTTTGAGAGCAAGAGATTGAGGGAAAGGAGAGTATTACTTGACTTGCATTTGCATGTTGGACCTTCTTCACCAAGATTGGGAGGGAGAAGATCTAAGACCAAGGAGTTGTGTGAGGTTTGTGGAGTGGAAGGACTTCCAAAAGGACATGAGTGTAGTGGAGTAAAAGCACTTTTTGAGACTTTGGTGAAGAATCTTGGAGAGAGTCTTAGTAAAGCTACAAAAATACTACCACCTTCATCAGCTAGTTCTCAAGATTAGTGATGGAGAAAATCTTTCAACTAATGGATAAATTATCCATGAGGGCTTGATTAATATGCACTCTAGGATTTGATGTTGCTATAGCAATCTTGGAGCAACCTGAACCTTTTTTGTTCCCTAGGGTTGATTAATCTCAAATGGTGTTAGTCATGTACATACTCTATTAGTTATAGAGTGAGAGAAAAGAAAAGAGAAAAAGAAAAATTGAGAGAAAAGAAAGATAGTGAGGGGTTAAGATGGCAAGGATGGAGAAGATGTGGAGGCCTTTGTGAGATATTCCAAGAGAGCTTGCATAGGAAACAATGAGAGGAGGAAGAATGAGTGGGCCTCATTATTACCAGATTTCTTTGAGGATAAAGCACTTACATGGTATGAGTTAGAATACCAAAAGAGAAAGAAGAGAGATGTGCAAGAAAAGTCTTGGGAGAGTTTGACCTCAGCACTTATTGAGAACTTTCTTCTTGATGAGAGTTATGAGAGATTGATGAGTGAGGTTACCTTTCTCAAGCAAGGAGATGGAGAGAAAGTGAGAGTCTACATGGAAAGAGTGGAGAAGTTAGAGTCCAGATTTTGCATAATGTTGAGCAAGAGTGGGGATGATGTCTAGACTACTATGATTGGCATAGGAGCTATGCTCACCAACAATTTTGTGAGAGGGTTGAGACCACAAATTAGAAGCAAGGTGAGATATGAGAAGCCTTCTTCCAAGGTTGAAGTTATCAAGATTGCAATTTGTATGGAGGAGAGTTTGGAAGTGGATGAGAGTGATTTGGTGGTGAAGAAGGTTGTGCATCCTCCTCAAGGTTACAAGTATGGTGGAACTTCTGATACTTTGGTGGCAAGGATTGCATCACAAGTAGTAGTTGCTCCAATTCTTGCACCTCTACCAAAGGATCCACTTCAAACCATCATAGAACAACTTGCAGATCTCAAGATCAATGTGGTGCAACTATGGGAGAAGAGAGAGGTGGATCAGAATGTAAGGAGAGGGCCTAGGAGTTATGGAAACTATTCATATAGAGGAAGCCAACCAGCCAACAATTTCAATGAAAGAAATTGTTTTGGTTGTGGAGGAAGAGACCATATCCAAAGGAATTGCCCAAATTCCACTTATCATGGAGGAAAGGGTTATGAGGGAGCCAATAGAGAGAAAGAGGGAGGAAGTGAAACCCAAGTGGCTCCTAATCCAAAAAAAGGTAAGGAGATAACATCTATAGATGTGGTTGAGAGCAAGTATGAGAAGGGAGAGTGCTCAAACTCCAAGAGTCTTAATTTGGAGCTTTTGGCACAAGAGAAGAAGAGAGCTCGTTTTGTAGAGGATGTGCACTCTTCTCAAGGATTTACTCCTAGCAAGGATATTTCTATGTCTAGTAGGAGCACTTGCACCTCAACACCATCAACAACAAAGACTCCAAGGAAGAAGTTGGGGATGGAGGACTTCTTGATATCAAAACAACAATGGACTTACAATGTCTTGGAGGATGTTGGTAGTCACAAGGCTAACATCATAGTGGGCCAACTGATTGCTTTGAATCTTACTTTGAGAAAGGAGCTTAGAGGTGGTTTGAGTTCTACAAGGAGCAAGAGGAAGAAGAAAGCAAAAGCTCAAGTATCAATTGGGGTGGTGGATTCCAAGCCAACACCATGGGAGGCTTGTGAATATACCTCCAAGATTGATGTGAGAGTGAATGGTCCCAACATCAAGGATGCACTTGTTGATGGAGGATCAGCAGTGAATGCCATGTTAGAAAGGTTGATGAAGAAGTTGAGTATGATACCCTCAAAACCTTCAACATTTGTGGTGAGCATGGCAAAAAAGCAACAAGTTTGACCAGTAGGGGTGATGGATAAGGTGGTAGTTTCAGTTATGGGAGTTCAAAATCTCATGACTTTCCAAGTCTTGAAGGATTCAAGCTATGACTTACTTCTTGGGAGGCCATGGTTGAGAGCAGCATGCACAATTGATTGATATCACAAAGGGTACTTGAGGATTGGGCAATCAAACCATAGAGTCACAATTCTTGTGACTAACACCACCAACACTTCACATTCAGATACACCATCTTCTGATTATTGGGAATTAGATTTTGAAGAAGGAGCTTCAAGTGTGGACACAAGCATGGAAGAGGAGACTTCCATGGAGGAGGATGAATCTGAATCTGATTCAAATATGTTTCTCTTGTGTGCTATGGATTTTTTACCAAAGCCTGAGGTTTTGAAGGACCCAAATAAATCACCATTGACACTTGAGGAGATAGAGAGGAGGTTATGTACCCTCAAGTATGGCCCAAATGTTACCAAGGAGGAGAAGGTGAGAATTGAGGAGATTTTTTGCAAGTTCATCCATGTGTTTGCTTTTAGTTACAAGGATTTGAAGGAAGTCACTTGGGAGGAGCACAACATAAAGGTGGAGTCACATGCAAGACCAATCCACCAAAAGCAATGTCGCGTTAGCCCAACAATATCTTTGGTTACAAAGGAGGAGATTGATAAGCTTAAGGAGCCCGGATTTTCTTTGAGGTGGAGAATTCAGAATGGGTGTCTCCAATTATGATTGTGAAGAAAAAGAATGGCTAGCTTTGGGTATGTGTGGATTACAATAAGCTCAATGTTGTTACCAAGAAGGACTACTACCCATTGCTATTCATTGATGAGATCTTGGAGGAGGTTGCAGGTCATGAGAGGTATAGTTTTGGAGATGGTTATAATGGATATAAACAAATCAAGATTGCACTAGAGCATCAACAACTCACCACATTCACCACACCTTGGGGAACTTACACTTTCAAGGTCATGCTTTTTGGGCCTTGCAATGCTCCAACCACATTCCAATGGTTCATGAACAAGGTATTTGAACCTTTCATGGGAAATTGTGAGAGACTTCATTGGTGACTTTTTGTGTCTATGGGAACAAGGAAGAGCACTTTGAGCACCTAATCAAGGTCTTGCAATTCTTAGATGAGGCAAATGCATCTCTCAACCTAGAGAAGTGCATTTTTGGTTGTGAAGAAGGTCTACTTTTAGGTCACATCATCTCCAAAGATGGAATAGAAGTTGACCTTAAGAAGGTGAGGAAAATATCAAACCTTCCATTTCCTTCAAGGTTGACAAAGTTATACCAATTCTTGGGGATGGTTGGGTACTATAGGAGGTTCATCTTCTCATTTTCCAACAAGGATTATGCATTGACCATCTATATGAAGAAGGGTGTAGATTACATGGTGATTTTGGAAGACAAGGAGTCTCTCAAAGCTTTTGAGGAGCTCAAGCAATCCTTTGTTGTAGCTCCAATTCTTGCTAAAACTGATTGGAGTAAGCCGTTCATCCTCTACACTGATGCTTCTCATGTAGCTATAGGATGCACTCTTAGTCAATTAGACCAAGATGGGCATGATCATCCAATAGCTTTTGCTAGTAGGCAAATAGTTTCAGTAGAAAAGAGCTACTCTGTCACAGAGAGAGAAGGGTTGGCAGTGATCTTTGGTCTCAAGAAGTTTAGACACTACTTGATTGGAGAGAAAAACATCATTATCATGGATCACAAGGCCTTGAAGTACATCTTCAACAAGCCTAATGTTGAAGGGAGACTAGCAAGGTGGATGATACTCTTGTTTGAGTATGACTACACCATTTGAGGATAAGCCAGGAAAGATATATGCAAATGCTAATTCGTTATCTAGGGCCTATGATCATGATGGAGATGAGCTAGTGGATGATTCATTCTTGGATGAGGAGTTCATGACAATCTCAGTCACTCAAGAGGTTCCAATGGAGTACAAGGAGATTGTGGATTTTGTGACAAGAGGTAAATATCCAAAAGGGATGCATGATAGGGAGAGGAAGGCCCTTGCAGCAAGATCTAGACCTTACACAATGGTGGAGGATATTCTTTTTCACCAAGGAGTAGATGGTCTAGTTCAAAGAGCAGTGGGTAAGGAAGAGTCTATCCTACTCATAAAGGAGTTTCATGAGGTTAAGTGTGTGGAGGATACTTTGCAGGAAGGGTGACTACTTTCAAGATTCTAGATGCAGGTTACCATTGGAGAGGGATTTTTAAAGATTGTCTTGATTATTGCAAAACTTGTCATGTTTGTTAAGCTTTTGCTAGAAAGTCTACTTCCACTCCACCACTTAGATCAATTCCATTGCTAGGACCTTTTGAGAAGTAGGGAATTGATTTTGTAGGTCCTCTCAATAGAACCCCAAGGAAAAATTGTTATATTGTGGTAGTTACTAATTATCTTACCAAGTGGGTTGAGGCTAGACCATTGAGGGACAAGAATGAAGATGAAGTTGGGAGATTTCTTTATGAACGCATTATTACTAGGTTTGGATGCCCTTTGGAGTTAGTTTCTTATAGAGGAAGAGAGTTTACATGAAGCATTACTACAGCCATGCTATGACATTTCTCTATCACACATAGAGTAACTATACCCTACAAGCCAAATTCTAATGGCTTGGCAGAGAGAACCACTCAGACCTTGTGTATGATGTTGGCCAAATATGAAGAAATGGAGGGGGCTAAACATCATTGGGACAAGAGGATTCATGCAGTTTTGTGGGAGTAGAGGACAACCATGAAGACTTCCACCGGATATTCTCCATTTCAACTGGTAAATGGTACTGAGTCTACCTTACCTATTCAGTTTGATCTTCCTACCTTCCAAAGCATTTATAGGAGATTGAAGAAAGCACAAGGAGGTGATGCAGAGAAGTCAAGGAAGGATGAACTCATGGAATTGGAAGAGGCAAGAGCAGTTGCTATGGTTTGAGTGGAGCAAGCCCAAAGGATACAAAAGGAGATTTATGACAAGAGGCAAGGCAAGAAGAAGGTGGAGCCTTTCAAAGAAGGTGATTGGGTAATGTTGTTTGATTCCATTCAAATCAAGAGAGTGCAAAAGAAGTTTTTGCCTAAGTACGTTGGACCTTTCATAGTGGAGAAGGTGTGGGGCAATTACACATATGATCTCAAGGAGTTGGGAGGAAGACACTTTGATAGGATTAACAATAATAAGTTGAAGATGTATCATAGAAGGTAGAGAGACCTTCACTTTGAGGACAAAGTGAAAACTTAGTCCGGGCGTAAATGTAACACCCATTTATGCATGTGTGTGGTATTGTGATAGTTAGTTTAGTATTACTAGTACTTGAGAGATATTATTTATATAGAGATAAAGGATGGTTCTACATAAGTCATGATTAGCTAAAATTATTCATAGCTAAGATAGAGAGGATCTTTCTTTAGAGGAAGTGGAAAAGATGAGCATCACTATTTTGGATTCTAGTGTGTTGACTTGGTATTATTCTTAGGTGTTTGGCTTTGGGGAAAAAGTTGAGAACTCTTGGGCCCGTAAGCCTTTTTTTTGGATTCTTCTATAGTCCAAGGATAGCCCATTGTGAAGGATCCTTGACTTAGTGGTTAGGTCAAGATAAGATCACATGCTAGTGGAATATGCCCATGTGAATAGATATTCCTTTCTACTTTTTGACTTTACTTGAATTTTTGTCTAGTAACTTGAGTTACTATGGTAATTAGTAACTTTTATGCATAACTATTTCACAAGTATATAAACAAGGGGTGAGGAGGTACTCACATCATTTCATTTGCAACTATCTCTCTCATTGAGTTCTCTAGTGAGCAATGTCCTGAGTATTGGAGTTTTAGCCTTGGAAAAGTATGATGGAGTTGAGGTTCTTTGCTTTTTTAGTCCATGGTACGCTACCATACTAACCATCAGAGGTTCATTCTAAGTGAGAGATAGGCCGGTTCACAATTCTCAATAGGCAAAGATCTTTTGTATAGTGATGCCGATGGCCTTTGAGAACTTGGTGATTGCTCAGCATAGGGATTCCTTACACTATACTACCATTTGAGGAGGAGGTTATAGAGTGATCTATTGATTTTGTCGAGGTGACTTTGTATATCTATAACAGATAGCACCAATGACACTTGATGTTTCCACCGGTTGTACTATCTTGAGAGTGTGCAAGGTTTTGCCATCTGGAGTCCTTGTGTTGGAGGCACATGATGGTGTTGTTTGGAACAATCATGCGTGCAATTGTGTGTCATGCCACCTCCCAAACATTGATGGTACCATAGACCCAAGCTTGGCACTTGTACGAGCAGGCTTGAGGTGTATGTTATGCGGTTCTTCTAGTGAAGCTGTTACTATGTTAGTGTGTGATAGTTGTTCAAGAAGATGGCTTATAGCATGTATGACTCCTTACCTCATAGTGGTTCCTCAAGGACGGTGATTATGTCCTAGGTGTACTTGACCTATAGCTAGTTCATCCTTTATATGGTATAGATTGTAGACATGCAACTAATGATGGGGCTCGGTAGCACTCGTCCTCTTGATCTTTTGCCCACCATAGGGTATACCATATACTTGGAGTAGATGGCTATCTGGAGTTAGAGGGACCCAACCGCTAGCCAAGGTGGCAATTGTGGCACTTTAGAGTCCATGTATGACTTACCTATGAGTTGTGCTTCTATAATGTGTGATGTTGACAACTATTTATGTTGTGTAGTGATGTATATATGTATGATAGTTGTCATGCCATTTATAGCCTTGCACCTAGATTGCTTGGACTCTAAAGTAGTAGTGTTGGTAGTCAGGAGTATTTTGGTAGTTACTCAGAGACTACTTGTTGACAAATAGTTTTTGTGTTTGGAGTATTGACTACATGGTGAAGCCCACCATCACTTGCACCGTTTGGACTATTGGGTGTGCTATCACCGAGACCGTTAGGGTTTGAGACCTAGCTCAAGTCCAGGGAGTATAGTTTTGAAGTGCAACTCCAGAGAGCTCACTTCTTTGATGTTGAGTCTTTGAGTTCTTGGCTATGGTGTACAGAGGCCAACTAGCATCACTTGGATTCTCTTAGCTAGAGTGGGTGTGGCTTGATTGTAATCAATACCCAGTTGTTGGAAGATTATTGAGTGATAGATCAAGTACTAATTTGATTGAGAGTAATTTGAGTTGTGTAAAAAAATTGATTTATTGTGGCATTTTAAAGTCCATGTATGACTTATGTGTGAGTTGTGCTTCTATAGTGTGTGATGTTGACAACAATGTTTGTAGTGTAGCAATATATATACGCATGACAAAGTGCCTAAATCTTTTTAAAGCCCCAAGATTGACCAAGTGTTCACTCCATTATAGCCAGGAATTACTCAAAGTCTATGATGAAGTTGTTCAAGTCCAAAAGATCAACTTACTAGAACAACAACAAGGCAATCTTCTTTGCTTACATGTACAATGGAAGGCCTATAAACTGAGTAGCCATGTTTTGGTAGCAAATGCACAAATTGGCAAGAGATATGAATGAGGAAGGAGGAGTCACCTTGGTATCCCCCTTTATTATTCATTTTTACTTGGAGATGGATTTTTAACCCCAACCAAGAAGGAGAAGTTCTCGGATCATTATTTACCCAAAGGACATTTTGATAAGCCACAAGAGAAAGAAATGATGAAGAAGAAGTACACATTAGTGGATGCAAAATTTGCTTGCATATTGAAGTTTTTTCTAGTAGAAGAAGCTCATAATACTTTGGGCTTTCAAAAGAAGAGACAATTGGAGTTGGCAAAAGAAGAAGCTCACAATACTTTGGGCTTCCAAAAGAAAAGACAAATGGAGTTGGCAAAAGAACCTCCATTGTGGGAGAAGAAAATACAAAAAATCTCCTCATGGATTAAGGTGAAGGCCAAGAAGAGAGCTAAGAAGATTTGAGTGGTGGATAATTTGGAGGAAGAAGATGAAGTTGTACAAACACCCAAGGCACCACCCACCACCAACAAACAATCATTCACCCAAATAATCATATTTTCATAGAAGGAGGCAAGAGAGGACCAAGTGGAGAAGAACAAAGAGATAAAAATAAAAATAGATTTTAAAGCTACTTTAAAACAAGATCCTTTCTTTCATCTTATACAAAGTTACCTTGTAGTAGCAAGTGACAAGGAATACAATATCTTTTCATTCAAAAATGGCCTTCTAATTTGTGAGAATCATATATGTGTTCCAACTATGAGAGATCTATGACTTATGTGACTTCAAGAAGCATATGATCTACCAATTTTTGGGCACATCGGCATGGAAAAGATGTTGAGAGTACTCTTTAACACCAATGATGGTGGCCAAACTTGGCACAAGAGGTTCAAGAGTTTGTCCAATCTTGTGCAAATTGCTAATGCAATAAGATGTGCTACCAAAAGCTGGGTGTTCACTCCTAGCAATTCCATCTGCCCAATAGGAATATGTGAGCTGAAATCTGATCACATCCTTACCCACTATGGACCAAGGCCATACAAAAATCATGGTTTTTTGTTGATAAGGTCAACAAGTAGATTCATCTAGTGCCTATTATTGATATAGTAGGTGCTCCCATGTTGGCCAAAATTTGTACTCATGTTGTAGTACTTGTACTCATCTTTGATTGTGATCCTTGATTCATTGGTAAATTTTGGCAACTTCTCTTCAAACTACTTGGAACCAAGCTTACCTTGTTTATGGCCTATCATCCTCAAACTGATAGGCAAACCAAATGAGCAAATTTCACTCTAGAATATACATTCCGTGCTTGTGTCAACATTCATCACACCAATTTGGATAGTTGGCTTATGGTTTTCACTTTTTTTTACAATAGTTCTAAGCAAGTAAGTACCAGATTCTCTCTCTTCTTATTTAATTATGGGCAAGATCCACTTGTTATTGATTCTTTTCTTGCACCACCACCATCTCATATCCCTCATACTTCCACCTTCTTATCCATGTTATTTACATCCTTAAACCAAGCCAAGTCTCATCTTCTTGTTGCTCAAAATTAGCAAAAGAAATATGTCAAAAAATATTTTTGTGATATCATTTCTCAAATAAAAAATAAGGTCATGCTTTCCTTCAGTAGCTTTCCTCTCCCACTTGATACCCAAATTTATAAACTTGCTCCCGATTGGATAGGTCTATTTGATATTACTAAGATTATTTCTCTTGTTGCATACAAAATTGCACTTCCTAATCACATGAGGATCAATCTTGTCTTCCATGTTTTGAAATTGAAACCATTTGTTTCTTCCTAACCCTTCTTCCTTTCCTCTTTTGCAGAACCTTCTCCTCCTCCTCCTCCAATCCTTGTTAACAATCATGAAGAATATGAAGTTGATAGTATTCTTGCTCAAAGAGTCATCCAACATGGGTAACAACAACAAATTGAGTATAAGGTCCTCTTGAAAGGATATCCCTTCCATATTGGTACATGGGAACATATTCCTCATCTCCAAAATGCTCAAACAGCCATACAAGAGTTCAAAGACTCCACGGCAATAGGGCCTTTATCACCTAGTAATGGTGGAATATGTAGTAATATGGAGTTAGAAAAAATGCTAATATGAGCTAATGAGTTAGCAAAATCAATGAATTATAGCAAAAAGAAGTAGAATAGCATAATCTAAGAATACTAAGAATATTATATAAGCATCTAGGAAGCTTCTTGGTAGAAAGTCATAGAAGTATTTAGGAAACATCTTGGCAAGAAGCTTCTAGGAACCTCTAAAGGTTGATTAGCTTGTACGCCAAGTAAATAGGTAGTTTGGCTTCCACTCCAAGAAAGGTAATTTCTAGAAAGAACTATTTTACCTACATTTTTCATTTTGGACGAGTTTTGAAGAAGAAGTGCCTTGCTGAAAAATCTATATCTCGTTAGAAGTGTCTATATCTTGTTAGAAGCGTCTTGTTCAAGGGTTTCCATTGCCACCAAAATTGTAGAGTTTAGAGGTCTGTATAAGAAGTTACAAGCATTTGAAGTTTTGGGAGTAGATGTACAGAGTAGTTTAATGTCTTCAGGTTGGTGTCTTTGGGTCAATGTGACTTTGGACTTCGGACTTGAGACTTGAGACTTTGGACTTCAGTTAACATGACTTCGGGTCATGAGACTTTAACTCAAGATGAAGATGACTAAATCCGAGGTAGTCGGACCTCAGAGTGCAGTGAAGATGACTTTGGGAATCTTGCTAGAGGTATTAGAGGAAGTTAGAGTAAGGAAAGAAGATAGTTAGGATACCCATGACTTCAATTTCAATTCTGATGGAAAATAGCAGAGAATTAGAAGAGAAACAGTAGTAGTGAATAAACCCAAAGTGCAAGATCAGACTGTAAGTGTCTTTGGGTCAGTTACATGAGTGATTAGGAGAAAGTGGGTTGCAAATTGAAGGCGTAGATAGTGTACCCATGCTTTCAATTACAATTCTTGATGAGGACACAATAGAATTAGTAAAGGAATTGATAGTAGTTAGACCCAAAGTAAGAGAGATAGGAGTGCAGGTGTCTTCGGATTTGACATTTGACACTTTAGAGAAGAGTCGGTCGGGAGATAAAGATTTAGAAGGATTACTTGTGATAAGAATTATAGATCAGAGTGGAGAATTAGTAGAATTGGTAGAGGAATTAAGAGTTGTGAAACCCAAGGACAGAGTAGTAAGTGAAGTTACTTTGGGTTCGGGTTTGAAAGCCAAAGAAGAGGTGGACATCGGATCGGAGTAGTAACAAAATTGAGATTTGAAGAGGCAGATATGAAGAGATTCATTGTCATTTTGGATCTGCAGGTTAGAAGAGTTGTTAGGAAACGGTATAGTTGTTAGAACTATCAGTTGCTTCACTATTTAAGAGTAGCATTTGCAGGAAATTTTTGTTCAGTGCTCATAATTTTTGAGAATAGATAAAGCAAAGTGTTGTGAAGCAATGCTCGTTGCTTGAGCTTGATGCCAAGTATCAACATTGTGTTTGTGTTTGTGAGTGTGTGGAGAAATTTGAAGTGCAAGTCAAAGTGCTTGTTGGATGTTGGATTTTGCAACCTTGATCTTTACTCGGTGTGTTTGATCTTGAGTGAAGTGCAATTGGAGCAATGCCTTGACAGATCTGAGAGGAATTGTAGTGTTGGTAGTATTCTGCATTTGTAAGTGCAGTGCAGTGTTGATGTGAAGAAATTTTGATTGAGGAAGTTGTGTCTTCAGTGGAGGGGTAGAACACAATTCTGAGGCAAAGTCATTTTGCAATGAAGTGCCATTTTTGGGAGAGCCTTAATCATCACAATCAAGATTGTTTGGAAAGATTTGATGGAGTTGTGATTAAGAAGTGTTAATCTGTGACGAGACTGTGAATCAATGCTTGTTACTCTCTTCTGGGTGTGGTTTCTACTTGAGAGATTAAAGACGCAACCAAGAAGAACTACATCATTACTGTTTGACTTTGTATTTGGACATTTCTGACTCGTATCTCTACGGGAACAAACTTTACTTACACGATTGGGTTGTCACAACTATCCTCAAAAGCTTCATGGGGCTTTTCTATAATACCAAAGCCTAAGCTCATGCTAGGTATTTGGAATTCCACTCAATAGATAGTTTTTAATGTGACCTTCTATTCTTGTATTTCTCTCCTTGGTCTTTTACAACATCTTAAGTTAAACCCTAATAGCTTAGTTAAACTCTAATTGCTTGGCAAAGAGAACCAATTGAACCTTGTACATTATGTTAGCCAACGATGCATAAATGGAGTCACAAAACTTCTACATTAGCCAATGTGACAGAATTCTTGACTTAGTTATTTGGTCAAGATAAGATCATGTGCTTAGAGGATTCCTCACATGAGTTTGGACTCAATTCTTTAAAACTTTAGACTCTAGATGAATTTTTGCACAATAAATTGAGCTAATCTAGTAAATTGTAACTTTTTTGTGCAATCAATTCAAAAGTGTATAAACCAAATATGAGGAAGCACTTATCTATCTTTCATATGGAATTATCTCTCTCTAATATAATAACTTGAGTCTTGGAGGTGCTTTGGAGTTTTAGCCTTGTAGTAGTGTGATGGCTTTTGGTTATTTGCCTTCTTAGTCCATGGTATGCTACTTTAATAACCATTAGAGGTTCAACTTGAAAGTTTCATGGTGTTTCTTCTAATATATTTTATTTTCAATGATATGTAAAAAATAAAGCATACACGAAAGAAGACAATGAATCAATCATCAACATGATACACCATAACAAGTCTTTGGAAACAAAGAGGGTATGGGATCCATGATGGAATACACTCCTATGTATAAACTTAACAATATTTTTTATATTCTCAAATCTATTATTTGTTTCTCAATATTAGCACAAAATTTGAAGCACCAAAGAGATAAATTATGGATGAATGTGGACTAAAGCATGTACTTTGGTGTTTACATGATACCATTGCTATCAAGAGTTGAAGGTTGGCTTTGGAATTATTTTCCACTAATGGGACTAGACATCTATGTAAGAAAATGTCTTGTTTGGTTCTAGAGCTTGAAGGCTATGAAATAACAACATTCAACAATAGGTATTAATAATCAAGGACTTGCCTTTTTTGGCACCAAAAGTTACACCCATTATTAAGTTTACTAGGAAACCAAGACCAAATGATTAGATGCATCTGTCCAGAACTTCACAAACTGTCCTTAAGGTTGTAAGAGCAATGGTTCTAAGGAAAATAGTTGATGAATTCATAAGTCAACAAGTCAAGTTGGAAATTGATGTACACTTGTTATAGATGGCATTGAGGACCTAGAAGAAAGGGATGAAAAACATTATGTGCTAACAAAAAACAAAGGATATTTTATTTTAGACTAGTTCTTATTGCAGATAGCTTGCATGCAAGACTTATATACTGTTATTGTATACAAAGTAGAATGCAACCTGATTTTTCTTATGTATTTTCAAGAAATTGAAATACATGTATCTTAATGTAGAAAGAAAATACAATACCACATATAAGTGATTATGAATATGCTCCAATGTGAATATAAATATAGATCTATTATTAGACTTCTCACAAAAAACTGAAATATAATATTTTAATTTTCATTAGTATATAAATGAAAGGAGTTTACAAAAATGATTTCTATGGTAACAACCATATTAAAACAAGAATTTACCATTCATGCCTACTCTAAAATGTTTACTATTGTTATCAAAATCAATGACTAATGTTATAAAACTCCAAAATAGCAAGTCTACAGTTTTCTTAATGATAACTTTCACAAGAGTGATATAAAGGGTAAATATAATAGGACAATGCTAGGTTATTATTTTGGTCAAAGCTACAATAAAACCTAGATAGTATCTCCTTTTCTATCAAATGATAAAACCATCATTGTTTAAGTTTCTTAATAAGATTCACGATGAAGATGAATATCAAGAGAGATTGAGAGAGGAAAAAATCATCTTGTTTAAGTTTCAATTAGTAGATAACCACAAAAACCTTTGTTTACAAAACCAATCTAAAAGAGTATTTTCCATGATTTGTAAATGATAAACCAAAAATAAGATAAGAACTCTATGTTTATCAAATTCCTCACAAATCCTTTGGGACCTAGGATGGCTCTTTGACATCTAGTTGACAAGACTGCTCACATGTAGATAACATGTTGGGTCATTTTTAATCAAGAATCTCTTTGTACTATACCCTTAATTTCACCATGAACTTCATTGGTTAACATTCAAAGATCTTAAGACCTACAATGCATATATAAAGTATACTTGGTAATATAGTATGTCAAATAAGCTTGATAAGTAGATGAGCTACTTGTGAACAAAGTGCTTAACACTTGGGTATTCATACATATGGTGATCATGAATGAGTAGATAAATTTTCTCCCCTGGTTGGTTTGAGTATTGCAAGTCCACTATTCTAAGAATCTATAACATTCAAACACTGCATTCTTTCAAAGATATTTATTCTAACAAAGAGACAAGTTATGAAAAAATAACTAGGTATGCAAATTTTTTTAAATCTTGTTGATTTTATTGTATGTTCGTTTAAGAACTGAGGTCATATTTTTTATTTGTCATACTCATCAAGATATGTACAAATTGTTCTTATACTTCTTATAACTATGCACTAATCATTATTACTCTTTATTATAACCTTAATTTGATTTTTTTATTGGAATATGGAGTGATGAGAAAGGCACTCATATATAGTGTCCCAATTTTCTGAAGAGTACATTTTGTTCTATTTTTCTACAGAAGAAGCATATTATTATGTCTAGGTAAAACCCCACTCAGCATGACACCCATTATTTAGTATTATCCTTGTGTCTGAAAGTTATGAAGAGGATGGTCCTGAAGGCCTTTGCCACCTTCAACCTTCAACTTGGAAGATTATCTCCTAATAGGAAAAAAGAATTGCATGCACATTGAGGTTGATACCTTTGTGGTTACATGTCCAAATGGAACAATCTTTATCTCCTTAGAAGTGGCTTCTCACGGGCCTCCATTGACACCAAAATCATAACATTTGGAGATTTGTAGCAAACATTGCAATCATTTGAAGGTTTAGATACCTTTAGCCAAAGACACCTTTAGCCTAAAACAACCTTTGGTGTACAAGAAATCTTCATAGTTGTACATACAGTAGGTGTAGAAGACACCTTTGACATACAACACTTTTATTGTAGTAGAAGAATCTTATAGCCAAAGATCTATGAGATATAAGAGTATAAATTGTAGTAAATTGGATATTTATATTTTCCTATAATTTGAAAGAGTAAATGACAAATTAAGAACACTGAGAAATTGAAAAATAGAGCATGGACACATAAGCAACTCTTAATTAAGTGCATTAGGATATGATAAGATAAGTAGATAGGATTACTAATGAGTGATATAGATGTAATTAGAAGATTTCTAGCATCCCCGGTAGCCGTTAAATCTCTTCATCATGAATTATGAATAGTAAAAAGGAGTTTCAATCCAATGTAAATTTCTTCTTTCTTTCATAATCAAGGTTTGAGCACGAGGACCTCCATGATCCTTAGCACTGATTATCTACACTTTGTGTCATTACTTGTATGGTTGGTACAGTAGAAGTGAGGAAACTTGTAGTAGGAATGCATGTGTTTAAATGTAGAGAAAGATTAACACTTGATTAGGCTGTGTGATCCTTGGAGTTTTTAAGAAATGAGAAATGTAGAGAGACATAACCTAAAGCATTGACAATATCATTGAATAGGAAAGTCAATCATTAAATCAATTCCATGACTTTTGTGAGATTGTGTCTTTTTGGAAGTGTAGCACATAGTGTGCCTATTCAACCCAAGTGACAAGACCTTTGCAAGGAAATGGCTCTTCTTGGAGAAGAGATCTTTAGTATGAAGTGAATTATCACCTTCATAAATAGATCTATTAAAAAAGTGATCTTAATTTCTCTCTTTTTTAGGGTGCTAGGGTGTGTTACACTCTCTTTTTCTCTACCTGGTCCTTGTATAAGGTATAAGAGGTTAAATAGACAACAATAAATAAATTGTGACACTTTTTTTTCAACTCTGATCATTTTAGATCTATATTCTCAAGTGAACAAAATATCCTTATACTTATACTATTAGTGTTAGTAAGTTGACATTGGGTTGTCATATGCTTTTTGAAACACCATTAGAGAAAAATAAATGTAGATAAATTGAACAAAATATGCCTAAATGTAAAGAGAGATAAAAGAGAATAAAGGAAGAAAATAATACATTTTCCTCATAATTTTTCTAGGAGTAAAAAGTTAAAATGAGATTAAATATTAAGACCTATATGATATGTCTTGTCTAAATATGCCTTTATTTAGGTTTAAAGGCAAAAGCATAAAAGAACTAAATTTCCGTGGAAAAAGTTACAACTATATTAGTTCTTGATTTTTCTCACAAAGAAAGAGATATAAACTTAAGGAACAACTCGAAAGAAGGCTTATACCAACTCATAGAAGCAAAAGCAAAATAAATAAATTTATACTTCTATAGAAGTGTTATAACAATATTCATTCTTGATATTCTCAAGAATAAAAAGAGAGAAAGATCGAGGGACAATTCCTTCGCACTCAACTCAATAGAAGGTACAAACAACCTAACCATTGTAGTTCTATATTTGATACAAATATCTGAAATGTAATAATAAATTTATTAGCGTTTATTCTGTTAAAGGTAAATTATGTTATTTACAATAAAATATGATTTAAAAAATAAGTATACTAATAGAAAAAGTGTATTTTTGATATTAATTGTTTTATAAAATTTGATGTTTGAAAAAATAAATTTAATATTAATATGTAATTATAAAATTTTTAATTTCAAAATATGAAATTAAATTATTTTTTAATTCAAATTATTAATATTAATATAATAAATTTATTTAAAGATGTTAAAACTAAAATTTATACTTTATCTAAGTTCAATTATAAAAAGAATTTAAATATTTTTATCTCGATAGATACTATATAAAAAGATGTTAATTTTAATATATAATTAAATACCAAAAAAATAAAAATTTATAATATACCTCAATTTTATTATTCTTCTGTTGGATAGGTATCATCCTTTCACGCATGTAATCAATCTAGTTACGTGAAGAGGCGTCCAGAAGATCCGGTGACCATTTACGTGGTTCAGTGAAAATCCAGTGAAAATTGCTTCTAAGCCTCCGCATCAGGCAGGAGTTTCATTTAGCCCTCAAGTCTATGGACAATCAGAAACTGTTAAGCATGCTCCATGTCTTCGTTATCTTATGTGCATCACACTAACAGAACCTGACTAGCTTGCTCCATGTCATGCGGGAGATCCAATGTAATAAGCGTGGTAGCGTGTAGATGGCGTCATGCTTTGGACAAGCAAACACAAAAAGTTCCAAGGACTAGACGATTTGCTATAGGCTGGGTATATTGTCAGTGGTACTAGCAGTTGTCAGCCAATCTTTGACCGCTCAGCTTTAGATTGTATCGAGGGTTCGCTTGAAGACGGGTTCTAAAAGTATTCCGTTCCCAAAGCCTATCATAGTTAAACGCGCGTGTTGCTGACGAGAATTTGAGATTCGGCTGGAGAAATATATAATTAGTATAAGTTTTTCTGCTTGTGCACTACATGGAGGGAATTCGCCTCTACACAGTGTCAAGCCCATGGGATCTTATAGTTGATATCCTCCTACCAAGGTTACTACCATACTAGCCTTGGCAAGTCTATACGCAGATAGGGACAGCAGGACCTCATCCGTGTCTGATGTTCCGACGCACATCAGTTGTGAGTTAAGCATTTATGGATTTCGAAAGGTCCAGTAGACACAGTTAGTATCCGAAGTTCAGCCTCGACGGGAGTGTGTTGGTCTTCCAAAGCGAGATCTCACACATGTGACCTCAAAGCGTACTACATGTATGGGGAGAGAACTGGCAATGAAATTCCATCTAGATTGAAATTGGATGTCATATGGCCGTCACATGCATGAACATGAACTTGATAGCGTATTTTGGAAAGCATAGCATCGAATTTGAGAGCAGCTTGCCTGAGTGGCTTCAAAGTGAGGAGCTGTTTAGCGGCGCAAGCTAGTTGAAAGAAGTCTCCTAGAAAACATACTAGTTTACGACATGATCTGTGTTCGTCTTCGGACTTCCGAATATCTGAGAAACGCCGTGCTATGATATCCCCCTTTTTATCAGTGAGCGGGTGGTTTGAAGAGCCGGTAGATTATTAGATTCCGCAATCACGCCCAGGTCCTCGGGAGGGAAATGGTACAGACTATACACTTAGTTCGAAGTCCACATGACTTCCTTTCACGTCCCAGTCGTTACTGGCAGTAGGATTTGTGAGCAATTTGGTACCCTTATATGCTTCTCCGTTCCTTCTGGCTATCCCTTTAGGTTGCGCAAACTTCTCAAATGACGAGTCCCGTTCGCAGTCGGATTTATGCGTCTGATTGGAGCTGCAGATTCCTAGTCGCTTGATTTCCCTTGATTCCCTTCTAAGTTTTATGCAACTACACAGTTAATTAGGAGGCATATGTTTTCGAAGTACCGTAATTCGCGTCATGCATTGGCTTGTGCGTACATACATGTGAATCAGTGGTTTCCTGTCATACGCCGGATCTCTTATCTAATCTGATATATGCTACGCACAAAGCTGTTTGGGTTCCGTTGGAGTAGTTGTCAACCAGATAGTTGCTGGTATGATATTTATATCATAGCAATCACACCATGGTGACCGGTACTGGGAGACGGAGTCTAAGAACTGAACTTAGGGATGTGATGTACCTCATGTATTTATCGAAGATTTTGGACCGCAGGCCTCGATTTTCACTAACAACTGAAAATGGAGGCTAAGTCTCGGAGTCATGCTTACATGCATGGAAACAAGGGTCATTACAGTTGATTGTTGCCTCAAATTAGTCATGCTGGTTCTTATCGCTGCTTGATTGGCATGTGGATGGTATATGCAGTGATCTGACTCAGCTTAGAGGCGCAGGGTTCAGAGGTTTGGCAAGGCACTGGATCGCGGATGACTTACGTTGGTGAAGCACAAAGAAGTTACAATTGGTGCTTTTGTCATCGGTTGCATCGGCAGCCAAAGTGGCATACATGCACGAGTTCAGATCAGCACTAATGTCGGAATTCTCTTCAGGAGCGTTTAAACCTTCAGAGAGTTCGCAATTTCTCCATCATCAAAGATTTGGAGTCCGAAATCTTGAAGGAGACAGAAATAGCTATCAGGATGTTAAATGGGGAGCTCAGGACAACATTAACATGGAAGGAAGTATAACCGATCATGGCAGCTTTCTAACACGGCCAGATTCAGCACTAACGCTAGCCTCGCCCCCAGCATTTGCAACGTATGACCTTCTTAATAATCATGTGGTGGTCGACGATCATGAAATATTTTCACAACATGCTGGCTATGAGCCTCCGAACAACTTGCAGTATACCATCACTCAATTAGAGGAGCTTTACGGGGGTTATCATGGTGGACGCTGGCAGGCAACAGCAGATCAAAACGAAACCAATGATATTGTCGTTGTTGTTCCCATGAGCTCCGAAGAGACAACAAAATCTCCTGGGCCAGCCTATCAAGTACCATTCTTTAACAGCTCCTCCACGGATTCTGCTCAATTCGGTCCTCCAAAACTTAGTCAATCAAACAGGCTCTCGGCGCCAGTTATGAGTACAGTCGCAACACCTGCCGGACGAACCTATAGAGCAACAACTTGTAGAACTTCTGCAAGGCATCCAACTTTGGAATCCAAAAGGCTACAAGGTAGGGGAAGAGGACGAGGAGAATCCAGAACTGTGTCTAGGATGGATCGGAGTATAACTCTAGGATTGGGCACACAACCGATGACTGTGAACTACCATTCAGCTCTTAAAGTGGCGAGGGCCCCCTCGGAGTATGCAGTAGGAAAGCGACAGCTTCACAGTGCGCGAATGACAACAGATCAATTAGAGCATGTTCAACGAGAGAGACAACGGCGAGATGATATGAGTGCTAAGATTGCGACTCTCGAGACTCTCCTTCCACCATCTTCCAAAGTTTGTATCCAACTTCTATCTGTCAGGAAATTACTGACATCATTTTGTCACTTCAAAATGGTTTCGTCATTGTGTTTAGGTGATCAGGCCACAGATGATTCAAAATCTTCAAAGAGCTGGAGCTCTAAACTTGTATGGTTTGTTCAAATTGCTAGTTTAGCTCAAAGAAATGCCAGAGAAAACTGCCTGTTTGCTTATCGCAGCTTTATATTATGCTCGTTGAGGTCGAGACCCAGTATATATGTATATATACATAAGAATGCACAATCGGTGTGCTAGCTTGATCACATAGTGAAACTGCTGGCAAAATCAATGGCAACAGCTACGAATGATCACTATTTCAGCACCAGTCCAATATAGATCAAGTCCGGGAGACAACTTCAGTATTATATCAGAATCGAATTCGAGGAGAATCCTATGCTATGTCCCCGTACAAGATCTGATACTTTTCTTTTGTATTTGCAGCGAGACAGGGTATCAATCGTCCACGATGGTATTCATTACGTGAAAGCTTTGCAGCAGAAGTTGAAAGCCCTTCAGGACAAGTTACAGGAGGCAAAGAGAATATCTGCTGGAGTGAAAGAAAGAAAGTGGTCCTTGACGGGTAATAGCAGCAACTTCGATTTCGCTAGCGGAAATAAAAACCTTTCCAACGTTCAAGCAGCAATGCAGGTTGCAAGACTGAGCCAAAGCTCCCATCCAACTTATAAATCAGGAACGGTGAGCGACGATGGTGGATTCGAAGGATGGGGCCTTCCACCAACAATTTTACACCAAACTCCAAAAAGTGAGCCTCTGCAGAAGAGCAGTACCATCTCCGTGGAACTTCACGTGCAAGTAGACAGGCCAGGCGAACAGGTGCAGGTCGTAAAGTGCGAATGTAGGTATAGCTACTTGAGCAGTATGCTGAGAACTCTTGACCAGCTCCAGCTGATCCTTCACCGGTGCAGTGTCACTAAGGTGCATGACTACGTGATCTGCATCATTGTTATCAAGGTATTAGACGCTGTATCTACATGAAAGTCCAACTCCCAAAGTGTTTGCTGTTTGTATTTATCTTTCGAGGAATAACTTCGGGCCAAATGAATTGTTGATCTGCAGTTTGTCAAGTTTCATTTAACTCCTTGAATTCGCATTTCAAGATATATAAACGCACCTTACATACTACCAAAGTCCAATGCCTCCGCAGACTTGGAACCTTGAGATATTTTTCAGAGAGTCTCGATCGTAGCTTGATGTATCAGTAATACTAGCGCTGCATGTGCAGTTACTGTGCTCAAGTTTTAGGAAATATCTTGAGCGGTTGGAGTAGAAATGAATACAAAAGTCATCTGCGACCAAACTTAGTTCAAAACTGTTTCGATTTTTAAGCTGCTAGCTCTATATTATGATGTAGTTTTCATGTAAATTCTTGACTTACTTTATCACAGATATGGAATTCGTGCCGCTTGACTTGGTGTCACCTGCCTCCCTTCCAGAAGTACTTCATATCAACGGAGTACATTTCTCGTCAACATTTATTTTCTCTTTTGTGATACTAATAAGGGCAACTGTGGGTGCAGCCAACTACGAATTGCTCGAAAGCGCATGCTGCATCGTCTGCTCAGATTGCTACTTTGCTGCAGATAGCCGCTGGGGAGTCGTGATCAACTTCTAGATGAAAGCTTGTGAGCTTATTCAAGGCAAGCTCTTACTTGGTTGTCTACCTAGAAGAAAACAGTGTCACCGGAAGTTCTATATTATACGGAGCGGCAAGTGACACTGATCCCCAGTACTTAAGCCTTAACCTATATGCCATCCTTAGTCTTGTCGATCAATACCTAGCTAGCTATTATCTCCTCACTGAATGTCATGTGCCGGAGACCGGGATGTGTGGCGGACTTGACAGGCTCAACTGGTCGGGTTGAGCAGAGCTGGAAATGTGCTGCTTCAGGTGTTTTGGAGTTGGAAATCCTCAAGTCCCAAACCATGAGGGAATTATGCACATGGATGGAGGTTTTCGTACATGGAGTCTCAACGAAAAACTCGGAAATAGTTCTCTTATATTTTCTTTAAAGATTATATATACCCAAGTTGTATGAACAAGCTGCCACAAAGTCCTTTACGTGCAATATAACGTCAGGCGACAACTTTTTACAAATTTCTTACCTTTCTCAGTGTCTTATGCCGCACAGAATTGAAGTGTAAGGCGTTCATAAGGCGCTTATTTCATTGTCTCTTTCGTTCTTATCCCGTTATTAGGCACGGAATCCATTATGTAACAACATCTCGAATTTCTTTCAAGTGTTATAAGTGACGCCATCATTCAAAAAATTAAATAGCAAGTAACAAGAGTAACCATCAAATATCGGATTTTAATGGCAAAGAGCAAGAACACACCGTCTCAAATTTGTTTCTTCAACTCACACGTGTCATAGGCTTCGAAAATTGGACGAAAAATGTGGAGGTTATATCGAAGGCTTTTGACGTGACATGAACTTTTAATCATTTTTCGAGTAACCCATGAATATCGACGAAATTTTCCTTTGTGTCATCATCGACTTTTGTTTGCAGACCTGATGTCATTTACAGACAGGAGTATAATTATCATGCCGTTACATTTTGGATTATTTTGGCCTATTTTGGCATATCTGAGTATATGTTCATTGGAGGAAAATATTCCAGCGTCATTGTTGGCTTGTGTTATAAGATGACGATGAGTCAAGAACCACTATGTGTAGTACGGGCAACTGCAATTTAATGTATATCCTAGATCCCCATGGCATCGAAGTAATTCCTTGTCGCATCCATCCAGGTAATGAAGAAGGATTGTAATCTGAGGGCTTTAACAATTCCACCGATCTGAACTGAAGGTAATCTTTACGTCGAGTTCAGTTTCTGACGGAAAAGTACTTTCAGTTTCAGCGATATTTGAAAACAACTCTATCATACGGATAATTCCCAGCATTTTACAAAATTGCCTTCAATGTTCACCATTCTAGGTTTATATCATAAGTCATCCGGTTTAACCAACAACGTGGCATGAGAATCTTTCCCAAAAACCGTGAAGCTAGTCTCTAAATTGACGAGTATTTGGTGTCGAGCACAGGTTCTTGTTTCCTTGATAAGTCTGGAGTTGTACAAAGACAATAAAATAATACAATGTCAGGTAAATGTGTACAGTTAAGATTCCCGCTTTATCAGATACACTGCTATCGTATAATTGTACAACTCGATAATGAATTATTGTCTTTTACTCGTGCTTTATGAATGTAGGAAAATGAAGATAAGACAAATGTAGCGGACCCTAGGTACCTCAGTAAGGGTGTCCCCACTTTTGCATTCAACATGATATGGCTTATTCGCTGGAAATGCGTTCAGACTGAAACTTGTCATCAAGGCGGTGGGGTTTCCGGTGGCAGTTTTTCTAGGCTACAGCTAAAGAGACATCCAAATCCGCACTTTCCAGAGTTCCCCGAACTGAAGCTCTCAACAGTTGGTGAAAATCTCCTGTGAGTTGTTTGAGACATGTCCATGCCTCCACAGTAGACGATCTGCATATTAGAGTTCTGGAGTTCACCTGCAAATATCGCAATCGCGTGGTTCGTAGGTGAACGTCCGGAATTTCTGTTTACATATATGTATAGTCCATCCTGGTTCTTCCTCTGTACGCTCAGTGTCAGAAATACTCTGCAGGTTCTGTATTCATGCTTGCACGGACTGCGCATCCTCTAATCCCATGCTACCTCTTCAAAGTTTGATGGCCGTCTAGTTATGCTCATTATGTAGCACTGTCAAAGGCAGAATCAGAATAGTGGAGTTTATCCTACCTCGAATCAAGGTGTCGAGTGGTATCGAGTCGAATAGTTCTAGCGGATTTGTCAGGGTAGACAAGATAGTATAGCATATAAGGCAGGAGAAAGTATCGACTCAAGTCACTTATTGGGTTTAGCAGTTGGAAATATGAGGGGCCTTGGACCAAAGGAGCAGAATGTATTTAGGGGATAAAATCCACGGATTTTGGTGAAACTTCAAAGAAAAACCTGTTCAAGACTTATCCTGTTAGTTTAATGCCGAGAAGCCATATTTAAAACCCATGAGTGTGGGGAGTGAAATAAATGAAGGTTTGTAGGATGGTTGATAAGTGCATTGTTAGCGAGTATTAGTCTCTGTAGAGTACCAACTCGGGTGAATGCTCAACTACAACAGTAGAAAAGTCGAGACTTTTGAGGTAACGTGGAACCCACTAAAATCGATATACAAATACCACTTCGTTGAACTGATATCTTCTACTATTCATATAACAATCAGGCTGAGCTTATATAGTATTCAGTTGGATTTTGGACATGAAGTTCAGAATCGTTGAGTTGCTATCAATTGTGACGGTCCTCACTTAGGAGTAGCAAAGGCAGAACATCTACACCGCAGGACGCTAATAGTCTTAGGAAATAATTAGTGTGAGTACAACAGGTACTAACTAGTGACATTATTGATAAAAAGCATTACTATTAGAGTGACTACATCTTTTCAAAAAGGATGATTTACAAGAGTGGTAACATTAGCATTAGTACTAATTCTATTCTCTGAAGTTGCTTCCTTATATATATATATATAAGGTAGTTCAAAGTTTGAACTACCTGCTCTCTCAAAGGTAAGACCTAAGTACTCTAACCCAAACTAATGCCACTGTTGGATGCTAGGTGCTATGTACAAACCCTAACACCTATAGTATAGGTACATGCTATATCAATGTCACATGTACCACCGTCTGAAATGTACTTTCTGCACTCCTCCTCATTGAAGAATGGTAGTACGCCAATCAAATTTCTAAACTTATGAAACTTATCTCCTAATAAAGCTTTCATAAAAATATCTGCAATCTGATTGTTGGTGTTCATGTAGCTCAAATTTTTTTCTTGTTTATCTTGCTACTCTCTCACATAGTGATACTTGATCTCTATGTGGTTGGTTCTCTTATGGAAATTTAGGTTATACACCAGCTTGATAGCACTTTGATTTTTGTTGTACATCCAAGTTGGATCATCTTGTCCAAATTGTAGTTCCTTGAGTGACCTATGGACCCATATTGCTTCTTTGACAGCTGAGCATGCTGCTATATACTCTACCTCTGTAATAGAAGTGATAGTGCATTGTTGTCACTGGCTGCTCCAAGCTAGTGGTCCACCACTCATCATTAATATGAAATCACTAAGTGAATTTCTATTATCAAAGTCACCCGCAAAATCAACATCACAATATTCAGCTAGTGTATTAGCAACATCAAAACCTTCACTAAGATCACATAATCCAAAGTACCTTTGAGGTTCTTGAAATTTCTCTTCATAGCTTCCTAATGTTGAGATGAAGGATTAAAACTGAACTTTGATACTATGCTAATAACATAAGCTATGTTCTGACATAGCTTGTACCTGTCATAGCATGCATCAGACATCTTACTGCTTCTTGGTAAGGTGCTCTAATTGGTTAAGTTTCTTCCATTTATAATCTAACATTTGGATCTGCACAAGTAGAAAAAGGATGAGCATCTCCAAGAGTGAACCAATTTGTAATTGACTCTGCATATCTTTCTTGAGTCAATCTGATTCTGAGTTTTCTCTATCACCAAAAAATCTGAAGTCCTACATAGTCCCGTGCTTCTCCATGTGTAATTTCAAAATCTCTACCATGTGATCTAACATGGTAGCAATGTGTGATTTATCTTTCACACAAATCAGTCCATTTTCTAAAAAGATGGTGAGGACTGCCCCATTTCAATATACACACAAGGATCAGAAAGTGATGCTTGCAATCCATACCTTGCTAAGAAGTCACCAAACTTCCAATTCTAATTCCTTGAGGCTTGATTTAAGCCATAAAGACTTTTGAGAAATCTGCAAATTCTCGTCTCCTTTCTATCTTCTATGTATCCTTGTGGCTATTCTATGTAAATTTCTCATGCAAATTCTACATTAAGAAAAAATGTCTTGATGTCAAATTGGAATATCTCCATATCTTCTGTTGCAGCTAGTGAAAGAATAGATCTCATGGAATCAAACTTGGCTACTAGAGCAAATTTCTACTCATAGTCTATTCTTGCAAGTTGTGAATATCTCCTGGGCTACAAGTGTAACCTTTTGCCTTTAGATGTTACCCTTAGCATCAAGCTTGGTTCTATGAGCCCACTGACATTTGGTTTCTCTTCTCTCTTCAAGCAATATTGTTAGCTTCCATGTCTTGTTTTGCTTCAATCACTTGAATTCCTTATCCATGGCCTTCATTCACTCAAGTGATTGCATTGCATCTTTGAAATGAACATGATCTGAATCTACATCTCCTCCTTCAATCTTAGTTGCAGCAATGCAAACATAAGATGTCTTATCTTAATCCCACTCACAAAGTCTTTGTAGTGGTATTCTTATTCTCACACTACTACTATTTTCTTGATCTTGAGTGGTTGAAGTTGAGCTCATTTGCAAATCAAGTTCCTAATTGCCCTCACTTTCTTCTTGAAGTAGATAGATGCTAGTCTCGCTTGCTGATTCTTCTATAGCCTACTATGTAGACTCCTTAGTAGCTTGTGAAAATCTCCATCAACTTCTATCTCATCAATGCTCATTCTAGCATTGGTTTGCTCTTCATCTCTCTCTTGAAGACAAGTTGTGTCTAAGTTCAGCATTTGTAATTGTTCTTGATCAGGTTGCTCCTCGTCTTTGACCAAGATGTCCCTACTTTCACATATCGTGTTCTTCTTTTGATCCCATAATCTAAAGGCTTTGGATTTTGTACTATATTCAAAAAAAATACAATTCTTGTCCCTTTGGATCAAACTTCTTTCTTTGACTCTTTGGTTTGTGCACAAAGATTGAGCAACCAAAAGTTCTCAAATGTGCAACTATTGGTTTATGCCAAAGCTTGTAAGGATTTTTTTTTCTAAAAATCTATTGAAAACTCTATTCAGAATATGTGTAGCAGCTCCCATTGCTTTTGCCTAAAAATCTTCAGGCAACTTACTTGAAAGAAACATGGTTCTTGTTACTTCAAACACTATTCTATGATCTCTCTAATATACCATTTTTCTCAAGAATGAAAGGTGCTATAAGTTCATAGATTAATCCAACACTCTATACAAAAGAATAATTCCTTTCCACTTCCTCTATCAGCTCATAGTTTTTGGATCTTCATTCCACATTGAGTTTCTACATATGTGTGAAGTCTTTTGAAGCAAGAGAGAGTTTCTTACTTCTCTTTCAAGAAAAACATAAATCTGAAACCACAAATATCATCCCTAAAAGGAGGTAATATGTTGATACTCTTATTGAGCTCATGCTCATTGAACCACAAACATCATTGTGAAAGAACTCTCCAACTTTGTACTTGCTTCTACAAAGGGTAATCTTGCCTCTGCAAAGGGTAATCTATCTTAGTTTCCTAGAGTACATCCATCATAGTAGAAAAAATTTTGACTACCAAACTCTACTACTATATTACAAAGTGAAAAATGAGAGCATAGATACCATTCTTTGGCAAACTATTGTATCTCCACTCATATTAGAGCATATAAAAATTACTCTAATACCACAATACTAAACATATTATTATATGATACATGCACTATCTCATTCTCATCTCCATTAAGTAATTTTAGTGTTTTAGGAGAAGTCCTTCATGTACCTACAATCACTAGAAACTTATTTTTTTGGCTTGGCACTAAATTATTGAGAATGGTTTTGATGTTTTATTTACCAAGATGATATGTTTGTTCAAGTAGTATGAAGACTATGCTATTCCTAGAGGATGAAAATTTGAACTAAAAAAAAAAGAAATAATATTTAAGTTAAAAAATATCACCTTTGCTACAAATCAAATCTCTTTTTTTATTCATGACTCTTTTGCACTTTTAGATCCTGAAATGTAGTTAATAAATGAGACAAAATATTTAGAACCTATTAAACTCTTTTCTAAAGCAATCCACTCTTTCCTAAAGCAATCCATACATTTGTGGGGATCAATTCTAACACCTTGGAGGCCCTTATACTATGATGCTTGCAAAGCTGTCTAGCTTCCTTAACAAATTGACAAGCCTCATAAACACCTATAGGCAAAAGATCAAAGAATATTGAAACACTTATAACTTGTGATTGTAATACTCAATTATATACATGAAGAGAAAAAGATACACATGTTGAGTCCATATGAGTTTTCACTTCATAATTTGGTATCAGAGCTAAAGATCTAAGGAAATGCAAATCTAAAATCTAGGAATAAAGAACAATCATTGCATAACATGAAGAAACAAACATAGAGATTTTATATGATTTGGCCAAGAATTTACCTCCATCCACAACTAAACTGATTTCATAGAGTACTCTTCCATACAAATAATACAATGCATCATTGTGCTCATGTGCTCCCAACAAGAACCCAACTGGAGGCTCTACGCACAGATCCCATCAGAGGTGCTGCCTCCCGCCATAGACCACAACTGAAAAGCCTATTAGAGTGTCATGAACTAAAGATTCCAATCAGATTCATACTAAACAAAAGAGATAGTCTTTTAGTTAAAATTTGTGGGGATGGTCTCAATTACTCAATTTGTGGATTAGTAATCAGATTCTATCAATTTTTTCTATGAGTATTGAACTAGATATATATGTTGGGATCATGGGTAAAACCTTGACAAAGAATAATTATTCAATATGGATAAACATAATTGATGCCTTCTTGAAAGGCTACAAATTATTTGTTACCATGATTTGCTCCAATTAGAATTGATTGATATTCATTCTTTGCAAATTTTGCAATTTGCCAATAATAACTCTATTTTTTGAAGGTGTGTAGCTGCAAGTAACTTCAAGCTTGATACCTTACTCAAGTAGAAAAGCATCAAAATGATTTGAAATGAACTCTTCTCCTCCATAAGAGCATAAACACATGATATTATAACTATATTGCCTCTCTATATGCTGCTTGAATATTTGAAAAACTGAAAGGACATCTGATTTCACTTTCAAAAGTATACACACTTGTATCTCTTGAAATATGATCAATAAATAAGATAAAATATTTAGAACTTGTTGGACTTTTGAAGCAATCCATATGTCTATATTGATCAATTCTAGCACCCTAGACATCCTTGCAACATGATACTTAAAAGGCTATCTAGCTTACTTACCGAAATGAAAAGCCTTACAAACCCCTATAGGCAAAGGATTAGAAAATATTGGAACACCCAAGATCTAAGGTTTGTAGCACCTTTAATCTTTTTAGGTTCATTTGTCCCACTCTTTTATATCACATCCCAAGATCTGAAAGGACAGTCAAGCCATGAATTAACATGGTCTTCTACTTTGTAGCAATGGGGATCTTGATGTCCAACTTAACCATCCTCCCTATTTTTGATCCAAATTTGCATCCTTTGGGAATAGCACATTTCTCATACTTTTATGAAAATCACACCATCTTGGTTAAATAAAAATTGAAGACCTTTCTCAATAATTTGGCCAACAAAAACTAGGTTTTTGATGATTGTAGGTCCATGAATGACTTCTCCTAAACCATTAAAATTGTCTGATGTAGATGAGGAAGGGATAGTGCTTGTATGAGTTGTAATATGTTCAGTATCATCACATGCATTCACCAACAATAATTCAGATAATAGTTTTTTAGATCTGAAAATACTAGCTTGATGTGTCATACAGTTGGAGCATGTAGAGTAGGTAGATCACTTGTCTTTACTCTTGGTCATCAATGTAATAGTCCGAGTGATCATTGATAAATGATTTTCAGAGTAGGGATCCTTCTCCATATATCTTTTTTGAGGGATTTTACCTGTCCTAATATCAACTTGCTTCTTAAAACAAGTCTTCTCATATAGAGACTTTGATTTATAGTGATTGAAAAATCTGTCCATCATTGACTTGCCTTGTGTTGCACTATCTTTCTAAGGATTGACCTCTACCAACAACATCTCCACAAAGTGAACTTCTATGTCCTCTACTTCTTGCTTGACCTCTCCCAACAAACAGAATCTGTCTTGCATGACAAGACTATTGCCACCACCTTGCAGTTGCATCTCTTCAGAGACTAACATTGGGACTAGCTTGTCAAATAGAGGATACATATCTTTAACTATTGTAGACATCTCAAAAGGTTTATACTCCTTTGGTAGACCTTGAATAGTATGAATAACAAAATCATCATCCTAAAGCTTAACTCTGATGCTATTCAGTTGCTCAACCAAACCACAAATGTTAGTTATGCTTAAGTTGTCTTTCTTAACCTCCATTAATTGTTGCTTTAGTTGAAGTTTTCTTGCCGTTGTCAACCTATGAAAAACATTTGCTAATGCATCAAAACTTCTGTGGGAGTATCAACACCTTGTATGTAACAAAACAATGATGATGAAACACAAAAAGAAATAGAGTGCATAGCTTGTTTGGCATATTTATTCTAATCATGAACATCAAAATCTGAAAGGACAAGTTTCAACCTTGGTGACAAAATCAAACAAATTTTGGCTTTTCAAGGAGGCATACATTCTGTATTTCCATATTGAATAATTGTTCTTTGTAACCCATTATGCAACCATATATATTGAGTTTAGAACCCATGGTAAAAATCAATAAAATAAAATCAATTTGCAACCATGACCTGTAACACCCATTTGTGCATGTGTGTGATATTATGATATTAGCTTAATATTACAAATACTTGAGAGATATTATTTATATAGAGATAAAGGATGGTTCTATATTAGTCATGATTAGCTAAAGTTAGTCATAGCTAATATAGAGGGGACCTAACTTTAGAGGATGTGGAAAAGATGAGCACCACCATTTTGGATTCTAATGTGCCGACTTGGTAGTATTCCTAGGTGTTTGGCTTTGAGAAAAGAGTTGAGAACTCTTGGGCTAGCAAGCCATTTTGTTTTGGATTCTTTTCTAATCCAAGGCCCATGTGAAGGATTCCTTGACTCAATAGTTGGGTCAAGATAAGATCACATGCTTAGTGGAATATGCCCATGTGGATGGATATTCCTTTATACTTTTTGACTTTACTTGACTTTTAGCCTAGTTACTTGAGTTACTATGGTAAATAGTAACTTTGGTGCATAACTATTTCACAAGTATATAAACTAGGGGTGAAGAGGCACTCATTATCCTTTCATTTGCAACTATTTCTCTCTCATTGAGTTCTCTAGTGAGCAATATCTTGAGTCTTGGAGTGTTAGCCTTGGAGGAGTGTGGTACCCACATTTTTTGTTTTTTTCAAAATAGAGAAGAAGAAGTGTATAGAGAAGCCGGATTGCGCCTGTATGGCCAAAGAAGGCAAAGAAAAGAGTCTTTGGGATGAAACCCAAGGTAAAGTAGCTTTAGGTCATAAGGCAAAGTACTCCGATGTGCCCTCTCAGCATACAACCTAAAGTAAGGAGTCTTTGTATCAGGGGGAGCTCAACCCGAGGCAAAGACAGTGTAACAACCTTTTGTTGAGGCAAGAAATTCAAGAAGGGACCATTCAAAACCGGCGGCCCATATGCGTGAAGTACAATTGACAATGACAAGCGCATGCAAGAGGTGTGATTTCTCGGTAGAAACTCAAATTGAAGAGAGACGAAGAAGGCGCGACTCTATAAAAATTGGGCTAACAACAAAGCAATCTTGAGCAATTTTCCTTCACTGTTGAGAAGTTGTCCTATAGGTGATCATGGGAAGGGAAGTAAAGTTGAAGATAGGCTAGTGTGTAGAGGAGAATTTGAGAGAGTGAAACCGAGAGACAGTGAGAAAGCAGGAGTGATGGAGTGGAGTACCTGCGGGAGATTGTGTGTCCATTATTGGTGAAGTTGGAGCACAAGAAGAAGGAGATGCAGTCGACATGTCCGGAGGTGAAGACTGTGTTGCAGGCATTGGCGAGATTGGAAGAAGAGAACTCGGAGTTGAAGAAGAGTATAACCCGAGGTGAGGAGGAAAGGGAAGTACTGCAAGGGGAGGCAGTAGTACAGAATCAAGTTATGGAGGACTTGAAGAGAGAAGCGAGGTATCGAGAAGAACTTGTGAAGAAGAGTGACATAGCGAGGGAAAGACAAGTAGCAGAATATGAAATCTTGAAGCAACAGTTTGCTGATTCCAGACTAGAAATTATCCATGCTATGCCGAGGGTAGTAGTGAAGGAACAAGAACTCGATAGAGTGATGGAGAGTGTAAAAGAGAAGAAGCAACTGTGGCAGCGAGAGTTGATAGTAAGATATCTGGAAGAAGAGAGATTACGAGAGTTACTTCATAATCAGGAAGAGAAGATTGAGCAGAAGGAGAAGGAGAAAGAAACTATGAAAGCTGAGTTCGAGGCAGAGTTGGCAATGTACAGAGAAGATTGGCTTGCCGATCAAGAACGTGAAAGGAAGATGAGATTGGAGCCGTTGAAAGAGATCGTCATCAGGATGAATGCAATGTTAAGTACAGAGGCCAGTATTTGAATTGAGGAGACGAGGCTGCACGAGTTGAAGTTGTTGGTGCAGGAGACGAGGAGGAGACATGCAAAGGATACCAATTTGAACGCGCTGTTGATTAGTCTCAGGACTCGTGTAGATAGGAAGATACTGGAAGTCGAAGACAATATCAAAATTAGATAAGACTTAGTAAAATTGGAGATAGATAAACTTCGGAAAGACGTTAGAGCCAAACCCGAAGTAGATGAGGTAGGAGTGTAGATGTCTTCAGAGTTACCATTGGAGACAATAGAGAAGAGTGGGTCAGCAGATAAGGAGTTAGATAGATTACTAACTAGTGAAATGTTAGATCAGGAAAGAGAACTGTTAGATCTAGTAGAAGATGTAGGAGTTATGAAACCCAAGGACAGAGAAGTAGGAAGTACAGTTACTTCGGGTTTGGGTTTGAAAGCCAAAGAAGAAGTAGACATCTGATTGGATTCGTAACCGATTTGAGATTTGAATAGGCAGATATGAAGAGGTGCATTGTCATTCCAGATCTGCAAGTTTGTAGAGTTGTTAGGAAGAGGTGCATTAGGAAGATAATTGTCGTTTGCTTCACTATCTAAGAGTGGCGTTTGCAGTCTCATGTTGTTCAATGCTCATTATTTCTAAGAATAGATAAAGCAAAGTGCTATGAAGTAGTGCTCGTTGCTTGAGCTTGATTTCGAGTATCAACATTGTGCTTGTGTTTGTGAGTGTGTGGAGAAATTCAAAGTGCAAGTCAGTGTGCTTGTTGGATGTTGGATTCCACAACCTTGATCTTCATTTTGTGTGTTTGATCCTGAGTGAAGTGCAATCCAAGCAATGCCTTGACAGATCTGAGAGGAATTGTAGTGTTGGTAGTATTCTGCATTTGTGAGTGCAGCGCAATGTTGATGTGAAGCAATTTTGATTGAGGAAGTTGTGCCTTCAGTGGAGAGGTGGAACACAATTTTGAGGCAAAGTCATTTTGCAATGAAGTGCCATTTTTGGGAGAGCCTGAATCATCACAATCAAGATTATTTGGAAAGAATTGATGGAGTTGTGATTAAGGAGTGCTAATTTGTGATAAGACTGCGAGTCAATGTTTGTTACTCTCTTTTAGGTGTGGTTTCTACCTAAGAGATCAAAGACACAACCAAGAAGAACTGCAAGTGTTACTTTGACTTTGTATTTGACCAATTCTGACTAGTATCTCTACAGGAACAAACTTTACTTACCTGATTACCGCAAAAGTGATATTTGCCGAGTTGTCACAAGGAGTATGATGGAGTTGGGGTTCTTTGCCTTCTTAGTCCATGGTGCGCTACCATAATAGCCATCAGAGGTTCATCTTGAGTGAGAGACATGCCCGCTCATAGACCATCTCATCTCACAAATATGAACTAAAATATTTGGTCACAACTACTCTTTTGCTCCGATACCATATAATGAAATGAAAAACCAGAGTGACTCAACATACTTGTGTATCTTTTTATCTTCCTATAATATTTGAGTAGGACTTGTGTCTATAGACAAATCTATGGTGGACTTTGGTATCTTCACTCTCATTGTTCATATTTCTATAGTCAATAGGTGTGACGGCCATCTCAACATCCTCTAGAAATGTCCCCAAAGAGGAATATGGAGCTCAGCTATAAGAAGAATGTCATAGCTATTTAGGACTTAGTACTTTCTACTTTATAAGCCCAGTTTGTTAGTTGGACTAGTAGGATCACTCCACAACTTCCATTGGATCATGATCAATCTGATTAGGAATAATATTGCATTTTAGAAATAGTTTTACAAAGCTCTATATATTTTCATATAGATTATTACAAAGCATTGACTAAATCAATACGAGGTGCGAGCCGGAGGAAGAAAGGGTCCCACTATAGAGTTCCTGCCAAGTTCCTTATTATGAGCACATTCCATAAGAGGTGGTTTGTAGAAAATAAGAGATATGGAGTTTTCCATTGTCACACTATAATGCATTAATTACATGTTAGGGTTAATAAAGTGCCTTGCTTAGGCTAAGGTGAATTTGGTGGCCACCAAAGGAGGCAATGGGTGATGTACAAGAACAAAAATGACCGAGAAAATTGACCACGGAGTAAAGAGATTTTATGCCCAAATTGGCAAAATAAACGAGGATGAGAACAAGAAAATGACGGCATAATGGGAAGATTTGAGTGCGGGTTGTAAGAAGGTTGGAAGGAGGGAGTGAATTCATTTGAAGCACATTCCAAAATCCTCAATTCCATTATCAAAAAAATTGCTTGTTCCAATACTAGTTACAAAATGAAATTCTTATCTTGTTCTCTTTTGTAGTGTGTAAAGAATAGAGATTGAAGTGAGAAGTGTAGAGCTTGCCGAGGAGGTGTTATCTTTGGTGATTCAAGAATCAAGTCAAGTAGAACATGCTGAGAATGAGCACTCATTTAGAACTAACTAGAAATATTAGAAAATGCTATTTTTATAAATATTTACAATGGATTATTCAATTAGATTTGGAGATCTTATTGCAAAGATTAGAAGATGAAGATGAAGACAAAGTATTAAAAGGAGATTTAGATATGCTAGATTTATTGATAAGTGGGTGGGAGTAGGCACATACATGTTGATACCTAAAACCATGAGTTACTTACCCTTGTCATCAAGAATTTGTAATAAAGTATTTTAGAAATCTTGATGTGAAGGCCTTTCGCCAACTTGCTAGAATGGACGTTGATTTTTTTTCAACATTAGTAGATTTTGATTAAAATGCACACTATTTTTGAAAAAAAATATTGAAGGGAGAAAAAACCAATGTGGATCCAAGTAGCTCTAACTCTGGATAGATTTGGGCATCACGGTAATGGATCTTGTGTTGCACGGGAGCTAAATGTTTGGGGCATTAATGCAAGTTCAACAATTGCCTTTACGGACAAAGTTATGATGGCCATACAAGATTTGATGAGGAGTCAAGTTGCATGGCCTGAGCAAGAGGAGAGAAGAAGGATATCCACAATTTTTGCATAGAAAGTGTGACAACTTGGCAAATATCACTTTTGCGGTAATTGGGTTAGTAAAGTTTGTTCCTAGAGAGATACGATTTAGAATTGGTCAAATACAAAGTCAAACAGTAACATGTAGTTCTTCTTGGTTTCTTCTTTAATCTCTCAAGTAGCAACTACACCCAAAAGAGAGTAACAAGCTCACAATCTTGACAACTTGTCACGAATACACACTCCTTAATCACAACATAGCAAATTCTGTCCAAACAAATCTTGATTGTGATGATTCAGATTCTCCCAAAGACGGCACTTCATTGTGAAAACAACTTCACCTCAGAATTGTGTTCTACCCCCCCACTGAAGGCACCACTTCCTTGATCAAAATTGCTTCACATCAACTTTGTGCTACACTCACAAATGTAGAATACTACCAACACTACAATTCCTCTCAGATCTGTCAAGGTATTGCTCCGATTGCACTTCACTTAGGATCACACACCTAGAATGAAGATCAAGGCTACAAAATCTAACATCCACAAACACACTGACTTGCACTTCAAAATTCTCCCAACACTCACAAACACAAACACAAAATTGACAATCAGAATTAAGCTCAAACGACGAGCACTGAAAACAACACTTCACTTTATCTATCTTCAGAAATATGAATACTGAACAACATTTGATTGCAAATGCCTCCTTTAAATAGGCAGAGCACTTTAGCAATTATCTAACAACAATTCAGTTCTACAACAACTCTTCTAACCTGCAAATCTGAAATGACAATGCACCTCTTCATATCTATCTCTTCCTATCTCAAATCTACTACTACTCTGATCCGATGTCTACTTTGTCATTGGCTTTCAAACCCAATGATCTTCCTATCACTTCCCCTTCTTTGGGTATATCTAATTCTACCAAATCCTTCACTATTTCTACTACTTCTTCACTAGGAACTACAATTAAGATCATGGGTAATCCATCTACTTCCTAATCTCTTGACCCACTCTTCTCTAATGTGTCAATAACAAGTCCGAAGACACCTGAATTCATACTTTTGCAACATTGGACTTAACTATTATCAATTTCTTCGCTAATTCTACTATATCCTCATCAAGAATTGTAATTGAAAGCATAGGTACACTATCTACGCCTTCAATTTGTAACCCACTTTCCCATAATCTCTCATGTAACTGACCCAAAGACACTTATTTTCTGATCTTGCACTTCGGGTTTATTCACTACTACTACTTCTCCTTCAATTCCTGTTCTATCTTCAATCAGAACTGAAATTGAAGTCAAAGGTATCCTAACTCTCTCTAATCCCTCTTGCAAGATTCACGAAGTCATCTTCATTGCACTTCAAGGTCCAACTATCTCAAATCTAGTCATCTTCGTCTTGAGGTGAAGAAGCTTCTAACCCAAAGTTGTGTAAACTTGAAGTCCAAAGTCCAAAGTCCAAAGTCTCAAGTTTGAAGTCCAAAGTCTCAAGTCCAAAGTCTGAAGTCTCAGGTCCAAAGTCCGAAGACATCAACCCGAAGACACTAACTTACTATGTACATCTACTCCCGAAACTTCAAATACTTGTAACTTCTTTTACATACCTTCAAACTCTATGATTTTGATGGCAACAGAAAGGCCTGAACGAGACACTTACAACGAGATACACCATGCTTGATTTGGACTTGTGGACATTGAGATATGGCTCCCGCAAGAATCCCAACCTGTAACTTCCATTCCTCCTTCGGGCCTGCACTCTTTCAGTCCTGGCTGAGTCCGTCTTCATCTGACACAAAGTTGACTTCCTCGGGCTTGATCAAAATACAAATTTCCTCTCATTTCTTCTCCATTTGGTTTCAACAAGGTAGTACTTCTTCAAAACTCGTCCAAAATGAAAAATGTGGGTACCACTAAAAGGTCTTCTAGATTGTGTTTGTTTTGTAGATGGAACATTTTTTTGTCTTGCCGCTCGATGGAGAAATCTATTTAAGCTGAATCTATTTTACCTTTAGTTGTGGGTTTATATTCTATAAATGGCCAAGTGATATGATAAAAAGAGAATTATACATTTTATTGGAAATAAATTCTATATATTTTTAAAATATTTTGTTTTTCCTTTTGTTCAATGCATTGGTGCTCCTCTTTGTATATTTGCAAGATTTTATTGAAGGTATGATTTGATATGTTTATTTGCAAGAATGCCAAGATCACATCACAACATGACTTGTTTGAAGAAATCATTGTGGAATGATTTGAACCAGAGAGGGGGATTTTGTAATTTTGAGGCAAAAGAGTACCTTTTAGGTGATTTTGGTTATGTACCCATGCATCACCTAGTCCCAATTTTCAAGCAGGCAAGAGTTCAACAAATATTTTGCAAAGGCAAGGGTGGTTAATGAGCTTGTTTGGGAGTATTGAAAGCTAGATGGCATTCTCTTCATGAGCTTAGAGTGCAACTTAAAGACAATTTAGACTATTTAGAAATGTATATTTGTTAAAGTGGGTTTCAATGTGTATTATTTAACATAAATTTTTAATCAATAGGTTAGTTGTTTGCTTAAAAGATGATGGCAGATTTACAAAGGAAACTCAAATAGATTTAGAAATATATTTTCATGGAATAGAAGTTGGTAGAGAAGAAAGTAGGTCAAGGGTGATGCAACAATGCCTTGCTTATCACCTTAATGGTATATTAGAATGAGTTTCTCTATAATAAACTATTCATTCTTCAATTCTTCATATATGGTAATGTTTCTTGTATTTTATCCCATTATCATATCTATATCCATGGCCAAACACCAAGTTTACAAAACTGTATGTTGCTCCCTTGACCATGATGGGATCTTATGTAAAATTGCAAGAAGGCACTAGGGGATGCTTAGTGTACATTTGTAGGAGCCAGGTGTTGCCCAGTTTACACTTGAAGTCACTGGATGGCATTGAGTGTTACTTAGTTTACACTCAAAGTTGTTGGATGGCGCTTGATCTTGCCCATTGTGAAGTAGAAGTTGCTAGATGGTGCTGGATGATGCATAGGGTTTAGGAAGACCAATATTAATATTTTTTGGTATGGGTGGTGCTGGCTGACCCTCAACCATAGAGGCTAGTGGGCGTTGGAAGCCGCCCACCAGCATGTTTAACTTTGGCTGGCACCCATTGGTGCTTGATGACATCATGCATTGGTGCTCAGAGGTGCTTGGGACTGCTATTTCTCTAGAGCAACAATCCTGTGTGCTGGTTGGTAATGTGACGTACTGCATGTTACCTTTGGTTGGCACTAATGATTCTATTTTTTGCTGCCTAAATTTGGGTCCTTTCCACTCAAATACAAATTTAGTCACTATAGATATATAGATATATATATATATATATATATATATATATATATATATATATATATACATATATAAATTGTCATGTGGGGGCTATATAAACCCTCTCTTACATATATGTTTCACATTTTTGGAATTGAGCCATTTTGGGGAGTCATCAGGGAAGAACCTATTAGCACTTGAGCTTCACGGGTGTTTGAAGGAGGAGGGTGTAGTTTGAAGTTTTTTAGCATTGTGAAGTTTCAAAGGTTGTATACATTTGATCTTGAGTGTTGTTTGAGTTTCTGGGCAGAACAAGAAGTTTGAGTGGTGGGATTTGAGAGAGTTTTGCATTTGTAGACAAGATTGCATGATTTTCATCTCAAGACCAGAATTTGAAATTGAGAAGGAGAGGAGAGGGTTCAAGGGTAGGTTTTGAACACAAGTGAGAAGGGAGAGGAGAGTAAGGAACCAAATTTTGAAACAAATCCTACATTTACATATCCATGGAAATTTGGAGTTATGAGAAGATTGTTGACGGTCCAGACATGAGAAATACTCAAGAAGGAGATTGGCTCATTGGATTTCATACCATTCAATAAAAGTTGCACTTCATCAAATGGTGCTCGCTGGATAAACATCAGATTCAAACTACTATTGCTGGAATCAAGGAGGTCAATCTCAATATAATCAGCCTCAAAATTACCCTTGGCCTTCAATACCCATGTCTATAGGTATTATTCTAGCCTTCTTAAGGTAGTTTTCTCCATTTCACTCTAGTTGTAAAAAGTTCAACCTCTCTTTTTTGTATTTCTCCCCCTTTTAGGTTTCATAATTATCAATGCCTACGGGTGCCTAGTGCCATTTGTGTTTGTATGGCAATGCCATCCAGCATCTATGAGCATCACTCAACATCATCCACAGTAAAACCCTAAACCCTTCTGTCCCATAGTGCCTATGAGCATCACATGGTGCTGCCAAAACCTTCTTTTGTGTGTAAAACCCTATCTCGAAGTGGTGCCTAGCACAATTGCACCTTGTTGGCAACACCAATGGGCATTAGCCCATGCTCAGCATTGCCACACCCCACACTTGGCACCATAGAAATTGTTTGCCGATGCTGGTAGGTATTGCTCCACAGAAATCCCACCTTAAAACCTTATCCCGTGGTGGCAACGAGTGGCTTCCTATGGCATCCATCCATTTTTTCTTGTCCGAGTGTGTCATCAAGCAGCAGATAACATCTTTGTGTATGAGGATTGAGGTTTAAGTTTTTCTTTCTTGGAGGTTTTTGCAAGTTCTTCCATGTATTGAGTTTTGAGTACTTGGGACAAGAATTCTTGCACAAGTTTGGTGAAAGGAAGGTAGTTTCAATTGACTACAGATATAGTTAGAGATACACTAGCCATCCCAAGAGAGAGGACACCAAGACGGAAGACCATTCCTTACACAACTATTTCAAATTGGTTTCCACAAAAATACACGGTTGAAAAAGGTATCTTGCAAGGCAATGTGTGTATCCTACTTTTAGAGCTTTCTTCTAGTTCCTAGGTGCACTTGTGGCACCAACTATTAGGCCCAAGATTGTACATGGGCATTTGGGTCTCAACACCAAGACAAAGTTGAGGAGATTTGGTGTGGAGGATTATAGCTGGGAAGAGTTAACATTTCAAACTATCATTGTTGACGTGGGGAGTTTGCAAAGCCAATTGAGTGTACCTAAGGGGCACAGGTTCAAAATCACCTTCCTTGGCAGATACTCACTTATTTCTTTATGGAGAGAGGTTTCATTCTCGAAGAGGAAGAGGATGTACTTGAGTGATGGAGAGGAGATTATACAAGAGGAAGAGGATGATCATGAGCATGAGGATGCAAATAACTCAAATGAGGATGAGGACAGTGATTGATTGATTAGATGGGACTTTTGGCATATAGTTTGCATGTTTTGAAAACATACAAAGTTCTATTGTATATACCATTACCAGATTTAATAAATGAGTTAATTTAGCATGCCTTAATCAATGAAATTGTGTATTTACTTAATTCAAAAGTGAATTTTACTTGATGGATGACTAAATTTACCCCTTGTGAATAGGTGTTCAACAGATTTGTGTTGAGACACATGCCTTACCAATAGTGAGGTAAGGTTTTGATAGTTGTAGGGAGAGAGTTCCTTCTCCATGTTCATCCTTTAAGATAGCTCCTTCTCCAACTTCTTCCCCTTCTCCTCTTTCTTCATCTATGGAGAAAGCACCTCCCTCCACACACTTCACAAACCTTCACCCTCTTCTTGTTTTGTTGACATCACGTATGTTTTAGATGATTGTGTTTGAGTAGTTGAAGATGGAGAGAGCCATCTTGTTGAGCAGGAGAGGCAATTGGAGAGTGTAGAGGAGCGAGAGAGATTAGTGCTTCAACACAAGAGTAGATTAGAGACCTTTGAGGAGCAAGGTAGATTGTTAGTAGAGAGAGACTCCTTTGTGATCAAGATGATACTCTTGCTGCAAAGGAGGAAAGAGACTTCTTTGTGAGCAAAAGGATACTCTTGTTGCTAAGGAGGAGAGGCATATGACCTTTATTACATTTGAGATGGAGGGAGAGCAAAGATTAGCTGACTTGGACTTGGACATCCTAGGTGCTACTGCCATAGCTGAGGGTTATAGGTCTAGTGTCACGGGGTTTGTCTGGTCTCAAGAGTGCACCAGGCACCTAGCTGCTCTATAACACCCATTTGTGCATGTGTGTGGTATTGTGATATTTAGCTTGGTATTACAAGTACTTGAGAGATATTATTTATATAGAGATAAAGGATGGTTCTACATTAGTCATGATTAGCTAGAGTTAGTCATAATTAAGATAGAGATGACCTTACTTTAGAGGAAGTGGAAAAGTTGAGCACCATTATTTTGGATTCTAGTGTGTTGACTTGGTATTATTCCTAGGTGTTTGGCTTTGAGGAAAGAGTTGAGAACTCTTAGGCTTGCAAGCCTTTTTGTTTTGGATTCTTCTATAGTCCAAGGATAACCCATGTGAAGGAATCCTTGACTTAGTGGTTGGGTCAAGATAAGATCACATGCTTAGTGGAATATGCCCATGTGAATGGATATTCCTTTCTACTTTTTGACTTTATTTGACTTTTAGTCTAGTAACTTGAGTTACTATGGTAATTAGTAACTTTGGTGCATAACTATTTCACAAGTATATAAACAAAGGGTGAGGAGGTACTCATCATCCTTTCATTTTGCATCTATCTATCTCATTGAGTTCTCTAGTGAGCAATGTCTTGAGTCTTGGAGTGTTAGCCTTGGAGGAGTATGATGAAGTTGGGTTTCCTTGCCTTCTTAGTCCATGGTGCACTACCATTATAGCCATCAGAGGTTCATCTTGAGTGAGAGAAAGGCTGGCTCACATTTTTGGTTCTGTTGCCAAGACCTCTCTAGAAAGCAATATAATGTTCTGCATACAATTCTATATTAGACAGAAAGAGCCAATGAGAGCTCACTTGGAGAGAACTTTAAGGGAGGAGAGGGTTGAACTAATGTTAATGAATTTGGACCCATTTGTAAACCATTTAGTTCATTATGATGGCTTTGAGGTGATTTTTTACATCTTGTACACTTGAGAGGATTTGGAGAGATTATGTGAGGTGGATTGCAGAGTTTGGAGATTAAGGTGATTTTGGGCAAAATATCAAGTTTGGGATCTGGACTTGAAATTTCTACACATGATAGCTTGGGTTATCCTTCAGTTATCAAAATTAAAATTATTGTGAGAGCTGCTATGCGCACTAGGCTAGAATTTCTGAAAGTTGATAGGGTAAACTACTCCCGCCAATGCATGCTCTCTGGAAAATTGTAGAGAGTCTGCCATTTCTTCAATTTTCAATGGATTATAGTGAAACTTTTCAAGAAAATTCAGTGCATTGTATCTTACATGTTGACACAAAAAATAGTTATATACCATTTTTGAACAGAGAGTTATAGGTTTTTAAAGTGAGGGGGTGGTTTTCAAACCAAATCTGAAATATGTGTGCTGAATAGAATGGTGCCTAGGCCAAATGGCTTGATGAAAAGATCTAAAATTTTGCAAGGAGGGATTTCCTAGAGTTTTCATTAAGCGTGTATAATTTCACAGGACCGTGAGATACATGTTGTGAGATTTGACTAACATTGTGAGAAAGGGTCAATTCTGTAGAGTTTAGATTTCATGCATGAGGAGTGTGAGGGCAACAAAAGGCATGTTTGAGTGTTACAATTCATCTTGGGAACATGGAGGGTCACCAAGAGTGGAAATTGAGGCTATCCAAGGTTCCCCAAGGGTTTGAGGTGATTGTAGGGGTGGATTTGAGGAGAATATGGTTATAGTGGATCTAACCAAATCAAGATTGCACCAGAGCATCAACAACTCACCACTTTCACCACACCTTGGGAACTTACACTTTCAAGGTCATGCCTTTTGGGCTTTGCAGTGCTCTAGCCACATTCCAACAGTTCATGAACAAGGTATTTGAACCTTTCATTGGGAAATTTGTGAGAGACTTCATTGATGAATTCTGTGTCTATGGGAGCAAGGAGGAGCACTTTGAGCACCTAATGAAGGTCTTGCAATGCTTGGATGAGACAAATGCATCACTCAACCCAGAGAAGTACATTTTTGGATGTGAAGAAGGTTTACTTTGGGGCACATCATTTCCAAGGATGGAATAACGGTTGATCCTAAGAAGGTGAGGAAAATCTAAGACCTTCCATTCCCTTCAAGCTTGACAAAGTTACACCAATTCTTGGGGATGGTTGGATATTATAGGAGGTTCATCTTCTCATTTTCCAACAAGGCTTATGCATTGACCATCTACATGAAGAAGGGTGTAGATTACATGGTGATTTTGGAGGACAAATAGTCTCTCAAAGCTTTTGAGGAGCTCAAGCAATCCCTTGTTGTAGCTCCAATTCTTGCTAAACCTGATTGGAGTAAGCCTTTCATCCTCTACACTAATGCTTATAATGTAGCTATAGGATGCACTCTTAGTCATTAAGACCAAGATGGGCATGACCATCCAATAGCTTATGCTAGTAGGCAGATGGTTTTAGCAAAGAAGAACTACTCTATCACAAAGAGAGAAGGGTTGGCAGTGATCTTTGGTCTCAAGAAGTTTAGACACTTCTTGATTGGAGGGAAAGCCACCATTGTCACAAATCACAAGACTTTGAAGTACATCTTCAACAAGCCTAATGGTGAAGGAAGACTAGCAAGGTGGATGATACTCTTGTCTAAGTATGACTACACCATTGAGGATAGGCCGGGAAAGAAACATGCAAAAGTTGATTTGTTATCTAGGGCCTATGATCATGATGGAGATGAGCCAGTGGATGATTCCTTCTTGAATGAGGAGCTCATGAAAATCTCAATCACTCAAGAGGTTCCAATGGAGTATAAGGAGATTGTGGATTTTGTGACAAGAGGTAATTATCCAAAAGGGATCCATGGTAGGGAGAAGAAGGCCCTTGCAGCAAGATCTAGACCTTACACAATGGTGGAGGATATTCTTTTTCACCAAGGAGCAGATGGTCTACTTAGAAGAGCAATGGGTAAGGAAGAGTCTATCTTACTCATTAAGGAGTTTCATGAAGGTTTAGTGTGTGGAGAACACTTTGCATGAAAGGTGATTGCTTTCAAGATTCTAGATGCAGGTTACCATTGGAGAGGAATTTTCAAGGATTGTCTTGATAATTGCAAAACTTGTCATGTTTGTCAAGCTTTTGACAAAAAATCTACTTCCTCTCCACCACTTAGATCAATTCTATTGCTAGGACCTTTCTAGAAGTGGGGAATTGATTTTGTAGTTCCTCTCAATAGAACCCCAAGGAACAATCGGTACATTGTGGCAGTTATTGATTACCTTACTAAGTGGGTTGAGGCTAGACCATTGAGGGACAAAAATGAAGATGAAGTTGGTAGATTTCTATATGAACGCATTATTGCTAGGTTTGGATGCCCTTTGGAGTTGGTTTTTGATAGAGGAGGAGAGTTTAGAGGAAGCATCACTACAGCCATGCTACGACATTTCACTATCACACATAGAGTAACTACCTCCTATAAGCCAAATTCCAATGGCTTGGCAGAGAGAACCAGTCAGACCTTGTGCATGATGTTGGCCAAAGATGCAGAAATGGAGGGGGCTAAACATCATTGGGACAAGAGGATTCATACAGTTTTGTGGGAGTATAGAACAACCATGAAGACTGCCATCGGGTATTCTCCATTTCAGTTGGTATATGGTATTGAGTCTACCTTACCTATTCACTTTGATCTTCCTACATTCCAAAGCATTCATAGGAAATTAAAGAAGGCACAAGGAGGTGATGCAGAGAAGTCAAGGAAGGATCAACTCATGGAGTTGGAAGAGGCAAGAGCAGTTGCTATGGTTTGAGTGGAGCAAGCCCAAAGGAAAAAAAAGGAGAGCTTTGACAAGAGACAAGGCAAGAAGAAGGTGGAGCTTTTCAAAGAAGGTGATTGAGTAATGTTGTTTGATTCCATTTGATTCAAGAGAGTGCAAAAGAAGTTTTTGCTTAAGTACTTTGGACCTTTCATAGTGGAAAAGGTGTGGGGCAATTACACCTATGATCTCAAGGAGTTGGGAGGAAGGCACTTTGATAGGATTAACCATGATAAGTTAAAAATTGTACCATAGAAGGTAGAGAGACCTTCACTTTGAGGACAAAGTGAAAACTTAGTCCGGGGGTAAATGTAACACCCATTTGTGCATGTGTGTTATATTGTGATATTTTGCTTGGTATTACTAAGTACTTGAGAGATATTATTTATATAGAGATAAAGGATGGTTCTACATTAATCATGATTAGCTAAAGTCAGTCATAGATAAGATAGAGTGGACCTTACTTTGGAGGAAGTAGAAAAGATGAGTACCACTATTTTGGATTCTAGTGTGTTGACTTGGTATTATTCCTAGGTGTTTGGCTTTGAGGAAAGAGTTGAGAACTCTTGGGCCTGCAAGCCTTTTTGTTTTGGATTCTTTAGTCCAAGGATAGCCCATATGAAGGAATCCTTGACTTAGTGGTTAGGTCAAGATAAGATCACATGCTTAGTGGAATATGCACATGTGAATGGATATTCCTTTCTACTTTTTGACTTTACTTGACTTTTAGTCTAGTAACTTCAGTTATTGCGGTAATTAGTAACTTTGGTACGTAACTAGTTTGCAAGTATATAAACAAGGGGTGAGGAAGTACTCATCATCCTTTCATTTGCAACTATCTCTCTCTCATTGAGTTCTCTAGTGAGCAATGTCTTGAGTCTTGGAGTGTTAGCCTTGGAGGAGTATGATGGAGTTGGGGTTCCTTGCCTTCTTAGTCCATGGTGCGCTATCATAATAGCCATCAAAGGTTCATCCTGAGTGAGAGATAGGCCGGCTCAGAGACCAAGGAAAGAATGAAAAGTTGAGAGACTACTCTGAGCGGTTCATGGCTCTTTTGAATCGAGTTCTAAAGCAATCCATTGTGGTGGGTTACTTTGATGCCCAAGCCATTATCTAGTTCCTTGGCGGACTCTCACCAAAGATTCATATCTTTGCCAAGGAGAGGAATGTAACTTCCTTGGACAAAGTACTCAAACATGTCACTTGGTACGAGGAGGCTCTCTCTCACTTATCTAGCAATTGGGAAATTGGGAGATGAAAGACAAGAAGGAAAGCTTCTCACAGCACATCCTCTTCTTTGGAGGAATCCTCCACATCTTCTAGTTCTTCTTTGGAATCTGAAAAAGATTCAAAGCTCAGGAGAATACAAAGAAGAGAAGGAAAGAAGCCAATAACACCTCTAGAAAAGAAAACACAAAAGACAGATCAAAAGCTGGAGACTCTTATTAAAGAGTTTGTGGATTTCAACATCTAAATGATTGGGGCCAAGGATTGAAGAAAGCTCCCGTCATTTGGTAGACCAAATGTATGGTGCACTGCATGTGGTAAATCTGGCCACGCTAATATGGAGTGTTTGATGCGCTTTGCATTTCCAATGCAACAAATTGATTGGGTTCCAAGTTGGGACTAAAGTGAGGAAGATGAGGTTGTGTACCAGATCCTGGAGATACAGCCACAGGCAAGCACATCATTTCAAGGTCCAAGGTATGGACCTAGGGAGTATAACAACAATACTTCCCCGCAAAGACTACTGATGGGTGGCCAAAATAGGCCTCAAAATGTTGCATTGGGTGCTTGTTATAATTGTGGCTCGATGGGACATTGGTCTCCAAACTGTCCAGAGCCGAGACGGCAAATTGTGTACATCCCACTGTGCAAAAATTGTAAGGGATCAGGGCAAACTAGAAACCAGTGCTTGCAACTACCAAACCCAAAGCCGTTGGTATAATATGTACAAACCCTAGTTGAGAGTGTTGCGCTCCAGGAAAAAGGGGATGCCAATGTAAATTGTATAACACTTGGAGAGGAGAGGCCTCAAGAAGGTAGTCCGGCGTCCAAAGGAGAATGGCCAGACCTCAAAATTTTGAAAGTTGAGACACACTTGGGTAAGAAGAAGCATGATCCCAAAGAAGCAAGTACTACTTCTTTTTCCTCATGAAACACAAAGAGGTTGCATCCAAAAGCTATTCTTTTTGGTAAGGAAGAAAAGATTCTAGAAAAAGTCAAAGCCAAAGTTAAAGCCCTACAGAAGGAAATAAACAAAGCAATACAAAGAACTTGGGAGATGGGTTTGGAGGATAAGAAGATGGGTCTTCCTATTTTTTTGGCAGATATCAGATCCAAAGTGAAGGATTTGATCCAAGTTGGCCAACCCAAAGAACATTGGGTTAAGACCGGCAGTACTCCAATCACCATCTTAAAGCACCCCAAAGTCCGATTTGAACAAGGAGAGGCTTTGGACCCAAAGACAAAGGTGAAGAAGATGAAGTTGGGAGGAGTCTCTCAATACAATATTGTGGCTGATTTGGCGTCTACAAGTGCTAACATCACATTTAAGCAATTTTGGGAAGACAACAAGCTATTTAAGAAGCAACTGAGTTTGGCCCTCAAGAAAGTAAGGGCGATGACCAAGAAAGACTTGCCTGCAATTTATCATATTGAATAAGAAGATTTGGGATCTCCCAAAGTGGACGTGATGATCCTAGGCTGCATGATCACATCCATACCCATTGATTTGGGGTCAAGTGTGAATGTCATGACAAAAGACATTGCACATCAATTGGAGTATACGATGTTTGAACCAACATCCCAAATTCTGAAATTTGCAGATCAAACCAGGAGATGGCCTTTGGGCATGCTGTTGAATATTACTATGATCATTGGAGGGGTGCCCTTCAAGTTAAAATACATTATGTTGCAACCAGTAGCCAAAACTGGTCACCCGCTCTTGATCAGAAGACCTTGGTTGTATAGCGCTCTGGTTATTGTGGATTGGCACCAAAAAAAGCTAAGATTCAAGGATACCTTGTCCAAAGATCAGAAGCTGGTGATGGTGAATTGGAAAAAGTTTCCTCACCTTAGGTGAAGATGGTGAATTGGACAAAGATGAATCCAAAGATTCATTGTCTTTGTCTTCAAGAGACTCCAAAGACAAAGTCCAAGTCAACTACTTGGAATGCTACAAGGTAGAGGTTGAGGACGAAGACCCTATGACATCGTCTTGGGTGAAAATGACTTGGAGGAAGGGGGTTTGATTGCAGTTTGACAGGGATTAAGCCGAGTAGGCCATGTTGAAGGAGTCATCAACCTTGATGACTATCAAGATGTTATCTTGACTGAAGGAAAAATCTTAGAATTTTTGAAGACAATCACTTTGGAGGAGTTTGCAGGATGCACTATGAGCCGGCCTGTCTTTCACTCAGAATGAACCTCTGATGGCTATTATGGTAGCGCACCATGGACTAAGAAGGCAAGAAACCCCAACTCCATCATACTCCTCCAAGGGCTAACACTCCAAGACTCAAGACATTGCTCACTAGAGAACTCAATGAGAGAGAGATAGTTGCAAATGAAAGGATGATGAGTACCTCCTCACTCCTTGTTTATATACTTGTGAAATAGTTACATACCAAAGTTACTAATTACCATAATAACTCAATTTACTAGACTAAAAGTCAAGTAAAGTCAAAAAGTAGAAAGGAATATCCATTCACATGGGTATATTCCCCTAAGCATGTGGTTTTATCTTGACCCAACCACTAAGTCAAGGATTCCTTCACATTGGCTATCCTTGGAATAAAGAAGAATCCAAAACAAAAAGGCTTGCGGGCCCAAGAGTTCTCAACTCTTTCCTCAGAGCCAAACACCTAGGAATAATACCAAGTCAACACACTTAAATCCAAAATAGTGGTGCTCATCTTTTCTACTTCCTCTAAAGTAAGGTCCCCTCTATCTTAGCTATGACTAACTTTAGCTAACCATGACTAATATAGAACCATCCTTTATCTCTATATAAATAATATCTCTTAAGTACTTGTAATACCAAGCTAAATATCACAATACCACACACATGCACAAATGGGTGTTACATTTACCCCCCGACTAAGTTTTCACTTTGTCCTCAAAGTGAAGGTCTCTCTACCTTCTATGGTACATCTTGAACTTATCATGGTTAATCCTAGCAAAGTGTCTTCCTCCCAACTCCTTGAGATCATAGGTGTAATTGCCCCACACCTTCTCCACTATGAAAGGTCCAAAGTACTTAGGCAAAAACTTCTTTTGCACTCTCTTGAATCGAATGGAATCAAACAACATTACCCAATCACCTTCTCTAAAAGTCTCCACCTTCTTCTTGCCTTGCCTCTTGTCATAGCTCTCCTTTTGTTTCCTTTGGGCTTGCTTCACTTGAACCATAGCAATTGCTCTTGCCTCTTCCAACTCCATGAGTTGATCCTTCCTTGACTTCTCTGCATCACCTCCTTGTGCTTTCTTCAATTTCCTATGAATGGTTTGGAAGGTATAAGGTAGATTCAATACCATACACCAATTGAAATGGAGAATATCTAGTAGAAGTCTTCATGGTTGTCCTATACTCCCATAAAACTGCATGAATCCTCTTGTCCCAATGATGTTTAGCCCCCTCTATTTCTGCATCTTTCGCCAACATCATGCACAAGGTCTGATTGGTTCTCTCTGCCAAGCCATTGGAATTTGGCTTATAGGATATAGTTACTCTATGTGTGATAGAGAAATGTCGTAGCATAGCTATAGTAATGCTTCCTATAAACTCTCCTCCTCTATTAGAAACCAACTCCAAAGGGCATCCAAACTTAGTGATAATGCGTTCATAAAGAAATCTACCCACTTCATCTTCATTCTTGTCCCTCAATGGTCTAGCCTCAACCCACTTAGTAAGGTTATCAGTAACTACCACAATGTACCAATTGTTCCTTGGGGTTCTAGTAAGAAGACCTACAAAATCAATTCCCCACTTCTCAAAAGGTCCAAGCAATGGAATTGATCTAAGTGGTGGAGTGGATGTAGACTTTCTAGCAAAAGCTTGACAAACATGACAAGTTTTGCAATAATCAAGACAATCCTTGAAAATCCCTCTCCAATGGTAACCTGCATCTAGAATCTTGAAAGCAGTCACCTTTCCTGCAAAGTGTCCTCCACATACTAAACCTTCATGAAACTCCTTAATGAGTAGGATAGACTCTTCCTTACCCACTGCTCTTCGAAGTAGACCATCTGCTCCTTGGTGAAAAAGAATATCCTCCACCATTGTGTAAGGTCTAGATCTTGTTGCAAGGGCCTTCCTCTCCCAAGCATGCATCCCTTTTGGATAGTTACCTCTTATTACAAAATCCACAATCTCCTTGTACTCCATTGGAACCTCTTGAGTGATTGAGATTGTCATGAGCTCCTCATCCGGGAAGGAATCATCCACTAGCTCATCTCCATCATGATCATAGGCTCTAGATAACAAATCAACATTTACATGTTTCTTTCCTAGCCTATCCTCAATGGTGTAGTCATACTCAGACAAGAGTATCATCCACCTTGCTAGTCTCCCTTCAACATTAGGCTTGTTGAAGATGTACTTCAAAGCCTTGTGATCCGTGACAATGGTGGCTTTCCCTCCAATCAAATAGTGTCTAAACTTCTTGAGACCAAAGATCACTGCCAACCCTTCTCTCTCCGTGACAGAGTAGTTCTTCTCTGCTGAAACCATCTGCCTAGTAGCATAAGCTATTGGATGATCATGCCCATCTCGGTCTAATTGACTAAGAGTACATCCTATAGCTACATTAGAAGTATCAGTGTAGAGGATGAAAGGCTTACTCCAATTAGGTTTAGCAAGAATTGGAGCTACAACAAGGGATTGCTTGAGCTCCTCAAAAGCTTTGAGAGCCTCCTTGTCCTCCAAAATCACCATGTAATCTACACCCTTCTTCATGTAGATGGTCAATGCATAAGCCTTATTGGAAAATGAGAAGATGAACCTCCTATAGTATACAACCATCCCCAAGAATTGGCATCACTTTGTCAAGCTTGAAGAGAATGGAAGGTCTGAGATTTTCCTCACCTTCTCAAGATCAACTGCTATTCCATCCTTGGAGGTGATGTGCCCCAAAAGTAGACCTTCTTCACATCCAAAAATGCACTTCTTTGGGTTGAGTGATGCATTTGCCTCATCCAAGCGTTGCAAGACTTTGATTAGTTGCTCAAAGTGCTCCTCCTTGCTCCCATAGACACAAAAGTCATCAATGAAGTCTCTCACAAATTTCCCAATGAAAGGTTCAAATACCTTGTTCATGAACCGTTGGAATGTGGCTGGAGCATTGCAAAGCCCAAAAGGCATGACCTTGAAAGCGTAAGTTCTCCAAGGTGTGGTGAATGTGGTGAGTTGTTGATGCTCTGGTGCAATCTTGATTTGGTTATATCCACTATAACCATCTCCAAAACTATACATCTCATGACCTGCAACCTCCTCCAAGATCTCATTAATGAATGGCAATGGGTAGTAGTCCTTCTTGGTAATAGCATTGAGCTTCTTGTAATCCACACATACCCAAAGCGTACCATTCTTTTTCTTCACAATGTCACGCCATTTGTAGTTCCGCATCTAGATGCTCGGACACTGGAGTTCCAGTGATAGTAGTTAGAGTTATTTCAATAGTATCTCAGAGACTACTTTCCGACGGTCAGATTTGGTGTTTGGGGTACTGACTTCACGATGGGTCCCACCGTCACTTTGCACCGTTTGCACCGTCGAGTGTGCAGTCAGCGGGACCGTTAGGGTTTCAGGGCTAGCTCGAGTCCAGGGGTATAGTTTCGAAGGTGAGCTCCAGAGAGCTCACTTCTCTGATGTTGAGCCTTTGAGTTCCTGGCTATGGTGGACAGAGGCCGGCGAGCGTCACCTGGATTCTCTATGCTTGAGTGGGTGTGGCTTGACTGTAATCAGTGCCCAGTTGTTTGCAGTTTATAGAGTGACAGATCAAGTACTGATCTGAGTTGAGTTGAGTTGAGAGTGTTAAGCAATCTGATTACATCAAAGAAGTGAAGTCAGGGGGAAATCGGGTGTAGGAACGTTGAGTGTTGGTGGTATCTCCAAGCTCGGTGGATCGTGGTAGCTCGATTCAGGTTCTGTGTTTCCCTAGTGTGCAGAAGCTCGTGTAGTTGATGCAAATTTGGCAGTTAGGCGGACGGTGTGCGGAAGCGCTGGCCAAATTTCAAGCAAAGAAGGAGCAATTTCAAGCAGTGTTGTGATTTTGAGCTCAGGAGGTGAAGGTAGGACCAATTTGCTACGAGTTGGGCTCAGAGCTTGGTCTTCATTCTGTGTGTTTGATCCTCAGTGAAGTGCAATTGAAGCAATGCCTTGACAGATCTGAGAGGAATTGTAGTGTTGGTAGTATTTTGCATTTGTGAGTGTAGTGCAAGGTTGATGTGAAGCAATTTCAATTGAGGAAGTTGTGCCTTCAGTGGAGAGGTGGAACACAATTCTGAGGTGAAGTCATTTTGTAGTGAAGTGCCGTTTTTGGGAGACCCTGAATCATCATAATCAAGATTGTTTGGAAAGATTTGATGGAGTTGTGATTAAGGAGTGTTAATTTGTGACAAGACTACGAATCAGTGCTTGTTACTCTCTTTTGGGTGTGGATTCTACCTGAGAGACTAAAGAAGAACTCAAGAAGAACTAAAATTGTTACTTTGCTTCATATTTGGACATTTCTGACTCGTATCTCTATGGGAACAAACTTTACATACCCGATTACCGCAAAAGTGATATTTGTTGGGTTGTCACAACATGTATGCTCTATAGGGATATTAAGTTTGGTATTGCAAGTTGTGGAAAAGTATTGTCTATATGGAGTTTAGCTAAGCTTATACATGATTCACTAGAGTTAGTCCTTCCTAAGATAAAGGTGATTGTATTCTAAAGGAAAGGAAAAGAGTGAAAATCACTATTTGGTCTTCTATTGTATTGTCTTGATATTATTCCTAGTTATTTGACTTTGAGGAAGGAGTTGAAAACCCTTGGGCACATAAGCCTTGCTGGTGCGGAATTTTCTATAGTGCAAAGATAGCCCATGTGATGGAATCCTTGACTTATTTGGTAGGTGAGGATAAGACCACCTACCCATGGTCTTAGGTTAGGGGTTTATATAACTAGAAGTAAACATTAAAGCATGGACCAACAAACTAATTCACAAAGTAAACACACCTAAGAAAAATCATACATATAATTAAAATATATGGTGAAAAAAAGAAAAATGGATGTGAAGATAGCATGTTTGCTACCAATGGAGAATCATTGTTTTGCAAATTGCATTGAGTTTGGTACAAGAAAAACCTTTGGTACAAGAACAATCAAGAACAAGAACTCTCTGGTAGAAGAATCCAATCTGGAAGAACCCTTAATTTTTCCTACTTAGATTGATTAGAGCATGCTCCATCAATGTCCTTCACCTCTCACACATCTCATCTTAAGCATTTTTTATTCACCTTCACCACTCTTTACCCACTTAAAATGCCTTTTTAATCTCTACTATCTGCGTTCAACAATTCCTCCAAATTTCTCCATCTCTATGATGATGATGTGCCATTTAGAACTTGATAATTTGGTTATTGCTCTCCTGCTATAAACCTGCATATATACTCCGTATTCCAATCTGCTGTAATTTCCTCCTTTTTTTTCTCTTCGTCTTGATTGAGCAAAATCCTGACGTCCAAATCAGAATCCACTATTCTGTAATTAGTGTCCTAGCCCAGGTCCAACCAGTCAGTCTTGTAAGGAGAGGGAAGAGCACTATTACCACTGCCAGCATCTCTTACAAAAGGTCTATGAGGGCTCGATTTCTGCTCAATTGGTAATCAGAGTACCACTACCACCATTGTAAGTGCATATGGATGTACTTTGCCACTTAGCATTGTGACAATGTCATGGATACACAAAGTGCAATATCACTTACTTGGTTCACATCCCTATGCTATTTGGTCAGATCTATAGATCAGACTCAACTATCAATTAGGGATTTACCCTCTATGTCCTTTCCTTGTATGGCTTGATGGGTCTTCCCGTGCTTCTTATTATGACGTGTGGTTGCCTAAAAGAAACTAAAAATAGATAAAAATATATATAAAAGCTATTAGGGATTCATGATAATTATGACTAGTTCATTTTTATATAGCATAGCTTTTTATCCTTTCTATATAAGAAAAAAAAGAGGCAACCACATAAAAGCACTCAAGACCCATTTAAGAATAAACCAAATTTGGCAACTGGATTTAATGATTTGCCAAGTTTCCAAATAGACCTAACACATTTCTTTTAACATGATGCAACATGTTGTTGTGTTGTTGTTTGCATAGCCCGTAAAAAAGTGACATCATTTTTATCTCCACATTAGTGGGGTAGGTTGTCTGCAAGATCCAACGGATGAGATCCTACCATGTGATTAATCTATGTACATGTATGTGATTGGTCTGTGAGCCAACCTATCTCTCACTCAGGATGAACCTCTGATGGCTATTATGGTAGCGCACCATGGACTAAGAAGGCAAGGAACCCCAACTCCATCATACTCCTCCAAGGCTAACACTCCAAGACTCAAGACATTGCTCACTAGAGAACTCAATGAGAGAGAGATAGTTGCAAATGAAAGGATGATGAGTACCTCCTCACCCCTTGTTTATATACTTGTGAAATAGTTACGTACCAAAGTTACTAATTACCGTAGTAACTCAAGTTACTAGACTAAAAGTCAAGTAAAGTCAAAAAGCAGAAAGGAATATCCATTCACATGGGCATATTCCCCTAGGCATGTGATCTTATCTTGACCCAACCACTAAGTCAAGGATTCCTTCACATGGGCTATCCTTGGACTAAAGAAGAATCCAAAACAAAAAGGCTTGCGGGCCCAAGAATTCTCAACTCTTCCTCAAAGCCAAACACCTAGGAATAATACCAAGTCAACACACTAAAATCCAAAATAGTAGTGCTCATCTTTTCTACTTCCTCTAAAGTAAGGTCCCCTCTATCTTAGCTATGACTAACTTTAGCTAACCATGACTAATATAGAACCATCCTTTATCTCTATATAAATAATATCTCTTAAGTACTTGTAATACCAAGCTAACTATCACAATACCACACACATGCACAAATGGGTGTTACATTTACCCCCGGACTAAGTTTTCACTTTGTCCTCAAAGTGAAGGTCTCTCTACCTTCTATGGTACATCTTCAACTTATCATGCTTAATCCTATCAAAGTGTCTTCCTCCCAACTCCTTGAGATCATAGGTGTAATTTCCCCACACCTTCTCCACTATGAAAGGTCCAAAGTACTTAGGCAAAAACTTCTTTTGCACTCTCTTGAATCGAATGGAATCAAACAACATTACCCAATCACCTTCTTTGAAAGTCTCCACCTTCTTCTTGCATTGCCTCTTGTCATAGCTCTCCTTTTTTTTCCTTTGGGCTTGCTCCACTCGAACCATAGCAACTGCTCTTGCCTCTTCCAACTCCATGAGTTGATCCTTCCTTGACTTCTCTGCATCACCTCCTTGTGCTTTCTTCAATCTCCTATGAATGCTTTGGAAGGTAAGAAGATCAAAGTGAATAGGTAAGGTAGACTCAATACCATACACCAATTGAAATGGAGAATATCCGGTGGAAGTTTTCATGTTTGTCCTATACTCCCACAAAATTGCATGAATCCTCTTGTCCCAATGATGTTTAGCCTCCTCCATTTCTACATCTTTGGCCAACATCATGCACAAGGTCTGATTGGTTCTCTCTGCCAAGCCATTGGAATTTGGCTTATAGGATGTAGTTACTCTATGTGTGATAGAGAAATGTCGTAGCATGGCTATAGTAATGCTTCTTGTAAACTCTCCTCCTCTATCAGAAACCAACTCCAAAGGGCATCCAAACCTAGTGATAATGCGTTCATAAAGAAATCTACCCACTTCATCTTCATTCTTGTCCCTCAATGGTCTAGCCTCAACCCACTTGGTAAGGTAATCAGTAACTACCACAATGTACCGATTGTTCCTTGGGGTTCTATTGAGAGGACCTACAAAATCAATTCCCCACTTCTCAAAAGGTCCTAGCAATGGAATTGATCTAAGTGGTGGAGTGGATGTAGACTTTCTAGCAAAAGCTTGACAAACATGACAAGTTTTGCAATAATCAAGACAATCCTTGAAAATCCCTCTCCAATGGTAACCTGCATCTAGAATCTTGAAAGCAGTCACCTTTCCTGCAAAGTGTCCTCCACATACTAAACCTTCATGAAACTCCTTTATGAGTAGGATAGACTCTTCCTTACCCACTGCTCTTTGAAGTAGACCATCTGCTCCTTGGTGAAAAAGAATATCCTCCACCATTGTGTAAGGTCTAGATCTTCTTGCAAGGGCCTTCCTCTACCTAGCATGCATTCCTTCTGGATAGTTACCTCTTGTCACAAAATCCACAATCTCCTTGTACTCCATTGGAACCTCTTGAGTGACTGAGATTGTCATGAGCTCCTCATCCGGGAAGGAATCATCCACTGGCTCATCTCCATCATGATCATAGGCTCTAGATAATAAATCAGCATTTGCATGTTTCTTTCCTGGCCTATCTTCAATGGTGTAGTCATACTCAGACAAGAGTATCATCCACCTTGCTAGTCTCCCTTCAACAGTAGGCTTGTTGAAGATGTACTTCAAAGCCTTGTGATCCGTGACAATGGTGGCTTTCCCTCCAATCAAGTAGTGTCTAAACTTCTTGAGACCAAAGATCACTGCCAACCCTTCTCTCTCCGTGACAGAGTAGTTCTTCTCTACTAAAACCATCTGCCTAGTAGCATAAGCTATTGGATGATCATGCCCATCTTGGTCTAATTGACTAAGTGTGCATCCTATAGCTACACTAGAAGCATCAGTGTAGAGGATGAAAGGTTTACTCCAATCAAGTTTAGCAAGAATTGGAGCTACAACAAGGGATTGCTTGAGCTCCTCAAAAGCTTTGAGAGCCTCCTTGTCCTCCAAAATCACCATGTAATCTACACCCTTCTTCATGTAGATGGTCAATGCATAAGCCTTGTTGGAAAATGAGAAGATGAACCTCCTATAGTACCCAACCATCCCCAAGAATTGGCGTAACTTTGTCAAGCTTGAAGGGAATGGAAGGTCTGAGATTTTCCTCACCTTCTCAAGATCAACTGCTATTCCATCCTTGGAGATGATGTGCCCCAAAAGTAGACCTTCTTCACATCCAAAAATGCACTTCTTTGGGTTGAGTGATGCATTTGCCTCATCCAAGCATTGCAAGAATTTGACTAGGTGCTCAAAGTGCTCCTCCTTGCTCCCATAGACACAAAAGTCATCAATGAAATCTCTCACAAATTTCCCAATGAAAGGTTCAAATACCTTGTTCATGAACCGTTGGAATGTGGCTGGAGCATTGCAAAGCCCAAAAGGCATGACCTTGAAAGCGTAAGTTCCCCAAGGTGTGGTGAATGTGGTGAGTTGTTGATGCTCTGGTGCAATCTTGATTTGGTTATATCCACTATAACCATCTCCAAAACTGTACCTCTCATGACCTGCAACCTCCTCCAAGATCTCATCAATGAATGGCAATGGGTAGTAGTCCTTCTTGGTAACAGCATTGAGCTTCTTGTAATCCACACATACCTAAAGCTTGCCATTCTTTTTCTTCACAATGACAATTGGAGACACCCATTCTGAATTCTCCACCTCAAAGATAAATCCAGCCTCCTTGAGCTTATCAATCTCCTCCTTCACAACCAAAGATATTGGTGGGCTAATGCGACGTTGCTTTTGGCGGATTGGTCTTGCATGTGACTCCACCTCTATCTTGTGCTCCTCCAAGGTGACTTCCTTCAAATCCTTGTAACTAAAAGCAAACACATGGATGAACTTGCGGAAAATCTCCTCAAATCTCACCTTCTCCTCCTTGGTAACATTTGGGCCATACTTGAGGGTAGATAACCTTCTCTCTACCTCCTCAAGTGTCAATGGTGATTTATCTGGGTCTGGGTCTCAAAACCTCTGGCTTAGGTGCAAAATCCATAGCACACAAAGGATATACATCTGAATCAGATTCAGATTCATCCTCCTCCGTGGAAGTCTCCTCTTCCATGCTTGTGTCCACACCCGAAGCTCCTTCTTCAGAATCTGATTCCCAATAATCAGAAGATGGGGTATCTGAATGTGAAGTGTTGGTGGTGTTAGTCACAAGAACAGTGACTCTATGGTTTGATGGCCCAATCCTCAAGTACCCTTTGTGCCATCGATCAGTTGTGCGTGCTGCTCTCAACCATGGCCTCCCAAGAAGTAAGTCATAGCTTGAATCCTTCAAGACTTGGAAAGTCATGAGATTTTGAACTCCCATAACTGAAACTACCACCTTATCCATCACCCCTACTGGTCGAACTTGTTGTTTGTTTGCCATGCTCACCACAAATGTTGAAGGTCTTGAGGGTATCATACCCAACTTCTTCATCAACCTTTCTGACATGGCATTCAATGCTGATCCTCCATCAACCAATGCATCCTTGATGTTGTGACCATTCACTCTCACATCAATCTTGGAGGCATATTCACAAGCCTCCCATGGTGCTGGGTTTGCATCCACCACCCCCATTGATACTGGAACTTTTGCCTTCTTCTTCTTCTTGCTCCTTGTAGAACTCAAACCACCTCTAAGCTCCTTTCTCAAGGTAGGGTTCAAAGCAATTAATTGGCCCACTGTGATGTTAGCCTTGTGACTACCAACATCCTCCAACACATTGTAGTTCCATTGTTGCTTTGAGATCAAGAAGTCCTCCATCCCCAACTTCTTCCTTGGAGTCTTTGTTGTTGATGGTGTTGAGGTGCACGTGCTCCTAGTAGACATGGGAGTATCCTTGCTTGAAGTAAATCCTTGAGAAGAGTGAACATCCTCTGCAAAACGAACTCTCTTCTTCTCTTGTGCCAAAAGCTCCAAATTAAGACCCTTGGAGTTTGAGCACTCTCCCTTCTCATACTTGCTCTCAACCACATCTATGGATGCTATCCCCTTACCTTTGTTGGGATTAGGAGCCACTTGGGTTTCACTACCTCCCTCTTTCCCTCTATTGGCTCCCTCATAACCCCCTCCTCCATGGTAAGTGGAATTTGGGCAATTCCTTTGGATATGGCCTCTTCCTCCACAACCAAAACAATTTATATCATTGAAATTGTTGGCTGGTTGGCCTCCACTATATGGATAGTTTCCATAACTCCTAGGCCCTCTCCCTACATTCTGATCCACCTCTCTCTTCTCCCATAGTTGCACCACATTGATCTTGAGATCCGCAAGTTGTTTTGTGATGGTTTGGAGTGGATCTTTTGGTGGAGGTGCAAGAACTGGAGCAACTACTACTTGTGGTGCAACCCTTGTCACCAAAGTATCAGAAGTTCCACCATACTTGTAGCCTTGAGGAGGATGCACAACCTCCTTCACCACCAAATCACTCTCATCCCCTTCCAAACTCTCCTCCATACGAATTGCGATCTTGATAGCTTCAACCTTGGAAAAAGGTTTCTCATATCTCACCTTGCTTCTAATTTGTGGTCTCAATCCTCCCACAAAATTCTTGGTGAGCATGGCCCCTATGCCAATCATTGTAGTCTCCACATCATCCCCACCCTTCCTCAACACTATGCGAAATCTGGACTCCAACTTTTCCACTCTTTCCACATAGACTCTCACTTTCTCTCCATCTCCTTGCTTGAGAAATGTAACCTCAATCATCAATCTCTCAAAACTCTCATCAGAAAGAAAGTTCTCAATGAGTGCTGAAGTCAAAGTCTCCCAAGACTCCTCTTCCACCGCTCTCCTCTCTCTCTTTTGGTATTCTAACTCATACCATGTAAGTGCTGCATCCTCAAAGAAATCTGGTAATAATGAGGCCCACTCATTCTTCCTCCTCTCATTGTTTCCTATGCAAGCTCTCTTGAAATCTCTCACAAAGGCCTCCACATCTTCTCCATCCTTGCCAAAGAAAACTGGAAGTTTTCCCATCTTAACCCCTCACTATCTTTCTTTTCTCTCAAATTTTAATTTTTTTTCCTTTTCTCTCACTCTATTACTAATAGAGTATATACATGACTAACATCATCTGAGAATAATCCACTCTAGGGAAAACAAAAGGTTCAGGTTGCTCCAAGATTTCTATAGCAACATCAAATCCTAGAGTGCATATTAATGTAACTCTCATGGATAGTTTATCCATAAGTTGAAAGATTATCTCCATCACTAATCTTGAGAACTAGCTGATGAAGGTGGTAGTATTTCTGTAGCTGTACTAAGACTCTCTCCAAGATCCTTCACCAAAGTTTCCAAAAGTGCTTTTACTCCTCTACACTCATGTCCTTTTGGAAGTCCTTCAACTCCACAAACCTCACACAACTCCTTGGTCTTAGATTTTCTCCCTCCCAATCTTGGTGAAGAAGGTCCAACATGCAAACCCAAGTCAAGTAAGCCTCTCCTTTCCCTCAATCTCTTGCTCTCAAAGGTCAATGGACATGAACTTGCCTTATGTCCCTTCTCTCCACATAGAAAGCACTTAGACTCACTCTTTCCTCCAAGTGGTGTAGGTTTTTGGATCCTCTCAATACTCTCTTCAAATTCTATTGTAAATTTTCTTTTCCTCAAATCAACCCCTAAAATCACCTCAAACCCTTGGGGAACCTTGCATAATCTCAATTTCCACTCTTGATGACCCTCCATGTTCCCAAGATGAATCTAAACACTCAAACATGCTTTCTGTTGATCTCAAACTTCTCATGCATGAGATCTCCACTTTGCAGAATTGACCCTTCATCACAATGTCACTCAAATCTCCCAACCAATATGTCACAATCCTTTTAAATTTTGCACACTTGATAACAATTCCAGGGCGTCCCTCTCTGCAAAATTTCAGATCTTTTCATTGAGCCATTTGGCCTAGACACCTTTCTATTCAGCACTCATATTTCAGATTTGGTCTGAAAACCACCCCCCTCACTTCAAAAACTCATTTCTCCCTGCGAAAGAACAATCTATCTTTAATTTTTGTTGCAGCAGGTAGAATACAATGCACTGAATTTTCTTGGAAAGTTTCAAGACAATTCACTAAAAATTGAAGAAATGGCAGACTCTGTACAATTTTCCAGAGAGCATGCAGTTGCGGGAGCACTTTACCCTATCAACTTTCAAAAATTCTAGCCCAGTGCGCATAGAAGCTCTCACAATAATTTCAAGTGTTCTAACTGAAAGATAACCCAAGCTATCATGTGTAGAAATCTCAAGTCCAGATCTCAAACTTGAGATTTTGCCCAAAATCATCTTAATCCCCAAAATCTGCAATCCACCTCACACAATCTCTCCAATTCCTCTCATGTGTACAAGATGTACAAAATCAACTCAAAGACATCATAATGAACTCCAGGGTATACAAATGGATCTTGGTTCTCTAACATAAGTTCAGCCCTCTCCTCTCCTAATGTTCTCTCCAAGTGAGCTCTCATAGCCTCCTTCTGCCTAATGTAGAATTGGACCCGGATCATTATCTTGCCTTCTAGAGAGGTCCCGGCAACGGAACCAAAAATGTGAGCCGACCTGTCTCTCACTCAGGATGAACCTCTGATGGCTATTATGGTAGCGCACCATGGACTAAGAAGGCAAGGAACTCCAACTCCATCATACTCCTCCAAGGCTAACACTCCAAGACTCAAGACATTGCTCACTAGAGAACTCAATGAGAGAGAGATAGTTGCAAATGAAAGGATGATGAGTACCTCCTCACCCCTTGTTTATATACTTGTGAAATAGTTACGTACCAAAGTTACTAATTACCGTAGTAACTCAAGTTACTAGACTAAAAGTCAAGTAAAGTCAAAAAGTAGAAAGGAATATCCATTCACATGGGCATATTCCCCTAAGCATGTGATCTTATCTTGACCCAACCACTAAGTCAAGGATTCCTTCACATGGGCTATCCTTGGACTAAAGAAGAATCCAAAACAAAAAGGTTTGCGGGCCCAAGAGTTCTCAACTCTTTCCTCAAAGCCAAACACCTAGGAATAATACCAAGTCAACACACTAAAATCCAAAATAGTAGTGCTCATCTTTTCTACTTCCTCTAAAGTAAGGTCCCCTCTATCTTAGCTATGACTAACTTTAGCTAACCATGACTAATATAGAACCATCCTTTATCTCTATATAAATAATATCTCTTAAGTACTTGTAATACCAAGCTAAATATCACAATACCACACACATGCACAAATGGGTGTTACAGGACACTTTGTCCATGGCGATTGGAGTTGTCTTAAGTCAGAAAGATGAGAAGAAGAACTTCCCGGTTTATTATGCCAGTTGACAACTCTCAGTTTCAGAATAGAACTATTCAACAACTGAAAGAGAAGCATTCAAAATGGTGTATGCCTGCAAGAAATTTTGCCACTACTTGCTGGAATATGAGTTTGTCTTCTATGTTAACCACTACGCATTGCAACATTTGGTCAAGAAGGCAGATTTGTCTGGGCAAATTGCAAGATAGATCTTGTTGTTATAAGAATTCACATATATTGTACAAGTGAGGAAGGGAGTTTTGCATTTGAATGCGGACTTCTTGTCCAGGTTAGAAACTCAAGACCAGGAATGGGAAATTGACAATCGGTTCCTTGATGAAGAGTTATATCAGTTAACAACAATGTGAAGTACAAGGTATGCAGCCGAATATCATTATTTGCATACTCTCCATTGTCTTGAAGGGCTGGACCTAGAGCAAAGGGCATTTTTTCTTAGGAAAATAAGGCCGTATCAGCTAAAACACAACATTTTATTCAAGATGGGCGAAGACAAAGTACTTTGGCAATGCTTGGAGTCATACAAAGTTGGGGGTGTAATTGAGTCTTTACACTCCAAAGCATTCGGAGGACACTATGCTCTAAAGAATACTATAAAGAAGATTCTTTCTTTGGGGTACTGGTGACACGCATGTCCATATCCAAAGTTGTGATGCTTGTCACAGAATGGGAAACCCGACGGGTACTTCTCAATGGCCTTTGAGACCAATTTTACCCTTGGCCCCATTTGAGGAATGTGGAATTGATTTTGTGGGTCTCATTCAACCAGAGACCCGAGTCACGAGGAAGAGATACATTTTGGTATGCATTGACTATGCTACCAAGATGGTCAAAGCTGAAGCAACTCGTAGAGATGATGTAGAGACCGTTGCGGAATTTTTCTTTCAAAACATCATCTCCCCATACGGATGTCCTTCAGAATTGGTCAATGACAGAGAGACACATTTTTTGAACTTTGTGATGGAGGTGTTAACAAAATAATTCCAGATTAAACATTGGAAGACAACTCCTTATAACCCAAAAGCAAATGGCTTAACAGAAAAGGAAAATGGGTTACTTTGCAAAATTTTGAATAAGGTGACTGTCAATTATGCCTATGACTGGGATACAAAACTACCAGCCGCGTTGTGGGCATATTGAACAACAAAAAAGATCACAACCAAAAAACTCCATACTTCTTGATATACGGCTTGCATCCCATACTACCAATTGAATTTGAAGTTCCGACATATTGGATTCTTTGCAAAGAACGATTGTCGGAGGAAGAAAGCCAGGATCTTTGGATCCATCAACTAATGTGGTTAGAAGAGAAAAGAGACAATGCAATGCAAACCAAAAAAGAAGTACAAGAGCAAAGGAAATTCATGCACAATAAGCACATCAAGCCTATGACTATTTGCGATGGAGATTTGGTTTTGTTACATGACAATCACCAAATATTTTTTCCAGGCAAGCTGCATTTCAGATGGATGGGGCCTTATTGAGTTCTTCATCTTTATGAAAATGGGTCCATTCAACTTGCAGACCTAGAGGGCAATCCTTTTGCCACTCGAGTAAATGGGTGGAGAGTTTGGAGATATTGGACCAGAGACTCGGATGTCTCTAAGACACCCAAAGTCGGTGTTTGTGGGGACGCTCACATTTGAGGAGGGGGGGAAGTGGTACCCACATTTTTTTTTCCAATTTTGAAGAGAAGTGTACAAAGAACTCAAATTGCACCTGTATGGCCAAAGAAGGCAAAGAAAAGTGTCCTCTAGATGTAACCCAAGGTAACAGGACTTTGGGTCATAAGGCAAGGTACTTGGAATTGGCTTGTCAGCATACAACCCAAAGTAAGGAGTCCTTGTCTTGGGGTGCTCAACCCAAGGTGAGGACAGTGTAACAACTTTCTTTTGGGGCAAGACATTCAAGAAGGTACGTTCAAAAATGTCGGTCATACGCGTGAAGGATACTTGACAATGACAAGAGCATGCAAGAGGTGTGATTTCTTGGTAGAAACTCAAATTGAAGAAAGACGGAGAAGGTGCAACTCTATAAAAATTGAGCTAAAGACGAAGCGATGACAAGCAATTTCCTATTGCTGCTAAGAAGTCATCCTGCAAGAGATCGTGAGAAGGGAAGTATAGTGAAAGATGCACTAGTGTGTCAGAGGAAGTCAAGGGAGTTAAGCCAAGAATCAGTAGGAAGAATAATCCATAGCCCAAAGTGGAAGAGAGAAAGATAAGAGGTGGGAAGAAGCACTCCAAATTTGTAGTGAGAAATCATGTGATTTGGAGGTTAGATGTGATTGCAAGAAGTCTTGAGCAGGCTTTGGATCACATTTTTGGCATGGAACTAGAATGTTAGCTTTCCACGTTTCATGACTGAGATCATCAAGAGTAAGTGTCTCAATGGCCTAGAGGAAGAAGGGAAGAGAGGAATCTGGCTTGATGGGCAGAGTCGGATTTGATGTTAGTACTCAAGAGAGAAGCAGGCACAGACCATGGTGCCACGTTCTTGAGGAAGGGGGAAGTAGCCAAAGAAACCCAAGAAGTGAGAGATGCCTTCTCTTCAAAGCACACAAAGAATGGCTACAAAGTGGAGAGCTATAAGGATCTTGTCAAGAGAGGGATTGTGAGTGCTCCAATGTCAATCTTGAAGCCAAAGAGAATGACTTATGTGATGAAGCACCAAGCGGTGTTCTTCCATAAGACGTTTGCAGGAGAGCCAATTAATTAGGCAAAGTGTCTTCATGGGAGGACAAGATAGATGGTGTGGAATTTGCGAGACAAGTTGCCTCCACATTACATTGTGCCATTTGCAGCCCATTTCTATCTAAGGCTGAACTTGCTCAATGCGGTGGAGCAAAATAAGATGGTGTCTCATTTCCATCTCGATTTAAGAAGAGATGTCAATGCTGAGGCATAGCAATACATTCTTCATATTAGGAGCAGTTATGAGTACTATGCGCAGACATTGGAAGTGAGAAATCCAGAGTTGAAGAAGAGGAGTCAACAAGGAGAAGAAGAAGTAGAGAAAGCAAGACCTAAAAGGCTAGAAGGGTAAACCTAAGGAAAGAGCTAATGGTAATCGCATCATTGGAAGAAGAGTTGGAAGGGGAAGTCGAGTGCAAGTCCAAAGACTTGCACTCGGCTTTCCGAGGAGAGGGAGGAAAAACCCAAGTTCACATTGTAGAGTGGAGACACAAGTAGTGACAGCGACGATGGAGTGGAGATGAAATTGGTACCCAAAGAGGAGGAAGCCAAGATGGAGACAGAGGAGAAAGGTAACTCAAAATTGGAAGACAAAGTTCCAGAGGAAGAGGAAAAAAGAGTTACAATTCAAAGAGGAGTTTGTTCTCGACGTGTAAGGCAAAGTGTGAAGCGGGGCCAAGTAAGGTAAGAGAAGAGGAGGACGGAAGTTTGAAGAGTGAAGAATTCATTCCTATAAGGCGACTGCGGCTTAGAAGGCAAGTGTCGAGTGAGGAAGAGGTTAAGAAGGAGATAAGTCCGCAAGTTGAAATGAATGAAAGTGAAGGAGTATAGTCTCTACTGGAGGTTGTGTGCCCGTTGTTGGTGAAGTTAGAGCACAAGAAGAAGGAGATGCAGTCCAAGTGTCCGGAGGTGAAGACTGCATTGCAGGTGTCAGCTCAATTAGAAGAAGAGAACTTGAAGTTAAAGAAGAGTATAATCCAAGGTGAGGAGGAAAGGGAAGTACTACAAGTAGATGCAGTAGTACAGAATCAAGTGATCAAGAACTTGAAGAGAGAAGCAAGGAATAGAGAGGAACTCATAGAGCGGGGTGACATAGCAAAGGAAAGGCAAGTAGTTGAGTATGAAATCTTGAAACAACAGTTTGTTGATTTGAGATTAGAAATTATCCATGCTATGGCAAGAGTAGCAGAGAAAGTGCAAGAGCTCAATAGAGTGATGGAGAGTGTAAAAGAGAAGAAGCAGCTCTGGCAAAGGAAGTTGACAGTGAGATATAAAGAGGAAGAAAGGTTGAGAGAGTTACTTCACAATCAAGAGGAGAAGATTGTGCAGAAGGAGAAGGAGAAGGAAACTATGAAAGCCGAGTTCAAAGCGGAATTAGCAATGTATAGAGAGGATTGGCTTGTTGATCAAGAACGGGAGAGAAGAATGAGATTGGAGCCATTGAAGGAGATTGTGATCAAGATGAATGCAATGCATAGTACAGAAGTCAGCATGCGGATTGAAGAAGCAAGACTGCACGAGTTGAAGTTGTTGGTGTAGGAGATGAGGAGGAGAAATGCAAAGGATAAAGATTTGAACACATTGTTGATGAGTCTCAGAACTTGTGTAGATAGAAAGATATTGGAAGTAGAAGACAATATCACAATTAGATTAGACTTAGTGAAATTCGAGATAGATAAAATTTGGAAGGATGTAAGAGCAAAACCCAAAGTAGATAACATAGGAGTGCAGATGGCTTCAAAGTTACCTTCGGAGATGTTAGAGAAGAGTGGGTCGGGAGATAGAGATTTAGAAGGATTACCTATGATAGGAATTGTAGATCAAGAAGAAGAAGTAGTAGACTTGGTAGAAGATTTAGTAGTTGTGAAACCCGAGGATAGAGTAGTAGTGAGTGAAGTTACTTTGGGATTGAAAGCCAAAGAAGAGGTTGACATCGGATTGGAGTAGTAAAAAATTTGAGATCTAAAGAGGCAAATATGAAGAGTTGCATTGTCAGTTTGGATCTGTAGATTTGTAGAGTTGTAAGGAAATTGTATTTTTGTTAGTAATTTTTGTTTGCTTCACTATTTAAAGGTAGCATTCGCAGTCTTATGTTGTTCAATGCTCATTTTTTTTGAGAATAGATAAAGCAAAGTGTTGTGAAGCAATGCTCGTTGCTTGAGCTTGATTTTGAGTATCAACATTGTGTTTGTGTTTGTGAGTGCGTGGAGAAATTCAAAGTGCAAGTTAGTGTGCTTGTTGGATGTTGGATTTTGTAGCCTTGATCTTCATTCTGTGTGTTTGATCCTGAGTGAAGTGAAATCGGAGCAATGCCTTCACAGATCTGAGAGGAATTGTAGTGTTGGTAGTATTCTGCATTTGTGAGTGCAGCGTCAAGTTGATGTGAAGCAATTTTGATCAAGGAAGTTGTGCCTTCAATGGAAAGGTGGAACACAATTCTGAGGCAAAGTCATTTTGCAATGAAGTGCCATTTTTGGGAGAGCTTGAGTCATCACAATCAAGATTGTTTGGAAAGATTTAATGGAGTTGTGATTAAAGAGTGTTAATTCGTGACAAGACTATGAATTTACTAACAAGCATTGATTTGCAAGCACTGATTCACTTCTGGGTGTAGTTTCTACCTGAGAGATTTAAAAAGAACTCAAGAAGAACTGCTTGTTACTATTTGACTTCATATTTGACCAATTCTGACCAATATCTTTGTGGGAACAAACTTTACTTACCTCATTACTACAAAAGGGATATTTGCTGGGTTGTCGCAACTTCTTCACCCCTTGTTTATATACTTGTGAAATAGTTATGTTACCAAAGTTACATTTTACCAAAGTAACTCAAGTTACTAGGCTAAAAGTCAAGTAAAGTCAAAAAAGTATAAAGGAATATCCATCCACATGGGCATATTCCACTAAGCATACGATCTTATCTTGACCCAACAACTAAGTCAAGGATTCCTTCACATGGGCTATCTTTGGACTATAGAAGAATCCAAGACAAAAAGGCTTGCGGGCCCAAGAGTTCTCAACTTTTTCTCAAAGCCAAACATCTAGGAATAATACCAAGTCAACACACTAGAATCCAAAATAGTGGTGCTCATCTTTTCCACTTCCTCTAAAGTAAGGTCCCCTCTATCTTAGCTATGACTAACTTTAACTAATCGTGACTAATGTAGAACCATCCTTTATCTCTATATAGATAATATCTCTCAAGTATTTGTAATACCAAGCTAAATATCACAATACCTCACACATGCACAAATGGATGCTACAACCCATGCTTAAAGTTGTCCATGGAGGAAACAGACAAAGAACCAAAGAAGGAAAACCAAAAGGGAGTAAGGTTCAAGAGGTTATTGCCAGCTGAACCTGCAGGTCCAAGCATGGTGAATAAGGAAGAAGCAAGTTTGAAAGGAAGGTAAATGAAGGTATGAAGATCGAGACTTTGGAGGAAGACTCTAGCGGAAGAAGTGTCAATGTAGGCCAAGGACAAAGATAAAGCAGAAGACAAAAAAACCTTTGATGGGGTAGAATAATTGTTACAGATTGTAAGTCCGTTCATGGAATTGTTGAATAAGTAGAAGAAGGAGATCCAGAAAGATCATCTAGAGGTGAAGAATGAGTTGTAGGTGATGAAGGATATGCTTGATGAAACAAGGGAATTGAAGGAAATTGTAACCCAAAGAGAAGAAGAAGATGAGGAACTTCAAGGGGAGGTAGTCTTAAGGAAGAAGACTATAGAGAAATTGCAAGAGAGTTTTGAACAGTGGAGAAGAGAGGTGCACGGTCAAGCCAAAGAGTTGAAAGAGCATAAGGCATTGGTTGAGAAGATGAAAGTGAAGTAAGCAAAGTTTGTATTGAAAACATACATGTGAAGGTGATGGTGGCGGTGATGGAGCAGGAGTTATAGAGCTTGAAGAAGAGTGCGGTAGAGAAGGATCAAGCATAGCAGAAGGAATTAGCGGTCTGACACCAAGAGGAAGATTGAGAAGTTTGGTAAGAAGTGCTGAGAGGCAAAGTGCTCAATATGAGGAGGAGGAGAAGATGCTTGCAGCTGAGTACAAAGATGAGTTCAAGATGTATAGAGAAGAGTTGAAGGTAGAATGATCTTGAGGGTATGAATTAGAGTCAGTAGGAGAAAGTTGTTGGGAGATTGAAAGCAATGCTGAGCACGAATGCTGAAGGAAAGTTGGAGGAAGCAAGACTGCATGAATTGAAGTTGTGAGTGCAAGAGATGAGGAAGAGGAGAGCAAAGGATGTGGATATGAACACTCTTTTGATTTGCTAAAGGGAACAAGTAGATAGGAAGATAATTGAGGTGAAAGACAATGTAACTCTCAAATTAGACATAGTAAATTCAGAGTTAGAGAGACTTTGGAGTAGTATGAAGGAAGATAAGAAGTCCAAAGTTGTAGACGTAGGAGTGCAGGTGTCTTTGGATCAATTATATGAGACATTAGAAAAGAGAAGAGAAGAGTGGGTCGGAAGATACAAAGGTAGATAGGTTACACATTAGTGTAATTGAAGATCAGAGTGAAGAAGTAGTAGAAATAATAGAGGATGTAGTAGAATTAGGTAGAACCAAAGAAGGAGAAGTGATAGAAGGATCACCAAGTTTGGAAGCCAAAGTTGAGATTGATATCAGATTGGAGTAGCAACAGTTTGAGATTTGAAGAGGTAGATATGAAGAGGTGGATTGTCATTTTGGATTTGTAGATTTGAAGAGTTGTTGTAGAATATGGTATTTTTGTTAGTAATTGTTGATGTGCTCTACTATTTAGAGGAGGAATTTGAAGTCTTATGTTATTCAGTATTTGTAATTTTGAAGATAGATAAAACAAAGTGTTGTATCTCAGTGCTCATCGCTTGAGCATAATTCCGAGTATCAATCCTATGATTGTGTTTGTGCGTGTTGGAGAAATTCAAAGTGCAAGTCAGTGTGCTTGTTGGATGTTAGATTTTGCAGCCTTGATCTTCATTTTGTGTGTTTGGTCCTAAGTGAAGTGCAATCAAAGCAATGCCTTGACAGATCTGTGAGGAATTGTAGTGTTGGTAGTATTCTATATTTGTGAGTGCAACATAGGGTTGATGCAAAGCAATTTTGATCAAGGAAGTTGTGCCTTCAATGGAGGGGTAGAACACAATTTTGAGGCAAAGTTGTTTTGAAATGAAGTAGTAATCTTTGGAAGAATTTGAATCATCACAATCAAGATTTGTTTGGACAAAATTTGATGGAGTTGTGATTAAGGAGTGTTAATTTGTGACAAGACTGCAAATTAGTATTTGTTACTCTCTTCAGAGTGTGGTTTCTACCTAAGAGACTAAAGACAAACTCAAGAAGAAGTACATTTGTTATTATTTGACTTTGTATTTGAACTTTTATGAATCATATCTCTTTTGGGAACAAACTTTACTTACCTGATTATTGCAAAAGTAATATTTGCCAGGTTGTCACACCATGGAATAAAATTTTTTAGGTAGGAAGTAGTAGAAAGCTCAGTCCTACAAGTTAAGCCTTCAAGGAAGGGTGGAACACATTTGCAGACATTGCATCTTTGGAATAGAATGGTACTTAGAGTTGAATGAACCATCACCTTTAGGGGCAATCTTGGCTAGATTTTAGAGTGAAATTGATTAGTTTTATGATTTTCTTTTTGCTATAATATGCCACAGAGGGTGACACTACACTCTTCTTGGAGTTGCTTTTGCTCACGAGGTTAAACAAGAGACATTAAAAAAACTAAGATTTGGTGACAAGTGCATGTTCCACTCCACTTTCAAGCATTTCCGCACAATATCCTCATGGGAACAAACTATTCCTACTGACTATACTATAAGAATGACAACATTGAGCTATCCCACCAACCATTGTTGGTCTTATTGTTTTTCAATGGGACCTTAAACCTCACCCCCATGCTTGCATCTGGGCAAGTCCATTATGTATCTAAGGTCGTGGCTTTTGGTGGTCAGTTCTCAAGACCCATTACATTTTGCCCATGGTCTTTCATCTAGGAAAGGGGATTTTTGCATTGAATTCTTATCATTGGATCTATATTGTTCCAAATTTAATAGATGATTGCATGATCAGTCAATTTCTTGTTCAATAATAAGAATTCAAGTTTCTTGCTACGGAAGAATTCTTCTTTGTGATGGAATGCCCACTTGATCAATCTAGGTGACTTGAATATAACCTCATGCACTTGCTTATGTTGCTTGCATTATGCATTGAGACCATGATTATCTATCGAGGGACGGAAGTCTGCCATGTAGCTTTTGGGATTACCTAACCACTCTATGGCTCTACTCATAAGGGTTTCTTGTCAAAGGTAGGGAGAGGTTTTTCTTATCTAAGGCTTGCACTTGCCTAGCTTTGCAGAAGTGAAAAGTGATAGACATGGGACTAGTTTTAAGGTTTTTGCTCAACCGTTACCAAGTTTTGGTACGTGTGCCTTGGGTGGAAAATCACAACCAACACATGTAAACATTTTTTACAATCAAATGGTTATTAATTATGGATCTTTGTCTAGTGGGGGCACATTCAAGCAATTGGGTTCAATTTAAACTGATAAACTTTCAGGCCAAAGGTTGGTGATGCCAAATATTTATAGCACCAAAGGTCTTTCATGCCAAAGACCTTCCTTGCCAAAGGTTTGTCTAGCCAAAGGTCTTTGTCACTGAAATCCTTCAACATAAGCTTTCCTTCTTTTCAATCTACATTGGGCATATCCTTGCTTCACTCTCCTTTATTCATCTTCCTTCTATTTGTCGTGGTTGCCTTCTACAGAAAAGGAAAATGATACACAACTAGCTCTCAAACTTGGCAAACTATTAACTCATTGTATTTTGAGGAAAACTAGGTGAACATGTATTTTTTGCAAAGGCGAGGCACCACATTAACACATGATGCATTTTATCCATGAAAACTACCATAGCATTAATAAGTCCAAAAGGTAAATTCTCCATTGAAAATTCCCATCCTTAACATTTTTTACAAAGCAATAATGAGATTTTCTCAAACTCATGAATAACTAACATGAGACTAAGTAAAATGAACAAATGAATTTTTCATCAAACTAGCAACTATGATGTGTATGTTCTAGAAAAAATGATAGTATTTGATGGTAGATTATAGGGTATGTATGCTTCTGATCATTTTTATCTTGATTAGAAGTTCACTTTGGCAATAATGAATTTCTTGTAAAAACTTGCCAAAAACTCAAGAGAGGGTCATTTTTGGTATAATTGTGAGATCCATCAAAATTACAAAATAACCACCTCACACGTGAAAAATATTCATCCTCTAATGCAAATTTAAGGTGTGTTTAAGGACTTTGTGGACAACATTCTTGTGTGAAAGGTAGTATTTTGCACATCTTCTTTATTAATTGAAATATGAAAATAGCTACTTTGAAGATCCAACTTGGAGAAGTATGATACACCACTTAATTGATCCAACATGTCATTAATTTGATGCAAAGGATACTCATTCTTCAATTTTTTATTAAGATTGTTATAGTCAATAGAAAATGGAAGTCCTTTATCCTTCTTTGGTGCAAATAGTACCAATTCTCCTTAAGGAGATGAATTATATCTTATGAAATTCTTCTCCAACAATTTGATCAATGTTGTTTGAATAATCTAACTCTTTTGGTGAGATCAAATAGATTGGTCTACTTACTTGAGTATTATATGATAATACCTTGACCTTGAAGTGCATACCTTGGTCAAAGTGTAACCCTCTTGGAAGGTCATCCAAAAACACATCTACAAACTTTTGAACTATTTGATAAACCATTACTTTTTGAGGTTTCTTATCTTCATTAGATTCTCTTTGTACAATTGGCTTGATTGACATAGCAAAAATATGAACGTCTTCCTCCAAATCTTGTTTTATAGCTACTATTTTGATAACTTCTCTCATCTTGGGACTAAACTTTTACATGTCTTTTGCAAAGGTGATAGACCACCTAATCTTTAATCTTTACCTTGGTGGTGTGCTCAAATCTATCATCAAGCCCAACCAAATTAGCCTTGTGATGTTCAAGCAAAGAAAGACCTAGAATGATATCATAATGTAAGGGAGATACTATAAATCTCATAGATTTTGAATACCTCTTCACAAACAAGATGTGAAGTATGAAATGTAAAACTCTTTCTACCATAAGAAATCATCAATTTACTATCTAACACTTGGTTGATAAGAATACATAATTCCTTTTTTAATTGCATGGACATGTTATTCTCAAAAAATTTCTAGTCAATCAAAATCTTACAATCACAATCAAATATCATACCTTGTAAATGAATCAAACTTTCATTTCCATTAGAATAAATCAATTTTTCATATCTCAATATCTCCTATTGGGACTCTTTTTTTCCTTGATCCTTATTCCCCAAGAACTCCATTTGTACAATGGATTAAGATCATCCATTCTTAATTGGGCATTAGGCAATATGATTTCCAAATTAGCAATAATAGAAACCACCACCACTTTGTTGCAATATGGAGTGCCAAGAGGTATTCATTGGATAATATCAAACTCCAAAATAAATAAATAAATAAAATAATCACAATCAAATATCATACCTTGTAAATGAATCAAACTTTCATTTCCATTAGAATAAATCAATTTTTCATATCTCAATATCTCCTATTGGGACTCTTTTTTTCCTTGATCCTTATTCCCCAAGAACTCCATTTGTACAATGGATTAAGATCATCCATTCTTAATTGGGCATTTGGCAATATGATTTCCAAATTAGCAATAATAGAAGCCACCACCACTTTGTTGCAATATGGAGTGACAAGAGGTCTTCATTGGATGATATCAAACTCCATTGGCTCCTCCACCTAAATCTAAAGTCTTCCTTGTGGTGGAAAATACGTATTTGTAATCAAACATACATGTTTACCAAGAACAAGTCTTTCTTATCAAGATATGAAATTACATGCAAAGAAATTATCTCAAGGAAAATTATATTGTAAAAGCACTTACAGTTTTTAAAATTATAAGAGATAAGTAGATAGAAATTTTGTAAATTATAATAATCAAATCATCTATTATTTTCATCTTCTTTATTGGCTATAATGATAACCTCAAACTCCTTCATGATGATATCAAGATCTTCTTTTGCATCCTTCCTCTTGAATTTTTGGTAAGGTTCTTGTATGAAGAGGTATGAGTTGCCATTTTTTTGGAGACAAAGACCAAACTTGGAGTAAGGTCTAATCTTGTAGGAGAAGGGCAAAAAAAATTCCCACTCTGGTGCAAAGCTGGGGAAGTCTTCCTTGAAGTTGGTTAAGAATGGTGTTACACTTGCGCATGGATCTTTGGGGTCATTTTAATTACAAGTTGTGATCCTGGCCTCTAAAGACACCTAGAATTCTACTTCAATGGCAATGATTTCTTGTAAAATCAATGTTCTTCTTCTTTTGATTCCAACCCCAAAGGTCATGTGTGACGAAGGCACTTAAAGGGCTTCCTTTGAAGTCTTCTTCTAAGAGACCCACCTTCTTCTTATGTCAAAAGTTACTCCTTTGTCAACACAAGCTGCAATAGAGCAATTAAATGTGCCAAAGTTTGAAACAACTTGTGAGTTATCTTTGAGTCTAAATATGCCTTCTTGCAAGGACCAACACCAAAGAGTCAATTCAATCTCTGTTTATACTTTTCCTTCAAGGTGATTAGATTCACCTTGAGCTTTTCTCTATTGTGCTATGTGTTGATTAGCGGCTTGGTATCTCTTAAACGCTCTTAGATCACAAGGTTTGTGACTGTTCCCTTGTACTCAATTCTATTATAACATTAAGTGCTTCTATTATCACATCTAGCCACTTCAAGGTGTGTAACCCAAGTAGCAACAAGTAAAAAGCATATGAAAATCCAATGTTGATGTACTAATAGTATAATTGTAAGAATAGTTGTTCATGCCAAGATACAGGTAAAAAGAATGACTAGAGTTGAAGAAAAAGTGTCCAGATGTCATAGTTTGTTTATTGTTATATATTGAACCTCTTTGGCAGGAACCACTCCCAAAAGAAGTTAGTGTTACTCACTATGGTACACTACATGCCAAAGGCTTCTTCTCCTCAAAGAGACATTCACCCCAATGGCCTATTCCACTCCAAAGATCATTTCACTCTAGATGTTTGTTCCATCTCAAAGTTTTGTTCCATCTCAAATTTCCTATTACTATTGACTACACAAACTACATACTACCCTTCCCAAAAGACACAATCCTACAATAGTTGCATAATTGACTAAATGATTGGCTTTTCTATTCTATATACTATCAATGCTCCAAGTTTCTAGAACCTCTATATGCATTGTCTCATTTCTTCAAAACTCCAAGGATCACACACCATAATCAAGGTATAATGCCTCTCTACATTCAAACACTTACATTCCTACTATAAGTTTCCTCACCTCTACTTGACCAATCATACAAGAAATGACACAAAATGTAGGTAATTAGTACTAAGGTTTGTGGAGGTCCTTGGACTCAAATTCCAATTATGAAAAAGAGAACAAATTTAGATTGGGTTGCAACTCCTATAAACAGTTTCATACTTCATGATGAAGAGATTCAATAGCTTAAGTGCATTGGAAATATCCTAATTACATCTACATCACTCATTTCTGATTCTATTTTATCTTATCTAATGCTTAATTAAGATCTATCTTAGCATCTATAGCCAACTCAATGTTGGTCTTTGTTGTTTATACTTTTAAATCTCTTTCAAATTTACATCATGAAGATCTTTGGTGATAAAATTATACTTACTCTAAAAGTGTTTTAGGCCAAAGATATGTACAATTATGAAGGCTTTGTGCTTAAGTTGATTCTAGGCAATATATTTTCTACACTTAACATATTATTATTGTTTTTGCTTTGGCCAAGTGCTCCTTTCATCCTAAGGAATTAGTGTGAAGAACTCCCTTTGCCTCTACAAAGCTTAATGATCAACTCTGCCCTACTTTTGTAATCTTCCAAGGTCATGAGAGTAACAATGGTTGATTCTTGGAATTTCTTGGTCATGTGCTTCTACAATCATTCTACAAGTTGGTTGATCCACTTGTTGGTGTAGACCTTGGCTTCCAAGGCTTGTGCGTGAGCTTTCGTTTCCCATGGCTTAATTTCTGGGCTTGCTTTTGAACTATCTCCTTGGCAAGTCAAACCATTGTTCTTGAGTTGAATCTATGTGCATGAACATCTTACACTTCACGTTGTTTAGTTTTGTTTTATGAGCCAACATATCTCTTGCTCAAGATGAACCTCTAATGGCTATTAAGGTAATGAACCATGGACTAAGAAAGCAAAGAATCAAACTCCATCACACTACTCAAAGGCTAAGAAACCAAGGCACTTCCAATACTCAAGCCGTTACTCACTAGAGACCTCAATGAGAAAAATAGATGTACAAATAAAAGGATGATGATACCTCCTCATCCCTAGTTTATATACTTGTTAAATAGTTACATACCAAAGTTACTAATTACTATAATGACTCAAGTTACTAGGCAAAAAATCATATAAGTCTAAAGTCTAAAGAAATATCCAAACCCATGAGAATAATGCCCTAAGAATGTGGTCTTATCTTGACCCAACAACTAAGTTAATTATTCCTTCACATTGTCTATCCTTGGACTATAAAAAAATTCAAACCAAAAAAGCTTGTTGACCCAAGAGTTTTTAACTCTTTCCTCAAAACCAAGCATTTAGGAATAATACTAAGTCAATACACTAGAATCCAAAATAGTGTTGCTCACTCTTTCACCTTTCTCTATGGTAGAGTCACCTCTATCATGGTTATGATTAACTTTAGCTAATCATGACTAATATAAAAGCTTGGTTAAACTCCATATAACAATATCTTCAATTACTTACAATACAAACTAAATATCCCAATAAACCATACATGCACCAATAGGTGTTACAGTTCTGATCTCTTGTAATTCTACCAACACCTCTTCTTGAACTTGCTCTTGATCTTTCTCTCTTTCCTCCTCCTTCTCCTTTAGTTTCATGGTAAGCTTTGTGACCTATACTTCAATGATGATCTATTCTTCTTGATGTTGCACCTCGGTAACAACCATCATTATTTTCATTTTCTCAACCTCTTCTCTTAGGGCTTCAATTTGTTGCTCTTGAGCCTTCAATTGCTCATCATTCTCCTATTAGCACTTGGCTTCTTCTAGCCAAAGCATCTTTTATCTATTTGCCCACCTTTGGAAATTTTTGTTATACTTTTGCCTGATGGTTTCTCCTTCTTCTTGTATCTTGGCTGCTTCTTGCACCAAGTCATTGCTACATTCCTTGCATTTATTCAATTCCTTACATATTCAAAGCATAAACCTTAATGAGTTTCTCCTTTGCCTTTGCTTTTTCTAGATGAACTCTTTACGTGGTTTGATGGATATGTCTCATGAGCTTGGTGTAGTCCATGATCTCCCCATGTAGTTTGGTAAATTGAGAGAAGTCTCTCCATCATCTCCAATGTTGATCCAATAGTATGAATAAATATCCTAGAGATAGGTATCCACTCAATTGGTGGTATATTATTTTGGCTTGACTCCACTTCTTCTTCTTTCTTGGGAAGCACCAAAGGTTCACTCCCTTATTTCTCAATCTCAACAAGAAGGGTAGGTTCTTTGTTCTCATGCACTACCCCCATGCTAGTTTTGGGTCTTTGGCCTTGGACCTTCCTTTGTCTTGAACTTTGTCTTTGTTGTGGCCCTTGCTTCATTCTGACACCACACCTTTGGCCCCAAGTACTCCTGCGTCTAGTACTCCTTCATCTTTGAGTACTACTTTGCCCTTGTATTGGAAAGTTGCAAAGCCCGTTTCTCTTTGGCTTTCTCTTATTCCTTCCTTAGTACCTAATGGTCATGTTTCTCCATTGTACTTCCTTGGGATTGGTGCATATCTTTGTCTTGGACATCTTATCTGACCTCTTGGGGCATTGGAGCAAATTGAGCTTCCTCACCCTTGCAATCATCCTCATTTCTATATGAAAAAAGGACAATGTGTGTAAAAGACTCTTTGCTAATAATAGGTTTGTTTTTGTCTTGATGTCTAGCTTCACCTTTGTCCATTGAGTCTTCCACCACTTGTGTTCTCTTTGTCCTCTTCTTTCCCTTCACCTATGGTTTGATAAGTGTTGTCTTCTTCTTCTTCTTCTTCTTCTTCTTCTTCTTCTCAACGACTCAAATGTCCTTGGCTATCTCCATTTACCTCTTCTTTTTTGTAGCACAAACTATTGTAGGCTTCTTCCATTGGGACAAATTTCTTAGACTTGGTAAATGCTATATTGGCAAGTGCATACTTCTCCCTCATCTTCATGGGCTCCAATTGGTTGTGAAAGTCTCCTTTGGAGAAGTGATGGTCAGGATACTTCTTTGTCTCCTATGGGTCAACAAGTCCGTTCCTATGTAAAAGAGAACAACCTAAGAGGATAGTAAGGTTACTCCTCCTTCTTTTTTCATATGTCCTCCTCCATCTCAAGCATGTATCCATACTACTGTTGCCCAATTCACCGGCCTCCCTTCATAAAAATATTCATAGAAGATTGCACGGTGGTTGTTTACATATGTAGTTTTTTTGGACTTAAAACATCTTCACCATTGACTTGGTAAGAGTTCTTTGGGCAAGATCCTTGTACCCAAGTACTAAAAACCCATTGATGGTCTTATCATCCTTGAATACGGCCTTGAATCTCACCTCCATGCTTGCATTTGGGTGAGTCCACTATAGTTCTATAAATGTGGTATCAGGGAGGTGAATTCTCTATTCCCAACACTTGTCGCCAATGTTCCTTGGTCCACACAAAGATTTTTCCTCATAAGTTCTCCAACCCTTATTGTCTTTGATCTCTTAAAGCATTGCATGATTGCTTAACTCCTTATTCAACTTTCTTGTTGTGGAGGAAATCTGCTCTACAATGGATTGCTTACTTGGTCAATCTAGGCAATTTGAGAATAATCTGAAGCACTTTTATATGACACTTAGGAGCTTTGTTCACTAAGGCCATGTCTATTTCCCCTATCAAAATAGGAGATCTACTTGCAAAATTACTTACCTACTTTAGGACTCTAACTCTCATGAGTTCTAGCCAAAGGTGGAAGAGTTCTAACTTGTCTAAGTCTTGCACATGTCTACATAAGTGGAAAGTGGTTAGCTTGATCTGAGTATTTAAGGTATTGGCTCAAACTTTACAAAGTTTTGGCAGGTGTGCCTTAAGTGAGCAATTGCAACCCACACAAGTAAACATTTTGGTACAATCAAATGGTTATTAATTCTAGTTCTTGATCTAACAGAGCCACATTCAAGTCATTGAGATTTGTTTTACTGATAGAATTTTAGGCCCGATGGTGTCCCCTGCCAAATGATTCCAAGTTCAAGGGGTTTCCAAGGCCAAAGATTGATGAAATTAGAGGCTTTTTAGACCAAAGATCATTTGGATTGAAGGTATGTCTTGCCAAAGGGTTATCTGGCCAAAATCCTCCTTTGTCAAAATTCTTTGGTTTAGGCTCTCCTCTTGGCTCAACTGTTGCAGAGTTCTCCATGCTACACTTCTCTTTATTCCTCTCTTTCCCGTATGGTGGAATTCCCCTATGTGTGAAAGGTATATAGCATAACAAACCTTCTTTCAACTTTGGCAAACCATTATCTCCTTGTGTTTCTAAGTGAACTAAGTGAATTGAAATAAAAAGGCACACCCAACTCAGCTAGGGTCCCCCTTCCCCACTTACCTGACATACCAATTGGAGGATCTCTACCATACAGTTTAGAAGAAGACCCTCTCCTTAGTTTTTTAAGTGATTGTTTTTGGTGTGGTTTTTACCCTACGGTACTTTTGGGCAGTTCCCCTTTGTGCTCGTCTTTTTTCCACTTGGGACTATTGGGCCATGTGCTCTTGTGCACCTTGTACTCCTTCCCCTTCACTTCGGGCTACTATTTAGATATTTATTTATCTTGGTGCGACATGATCCAATGTGTGATCTGTGAATAATATCTGGCATCGGTGAATTCTTGTTTGGAACCAATGTTCTTGGCGTCTCCAGTTGTCTAGCGCGAATCAGCTACTCGGATACGTCGGATCAGTTAGTATTTGGGTGTCGGTTACGTGAAAGTGCCCAATATGGAGATCGGTAAAGTCTTTATTTGGTAATTGGTTAAGTAGTTCTCTAGCAAATGGGGCTTATCACCATTTTACCTTTTATGTCTTATCCTTGTACGGCTTGAAAGGTCTTCTCATCCTGCTTGTTATTCTATGCGGATCGCTTTCTTTTCTCGGGTAACTTATGAATATGATGAGGTGTAGTTCTTAGAGGCGAAAGCGAACCCTTAACATTCTCATTTACAAGTCTATCGTGGCAAAGATTTGTATATAGCAAATCTGGACAGCGACATACTCGCTGCAGTAGTCGTTTAAACCCCATCACCGAGAGAGCAAGAACAATCGACCGCCTCTCTTGCTAGAATTAGATACAGCACGCACTATTGAACTCTGTATGATCATCGATTAAAATTGAGCGACACTAAATTAAATGCTGGATTGATTGAATTGGACTGAACTGCATTTAGTCAAACAAAAATTCTGCGAGGGGATAGATCCTTTTGGGGTCAGGGCACAAACATCAACATTACCAACTGGAATAGTTCAGCAGGAATGAGATTCATCTCTTCCTCTGAACAGCAGAGTAGCAATGTACTGATCTAAGGGATCTACCATATCCAGGCCGCATCTTTGAGGAGAAAATCTTTGCATCAAATTTTTGAGTTTGGCCATCGCAATGGATTCTGCAAAGGGGCAAATCATGAGCTCTACTCATGTTACGGCTTTCAATTGACACTGGTTCCTGCTAAACAGAGTAGTTTAGATCTTAGCCAGAACTGATCGTCATAGACAGCATGATTCAGCTTCTTGATCTCTGACCCAGGGAGCTTTGTAGGAATACTTCATAAACTTGATGTCAGACATCGATTGTGGTCAGATTACTAAAAGACCTTTAGGAATTGTGACACCGTGGCTGACACGTTTGCGCCTTGCTCGGGAGGCATGAGGTAGACTTAATCAGGACTTCAGGATCGATACCAGTTCCGAAAAAGACAATGTCATCAGTTGAATGCCGGGGTTCCGGCCACTTAGCATATTCAGTGTAGAAGCTGAAACGTGCCCTTATTTATCTGAAAATGGAGTAGACCTCTAGGAAAGATGAAGACCTCTCCTTTTTTTACGGTCTTGGCGTACATTTTGTTTTGAAGGTCTAGATTGTTGCTGTTGGTTCCGAAGCAAGTATAGATTTCTCCTTCCAGAACGAAGCGAAGTTCTGTAGACTAATTGTGGGCACGGGGCATGATCACACACCTTGGTAGAAAGTCGAGATGAGCTATAGACAGTCCGAGACACCCAATGCAAGCCAGTCACGAGCATATTCGGAAGTGATTGTCGCACCGATTGGATTGCTCATAACATTTGCTCCAGCGGCTATGCCTGCAGAAGAGAAGTCGTCAGCTGTTACACTTCGCGGATCTTTGCGCATATCCCTCCCACGAATTGACCTTTCTCCAATCTGCCACACAGAAATCCTGCAGTGGATCTGAGTGCGATGCTTGCACCACTCCGATAACCACTGTCAATGTCAAAGATATTAGCAAGAGATAGCATCTTCCTCATTCTCATTTAAACTACTTGAATAGTTACGTTTCCGAAGCTGAATTAGCACTTCGAGACGATTGAGGTTTCTCATCAGAATGCTGAAAATGGGGGAGTAGAATTGGATTCTAGAGGTGGTTTGTGAATCAAACTGGCTAACCAGTTTTAAATTCTAGACTGAGCGTCCACCATTGATGAGTGCACACGCTCCGCTTGCGAATTGGTTGAAGTCGAACCTGGCATCCCGTTTCGCCGGCCAAACGTTAGCGAAATGCAAACTTCCAGGGGATAGTGTCCAAGCTTACTCTGTCAATAGATTCACTCAACTGGGGGATTTCCATAGTAGGTTTATGGGTTTCAATTTACCAAAGAAATCTGGAGATATTTTATGGGCAAAGCCGCAGCTGTACAGGGCTACGCGTCACCTTGTACGGTGTACGGGTTTTGTACGGGTTTTTATTTTACGGCTATAGGGTTTTCTCCTCGTACAAATATCAAACATGGGGATATGGAGGGTTTCAATGGTAAGTAGGGGTTTCAAATTTAGGCTTTTGGAGCACCATATGAATCCATAAACTAATTTGTGGGTAGATTGTAAAAATTGTATGGGTAGCGTGCCGGAAAATATAGTAGGAAATATCTTTATGGGCATTTGAAAACATGACCTGTAGCTTTTTACAGGTTACAGGCGATCCAGTAAAGTCCAATGCTGTCAAATTAAAATTTATCTAACTTTATTTAACTGGAAAATTTTCAATTTTTGTTACGAGGCCATTCATTTTTGAACCAACCCCTGCATACTGATATATATAAAGTGTTATATGGATTTCACATCGATACCCCTATAATTTTGAAAATCTATAATTTGAAACCCTCTAGTGTTCGGGTACCAATACACATCCGTAAGGAACTTTACATGCATCCGTAAAATTATGTTAGATAGTGCAGGTTGAGAAAATAGAACATTTTATGGGTAGTCTACAGTATTCTATACGAAATTTTATGGGAAAAGAAAAAGGTGACCTATAACATTTTATGCGATGTGGGGATTCAGTAAATATTAAATAACATAAAATGAGAGGTAAGAGATGATAAGGTTCATGTATAGTTCAAAATTCAAATTTTGAGGGTGTCCCTTGTCCGTCCTTGATTTTGGAACATAAGAAACATAGAAAGGGTGGTATGGTTGTCTACCTCTGCCATTGTGATGCTCGTGGATTGGTGCTAAGGGTGGTATGGTTGGTAGGATATTGTGGATTAGTGATAGTCTGATTTTATAGGATGATGCTCGTGGGATGATGGTAGAAACCATTGGGTTGGGTGGGGTGAGGTATTTGAGAGAGTAGGATGTTGTGGATTATTGATCGTCGGATATTGGATAGGAATATTGGGAAATTGATTGGATGGAGTATAAGACTCAAGATAGAGAATGATTGTGATGAGTGGAGCTTTGAGGAAGCTACTGTTGATCTAGTATTAAGGTGTTGGGAATTGCTAAATCAGCAAAGGTATTTACAACCTAGATCACACATTACTCGTACATCAGTGTTTTTTTTTAGATTATTTTCATGATTTGGATGGTGATTTTATAGAGGAGGTAGAGGTAGAAGTAGAAGTTTTAGACCAAGGTCCATGATGAGGCATGAGCAAAGTAGAGAGGAGACAAGAAGCATGGAAGTGCAACATTGTCTTTCCTTCAACAAGGAATTGTGGCCTTCTTAATCCACAATAAATAAATTAACATGGGTTTCCTTACTCATTGTTAAATGTTAAAACCATAGTGAGCATTCTTCATTATCATTGAATAAAAATATTATTTAAAGTATATTATACTGAATTAAACTAATTGAATGTGTTCTAAGATTCTATTTAAATGGTGTATATATGTTGAGGCTTCATTGGGATATGTTAGTAAATGTTGGTGTGCACCCAAACTTGCACATTATTTGAAAAGCAATTTTGGACTCGTTGGCACTAGGACACGTTGGGTGAATCTGAATGTCAGGATACATTGGTTGAATGCTTGTAATGCAGAATGTTAGTTGCTCAAACTAGAATGTTATGATTTTGAGAATGTATAAATTACTTGGTCTTGTGCGAATTCACAATCTACCAGCGCCCGCCATCAGGTGTATTGACGAACTGGAGCATCACCTCTTTATCGACTCAGCAAATACTATAGCTAGGTCTAGTCGATTAGAAAGCTGAAGAGGGACTGAAGTTCAAGATCTTTCAATTTATACACTGGTGGATGACAATTCCCTCTTTGGAGTATATTGGGATCCATTGGGAGTCATTGTCATTGGACTGTGATTTTGAGAGTGCACATCTTTTAATATAGATTCGAGTTTTAGCAAGAAATATATCAAGTTTTGAAGAGTCACCTTAGTGAAAAGAGTCGTGTTGAGAAGTATAAATTTAGTACAAGAAGATTCAGGGTTTAGGGTTTCACTTTGAGAATTATCAAGAGAGGAATTATTTGGGAAGAATTCCAGTTTGGGGAAGAGAGACATTTGACAAAGAATTTTTATAAGAATTCGGAGGAAGAGAATCAATTGGGAGGGGAAAGAGATGTTTGACATAGAATTTTTGGAGGAAGAGAAATATTGTGAGGGTAAGGGAAGGGAAGAGAGAATAATCGGGGGAAAAGAGAAGAAGAGAAATATCAAGGAAGAGAGGAACAAGAGATCAAGAGGACAGAGAAAGGAAGACAGAAGTTTGGATCACTCACTATGAAAACTTTTTGATGGTGAGACTCGTTGTGAAAACTTTTTGAAGATGAGAGACCGTGTCAAGAATTGGGTTAAAGGAAAGAGAAGGGTTTGGGAGAGAAATTTCTGAATTCAAAAATAAGAAAAAGATAGAAGCATTTTGAAGGCAGAAATGGTAGCAATTTCCCCACACTCACAAGTGATGAATGAGGATAACATGGAAAGTTTCCCAAAGGGAGATTGGTTAACAAAGTTCCACACTCTTTGTGATCAGATAACATTCATCAATTAGTGTTGGATGGATAAAAACCAAATTAAGGATTTTTTTCCAAGAGATTTGAGAGATAGATCTCAACACAATGGGGTTGAAAATTGATGTCATCATGGTATATCTGCATCCACATGTAGGCATTTCTTGTAAGTATATTGATTTATCTCTCTCTATGCATTTGCTTATGTTATCTCTACATTTTTTATGTTGATTGATTATATTTAGATCACAGTTTTTAGATCACCTGTGCATAGCATAGACTGATGTATATTAGTGTAAACCAACATATACTAGAAACTCCAATTAAATCCCTAGTGCAATCAAGCACATATTCATTCCACTTGTCAATGAGCCAAAAAGATGGACACATATATATGTGGTTAGCATACGCTAATGCGTGCACAAAAATAAGGTTTCATGCTCTAGAAAATGCTAATGCAAATTCATTTAGGCCAAGCACATATGAGCACATACTGATTTTTTATTTGTCTTTCTGTGTGTTAAACATGATTTGGGTTTCTTAACTAAGTCTTGCTTTTATGTGTGGTCATGTGTGATGCCTCACCTCTTCCCAAAGCACAATTTTTTTGGTTGCTTTGTAGAACTTAGCTAGGAAAGGTATATGAATAGTCATTATTGGTAAACAAGCTTCGAGTTGGATGATAAATTTCCTGCTTTTCAAGATGAAAGAAGAGGTCACAAAAGGATTAGTGGTATAAAAATCTGAGCCAAGGGTGCAAACCCTAACAAGGAGGAGGAACATGGCTAACTAAAAACAACATTTGATGAGGAAACCCTTTGCCCTGGAAGACCTTTGTCTTGGGAAGAACTTAGGCCAAAAAAGCCAAGGGGCTTGGAAACCCCTTGGCTTGAAGCTTCATGCATAAATATGGTGCCAAAAAATCAAGAACCACAATTAAGGACTGTCCAATTGTACTAATCATTTGTGGGAAAGAAACTTCTCAAGAAGCTTCTAGATTAGCTTAGCTTGCACTCTAAGAAGGTGACCTTTTGGAAGCTTCTTGAGAAGCTTCTCAAGAGCATTGTATGTTCCCTATAAATACCAAAGCCCAAGCTTATGCTAGGCATTAGGAGTTTCCCTCATCCAAGAGTCCAAATGTGTATAGAGTGTATTGCATGCCATTGTTCATATAAAGGTTGTATTGTAGACAAGAAAGTCAATTTTAGTAAACATTCCAATCAAGACAGTCCATGTAGAGATATTTTGGGCATTACAAACTAGTATTTTTAGACTGAAATTATAAACCACAATTTTTTGAAGCACAATCTAGCTATCAAAGAAATGAGCTCATAATATTTTAGCTCATGACTACACAAGAAGATTTAGGGGAAGCAATCCAAGCAGTCTTGGCTCACATTGGCAATTTCTCATCATTTGTATAGAGCTTAATTGGACACATATATACTAAATAAAATTTACTATATTTATTGCCCTTTTACCTTCTTAAGAATAATTTTTCACTCATATGAAGACAAGGTTTCATTCACCGTCACTTGGCTCACCAAAGGGTCTACTTACCAAAAGATTGTAATGGTTTGGCCTAGAACCTTTTCACTTTTTGCAAAAGCCATCTAGGCAAGCTCAGCTGTAACACCCGTTGGTGCATTTATACTCTTTAGGGATATTAAATTTGGTATTGCAAGTAGTGAATAAATATCATCTATATGGAGTTTAGCTAAGCTTTTATATTAGTGATGATAAGCTTGAGTTGGTCCTAGCTAAGATAAAAGTGACCCTATTCTAGAGGAAGGGACAAGAGTGAGCACTACTATTTTGTATTCTAGTGTATTGACTTGGTATATTTTTAATTACTTGACTTTGAAGAAACAATTGAGAACTCTTGGGCACTACAAGCCTTGTTCATGCAGATTTTTCTATAGTCCAAGGATAGCCTATGTAGAGGAATCCTTGACTTGCAGATTTTTCTAAGTCCAAGGATAGCCCATGTAAAGGAATCCTTGACTTAGTTGGTAGGTGAGGATAAGACCACCTACTCATGGGATTATTCCCATGTGCTTGGATATTCCTTTTGACTTTTTCACTTTATTTGACTTTTAGTCTAGTAACTTGAGTTACTTTAGTAATTAGTAACTTTGGTGTGTAACCATTTCACAAGTATATAGCTAGGGGTGAGGAGGTACTTATCATCCTTTCATTTGTAACTATCTCTCTCTCATTGAGTTCACTAATGAGCAATCCTTGAGTCTTGGAGGTGTCGTGGAGTTTCAGCCTTAGAGGAGTGTGATGGAGTTGGGTTCCTTGCCTTCTTAGTCCATGGTGTGCTACCTTATAATTATCAAAGGTTCACCCTAAGTGAGAGACAAGCCAGTTCACAAGCCGTGTTCCCTTCACCCTTTATGAGATGCTTTTGCTTAGTCCTTTGTATTTTGAGAGAGAGTGACTATGAGAAGGGAATCAAAAAAAGTGAATAAGAGCAAAGGATGATGAGAGGACAAAAATAAAAAGGAATTTGTTATGCCAAACGTGCCATGAAGGATTCACATAGCTCTAGAGTTTATCATCAAGTCTCCAAGATTAGTCAAATGGGGTCTGTATTGTAAACAAGCATTAGTACCCAACAAGAAGCTCAAATTCTTGTTGTGGAATTGGGAATAGACTGATCGTGCAATGTTGCATGAGATTTGAGATAACTAGGATCCAGAGCTAGTAAATTTAAGAGGAAAACTCTTTTCCTAGATAGAGGAACATGGGTAGAGAGTGCTAGGGCCTAGTGATTCCTCCCCATATGGCATGACTCTAGATAATGTGTGGTCTTGACCTGATTTGACCTTTGAGGCCAAATTCAAAGCCACATTTAGAGATAGGAAGACCAACAATGGTTGGTCTATCCCTAGAAGCAAGGATCCTAAGAGGAGGATCTTAGTTGAGTCAGTCATGAAGTTTCTCAAACCCAAACAAACAACTTACTTGAATGACAATCAGGCCATTTTCTTTGAGAACTTGTGCCAAGGAAAACCTATAAATTAGGCAATAGTGTTTTGGGTGAGGACAAGAGAACTTGCATGGAAAATGGACAAAGAAGGAGGAGTATCTTTAGCATCTTCCTTTGTTGTCCATTTCTACTTGGGCATGGGATTGCTGACCTAGAAGAAAAGAAGGAGTACCTCAACCACTTTTCCTTGAAGGATATTTTGACAAGCCTAAGGAGAGAATGCTCATGGTACAAAAATACATAACGGTAGATGCAGAGTTTTTCCACACAAGAAAATATGTGGAAGTTAAGGAAGCCTACAACACCTTGGACTTCAAGAAGCAGAGGTAGGAAGAGATTGTTGTGGAGCCAATACTCTGGAACCGACCCGCTACCCTTGCCATGCCAAAAGCAAAGGCCACCAAAAGGACAAGGATAGAGGAGTCCCTTAGAGGAAGAAGAAGAGGACAAAGAAGAAGTCTTGGAAAAAGGAGGAGCAAGACCACAACCAGATCATATCCTTATGACTAGCAAGAAATCCTTCAATAGCATTGTCATTTTGTCAAAGAGAATGTAGTCAAAGATCACAAAGGTGGAGAAGTATAATCCACTCCTACCCAAACCCTACCTCAAAATCCCAATTTACTAGAGGAAGAAAGAACTCCCATCCTTGGGCGTGATGATCTAGAAGTCAAACCTTCTATCTGAAAAAAAGGTATGGCAGAAGGTTTAGGGATGACAAGATCTCCTCTATTCCCAACCATGAGAGAAGTAGAGTTGAGAGAGGAAGGAGTCCGTTGTGCTAAAGAGGTACTTGAGGTAAAATATGCAAGTTCTTGTCACAACAAGGCACGTCTTTTGGCCAAAGGTGAAGTTCACAAGGAAGATCAAAGCTAGGACAAATGGTCATCCAAGACAAAGACACCCGGCCCAACTAAACTGATATTCAATCAATTGGAATCATTGGGCTTTGTAGAGATCAAAAGAGAAGAGAGTGGACCCTTGGCGTTGTTCAAAACCAGGAGAGGAGAAAGCTCAAGCAAGAAGGAGATTAGGCAGATTGTAGTAGTGCCACTTTCTCAACTAATAGTATAAAAGGTGGATCTGGCTCTTGAGTTAATGGAGCAACTTCTTCCCATCTACCTAGAGTCTAATAGGGGATTCATAGACTATGTGACCCTCATCCAACATCCTCACCAAATTGTGCAAGGAGTAATTGAAGAAAAGATGAAGGTATGGGAAGAATTGCAAGAAGTTTGTGCCCAATATTTAGAGATGGGGAAATAAAGCAATGACCTTGCATAGGAGGCAATCAAACTCAGAGAAGGAAGTAAGCCTCTAGAGATGGAGGTCAAGGAAGAAAGGGCATTGAGGAAGAAGACATCTGACTAAAAGGAGCAAGAAATGAGTCAATGACTCAAGCTCAAAGAATAGATAAAAGCCCAAGAGGAAGAGATTGATATGCTTAAGGGAGAAGTAGAGAAAGTAAGAGATCACAATGGAAAACTTCTATTTGTAACAGCAAAAGTTTTCCATCAAGAGGAGCTCCAAGTAGCTAACATCCAAGTAAAGCAACTCATGGAGATCCTAGAGCAGAAGGAGAACAAATGAAAGAAGGAGAAGGTAGCCATCTGGGAAGAAATTATGGCTGAGTTGAAAGAAAACTAGTTCATCTAGAAAAGACAACCATTTTGGCAAGGATGGAGATGGCATAGAACCATCTAGAGGAGATAACAAAGGAGGTAATAGAAGTCTCCTTGGAGAAGTTAAAAGCTTGGGATTCAAGATCCCAAGCGCATGCCTTGACTGTCAAGAGCTACTCAAATGAGTGAGTAGTCAGCTAATAAACTAATCAAACACACTTTGAAGATGCCATGAAAGCACTACTTGTAGAAATTGTAGTTTATCAAGACCAAGTAAATGTATTGATTTAGATCTAAAAAAGGCAAAGGTAGTTCATCACAGTAAGTTTTGGGAAGAAGATAACTACTAGCCCAAGGGAAATAGGCAAAATTTTGTTAAGTATAAAACACGCTCTTGGCCTAAAATTCTTTTTGGCCCAAATGATATCTTCACCCACAAATGCTTTTTGACTTACGACCTAGTTTTATAGCCAATGATAGCTAGAATGTAATTACTTTACTTGTACAGTAAACAACAAGGAGTAATTGGGATTGGTGGTGATTGTGCAATCACTTCTTAATTGCACTTAGGACAAGATCAGTATCTAGGATTAGTGATAAGCAAAGTAGGTGTAAATGGAAGATTCTAGCCTTGTCAGCCAGTGATCATTTTCCTCTTTGAGTAGGAAAGTGTATATATGAGTTTCATTCCACAAAAGCAATGTTCACTTGCTTCATGAACAAAGTATTCAGCTCAAATATCTCTTTTAAGTCTTTGTGTTGAATGGGTTTTGCTTACATCTTTGATTGTATACTTGGCCGAGTAGAGGTGATGAATTTTGCAGTAGGAATGTGTGTTTGAGTACTTGCTTATGAAATTTGCACTAAATCATGGAAGTTACCCTTGACATTCAGTAGGAATAAGTGCTTGAGTACTTAGGAAAGAAATTTTCACATTATCAAGGAAGTTACCTTTGACATTCTGAACAAGCAAGTCAATGTGAGGAAGGGTCATGGGAACAATGGATCATTGAGAGTACCATGAAATAGAAAAGCCACATGCGCAATTGATTTTTGGTTTTTTTGAGATCTCATTTTCTTGGAAGAGATGCACATAGTCAGTGCATGCATCAAGTTGAAACAACCTTTGGCCAAAAATCCAACCTTCAAGGTGAAATATACCTACAAGAAGGAACTAGCTGCCAAGGTGGAAGAGGCCTTTGGCATGAAGTGCACCAATACTATCAAGGGGTTGTTAGATTAGATCTTTTGTTTGAGTGGTCATTAATTTCTCTATTTTGTAGGATGACATTGTGTGTATCTCTACCCTCTTTTGGGAATGGTTTTTGCCCAAGAGGTTAAATATGCAAGAACAGACAACTATTGATATTGTGACACTTGATCTTCATTTTAGTTAGTACTAACTTGTATCCTTGTGAGAAAAACTTTCTCTTACCATTTTTATTATTAGTATGTTGACATTGGGTTGTCACATCATGTGTAGTCCTTTGAGTACATATATTCATTGAGTTTGTGTCATCTTGGAACCGTGATAGAAAGAAGGCAAGAGTTGGAGGGAGCAATTCACTTTGAGTGTTGCCATGATTGTGAAGCACTTGCTTTACCATGGGATCAAACACAAAAGAAGAGGTTTATTCCTTACATTTCAATGATGGATTGGTTTCTTAAACATGATAGAATAATATGCAGGTATACTACACAAAAACATGCATTTCTAGCTTTTTAGACTTTTTTTCAAATGATGGGTTCTCTCTTTGTCCCGGCAAGGAGGCCTAAGGTGGTGCATATCATATTGAATGTGAAATCATATTGAATCATATTGAATGTGAAAACTAAGCATAGGAGATCTGGTGTAGAGGATTACAATTGGGCCAAGTTGTTTATGTCTATTATGGACACCAAGTTAGTTGTTTTATGAAGGCAAATTCAGCACTCTCATGGGTAGAGATTCAAAGTGGCAAGGCAAGTTCTCACAGAGGCAAATTCTCACAGATTGTAGAAGGAGGGTCCATGGTAGAGGAGAAGGCATCATGCATTAATAGTGGAGATGAGGTAGATACTCCATTGGAGGAGGATGTAGTATTCCATAATGCGAAGCATGAAGAGCATGATGTAAAGGGTGAGTGAGAGTATATTTTAGGTGAAAACTTCAAGTTTTTGTATATGTAATTTCACCACATATAAGAAATATATAATGAATGAAATTTTGCAAATTATGGATGGTTTGCATGCATCCAAAAAAATCATTTTTTGCTACTATCTTTTGTAGCTTTATACATAGAATGATGTGTATAAATCCTTGTGCATAGGACCATCCCATTCTTGATCCTCTATTTGATGGAGGATTCAGAACTCATGTTGATCCTTTAGAGGTATCAGCCTTTGATAGTGGAGTTGTGAGATCCCATGTTAAGGAGATTCCATCTCACCATTACATGTATTCTCACAAGTCCCATACTAGGGGAGAGAGTGAGGATCTTTTGAGTAGTAAAAAGAATTCATTATTAGAGCAAGAGATTCTTTTAGGGCCCAACAGAGTTCTAGAGTTGAGAGATTAGCCAAGTTAGATATGCTAGTGATAGAGATGAAAATCCATTTTAGGACCAAGGAAAGTTCTAGAGTTGAAAGATTGGCTGAGTTATATAGACTAGTGATAGAAGGAGATGTATTCTAAGACATAGGAGAATTCTACAGTTGAGAGATTGATTCAATTAGATAGGCTTGTGATAGAGATAGAGATGCATTTTAGGGATGAGGATAGTACTAAAGTTGAGAGATTTATTGAGTTACATAGTAATAGGATTTATAAAGAGATGATGATTGAGGGATATTGGATTCAAGAGATATCATACATATGTGAGTTCACTACTATTATTAGAGAGGGCATGGTTGACTTAGCAGAGGCATGTAGGAATCTAGACTTAGTGAGGACTGAGCTAGAGGAGGCTTATGTGGATGTTAGGACCTTCCTTTGGCATGAGGCAAGGAGATACATTATTATGGTGCATATTGGGGCTCAGATTCAAGAAGGTCATGCTCATACTCAAAGGATACATTGTTTTGGAAGTAGAGACTCAAACATTGGAGGATATGCAAGAGGCTCCTAGATCTCAAGTACATACTAATATTGAGACTCAAGCTCCTAGGATTGAGACTCTTAGGATGCACACTCATACTTAAAGTTCACAAGCTCCTAAGATGCACATTCATACTCACGAAATTTTTTGACATTGATTGGAGAAGAACCTTATGTCAGACATATGATATGGATATTGGTTCTTGGAGATTGATGGTTTTAGATGATCTCTCATCCCCACTTAGATTCAAAGGTACTCTTGAGGAGTTTAGGTGGCTTCAAGAGAGGAGGATGGCTTTGAAGGATAAGGTATGTAGGCTTAGGGATTTTAGAAAGAGGATTATCTTATCTAGACAATTCATTCCTTGTATCCTTTACCATATTGCTAGGAAGAGGAAGATACTAGTATTGGATATTGGTTTTGTAGTGGATATTAGGTGGACTAGATGTCCTCTTTTGGGGCCATGGTGTGGGACTACAAATGCTTTTGAATAGAGGAGTTATAGAGCTAGTAGTGATTTTTTTTTATATCCTATAGCCAGGAGTTAGAGAGTTTGTAGAGTATTTTGTGCCATAGTTTGAGGTGATCCTTTGGACAAGTGATGCTAGGAAGGATGTAGAGCACTTGTTATGTTATATATGTGATTGTGGTTTCCTACCTGATGAATTACACATTGAAGACCTCATGGGATGTTTTAACATGAGTGGCATGTTCAATGGTGAGTATAGAGGTTTCATGGTTACACCTGATAGCACATTTACATCACTAAGGCTATCAATCATAGATATATTAAAACTTGATAGTGCAACAGTTCTATATTGTAGGAACCATCTCCATGGTGATGCACATCCTCCTAGATTTACTCCACTTGATACACCTAAGTCATCACACACTTCACCATTGGACCTCTTGGTAGCTCCACTATAAAGATAGATTTTTATAGTAGATACCTACATTACTATTACATTTTTAGAAGAGGAGTGGACATCAAGCAAACTCAGGGATTATAGTGGAGATCCATATGGGCATTTAGTAGAGTGTTTTCAAGAACACTCTACATCCCATGGAGTGGAAATGGATGTGGAATGATAGCTCTTTTTTTCTCTGCCATTGCCTATATAAACGCTTGCAAGATGTACTAGATTACTCTTCACATCATACTTAGAATTCATCATACATCTATTGATCTTTGTATATTTTAGATCATTATAACTATCTATGTTTTATTCCCATTCTATTATTCTACTTCTTATGTACATATTTTTTTCCTATTTGTAACCTTTGTAATATGTATTGAATCATATAAATGTATAGTGGATTCAATTCAATGTATAACTTATTCTTGCTCATCTGTACATATGCTCATTAATCTCTATCATCTTTTAAGTTTGTGTGTATGGAATCATAAAATGTGTAGTGGATTCAATGGAATGTATAACTTCTTCTTGCTCATATGAACATATGTACATATTCTCACTAATCTCCATACTCTTTTAAGATTTTACATATAAATGATTTAAAACTAAACACTTTCAAAGTTCTTAAGCATAATTATAAATTTCATACTTTTTATTAATGCATACCCAAATTCCATGAGAATATCTGAGCAAAAGAGAGTGCATATAAACAAAGGGGAATATATATGAGTGCATACAAGCATTAGAGATAATAGTGGAGCAAAAGAAAGTGCATACAAGCCTAGGAATAAATACAAGCATATATGGGCAGTGGAGAGCACATACTAGCACATATGGAACATAGCAAGCATGGCATAGCATACATGGAATGAGGAAAGTAAAGAGTAAAGGAAATTTGATGAAAAGCAATCAATTTTATTAAGCTTTACTTTTCAAAGTTAATGTTATCATTGTTGCCATGATTGTAATTAAGCATAGGGAATTCCAGATCACTAATTCAACTATGGTCAGTTGTACTTGTATCATGTAGCACTTTTGCAATGCTTTTTATTTCCTCTGAGCTCTTTCTTATGTGTGTTAATTCTAGAGTCATGGCATGAAACCACTTAGTCTTTGAAGTTTGTTTCTTAAATCTCAGCTCCTTTGCTTTGCATCTACTCTTCTCTATATGCAAATTATTCTTCTTAACTTTGACCTTGAATTTTTTAGCTTCAACCTCCATTTCTCAACTTTCACTTTCACTCAAAATTTCTCTATCTTAGCTATCTTATGAGCACTAATTTCAGCTAACTTGCATCTCTCTTTTATATCTAGAGATCATTCTTTAATTTTATGTGTGTTGCAGATCTTACAGAAAAGAGGCAAGGGATGGCGTCATCTTTAAATTGCAGGTGAGTTTCCTCCTCTTTTGATCTTCATCCTTGCATTCTCCTTCCTTGTTCTTCCAATTTTCATATCCATAATCTCCTTCCTTGTTCTTTGGATCTTCATCCTCATGCTCTCCATCCTTTTCTCCATCTTGAATCTCCTTATTGGTTGCTCTTGAAGCTCAAACACCATCTCCCACATCTAAACAAGTACAATTCTCATCTTCAAGTGTATGCATTTTTTTCTTTTAGCCCTTGAGTACATGGGATAGAGAAAGGAATTGGATCCTATGTGTGAAATGTATAAGAAAATGCTTGCTTGGTTCTTGAGCTTGGAATGTCAACTTCCTCCTCATCCTCAAGTATAACATTCTCATCCCCTTACTCCATTCCTTTGGAAATATTCATTTCATTGCCACTTCCCATACTACAAGTGCAGGTGGAGCAATGTTGGCTCTACATCCAAACATCATATCCATTCTCTAGAAGTGAGGGCAAAGATTATTCAATTGTCTATGGTGCTCCAACCCCTTTTCTATTCCTTCATTATAGGACCTTCTCTTGTGCACTTGTCCTTCTTAAATTTAGTATCCTTGTACAATTTTTTAGAGCGTGCACATTTCTTGTATGATTTATCTCCCGTCATAGACTCAAGAATCCTTTTTCATGCCATACAAAATAAGTTGTCATGTAACTAGAATTTTTGCAATTATAAATAGGTTTCTTATAGTTGCCTCTTATAATTTATACATAATGCTCTAGATCTTCTAATTAACCTAGAATTTTCCCAAAATGATAGGACATCATACAAACATTTCATCCTCTAATTTCATTTTTGCACCTGATCAAAGGAGTAGAGAAAGTTGCAATTATTTTCTTGAGCAGCTCTTGGAAATTGTTGCCTTTGGGAGATATACAACAACCACATGAATTGGGATTGAAGCAAAGATCTAAATGAGAATTGAGAACTTGATTTGAAGAGTGTGAATGGATGTCCTCCATATTCTAGTGCAATTTCATGAACTACAATCCAAGATGGAAATAGTTTGCGGCACTCTCAGTTTTAATTGTCAAGGGTGCTTGCTCCACAAATTTCAATTTGAGATGTCAACAATTTGCATCAAAATCAATTCAATTATCTCATTTTGGATTTATTAACAAACATGGGTGCAAGAATAATTGATATTATAAGAAAGATGGTTTTTATATATCTCAAGTGTGTATAATGTGCATGTCCTTGATCTAGCTCTTCTTATCCCTCTAATTTTTGCTTGCCTCATTCTCATAACTCTATTTGTCAATTTATAGGATATATGTAAATATTTTGAACAATATCCTCCTTCTAATCCTACCATAAATACCCCATATCCTCTATAAATGAAACCACTTCTCACACTCATGCCTAAATTTCATCACCCATATAAGTTTCTACGAGTATTTAATTATTGATACCCTTATTTAATGAGCACTTGTAAAAAAAGTGCGGAAGTCACATCCCTTACCTATAGAGTTCCATCATTTTAATATTGAAACCCCCTACTTTATGGGCAAAGACCCTTTAATAATAAAGGGGTATGTGTCACCTTTTATAGGTTTTATAATATTTTATGGCTATATGGTTTTTACCCATAAAAATATAATTAAAACCCTCCCTATTGTATAAAATTCCATAAAGAGCTCATTGTACATAAACTTGTATAGTATAGTTTGTTTCCTTACATAATTGGAATTGAAGTCAAGTTTCTATATTACAATAGTTTAGAAAAGAAGATGAATTTGTAAACTTAGTAATATCAAGCACAAAGATTAAAATATATGAGGATCCAAGTATCATGTAAGATTTTACATGTAATGTTTCTACCATAAGACTCCCATGGGTAGTATTATGATGATCCATTATCAACAATCAATTTTTAATTATGCCAAATTAAGTAAGTATTAGAGAAAGACTATAATGGCAATTCATAATTTGTGGTCACAATGATACAATGAAAATTTTGCTCATATCCATTTGGGAGATGTAAGTGCATATCAACATATTCAAAAAGATTTCATTGTAAAATATCTATTTCTTGATTCTCAAAGTCAATAATCTATTTGTAAAATATTCAAAATATAAATCAAAGGTCCAACCTCAAGTTCTAATTATTTTGAAAAATTCTTTAAATAAATAATATATTATTATTATTATTTATTTAATAATAATTTAGAGGTAATATTTTTATTGAATGTCATGTTGTCTTTGTGCCTTCCTCATCAAATCTAGTGTATGGTTATGATTATTATCTTTCTATTATCTCCTACTTAAGGAACCACATAAAATTGTATTTTATCAATTTATTTAGGTTTAATCTATGAGCATGCTTGAGAATATTTCACAAATATTGGGATAATCCATCCTATGAAACTCACAACAAAGGGTTTGGTGCCTCCTTTAAAGCTATATACTTCTTTCTCTTTAATTTTTATTAACATACCTTGTAAGAACAATTAGATAATATAGGCCTAACAGTCTAGATAGAACTTGTATACTTTGTTTGGAATGAGAAATTTAGATTTTCAAGGTAAAGCAATCTGTATAGGACATATGTTCAATATATAATAATCAAAAATTAGAGGAACAAACAGTGTATAAGGTTCATTTCAATAATAATTGTAATTCTCATAATCAAAATTGATATTATATCTCACATCTAAGAGCATCTTAAAATTACTTAGCCTTAAAACTTATGCTTTTGCACAATGTAATGATGTAGTCTCATCCAGAATGTGGTAAAATTGAACTAATTGGTTGTTCACAAGGAGATACAAATTGTGCATGTATCATAAGTTGTTTTTACTTCTTGAGTAGTTTCACCATGAAAGTCATATTGTTCTAGTGACTTGAACTATAAAAACTCCATACTATTTGTCCTAATGTAATACCAATAGTTAGACATATTATCTAGAGGTGAAAATTGGCTTGGTAACATCTAGAAGGATGTTATGTATATGGGCTAGGTAGAACAAATAGAGGTGCACCAAAAGAGTACTTATACTCATAGGGTAGAAACTGAAAATAGCTTGAAAATTTTAGAACCAATTTCAGAGACCTAAACAAATGAATTAGACCTTGAAAACAAAAGGATTTCCCATTTTGGCAAAAAAGGCTTGCCTTCTCCTCCTTACAATTTTTCTCATCAAGAACTTTCCAATGGTACCTCACCCATGCGATTCTGAGCTCCCTATAGGAAGATTCCTTAAAGATTCCCTCCGGTCAAACCTATTTGACTAACTAGATAGGACAGGGACTGACACATCACCCACCCAAGCAACTAATCTGAGGGTGGAGCTAAAAAACAGGTCACCTATCCATGTATCTGATCCAAGGGTGGAGCTTCCTTTGAGCGCATCCTCCTTGCTATATAATAAAGAGAAGGTGCTCTTTTGGGGCATCAGAGTATTGAATGTGAAGTTGGTGCTTCCTCTCTTATCTCTTGGAGAGTTCTCTTGTCCTTGAAGTATTACACCTAGAAGGGGTAGTCGTATAAGAGTCATCGATTGATCATGATGCTTGAGTTTTTGTTACTTGTGGTACTATCCAATGCTCCAAATCAAGACTGATCCTTCCACACATTGGGCTACTCATTTATGTTCTTTAGAAATTACACATTTTGATCAAGTGCAAATGCACCTCATGATACTCAAGCACTTGTGGTCCTACTGCATTCTTCCTCACCACTTCTCATCAAATTATAAAACCAATCATGGAGAATGATACCCACACACATAAAATTGTAGAGGTCTCATAAGTATGAAGCCTTGTGAGCTAAGTATTACTCATTATATAAGTCAATAAATGATTGAAAAATGAACTCTATTTACATTGGGCTAAAGCTTCTTATACTAATCCTACTTCTTTTTTGAGGAGATCCAATAGCTACAATGTACAAAAAATCACATATAAACATCTACATTAATTATTGCTAATTTAATCTTATGTTATCATAACCTAATTGAATTGAGGGATGCATAGGTGGCAATGACAAATCAACATCCCACTTTTGTCATCTAATTCTAGTGTCTTCTTTGGCTACTTGGTGATAAAGGTCATTACTACAAAAATGACCATCAAAAAATAAGGTCATGAGTTGAATATTTATAATCACAAAGATATTTGGCTTGAAGATTTTGTCTTCATGTTATGACTCTGATGATCTTCCTAACTTAGACTAGTTTATACTTTATGATATTAAAAATTTATACATTATATTAAAGAACTATTGCACTGAATCTTCTTCACCCTTTGCCATCCATTTAGCAATTTGACTTCCCCTTGTAATTTGCAAATTGGACCAACATCTAGGTCAATGTATCTTCAAATTTCTAGTTTGTATGACCCTTGAGACAAGTGTACATGTGCTTGATTTGTTTGTTATTGTACACCTTCACCTATAACACATGGATTTACATCTTCATGTCTTGAAGCTTGGCTTGGTGCATGAGTGCCTTAGTTAATTTCTTAACATGCCCCACCATTCCTTTTTGTTCTAAATTCTATCATTGTAAGTACTTAGGCATGCTCTTCATCTAGGTTGATTTGTGTGGGTTGCATCTCCCTTTACATCTCCTACCTTAACTGAACATAGATAAATTCTTCTTGCTCCTCTTGTCTATCTATCTGCTTTGTGAGTTCCTCAATCCAAACTTCAGCAAGCTCCTTGTAATTTTTGTGATTAATTTTGTAGGTCACGGTCTTAATGCATCCTTGCTCCATCTTTTGTTTAAGCAAGGCCACTTATTCATCTTGGACATGAAGTTAATTGTTATGGTTTTCATGTTGTTGGTCAATGCCAAGGTTAAGGACTCAGACCTCCACTTGTGTCCTTTGTAGGTTTGTGTTATACTTCTCTCATTGTGCTTGCTCTACCTTCCTCTAATTCTCCATTGTTTGCTTGTACTCACAATGAGTTTCTTCTTTGGACTGCAATTGCTCTTGAATCTTCATGAGCTCCTCTTGAGCTCTAACCTTTGCTACATCAATTGAGCTACCTAATGAAGATGGATAACCAACTTCACATGGCTTATAATTGCACCATCCAATTCTTGATAGTAGGGAAGTATTGTTTCTAACTCTTGAAGTGCCAGTCTTATTGTGTGAATCATTTCCCATGTGAGGGGTCTCTATTGAGTCAAGCAGGTTCATGTATTCTCTTTCTTGTGATGAACCTGCCTTTATTTATTGTACCATGAAGAATGTGATGTGTTTCTCTTCATATGCTTCTTTATGGGTAGTGGTTGCTTCTTTGGCCACTTGTGTATTTCTCTCCCTTTCATGAATACACATTGTTGTAGACTCTTCTTCCTTAGCTTTTAACAACTCTATTACTTTCTCCTTTTCCTCATGGATTCTTTTCTCTTTGGCCCCAAAGACCTCCTTTACAAGGTCTTGGAACCTCTGGTCTTTGCTTGCTTTGGAGCCCACATTATTCTCCTATATTCTTCCTTTCTTTGGCTTGGATCTTGTGTCTTTATGACTGATGATCTAGCTTCCTTATCATGTCTCCCTTTTTTTGAATTTGAGAGGATGCTTCTTTATCTTCTTGGGCAAATGTTGCTCCTTAAGAGGATTATTCACCATAGGGACTTTGAAAGGGGTTTGTTTCTCCTTATGTAGGGAATGGCCTTTGATTTCTTCTTTGGCCAAGTCTTCTCTTGGTGGTGCAAATCGCATCCCATCTTGTTGGACGACCACCATTGCTTTTGATTCCAAGAAGAGCTTTATATGGATGAAGGATTATTCTCACCTCTCCTTGGCTCATCTTTCCACTCCTCAGTACTTCATTCTCTCCTCCTTCCTACAACATTTTTGGTGTTGCAACAACACCTTCTTCCTCATTTTCTCCTTCATGATCTTCTTCCATCATGATGTCTGACTCTATGGTGTTATGAGCATCCTCTCCTCAGTCTTTGTTAGAGGGGTTGTGGATTACTTGTGCCTTTTTGCTTTCTTGTTACCTTTGACTTTGGTCATGTTGCCAATTCCTTTCTCTTTTGTAGCAACTTGAGGTGTTGTAGACCTCTTCTATCTGCACATGCATTTTTTGGATTGCATATACTTCTTATTAGCTAACTTGTACTTCTTGTACATGATGTCCATTTATTGGTGTGTAAAAAAATACTCCTTGGGAAGAAGTAGGTGGAGAACTTCTTCTTCTCTTCCTTTGTGAAAAGCTTCATACAATGTAGAAGTGTATCACAAAGGGTGAGAGAAGTGTGACACCACCCTCTTTATTCATATTCTTGCACATCTCACAAACTCACTCATAGAACATCTTGGTCCAATTCATGAGTCATCCTATATGAAGGTAATGGAAGAGATAGCATGGCACAAATAGCATAAATTTTTTTTGGACTTGAAGAGCTTCATGACTGCTCCCACCATATCTCTCCACTTGGGATCTTTTTATCCATGATTTGCTATCCACTACTTTACTTCTTATCAGCAAAATATTCCTCAATGTCATCATGAAGATTGCCCTTAAGACAAGCCCATGGGGTGTCTATGGTCATTACCTTTGGAGGACATTTCGTTTTTGGCTTGAGCACCATCTATCAATGTACCTCAGTCCAAGCAAAGATATTACCTCTTAATGCTTCTAGTCCCAAATCCCTATTTTTCTTAATTTCTATTATCATGTCTATATTAGTCAACTCCTATCCCATAGCAAGACGTCTAGTCCCCTTGCATAGATGTACTCATCCCAATAGTGGAGCGCCTACTTACTCATTCGAAGTCATCTCAAAATCACCTTAAGAGGTACTCTCTATCTTCTTTGTTACAATGCCATCGTGCTTGTTCACAATCCCTCTTTAAAAATTATGAGCTACCTTGAGCACCCAATCTCTCAGATCCTTAACTTCAGCTCCCAATGCTTGTTAACAAAATTGCATAAGACTCCTTGCATAACTTTAGAAATTGGTGAAGTGGAAAAGAAGGCATTTTGGAAGCCAAGACTTCAAATTTATAGCTTGGGTCCAACAATTTCAAAATATGGCACATATTTTTTTGGTGAAGCATCATTGTTTGTGCGTGCAACCATCTTGGCACATGCCAATGGTCATCAATTTTTATTCTTTGTCTAGGTGGTGGCTCATTCAAGTTGTGAGAACTCTCCAAGATTGACTGATTATTGGGCTGATGATGGCTCATGGTGACATCATTTGATAAGGTATTCTTGGTTAAATAACCTTGTCCTTAGGGTCATCCATGCCATAGCCTCACAATCACAATCTGGATGACTACAATCATGAATTTTGTGATGACAAAGATTGTGTATATAATCAAATTACAACTACAAGGGTTACATCCACAAAAGACCATGATAATAAGCTCTCTTGATGTTTGGTTGTGATTGAACCTTGGAGATTTTCCTAGATCATCATCATGTGTCTTATGTGATTTCTTCTTGAATGATGATAAGTAGCACACTATTGTATTCTTGCCTTAATAGCTTCATAACTTTTCACTAGTCTACAAAGAAGAAGAAAATGGACTAATAGTTCAAAGGTGGGCCTCCACACATAAAATGCACAAAGTGTTAAAAAGTAATTTTCTCTTATGAAAGAAACTCAGGAAATTTGCAACTATCAATATGAAAAATGGATTCCATGAAAAACTTCGCATGCCATATAGGTGATTTCCTCTATATGAAACCATCAAAAGGATAGACAATGAAGAATGAACTTATGGGTAAGAAATCACAATGATGATACTCTATACATAATATAATACTTCACTACCAACAACATGATTATATTAAACTTTAAATAAAAAAGGTCAAGATGCCATTAAGTTCAAAATTATGGCTCTAGCTCAACAAGGCTGCATGTATATATGCATCTCCTATCTTGCAAGAAAGCAAGAAAAAGTCAATCGTTTGCAAACTAAAGTAGTAAAATCACAAAGAAAACTAACATAAATATTATATATAAATAAACCTCAATTGCTTCCTTTGGTATGTTAATACAACCACATGCAAAAGAGAGTTCTATGCTCCTAAATATAGTTGTAAGATGATGACCTTAGAATTTTCTAAGTCTTATTTGGTGATACAAAAATGTGTGCTCATATTTCATAAGCAAAAATTTCTCCATTCCACTTGCAATTAATTTCCTATCAAATGGTTTGAGTTTAAAAACCATTCAAATATTTATTCTTCTCAAAATGCCACTCCTTCCACTTGTTTTGGTTGAGAATATATTTCTAACATTAAATTGAGCTTCTCACATTGTTATTGCATTGCCCAAATCATAACATTATCATTATGTTTGCCATTATTGTTAGTATTAAGTCAAGAGAACTAAATTTCCAAGTCAAGATATAAATAACACATATCAATCTTTGACCATGATGACAACTAAAAGGACTTAAGATTCATTTAACATAGAAAGGTTGACCAAGATAAGATATTATGAAATAATATACGAGCATCAAATGGGAATAAAAATTCCAATGATTTAGATGGTTGTTTTAAAGAACCTAGATTACATGAAACACATTCATAATTTTTACTAATGTAAAGATCATAATTTGAGCAAACAAGTAGGATGATAGAAGAGAAGAGATGAACCAAGAACTCAGTAAAATGAACTACAATGCTATAAATAACCCAAGGCTTGAATGTCAAGGATGACCTACTACTTATATTCCTTATACTTGAGTCAAATAGAAGACTAAAGCCCAAGCAAACAAGTGGGAAGAATTGAGAAGAAGAACTGGACCAAAAATTGAAGAGAATAAAAGTCATGCAAAAGATAACTCAATTTAGAATATATATATATATCTATAATTGGAGTAGATAGTATGACCTAACCTATCTCTCACTCAAACCTTTGATGGCTATTAAGGCAGCTCACCATGGAACTACAAAGACAAGGAACAAAAGTCCATGACACTCCTTCAAGGCAATCTTAAGACTCAAAACATTGCTCCTTAGAGAACTCTATGATAACTTAATGTTAACAAAAAAAAAGGTAGTGCAATAGCAAGAAACATTATTCCCTTAAGGATATAGGTCAGAAATGGCTAGATTTGAATGGAAGTGTCACAATTGGCAATTCTTCATTGTACCTATTTAACCTCAAGCAAAAATGACTCCCAAAAGAGATTCATGTTACCAACTGCAATGCACTACAATGGAAAAAAATTAAAAGATCACTTTCACTAAGAATGAATTAAAACTATTTCCTAATAGTGATGATCTAATCAACTCCAAAGGGTCTACTTCACTGCAAAGACATTCAACTCCAAAGACAATGTTTTACTCTTCCCAAAAGGCACAATTTTGAAAGCACTTTGTATCAACAAGAGGACTTCATTTTATGATTCCATGGTACTTTAAACATCCAAGCACCAAATAAATTCTTCAAATACTCTAGTTCATTTCTTATCCATCAAGGCATTGCTTTGCTCCTTCAAAACACTCAAGGATCCTAAATCTTAAGTACAAATGGTCAATCTCACTCAAGCACTAAGCTCTAAGGCTAAGGCTAAGGCTAAGGCTAAGACTAAGGCTCCTACTACAAAGTTCCTCACCACTACTCACTAGACATACAACCAATACTCAAAATTTAAGCAAAAGTGACAATGGATTTGGCCTTTTTGCTTTATTTGTGTTTCAAAAATTGAATGAAATATTTGCAATTAGTTGAAACCTTAAATATTTTATTCCTACTCTAAGCAAAATAAATCTATCAGTTGAGGAAAGCCAAAGATCTTCTTGGCTCATCCTGACTGTAGATTGCTAATCTTGTCTTTAACTTATCTTACTCAGATGTAAGTTAATTAGGCACTTTACATGTGTTAAGGAAGGTATCCATTCTTTCCTAAGGGCAACTTACAAGTTTATATCCTTTAGAATTACTACTCCAAAGGTTACCTCTACAAAGTTCATACAATTACAAAGATAGTTCACAACTCTAAAGAACTCTTTGGTGAAGTGTCTTCAACCTAAAGTTCTATTGAAAAGAACTACCTTTTCCTTTCAAAGCTTAATAAGGAGCTTGGTCTTCTCTTTGTTACCTGCTATCTATAAGTGGTAGGTGTCATACGTTGTCATGGGGAACGTTTGGTCTCGAGAGTGCGCCGAGCACATGGCTGTTTGTGCTTAGTTTTCCCTACTGTCCTTCTTTTGGGTCTTTCCCATAGACTGACATTCCTTCCCTACTCCTGGTTTGTCGGGAATTTGTCTCTATATGAACCTGTTGTTTCAGTTTCCCTAAGGTTGGCTCTCCCTAAAGGTTTTGTTTTATCCTTGACTTTCATAAAATTAATCTTGTCATGCTAGTCTGGTGTTATGGTTTCTACCTCTGCCTGGTCTCATATTCTATTTTCACGTCAGGTTCAAGCTATGGTTCGGGATCTGGCAGTTCATAGACCTAGGTCAGGTGGCCCTTTAATAAAATAAAAGAAACAACAACTGAGTGATCTAACCAAACATAAACCTGGGCATCTAGATCATTTACTTAGGCTATTCACATGGACCGGACTGAGAGTTCCTAGAATGGAGTTTTCCTCAACTCTAGTCACAATTCATAACACAATCCGCTTCCAAGATTCATCATTCACAGGAATTTCAACAACAACGTTCACAAGGTTGGATAAGTCAAATAGTTCTAGTCAAGACAATGCCTGCCCTAAGGTTGCAACTGATCATCAACTCAGCCGGCAGTCCACATATATTCTGTCCGACAGCAGGCAAGGCAATTCACCCTCCGAACCTCTTCATTCTCCTATGCCCTGTTTTGCATATCAGATTCAATCCATTCAGACAGGCCAACCAACTTCAAATCTTTCTTGCCTTTGTTCCAGATGAGCTAAGCCACCTCGAAATTCTCCTCCTTTTCTTCCTGACAAGCTCCTATCACTGCCTGTTCAGTCACTCTTCACAACATCTTCCCAAAAAAATATATCTTTCTTCTTCACTCCTATCCTCACCTTCGGGAGATTATCCTTTGGCAACTTCTGCAACAAATCCCCTTCAGACCTGCGAAAATTCCTCTCCAATTCTGTCCCTCAACACTCTATCAACATTTTCACACTGGAATCTCTCTTCCTCAGTCCTTTTCTCACCTTCGTGAGAGTTTCTTTTGCTACTCTTGCAGCCTGCCCTTCAGACCTGCGAAAATTCTCTTTCCAATTCTGTCCCTCAACACTCTATCAACATTTTCACACATAAATCTCTCTTCCTCAGTCCTGTTCTCACCTTTGTGAGAGTTTCTTTTGCTACTCCTGCAGCCTGCCCTTCAGACCTACGAAAATTGCCCTTCTGTCCAAGCACTTCCTCTCTTGCACATTTGTTCATTCCTTCAAGAAGAAACCTTTCTCTCCCCTGCACTCTCAAGCCTTTCTTGTCCTGCAAAAATTGCCCTTCTGTCCAAGCACTTCCTCTCCTGCACATTTGTTCATTCCTTCAAGAAGAAACCTTTCTCTCCCCTGCACTCTCAAGCCCTTCTTGTCCTGCAAAAATTGCCCTTCTGTCCAAGCACTTCCTCTCCTGCACATTTGTTCATTCCTTCAAGAAGAAACCTTTTTCTCCCCTGCACTCTCAAGCCCTAACATTACCTGCAAAAATTGCCCTTCTGAAATTCCTCTCTCCCTGTCCATGCCTCTTTCTTCCGAAAATATCCCCTCTGTCCAGGCCTCTTTCTCCCAAAAATCTCCTCTCCTTTAATTCACACCTGTCACAAACCCTTCCGAAATTCCTCTCTCCCTGTCCATGCCTCTTTCTTCCGAAAATATCCCCTCTGTCCAGGCCTCTTTCTCCCAAAAAATCTACTCTCCATCAATTCACACCAGTCACAAAACCCTTCCCAAATTCCTCTCCTTCAATTCACACCTGTCACAAAACCCTTCCGAAATTCCTCTCTCCCTGTCCAGGCCTCTTTCTTCCAAAAATATCCCCTCTGTCCAGGCCTCTTTCTCCCAAAAAAAATCTACTCTCCATCAATTCACACCAGTCACAAAACCCTTCCAAAATTCCTCTCCTTCAATTCACACCTGTCACAAAACCCTTCCAAAATTCCTCTCTCCCTGTCCATGCCTCTTTCTTCCGAAAATATTCCCTCTGTCCAGGCCTCTTTCTCCCAAAAAATCTCCTCTCCATCAATTCACACCAGTCACAAAACCCTTCCGAAATTCCTCTCCTTCAATTCACACCTGTCACAAAACCCTTCCGAAATTCCTCTCTCCCTGTCCATGCCTCTTTCTTCCGAAAATATTCCCTCTGTCCAGGCCTCTTTCTCCCCAAAATCTCCTCTCCATCAATTCACACCAGTCACAAAACCCTTCCCAAATTCCTCTCCTTCAATTCACACCTGTCACAAAACCCTTCCGAAATTCCTCTCTCCCTGTCCAGGCCTCTTTCTTCCGAAAATATCCCCTCTGTCCAGGCCTCTTTCTCCCAAAAAAAATCTACTCTCCATCAATTCACACCAGTCACAAAACCCTTCCGAAATTCCTCTCCTTCAATTCACACCTGTCACAAAACCCTTCCGAAATTCCTCTCTCCCTGTCCATGCCTCTTTCTTCCGAAAATATTCCCTCTGTCCAGGCCTCTTTCTCCCGAAAAATCTCCTCTCCATCAATTCACACCAATCACAAAACCCTATCGAAATTCCTCTCCTTCAATTCACACCTGTCACAAAACCCTTCCAAAATTCCTCTCTCCCTGTCCATGCCTCTTTCTTCCAAAAATATCCCCTCTGTCCAGGCCTCTTTCTCCCCAAAATCTCCTCCCCTTCCAGGCCCCTTTCTCCCAAAAATCTCCGCTACTTCTCTCAAAATCTCCTGCAAACTTCCCTCTCAAAATCTTTTGGCATTTTCTGAAAACCCTCAGCCCTTCTTTGTCTCCTCACTTTCTCCCGAAACAAGGTAGCAAAACCACACCCAAGACATATTATCATAAATCACTGTTCCTTACAACAAATAAAAGAGAAAAAAATTTATCACACCAAAAGTCTCAAGGGTACAAGTGGGGTATTTTCCCGACGACAACGTCTTAGTAATTTTTCTATTGGTGTGCTCCCAAAGCTTGACCTCTAATTGATTCATCTTCTCATCTTTGTTGTCTTTCCCTCCAGCTTTTGGACCTACAACTTCAGCTCATGTAACTTAGTCTTCACTATCCTAACTTTAGTTGCTTGGTCAAATATTGCTTTAAACTGATCTTGAGCCTCTACCAATTGCTTGAGGATCTATGCCTTCTCTTCCTTCAAGTGGTTGTTCAAGGTGATACTTCCTTCTTCACCTCCCCTTGCATTTGGGCCCAATTGGTTGCACTCTCTTCCTTGTCTTTGGAAAATGCTTTGGCCATTCCTTCAAGTTGTGTACCCACCTCCTTTTGTCACTCAAACATCTGAACTTCCAAAGTGACTACTCTTATCTTGGTAGTCTCTAACTCTCCCCAAATACTTACCACTTTCTTGTCTCTAGCCTTGAGTTGGTCTTTATACCCATACTACTTCTATTTATACCCTAGTTAAAGGGTTCTCAAGTCTTCCCATAGCTTCTGAATGTCTTCTTTGGATTGTCTTTGGTCTATAACAAGGAAAGTTATTTGCTTCTTCACTTCAAAATTCTCTTGTATGAGTGCATTTACATTCCTAACTTCCTCCTTGTCCAGGTTTTGACTCTTCTCTATCTCTTCTTTTCACTTGTCTTCCTTTGTCCTTGTAGTGTATAGTATCTTGTATAGCCTTTGGACAAGGGAACCACATATGCATAAAATTATATGTACTAGGGTCAAATTGTCTCCATCATCTGCACGGAAAAACCCACCAAATGAATAACAAAATTGGCCTCCTCATGCACTGGTATACTTTGTACTCCTTCTCTTAGTTTAGTCTACATTCCATTTGGAAGGTCTTCTTCTTCTCCTTTAGTCTCAACTCTTCCTTTGGTTTCTTGCTATTGTTCTTTAGCCTTCTACTACACTTCACTCAAAAGTCTTTAGTGGGTTTCCTTTTGCCACCTCTTTTTCTCCTTTGGGGGCCTATGAGCCGGCCTGTCTCTCACTCAGGATGAACGTCTGATGGCTATTATGGTAGCGCACCATGGACTAAGAAGGCAAGGAACTCCAACTCCATCATACTCCTCCAAAGCTAACACTCCAAGACTCAAGACATTGCTCACTAGAGAACTCAATGAGAGAGAGATAGTTGCAAATGAAAGGATGACGAGTACCTCCTCACCCCTTGTTTATATACTTGTGAAATAATTACGTACTAAAGTTACTAATTACTAGAGTAACTCAAGTTACTAGGCTAAAAGTAAGTAAAGTCAAAAAGTAGAAAGGAATATCCATTCACATGAGCATATTCCCCTAAGCATGTGATCTTATCTTGATCCAACCACTAAGTCAAGGATTCCTTCACATGGGCTATCCTTGGACTATAGAAGAATCCAAAACAAAAAGGCTTGTGGGCCCAAGAGTTCTCAACTCTTTCCTCAAAGCCAAACACCTAGGAATAATACAAAGTCAACACACTAGAATCCAAAATAGTGGTGCTCATCTTTTCCACTTCCTCTAAAGTAAGGTCCCCTCTATCTTAGCTATGACTAACTTTAGCTAATCATGACTAATGTAGAACCATCCTTTATCTCTATATAAATAATATCTCTCAGGTACTTGTAATACCAAGCTAAATATCACAACACCACACACATGCACAAATAGGTGTTACATGCCTCTTCTTCTCTATTGGCACTATAGTCCATTCTTGCTCTTCTTTGGCCCAATCTTGCTCTTCTTCATGTGATGCAAATTATACATCTTTGTAATGCTCCTTATTTTCATACTCTAATGCTTACCCTTGCAAGGTAAACAAGTCTTCTTCCTCTTCTTGATCTTTGCCTTTGGAGTCCTTTGCCTCCTAAGATACATCTATGACAGGAAGATTCCTCCTTGGTTGGGTTCTAAGCCTGAATGGAGCCAATCTCTTCTTTTTCATCTTCTTGGTTGTGGTATTGATTCCCTTCTTCATCTACCGGCAAAAACCTTCTAATTGCTTTGTACTATGCATCTATATATTGGTACTTTTGGATGATAGACTGACCTTTGGGTTGCAAGGTGAAGTACCCCATTGGATGGTAGTGGTTGCGTAACTTCTTGTGCTCCTCCTTTGTAAGTAAATTAAGCTCCATATAGAAGTGGATAGTGAATGAGGCTAAGTATGTTGCTCCACTTTCTTCCCCAAACTCTTTGTATATGCTCCTCATATGGTGGAAAAACATATTCACCCAATTGATTGGCTCTCCTTGATACATATACTCAAAGAAGATTGCTTGGCTCTTGTTGATGTATGTTGTAACAATATGTAGTTTAGCAACAAAGTTAGTTAGGGCTAACAAAGTAGTGAATAGGCCAAATTAGCCTAAAATATTCTATAAGTATCTAGGAAGCTTCTTGGGAAGCTTCTTGGCTAGCTTAGCTTGCACCCCAAGTAAATAACTCCTAGAAGCTTCCAATTAGCTTAGCTTGCAAGCTAAGTAGTCGGCTTCTAGAAGGAAGCTTCTTGGTTAACTTGGCTTGCATCCAAGAAAGTGGCTCAAGGAAGCTTCTTGAAAACCTTCTCTAGGGCCTTTATATGCTTCCTATAAATACTAGAACCAATCTCATGCTAGGCATTTAGAGTTTTCCCTCATGCAAGTGTCTCAATGTAAGCTTCCATTCAAGGTATTTGATAGCAATAATCTTCCAAGTGCTGTAGAGAATTTAGTATTTGACTATGAATGCTATTTTGAGGCTACAAATCTTCAAGATGAATGGAAACAAATTCTATTAAAACTTTGAGCCAACTGGAAGGAGCAGCAAAGCTATGGTGGCAATTCTGAATGGAGCAAGCTAAAAGGCAGTTTGTTGCACCAATCTTGACATGTGAAGAATTCAAGGGTGCAATAATTGGGCAATTCCAATTGATAAATATCACATGAGCTGCACAAGATAAGTTGGTAGAGTTGAAACATATTGGTTTTGTAAGAAGCTACATCCCCCAATTCTAGAGCACCATTATGCAAATTCTAGACATAATGATGGTGAAGCTCAAGATCAAATTATGAGGGGCTTGAAGTCATGAACCAAAGTAGAAGTGACTATGCGAGAGCCAAAATACTTGGAAGAAGCCATGCAACTAGCAAATCTTTTTGATTCCTTGGTTATGACAACATGCTCTTGACCTCAATCTTCACAAAACCAACTAGCACATTACAACACATGTGGAGGAGCTAGCACCTATGGAGATTGATGCCATTCAACAGAAACCACATGGTATAGTGGATTGGGAAAGATTTTGGTAAAATGGTGGTTGCTTTTATTGTCATTGGATTGGACATTGCTTTGTTGAATGTCCACTCAAGAATGGGCGATTTTGACAAATTGCTCAAATGGAGGTTGTGGAGCAAATGATAAGGAAAAGAGGAATCCCAATAGGAGATTTCAAGCCACATACAGTGATCTTGATTAGTTCCAATATGATTGGAGGCTCAACCTATGCAAGCTTGCTCACTTGCAAGGTATGATATTTGATCGTGGTTGTAGGATTCTGATTGATTTTGGAAGTTCAAAGAATTGTATGTCTATGCAACTAGCAAAGGAATTGGGTATTCCTATCAAATAGTAATTGGAAGTAGATTGATGATGATGGATGGTAGAAAAGGTTCTACATTCCGTACCTTGCATCTTGTTACCTTCAAGATTGGGAAGGAGTATTTGGAGTATATGAGATCTGTAGTGGCACCTCTACACTATGATGTGATTCTAGGACTACCTTGGCTTGAATGTCATAAGGTTCAGTTTGATTGGACCTGATGAAAAATTCAAGTACAACACCAAGGTAGGAATTTCCAATTAGGTTTTCTTGCATCTTTGAGTAAGACACCTAAGAATAGTCAGTCCCAAGATGGGAAGTTTGTAAAGAAAGCAGCCGTAGAGCAAGCTTTGGAGGAGGAGAAGTCTCAAGATGGGAAACTTTTGAAGAAAGTGGCCATAGAGCAAACCTTAAAGGAAGATAAGTCCCTAAATAGGAAGTTTGTCAATGAAGCAACTATAGAGCAAGCATTAGAAAAAGATAAATCTGTTTTTGCAATGTAGATCAAGCCAATTGCACAAGGAAAATCTGAGGAGAGTCAAGCGCCTTATCAAGCAATGGTTGATCAAATAGTTCAAGAGTTTTTGGACGTGTTTCCGGATGATATGCCAAAGGGATTACCCTCTGATTGTGGTATGCCCTTCAAGATTGAGTTATTACCAAGGAGTACCCCAATGAATAGACCAATCTATCAACTCTCACCAAAGGAGTTGGAGGAGTTGCAAATAACACTTATGGAGTTGTTGGAGAAAGATTTCATATGACATAGTGCATCTCCTCGGGAAGCACTCGTATTATTTGTTCCAAAAAAGGATGGAGAACTTCATTTCTATATTGATTACCATGGGCTCAATAAAAAGACAATGAAGAATGCATACCCCTTGCCTCAAATTGGTGACTTGCTTGATCAATTGAGTGGAGCATGATACTTCTCCAAGTTGGATCTTTGTAGTGGCTATTGGCAAATCCATGTTTATAGACAGAATGTGCAAAAGATTACCTTTCACACAAGGTATTGACATTTTGAGTAGAGAGTTCTACCTTTTGGGATCACTAATGCTTCAACAGTCTTCAGGAATCAAAAGCATCGGGTGTTGGATGGACTGTTGGATTGCTATATGATTGTGTTCTTAGATGGTATCTTAATCTATAACAAGACAAATGTAGACCATGTGAATCATGTGCAAGAAGTCCTAAGATGACTACAATTGTGGAAGTTTTATTGCAAGAAGTTGAAATGTGCCTTTTGGTAGAAGGAAGTTACCTTCTTGGGTCACAAGATCTCATCATAGGGGATCAAGATGGAAGAGGAGAAAATGAAGGCCAATATTGATTGGCCTACTCCAAAGGATGCTTTGGAAGTACGAGATTGGCCAGTTTTTATAGATAGTTCATCCACTATTATGCTCATGTGGCCGCACTATTGACCAATCTCCTGAGGAAGAACTCAAGCTTTCAATAGACCAACACATCCAAAGAAGCATTCCAAAAGCTAAAATATATGGTGTCTTCAAGACCAATTCTTCAACCATATGATCCTCAACTACCATGTGTGGTTGATTTTGATGCTTCTAACTTTGCAATTGGAGCCATTTTGCAAGAGGAATTCATAGATGGATTACAGCCCATTGCCTTTGTGTCTCATCAACTAAACACAATAAAAAGGAACTACTTTGCTTGAGATCAAGAACAATTAGTGATGGTTTATGCCACCAAGGTATAGAGGCATTATCTCTTGGAGAAACAAGTGGTCATGCAAATTGATCACAAGCTCTTATTGCAAATATTACATTTGGAACATATGAAGAGTCAACATCATCAATAAGAGGAACAACTACAGTTTTTTGACATCAAACTTGAGTACAAACCAGATTGGTTCCATGTCATCCTTGATGCCCTATCACAACAACCTATTTGAAGTCTCTTCTTCTCATTATACCATCAATTATGATGGTGTCAATAGACTCCAAGGTCCAAACCAAATTTAGGATAGCTCTACAACAAGATCCATTCTTTTATATGATACAAGGTCCTCTTGCAATCAAAGACAGAGAGTACAACAAATTCTCCTTCACGGAAGGCCTTCTATTCCATGAAGACCAAATTAATGTTCCAGCCAAGTGTGATCTCTGACTTGTATGCCTCCAAGAAGTTCATGACTTACCAAGGGTCATATGGATGTTGACAAGACCTTGGGTACCCACTAATGCCAATGGTGGTGGCTCAACATGACATGAGATGTCCAAGAGTTTGTTTGATCATGTGAGAGCTGCCAATGCAACAAGGCTAACAACCAAAAAGCAAGTGGACTCCTTCAACCACTCCCCATTCCATGTGCCCGATGGGAATGCATGAGCTTGGATCCCATCACATCCTTGCTCAAAACAAAGCAATGACACAAAACAATTGTAGTGTTTATGGATAAGCTTATTAAGCAAATCCATTTGGTATCAACCTTTGATATTGTGGATGCTCCAACCTTACCATAGATCTCCTTCAACAATGTCTTCAAGCATCATGGGATGTCATGTGTTCTCATCTCCAATCGTGACCCCCAATTCACTGGAAAGTTTTGGCAAACACTCTTCTAGATACTCCGGCACCAAGTTTGCTTTGTCCATGGCTTATCATCCTCAAACTGATGGATAAATCAAATGTGAAAATTGCACCTTGAAGGATATGCTTTGTGCCTTCATCAATGTTTACCATGACAATTGGTAAACATTGATGTTGTGGAGTTTGCATATAATAATTTCAAACATGCAAGCACCGGATTCTCTCCTTTTTTCCTCACTTTTGGCCAAGATCCACTTGTTCCTAATTCCCTTCATTCTCTCCCTCCATCTCATGTCTCTCATATTTCCACCTACTTGACCACTGTATCCCAATCCCTCCAACAAGCCAAATCTTATCTCCTTGTTACCAAAATTGTCAAAAAAAATATGCAGACCACAATAATCATGATCTCAGCTTTCAAGTTGGTGATAAAGTCATGCTCTCATCTAGTAACCTACCTCTCCCACTTGATACCCAAGTCCAAAAACTTACTCCTAATTAGATAGGACTCTTTGAGGTCACACAAATGATTCCTTTTATTGCATATTGACTGGCCTTGCCTTATCATATGCACGTCCATCCTTTCTTTCATATTTCCAAGTTGAAACCTTTTGTCCTTAATCCATCTTCTTTTTACTCTTTTGTCCAACCTCTTCCTCCTCCCATCCCTATCAATGATCATGAGGAATATAGACTTGATCATATTCTTGCACGTGCTACATTCAATGAGGCTACTGACAACATACGGAGTACAAGGTCCTTTAGAAAGTCTATCTCCTTCATGAGGCCACATGAGAACCTCTTCTCATCTCCAGAATGAACAAATGGCCATCCATGAGTTTGAAGCTTTAAATGCAATGAGGACATCACCAACTAGCTGTGGGGAAATATGTAACAATATAGTTAGTTAGGGCTAACAAAGTAATGAATAGGTCAAATTAGCTTAGAATATTCTAGAAGTATCAAGGAAGCTTATTGGGAAGTTTCCTAGCTAGCTTTGCTTGCACCCCAAGTAAGTAACTTCTAGAAGAAAGCTTCCAACTAGATTAGCTTGTAAGCCAAGTAGGCGGCTTCCAGAAGGAAGCTTCTTGGTTAACTTGGCTTGCACTCTAAGATAGTAGCTCAAGGAAGCTTCCCAAGAAGCTTCTCAAGAGCCTTGTATACTCCTTATAAATCCTAGAACCAAAGCTCATGCTAGGCATTTAGATTTTTCACTCATTCAAGTGTCCCAATGTAAGCTTCCATTCTCTCATTTGTCTCCTCGGTCTCGATATTCTACATATATCATCCCCTTTGGTCAAAATAATTTCATTACTACTTTGAGCTGAGTTGGATCTTTATAAGTACCCCCCCTCCAACCATTGTTAGTGGACCTCTTCTCTCTAGAGGAGAAAGTGATTTGGGTGCTTATGTCTTCATCTACTGGCCCAAATTTGGTATTGTCATATTTCTTGGTTGACCTGCATCTAAACCAACAACATTTCTTTACTTACCCTTTATCCAAGAGGAGTTCTCTTTAAGATCCCCTATTTCTCTATCCTTCCTCTCCTTCATATCATGGATGACTCCAAAGTCACTCAGCTTCTTGAGTGATTTTGGAGCTCTCATTTCTAGACCAAGAAGGACAGATCCAAAGAAGGAGAGATGCTTGCCCTAGACCAAATCACTCCTACAACATGATGCACATTTGTTCATTGTTGGGGCACAAAGGATTACTTCATGGATTTTCCTCATGGGCTTTTGAACAAACACCATGTTTTGTAGTGGATGAATAGGACTAACTCAAATAACTACAAAGGTCTAAAATTATTGTTCATTATTCAATTCAAGACTAGAAATTGATGATAGAAAGTGGAATTGCTCTTGGTGCAGTTGATTTTCTAGCCAAGGCTTTCTAGTTAATACTTGAGTAGTCACTCTCCACACATATGAGCACCATGCTGAACACAAGTGGTCTTGGCTATAGTTCTTTATCTTGGTGGCGGTGCATTCAAATTGCTATATAATCTTTGCCATTCTTTCTTTGGAGTGCCTTTGTGTGACAACCCGGCAAATATCACTTTTGAGGTAACCAAGTAAGTAAAGTTTGTTCCCGTAGAGATACAATTCAGAATTGATCAAATACAAAGTCAAATGTTACAATATAGTTCTTCTTGGTTTTGTCTTTAATCTCTCAAGTAGCAACTACACCCAAAAGTGAGTAATAAGCACTAACTTGCAATCTTGTCACAACAATTTGTCACACTTAATCACAACTCTTTCAAATCTTTCCAAACAATCTTGATTGTGATGATTCAATCTCTCCCAAAAATGGCACTTTGTTGCAAAACAACTTTGCCTCAGAATTGTGTTCCATCTCTCCACTAAAGGCACAACTTCCTCAATCAAAATTGCTTCACATCAACATTGCACTACACTCTCAAATGCAGAATACTACCAACACTTTAATTCCTCTCAGATCTGTCAAGGCATTGCTCCGATTGCACTTCACTCACGATCGAACACACAAAATGAAGATCAAGGCTATGGAATCCACCATCCAACAAGCACACTGACTTGCACTTCAAAATTCTCCACACACTCACAAACACAAACACAATGTTGATACTCAAAATTAAGCTCAAGCAACGAGCACTACTTCACATCACTTCACTTTATCTATTCTCATAAATTTTGAGCACTGAACAACATATGACTGCAAATGCCACCTTTAAATAGGCAAAGCACTTCAGTAGTTATCTAACAACTATACCATTCTACAACAAATTTTCTAACCCGCAAATCCAAAATGACAATGCACCTCTTCATATTTGCCTCTTCATATCTCAAAACTGTTACTACTCCAATCGGATGCTACCTCTTCCTCGGCTTCCAATCCTGAAGTAACCTCACATACTACTCTATCCTCGAGTTTCACAACTACTAATTCCTCCACCAATTTTAACACTCCTTCTTTTTGATCTACAATTCTTGTCAAAGGTAACCTTTTTAATTCTCTATCTCCCGACCCACTCTTCTCTAACATCTCCAATGATAACTCCAAAGATATCTATACTCCTATGTCATCTACTTTGGGTTTTGCTCTTACATCCTTTTGAGATTATCTATCTCCAACTTTACTAAATCTAATCTGATTGTGATATTGTCTTCCACTTCCAATAGCTTCCTATCTACACAAGTTCTAAGACTAATCAGCTAGGCGTTCAAGTCTTTATTCTTTGCATTTCTCCTCCTCATCTCCTACACCAACAACTTCAACTTGTGCAATCATGTTTCTTCAATTCTCACATTGGCTTCTGTACTCAACATTGCATTCATCTTTGTGATGATCTCCTTCAATGGCTCAAGTCTCATCCTTCTCTCACTTTCTTGATCCGCCAGCCTATCTTATCTATACATTGCTAGTTCTGCCTCAAATTTGGCTTTCACAATCTCCTTCTCCTTCTCCTTCTGAACAATCTTCTCTTCCAGACTATGAAGTATCTCCCTTAATTTTTCTTCTTCTCTATATCTCACTGTCAACTTTCTTTGCTAAAGTTGCTTCTTCTCTTCTACATTTTCCATCACTCTTGCTCTTGCTCCTTCTCTTCTACTCGTGCCATAGCATGGATGATTTTTAATTTTTAATCAACAAACTGCTATTTCAAGATTTCATACTCCTCTATTTGTCTTTCCCTCTCTATGACATTCTGCTCTATTGCTCTCTCTCTATTTCCCACTTCCTTCTTTAAGTTTTCAATCACTTGGTTCTGTACTATTGCATCTACTTGTAGTACTTCCCTCTCCTTCTCACCTTGGATTATACTCTCCTTCAACTCTGAGTTCTCTTCCTCTAATCTTGCTAACACTTGCAACACAATCTTCACCTTTGGACACTTCGATTACATCTCTTTCTTCTTCTACTCCAACTTTGTTAACAACAGGCACACAACCTCCCACAAATACTCTACTCTTTCACTCTGATTTACCTCATCTTGCGGGCTTTTCTCCTTCTTTGCTTGATACCCTTCTTCTCAGCCACAATCATAGTATTGGAATAGATTCTTTGCTCCTTGAACTTCCACTCTCCATTTCTCTCCTCCTACTTGGTCATGCCTCACACGTCGCTTTTCTTCTGGAGCAAACACCTCTCTGAATGATCACCCTCTTCTCTTCCTTTGCTAGAACTTCATCTTCAGGTCTCGGGTTACATTCTTCTTCCTCCTTTGGTACCGGCTTTGTCTCCACGCCATCTTCGCTCTTGTTGCTTGCTTCACCACTCTACAATGTGAATTTGGGTTCTTCCTCTCTCTCCAAGTCTTTTGACTTGTACTCGGCTTCCCCTTCTGATTCTTTGTCTGACAACTCGATTACCACTAAGTCCTTCCTTGGGTTTACCTTTTTGGTCTTCCAAGGTCTCATCACCACTACTTCTTCTTCTTCTTGTTGACTCTTCTTCTTTGACTTTGGAGTATTCACCTTTAACTACACGCTCTGCCCGTCTGTGCATAATAGTTGTCGCTGCTTCTAATCTATAGAATGTATTGCTTCTCCTCTGCATCAGCATCTCTTCTCAAATCGGGATGGAAGTGCGACACCATCTTGTGTCTCTCCGCCGCATTCAGCAAATTCAATCCCAAATAAAAGTGGGCTGCAAACAACACAATGTAGTGTGGAAGTGACTTGTCCCACAAGTTCCACACCATTTGTCTTGTGTGCTAATGAAAGCACTTCGCTCAATTGATTGGCTCCCTTGCAAACATCTTTTGGAAGAACACCACTTGATGTTTCATCACATAAGTAGTTTGCTCCGGCTTCAAGATAGCCATCATTGCTCCTACAATGCCTCTCCTCACAGGGTCCTTGTAGCTCTTGACTTTATAACCATTCTTTGTGCACTTTGAAAAAAAGGCATCTCTCATCTCTTGGGTTTCTTCAGCTACTCTCCTTTCCCCAAGAATGTGGCTCCCTACTCTTCACCCGCCTCTCTTCTGAGTACTAACCTCCAGTCCAACTTTGTCCATCAAGCTGGATTTCCTCTCTTACCTTCTTCCTTGGGTCCATTGAGACATTTACTCTTGATGATCTTGGTCATGAAACCTGGAAAACTAAGGTTCAAGTTCCATGCCAGGAATGTGATCTGAAGCTTGCTCAAGACTTCTATTCTTGCAATCACATCTAATCTCTAGATCGCATGATTTCTCATTGCAAATTCTGAGTTCTTCTTCCCACTCCCATCTTACTCTCCTCCATTCTAGATTGGTGGCTACTCTTCTGACTAACTCTTGGACTAATTCTCTTGACTCCCTCTTGACACACCAATGCGTCTCTTCCTGCACTTCTTTTCCATGATCTCCCTGAGATGACTCCTTAATGGCGATGGAAAATTACTTGTCATCTCTTTGTCTCTATCCCAATTCTTATATTGCCACACCTCCTCCGTCTTTCTTCACTTTGACTTTCTACCAAGAAATCACACCTCCTTCATGCTCTTGTCATTGTCAATTCTCCTCCGCTCATAGGCCTGCCATTTTTGTGTGCAGTACCTTCTTGAATGTCCAACCCTAAAGGAAAGTTGTTACACTATCCTCATCTTGGGTTGAGCACCATCCTTACTTTGGGTTGAATGCTGACATGGCCAATCCGAGTACTTTGTCTTTTGACACAAAGTCACTTTACCTTGAGTTACAACCCAAAGACACCATGCTTTGCCTTCTGATGTCATATAGGCACAATATGACTTCTTTTGTACATTTCTTCTTCAAAAATGTGTGTACCACACTTTGACTTCATACTTATCCCCTTTTTAACCTTGCATATACAAGCACAATACCAAAGAAAACTCAACTAAGAGGTTTTTTCTTTCTTAACAAACAATTATTCTACCATATTCTTGTGGACAAAAAGAGAAAAATTTAGAAAAGAAACTTTTGGAAAACGGTGGGTACCACGGACTCCATGAGAAAGAAATATTTATAAATAGAAGTATGATGAGTACTTCCTCATCCCTTGTTCAAATACCTATGAAATTATTTCACTTAAAAGGTATTCTAAAGAGTGTAATTAAAGTTACAAGGAATGAGGTCATCTAACGTAAAATATCCAAGAGAATATCTAAACTGATGAGAGTGATCCTTGTAAGTATGTGATTTAATCTTGAACTAATAACTCAATCAATGATTCTTTCCCTATGAGCTTTCTTTGGTTTCTAGGAAAGTTAACACTAGAAAGACCTATGGTTGCAAAAATTTTATATTCCTCCCTTAAAGCCAAATATTAGGAGTAAAAAAACATCAATAATAAAAACTAAATTAGTGTATTTATGCCTTCAAACTTGCTTAAAATAATACAACCTTTATCTTAGCTATTATTAACTCTAGCTAATCAAAGCTAATTTAGAATCTTGATTAAACTCTATAAAAATAATATTTTTCAACAATAAATATACCAAACTAAGTACCTCCATAGAGCATATTGTGACAACCCAATGGCAATGTACTAATAGTATAATTGGTAAGTATATTTCATTACCACAAGGATGTGGGTTGGAAATGACTAGAAATAAGAATAAAGTATCACAATGTCACAAGTGGTCTATTTTTGCTATTTTTGTTTAACCTCTTGGGCAGAAAAAATTCCCAAAAAAGGTTGGAGACACACATTGTGGTATCCTACAAAAAGAAAAATTAGCAACCATTCTCAAAAAAGATCTAATTTAATAAGCTCTTGATAGTGGGAGCTCACTTCATGCCAAAGGTCTGTTCTTCCTAAAGAGCTTCTTTTACCCCATTGGCCAAGTCCTTCCCTGTTGGTTTACTTCACCCTGAAGGTCAGTTTTCAGACCAAAGGTTCTTTCTCCTTGATGCCGTTGTTGACTATGCACATCCCTTCTTGGAAAATGCAATCCCAATGAAATCCCAATGAAATCCAAAATTGATCGACTATTTGGCTATTTATTCCATGGTACTCTTAATGCTCCACATTCCCAAAACTCTTCCTCACATTGACTTGCTCATTCAGAATGTTGAGGGTAACTCTCTTGATAATGTGCAAATTTCTTGAGTAGGTACTCAAGCACTCACTCCCGTTGAATGTCAAGGGTAACTTCTGTGATTTAGTGCAAATTTCCTAAGTATGTACTCAAACACACACTCCTATTGCAAGATTCCTCACTTCTACAAGACCAAGCACACAACCAAAGATGCAAGTGAAAGCAATTTAACACAAGGAACTCAAATATATCTTTATGTTGAATACATCAATTATGAAAGAAGTGGACATAGCTTCCTTTGGTCAAAACTCACATTAAAAATTTCCTAACACTTGAATTAAAGATTATCAATGGCTAAGTGTGCTAGAAATCCTGTAATTGCACCTTCTTCACTTATCAAAAATCCTACCTATTGCTCTTATCCTAAAAAACATCAATTATGAAAGAAATGGACATAGCTTCCTTTGGTCACAACTCATATATACAATTTCCTAACATTTGAGATAAAGATGATCAATGGCTAAGAGTGCTAGAAATCTTCCAATTACACCTACTTCACTTATCACTAATCCTACCTATTTCTCTTATCAGTTAAGAGGTGACTGCGTAACCACCATCAATCACAACTACTACTTGTTGTTTACTCTTTGTGTGATTACAATTCCAACATCTTTGGCTACAAAATTTTCATGTAGTCTATAAAGAATGTCAAGCCAAAGGTCTTCTAAGATGAATAACTTCCAAGGCCAAGGATGATCTCTAGGCCAAAGAAGTTTTATATACTAAACAGATTTCTACCTATTTATTTTTGGCTAGAATATCTTTGTCCTAAAATCTACTATGAGGAGCTACCTTTGGCTTTACAAAATTTAATCAACAAACCTATATAGTCTTAACATCCTATGATTTCTCCAAACAATGCACTCATAGATTCCTTGAATTTATTTGAGGTGTGCTCAAGTAGTTTTTCAGCTAGCTACTGTAGGCACTTGGCCACATACACCTTTATTGTGAGAGCATGTGCTTTGGATCTTGAGTCCCAAGCCTTTAACTTTTCTAAAGAGGACTCTATTACCTCCTTCATAATTTCATCAAGTTGGTACCGTCTCCATCCTTGCCAATATTGCAGTCTTCTCTAGATTGAATTAGATATGACTTTCCTCAATCTCAGCCAAGATTGCCTTTCAAATGGCTGCTCGGTCCTTCTTGCATTTTTCCTCCTTCTCCTTGATATGTTTTTTGAGCTTCTCACTTGCACATCAGCCACTTGCAACTCTTCTTAATGTCAAACTTTTGCTGCAGTAAAGGCCACTTTCACCTTCTCTACTTCTCCCTTGAGTGGATCAACTTCCTCCACTTAAGCCTTTATTGGTTCCTCAAGTTGGGGTTATTGACATGCTTCTTCTTCTTCTTCTTCTTCTTCTTAAAGGTTCTTTCCTCCTTCACCTTAATTTTTTAGGCTTCTCCTTCTTCCCTAAGCTTGGTTGCCTCTTGTGCAAAGTGTGGTGCTCTCATTTCTTCAAAAGTTGCTTTTGTTGATCATATCAAGCTTAAGTGTTAAAGAACCATTAAGAATGTTGTAGATACTCGAAGAAGTGCCTCAAATAAAGAGGTATCATGTGTATTTACAATGCTACACAACAAACATCACTGTCAACATCACACACTATAGAAGCACAACTCACACATAAGTCTCATACGTGGACTCTAAAGTGCCACAATAATCAGTTTATTTATAAAACTTGAATCACACTCAATCAATAAGTACTTGATCTATCACTCATTAATCTGCCAGGGCATTGATTACAGTCAAGCCACACCTACTCTAGCTAAGAGACTCTAGGTGATGCTCACCGGCTTTTTGTCCACTCTAGCCAAGAACTCAAAGGTTCAAAAATAGAGAGGTGAGCTCTTTGGAGCTGTACTCCTAGGATATACTCCTGATTTTGACCTAGGTCTCACACCAATGGTCCCACTGATGTCACACCTAATGGTGCAAAGAGTGCAAGTGACGGTAGTCAATACCCAAAACACAAAAACTGACCATCAAAAAGTAGTATATAAGTAATTTCCAAAATCTCTAACTACTATCATTGCTACTCCAATGTTTGAGAAATCTACATGTGATGCTACAAATGGTGTGACAGCTATTGTGTGTATATACACTACTACATAACATACATTGCTATCAACATCATACACTAGAGAAGCACAACTCACACATAAGTCATACATGGACTCCAAAGTGCCACAATCGCCCCCCTAGTTGGCGGTTAGGTCCCTCTAATGCTAGATAACCATCTACTCAAAGTATATGGTATACCCTATGGTAGGCAAATTATTAGGAAGCCGGGTGCTCTAAAGCCCTATTGTTAGTTGCTTGTTTGCAATCTATATGATATAAAAGATGAACTAGCTATAGGTCAAGTACATCTAGGACATAACCATTGTCCTTGAAGAACCACCATGAGGGGAGGAGTTGTACATGCCATATTCCATCCTCTCAAATAGCTATCACACACTAATATAACAACACCTGCACCAAAAGAGCTACATAACAGACACCGCAAGCCTACACGTACAAGTGCCAAGCTTGGGTCCATAGTACCATCAATGTTGGGGGAGGGGGGAAGAGGGTGCCTGGTGCACAATTGCACACATGATCCTTCCAAACAACACCATCACATACTTCCAACACAAGGACTCTAGATGGCAAAACCTCATGCACTCTCAAGATAGTGCGGCTTGTAGAAACATTGAGTGTTGTTGGTGTTACCTATTGTAGAGATACATAGTCACCTGGATGAAATTGGTGGATCAAGGGTCTATAACCTCTTTCTCAAATGGTAGCATAGTGTAAGGTATCCCTATGTTGAGCAATTGCTAAGTTCTCAAAGGCATTGACATCACGCTCTGAAAGATCTTTGCTTGTTGAGAACAATGCGCTCATCCATACATTTGGATGATCTAAGTCCAACACTACAGTAGCATCTTGATGAATGGCTACAAGTAAATCTAGATCTTGTCCATAGAGTAGGAAGTAAGGAGATAAGGACGCTAAGGAGGCTTGTCAGTGTCATGAGGAAAATAATCTACATGTTACAATAGTCCTATTTAGTGTGGTAGGTAAACCAGGAGAAAATTATGTAGAATTAATAAAAGTGCTAGTTGTAGGCAATACTTTTGGATTCCAACGGTAAATTTTAGTATTTGTGTGCACTTCCTAGATAGTCACTTTGATAGTTGCAAATATAGAGGGGTTTGCTATATGTTGTAGATAACCAATTTTGCTAGACTTTAACAAGAATTTTGAGGGTTGATAAAAGAGTAGTGGTAGTGGATTTGGAGTGTGGAAATATTTGGGGCAAGGTCTGTTCATGAGTTGGATGCGCCATGGGAGTTTTGTTGTGTTACTATGCAGGAGAAGAAGGAAAAAGGTCTCAAGAGTGGAGAAGAAAAGAAAGACAAGGAGAAGAAAGAAGGATAAAAAACAATTTGACTAGAAAAAGAGCAACTTATTGCACAGAAGGCAGAAAATGAAAAATGGGACTTAGCAGCCACAAGATCAAGGCCTTCAAGAGATTCAATGTTAGCAGTTGAGACAAGACAAGAAGGCCAATCAGCTGAAGTCAAAGGGGAGGAATGAAAAGGCTTTGTAAGGAAAAAGAAGTATCAAAAAGGGTTTTTTGTTGGAAAGGCAGAAGGGAATCAAGCACAGAGGAGTTTAGACAAGATCAAATGAAGAAACTGGAATTGCAAAGAGGAGTTTTAGCTGAGATCAAATGAAGCAGTAAGGAAGGGCAGAGAGGAGTTTGAATGATAGAGAAGATCACAAGGAATTAGAAGTGACAATGAAGAAATTAGCGTGAAGACTCTTCATGAAGTGATCATGGAGGAATTTGCATGAAGACTCTCTGGGAAGTGACAGTGAAAGGATTGATAGGAAAGATTGAGAAGGAGAGGAGAAGGATTGAGAGGAGTTTTGGTGAAAGTGTGAAGGATAAAAAAAAAGATAAGAGAACAAGGAATGATTGGGAAGGAAAGGAAAAGTTAGGAAAGGATTGAAAGGAGTTTGGAGTGATAGGCAAAGTATCAAAAGGTTTTGGAGACAAGAAAAGATTGAAGAGAGTTCAGAATCTTGGGTAGTGACAAGGGAAATATTAAAGGAGTTTGGAGTGAAAGGAGAAGGGAGTAGTGAAGGATCAAGAAGGAAAGGAGAGTGAAGAAAATCAAAGGGACAAGAAATGATGATCCGGAGGAAATTTGATGAAAGGGTGAAGGATCAAAAAGAGAAGTGAACAGTGAATAATCTTTGACAGTGACAGGGAAGTTATCACAGGCTTAGTCAGTGAAGCATCAAAGGAAGGATTCATCCAAGGTCAAAGGCAAAAACCAATTCAACTATAGACACAGAGAGAAAGACGAAAAGGTCAATATGAGTCTAAGTAGATTCCAATGATGCTTGCACAACTCTTACATGAAACTGGACTTCTATTTCACAAACAGATTGGTATGCTTACAATGTTATAAGACATTAGAAGGCTCTGAGCTTAAAAGTATAAGATTGAAAAGTACAAAGATGGTCTGAGTGAATCTTGGTCCGATAGACCCATTGTTTAAGAAAAATCAGATGGCAAGCCCTTACTTATAACCAAATTCTTCTTTCATTCCATTCTTTGCCATTCAATAATGCTTTTCTTCCTTTGCATTACGATGAAGTGAATGTGAATCTGCAAGAGAGAACTATGGAATATTCCAAATGAATCACACATGCATGATAGATCACTTATAGAAATTCTGTAGGGTCAATCACAACCCACGTTAAAGATCTTGGTGATCACAACTTCTGAAATTTTGGTATGTCTATAGCATAGAACATTGTGTCATGTGACAAAAATCTGGTCAAATGGAGGCATAAGGGTAAGAAGGAAGAATTTGGAAGCCTTCAATAGGCGGATTGCTTTATGAATGATAGATTTGGTAATAAAACTGGAGCACATGGCATCAATTGCCATAGTCAAGAAGAAATAAAGGGAACTCAACAATAGGTTCTTTGTATAGGTTTGGTAGTCATTGAAAATTCACCGCCCATCTATAAGAGTTAATGCATGCCCCTTGTACCATCTTGAATTGTAAAGTCAAGGTGCAAGCAACTAGGTGCCCAATACATTCTTGAGACCATACAATCCCCGCAACACCGGCTGAATTGATAGCCCATGGCCAACCAAGGTAAGTGGAGATCCCAATCTCCCAAGTGGCCTCTTTGCAAACCATACTTCTGCAATCCTCTCTTCACTATCTATACCACTCTCTTTGCTAAGCCATATATCTCAAGGTGATCTTGGGAGGTATTATGATGATCAATCAAAGCCTTGTCACAAAAGACTTGAAATTTCCCCATGAACTATGTACCCTGATCAGTCAAAACCTTAATTGGTGCACCAAAATGACTGAGAAGCCAATCAAGGAACGAGTAAGTTATCCCTTCACTGGACTTGTCAGGAAGGGCTACCAACTCAATCCACTTGGAGAAGTGCTCCACCATCACCAAAACATTCTGATGATGTCTCATAGTCAATGGTATAGGTCCAACAAAGTCCAAACTCCAATGGTAAGCCAATCCCGTGATAAGTAATGGGTGCAATTGTGGCATAAGAGCACTGAATGATGCTCTAACTTGGTCACAAATCACACATCTCGCAACAAACTACTATACATTGATTTGCATATTGCACCACCAATAATGACTCTAGAGTAAGTTATATGTACACTCTACTCCAAAATGTCCTAGCTCCTCATGAGCATGACAAACCAACTGCGATCTTTGAGATGGAAGTGGTACTACTCACACTCTACCATCCTCCCATACACAAAGAAGGTGTCTACTCTCCAATCTGAACAACATGGCTTGTTGAAGAACACGGTCTTTCTCCTTGGCACCAATTGTGCCACCCACAACACCAATGCAAAGATAGTCCATCACTAAGACATCATCATAAATATCTTGTTGAACTATACCACTATCTCTACTCTCTAGATTTGTGACCTCAATAACTTCTCCTATATGCACTGAGAGAGATACCACCAAAGCCTCAAAAAATATATAGAGAAAGGAAGATGCATGCCAACCTGGCACCATCTCCTCATTTGTTTCCCCATGCCAACATGCTCCGGTCTAATCTTGTTGGTTGGGACATGGGTTTCTACTTAACCTATTTGCATCATGGTTCACCACTCTAGGTCTATGAAGAATTGTGAAATCATACTCCTATAAAATTTGAGTCCATTGTGCAAGCTTCCTTGAAAGCTTGTTGGATTCCATCAACCACTTCAGTGGCTGATGATCAGTGATGAGACTAAAGGGGTACCAAATAGGTAACATTAGAAATGTGTTACTACTCAAACTGCTGCCAAGCACTCTCTCTCATATGAACTATACTTTACCTCCATTGAATTGTTGGAGCAACTTACATGCCACCACAAACTCCTTTGCCTCATCATCATGTTGGGTGAGCACTACTCCAAGGTCCAACATACTCCAATCAATGTGAACCTAAAATGATCATCCTATGATCAGTCTCCTCAAAATAGGAATAGATGTCAACCTCTCTTTGAGCTCTACAAAAGCTCTCTCATGCTCATCTCCCCAACACCACTCACGTGTAGGCTTGGTCAGCTTTGTCAAGGCCTTGGTAATGGCACTAAATCCTCTGACATAGTGGCAATACGAGTTTGCCAACCCAAGGAATGCTCACACTCTACTCACATCCATAGGCCAAGGAATACATGCAATAGCCTCCACCTTGGTCTGCTGAACACCAAGTCCTATAGGGTAGATAGTGTGACCCAAATACTCAACTTACTCATGGAAGAACCTACACTTCCCAAGATGTAATTTCAGTCCATGAGATCTCCTCCTCCTTGATCAGCAATTAATGATATCTTGCTCAAAGATCCAAAGTACTAAAGACCTTTGATCGCATCAAAGATCACCTTTGGTGTAGGCATGGCATACTGATCAGCCCTAATCTGTTGGTTGATAGGATAGTAATCTCCACACATCCTCCAATCTATATAGTTTTCATACATATCCTTCTTGGCTGGCATCACTATAGTTGATGCATACGCTCCATGTGAAATCTCTACCAAACCAGCCTCAAAAAGGTCACTACTCCGACTCTGAATCAATGCTCTCTCGATGTCACTATATTGATAGGGACATTGGAAAACTAGCGTATTGGTAATCAGCTCAATCCATATACCAAGTCCTTTCAAAGCACCTAAATCCTTCATATTGAAGGAAAAAAACTCGTGCAGCTCCTCAAGATCCTCCAAATTCTCTGTCTTTCCTCTCTTGTAAGCTTGGGTCCAAGATTTGGCTCCCAAGTATTCTCTATAACTATTGTAAGAGTGGAAGACTTAATCACTAGCTACTACAATGGGCCATTGGGAGCAGTAGTGTCATGCCACCAAGCACTAGAGGTCCCAACCTCAATGTGAAAAACTCCGTCTACTCTAGCTGCAAGCTCCATACGTCCTCTAGTTGCATCCCATGTAGACCAAGGGTGTAATCCAAGTAGCCCATGCTCACCTAGATGGAATCCAAGTAGACCACTCTCCCTAGTAGCCATTGGATGTGTCCCAAGAATACCATGCTTACTCTGTCCATCACTCCCAACATGTGCTTGAATTGTTTTGATAGGCACAAAACTCACAAGTGTCCGAGTGGTGATGCCTATCAAGTGCATCCTATGATGCTCTACCAAGCCAAGGCTCACAATCCAAGTCAAATAGTTCAGGTCCATAGTTTGATGCTTGGATGCCTTTGCATATTATTGAAACAACAGTAATACCAAGCAAAAACCCATTGCATGCTGTCTCTCATCGATGTTGGGCTCCACTAACTATTATAACTATGAGTCCCAAACCAGTCCAAGACCTCCTTCTCAAAAATCATGAGAGTATGAGAAACTCATAAGTGTGGGAAACGCGGCTCTAGACTATCCAACTAGGTTCACCATTTCCATAGGTGACCTATCAGCCACTACCACCATTTGAGATTGACGCCCAACATCCAAGATAGCATCTACAATGATGTGGTATAGTCAATGAATCCCATCATAAGCACATTGTAGAACATCTCTAGGTAAGAGATTTTTCCACCAAAGATGAAGATGATGAGCCCTTGATCCCACTCTAGCTACATCTAACAACAAGGAAAGTTCTATCCAAGAATGGACTTATGCTTACCGCCACCACCAGGGTATGAGAATCACCCATCAAAGGTATGTTCTCCAAAAAGTAAGTTGGAGAAACAAATTGATGAACCCAAAGATGTCATAGTATCCGTAATATCTCCCAAAACATACCAGAACGGGGATCTTGAAGACCCAAACCTCGGCCAACATAGGTATGTCCCTAACATGGCCATCCAGAAATCACCAAATGAATAAGCCCATGTCTTTCCAGATCATGCACCCCCAACAAGGAAATGTCTGTTGGTAGGGCCTTATGGTAACCCTTGACTACTAACATCAATAATAACTCAGGATACTAATAGGCCAAGTGTGCCAGATAATGTAGAAGGACTTGCCTAAAAATCTCATCTCTTTCCACATACAAGTACTTATGTACTCATATACCCGCTTGCAGTACCGCAACTAGTCTAATGTTGATCCCAACAAACAACTCCAATAGACATACTTCTTTTATTAGATACCGCCAAGCAATGAGTGTGGTATCCAAAGGTGTCAAGGTAGTCAAATTTTTGGAGGCTCATCCTCACACTATCTCTTGGTGGTACAAAGGCTCCACTCCAAGCTTGTTGCACCAAGTGATCTGCATGTTGTTGCAATGCCTCCTCTAAACTTCACAATGGAACAATCTCACTCTCACTCCAAATCCGAGTGATCTCTTCTCCTACTGGAGTATCCTCTATATGGGCATCCCCTCTAATAAATCACCAGGCCAGGTAACAAAACCACTAAAAGTTGAAACTGAAGCCATCTTGGTCCCAAATTGTCATGAGCCAAGACTACCACTACTGAAGTGTATTGGTAGGTGACATACTCATCCCTCACCAGATTGCCAACCTGGTCTCCAGGAAGTTGTCTCCTTCCAATAGTCAATACTAAAACCCATGAGGTATAACACTACTCCCCCAACTAACACATCATACAACTCAGCTATGGTCACAATGGCCTGAGCTCTCCCCATAGAGCAATCAATTAGATGATTGGGCTGAAATCTAAACAACAAGCTCTCCATATGTGATGTAATCTGTAGAACCACCACCTAGAGATGTCTGGATTTGGAATGGATACCTCTCCATATCAGTCTTCCGTAACTCCAGCCTTCCCCAACATAAGGGGTTGCGCACCAAAGTCAAGTAAGACCCTCTTTGGTGTATAGACCTTCCCTTAAGGTCCCACCAAACAAAAAATCCCACTCTGGTTATCCAACAAGATAATCCCAAGTGTAAATTGTGCTCGCTCAAAGGCTGGTCTAGTTGGTGACTCTTCTAGTCTAGCCACTACTGCCTGCTATAAACCATTGAGCATTGAGCAATGTTGTGTTGTGGTTTATGCAGCCCATAAAAATTAAATTATCATGGTTATCTCCACATTAGTGAAGAAGGTTGTTTGATAGATCCCACAGATGAGACGTTGCCATGTGAGCAATCTATGTACATGTATGCAATTGGTCATGTTGTCATACTTTTCTTTCTCTCTCTTGGAACACACAAGGTGCCTAGCTATGGAGATTGTAGATTAGAGGCCATAGGTAAGGCTATAACTACTTTTTTAAACATGTTGTTGCCTAACAGTCAGAACACTCCACTCTCGTAACTAGTATTCTTGCTATCGGGTAGGGTAGTGACGAGCAATCTAACCTATCATCAAAACATGCACTCCTGGTCTATTGGTCATCAATTTCAACATTATCAAGGAGAAATACACAACACTCCTAGAAGGAAAGAACCTAAGCGCAATGCCCGCACACCAATCCAAACCAACTAGGTGTACAAACAAGCATGCAAGCACATAGAGGATCCAATCACAAGAATGCAGCAATAACTCTTTGTGCTTTTTGTTGGAAAAGAGCTTCAAAGCCTTTGTGCTCTATCATCAAGCTTATTTCAACCTGTACTCCAAGTCTCCTCCAAGCTGTACTTCAGATCTCAACAAATTCCTACTCCATGTGGGGATTTCCTATGTCTTCTTGATGGGGAAAACTCTACGTAGCTCATATGTACATAACTCTTTTTTATAGCTTGGATTCAAATGTTCTTAGATTCAATGGAAAGCCTGTGAGATAAGTTTTTCAATGATATAAAACACACTTCAATAGAATCATTACAACTCCCCTGACAAGCTCTCAAAGTTGGCCAGATTTTTGCAACTCTCACCCTAATTTCAAAATCCCCTTTTTAGGGTTTTGCCCTTGGTTCTTGCCAAATTTCCCCTGATTTCTAAATCAGATGTACACTTGATCCTCACAAAACTATCTGGAAATCTGAACTCTCAATCATAGTCTCAAAAGTGAGAGAATTGATATCCAATTAAGATTGAAGAAAGAAATGCTCCTCCGAGCTTACAATAGTCTTTTCAGTAAAACTTGTTGCATTAAAATCTCACTCTATATGGTCTGGAGCCAACTCAATTTTTCCCAGCAGTTTCTTATGCTCTTGGTTAATACTCTGTAAAGTTTGATGGCCTAATCCAACCCCAATCCCTAAATATGGATCAATTCTTGAGCTAGGCTAACTTGTGAGCTCTGCAGACCCAGGTATACTTGATCCAAGACCGTGAATTCTCTATTTGAAGAATTCACATGAAACCTTCACAAAAAGGTGCACACCATAAGCAAAAAAGATACTGGAATTTTTCATAAGGTATCTTGAACCACAACTTGGGGAGTGACCAAAACTCCAAACCTGATCACTAGTTCCTCTCCATCACCTTACACCTCAAGAGCTTCAATTTCAATCAACCAGATCTGATTTAAAATTGATCCAAAAATAAAATTTCTTGTGCTCAATACTGTAAGCACTTTGTCTTCTCTCCAATCCCACTAATAGATAGTGAATATGTCCCAAGAAGCTCCCTCAATGGCCTTTTTTTTGCTCTTGGGTATGAAATTTACCCCCTTGATTCAATCTATCATATTCCTCTCAGAATCAGGTCAAATTGTGTAATTTCTATCTTCAGATTGTAGCCTGTCAGCTCCTCTTTCCAACCATGTCCTTTGTTTCCAGAATGGTCTACTTGAACTCCTTCAATGGTCAAAAAACTCTTGACTTCTCTCTTGGGACCCAATCTCTTGCACATTTGTCCTTTAGTCTTTTTACTTTTTGACAAATGGACCCCACAACTCCACCTTGAAAATTATGAGCAAAATTTAAGCATTCTTGAACTATAGAAGTGCATATATTGTCAAATTACAGACATGCTCATAAGTAAGCACCGGAAGGACGATAGGATCCAGGTTTCTCATCACCAATTCCATGAATACTGCTCCAAAATGTGCCACCAGCCAGTCCCGTAAGCCGTCACGATGCAAAATCTGAAGCATGATGAGAAAAGGATTCAAGATTGGGAGCATGGGACATCTCATGCTCAAATGCTTCCTCTGATGTTCCACCACTCATGCACTACTACAACTCTCACTCTCAATGTTCTCCTCTCCATCGAAACTCCTCGACTAAAACACCTCTCGTCTCTCCCCTTGCTCTCATCTTTATTCATCATAGCCCTCAAACATGATGAGATTGTAATGCACGTGTCCAATCACATACATGTACATAGATTGCTTACATGGTAGCATCTCATCCATTGGATGTAGCAGACAACCTACCCCACTAATGTAGAGATAAAAATGATAAGTCACTTTTTTACGGGCTTTGCAAACCACAACATGACAACGTGGGTTACAATCTTATCTTGTTCAAGGGTTTTGATGTATATCGGTGAGGGAGAGTAAAGAGATAGTTGTGTTTTAGTTGAGGAGTCTTGAGAGGGAGGAGGATTTTGGGAGTGAGATTTGTAGCAAAGCGTGGGTGGTAGAGCATAAGGGACTACATTTGAGCATGAGATGTCCCATGCTCCCGATCTACAACTCCTGAATCCTTTTCTCATAAGGCTTCATATTTTACACCGTGATGGCTTACGGGGCTGGATGGTGATATATTTCAGGGCAGTATTCATGGAGATGATGATGGGAAACCTGGATCCTATCATCCTTCCGGTGCTTACTTATAAACATGTCTGGGATTTGACAATCTATGTACTTCTATAGTTGGGGAATGCCTAAATTTTTGCTCATAAGCTTCAAGGTGGAGTTGTGGGGTCCATTTGTCAAAAGTAAAGAGACTAAAGGACAAATTTCCATGAGATTGGGTCCCAAGTGAAGGAGTCTGGAGTTTTCAACCATTGGGGGAGTTTGGGGAGGGCATTCAAGGATTGAAGTTGAAGCTTTGAAGATGTAAGGTGTTGGAGAAGAGCTTATGATCAGGTTTGGAGTTTTGGTCACTCTCCAAGTTGTAATTCAAGTTACCTTACAAAAATTTCCAGGGTTGTTTTTGGTTAGGGGTTGCACCCCTATGCAAAATTTTTCATGTGAATTTTGGAAATAGAGAATTTAGTGTCTTGGATCAAGTATATGTGGGTCTGTAGAGCTTACAAGTTAGCCCAACTCAAGAATTGATCAATATCTAGGAACTAGGGTTGGATTAGGCTATAAAAATTTTCAAGATTTTAGACAAGGACACAACTAGCTATTGTGAAAAATTTGGTTGGCTCTAGATCTATGGAGAGTGAGATATGATGCAAAAAATTCTATTGCAAATACTATCACAAGCTTGATATAGCAACTTTATTTTCCATCTTGATTGGATGTCAATTCTACTATCTTGTGACTATGATTGAGAGTTTTAGGTTGCTAGAGTGTTTGTAAGGATCAAATGCACTTCTGAATCAGAAATTTGGGGAGAAGTTGCCAAGAGCCAGGAGCAAACCCTAAAATTAGGGTGAAAGTTGCAAAAAACTTGGCCGAATTTGAGAGGTTGTCAAGGGAGCTGTAGTGGTCAGATTGAGGCCTATTTTTTGTCATTGGAAATCTTATCTCATAGGCTTTCCATTGAATTCTAGAAAATTTGAATCCAAGCAACAAAAAAAACATTATGTTCATATGAGCTGCACAAATTTTTCCTCATCAAGAAGACATAAAAATTCTCTACTTGGAGTAGAAATTTGCTTAAATCTGAAGTCCGGATTGGATGAGACTTGGAGTACAAGTTTGAAGGAGCTCAATGACAGAGCTATGAAACTCTTTTCCAACAAAAAGCACAAAGAGTTGTTGCCGTATTCTTGTGATTGGATCCTCTTTGTGCTTGCATGCTTGTTTGTATGCCTAAGTGGCTTGGATTGGTGTCCAAGCATTGTGCATAGTTTGTTTCCTTCTAGGGTTGTTGTGTATTTCTCTTTGGTAATATTGGAAGTGATAACTAGTAGACCAAGAGTGCGTGTTGTGATGACAACTTAGGTTGCCTTGTAAAACCCATTTGTGCATGTGTGTGGTATTGTGATAATTAGCTTGGTATTACAAGAACTTGAGAGATATTATTTATATAGAGATAAAGGATGGTTCTACATTAGTCATGATTAGCTAAATTTAGTCATAGAAAAAATAGAGGGGACCTTACTTTAGAGGAAGTGGAAAAGATGAGCACCACTATTTTGGATTCTAATGTGTTGACTTGGTATTATTCCTAGGTGTTGGCTTTGAGGAAAGAGTGAAGAATTCTTGGGCCCGCAAGCCTTTTTGTTTTGGATTCTTCTATAGTCCAAGGATAGCCCATGTGAAGTAATCCTTGACTTAGTGGTTGGGTCAAGATAAGATCACATGCTAGTGGAATATGCCCACATGAATGGATATTCCTTTCTACTTTTTGACTTTACTTGACTTTTGTTTAGTAACTTGAGTTTCTATGGTAATTAGTAACTTTGGTGCATAAGTATATAAACAAGGAGTGAGGAAGTCCTTATCATTCTTTCATTTGTAACTATCTCTCTCTCATTGAGTTCTCTAGTGAGCAATGTCTTGAGTCTTGGAGTGTTAGCCTTAGAGGAGTATGATGAAGTTGGGGTTCCTTGTCTTCTTAGTCCATGGTGCACTACCATAATAGCCATTAGAGGTTCATCCTGAGTGAGAGATAGGCTGGCTCCCATTTTTGGTTTCATTACCAAGACCTCTCTAAAAGGCAAGATAATGTTCCGCGTACAATTCTATATTAGACAAAAGGAGGCTATGAGAGTTCACTTGGAGAGAACTTTAGGGGAGGAGAAGCCTGAACTTATGTTAGATAATTTGGACCCATTTTTATACCTTGTAGTTCATTATGATATCTTTGAGCTGATTTTGTACACCTTGTACACTTGAGAGGATCTGAAGAGATTGTGTGAGATGGATTGCAGATTTTGGGGATTAAGGTGATTTTGGGTAAAATCTCAAGTTTGGGATCTGGACTTGAAATTTCTACAACATTATATTTTGGGTTATCTTTCAGTTATCACACTTGAAATTATTGTGAGAGTTGCTATACGCACTGGGCTTGAATTTTTGAAAGCTGATAGGGTAAACTACTCCCGCAATTGCATGCTCTTTGGAAAATTGTATAGAGTCTTCCATTCTTCAATTTTTAGTGGATTCAACTGAAACTTTCCAAAAACATTCATTGCATTATATCCTATATGTTGACACAAAAATTAGACAGAGATCATTCTTGAGCAAAGAGTTATAAGTTTTTAAAGTGAGGGGGGTGGTTTTTAGACCAAATCTGAAATATGTGTGTTGAATAGAAAAGTCCCTAGGCCAAATGGCTTGATAAAAAGATATGAAATTTTTCAGGGTCGGACTCCCTGCAATTGTGATCAAGTGTAAAAAATTTCAAAGGGTTCTAACATACAAGCTATGAGATTTGATTGACATTGTGAGGAAGGGTCAATTCTGCAAAGTTTAGATTTCATGCATGAGGAGTGTGAGGGCAACAAAAAGCATGTTTGAGTGTGTAGACTTATCTTGGGAAGATGGAGGGTCATCAAGGGTGGAAATTGAGGCTATTCAAGGTTCCCCAAGTGTTTGAGGTGATTTTTGAGGTGGATTTGAGGAGAAGAGAGTTTACAATAGAATTTGAAGAGAGTGTTGAGAGGATCCAAAAACCTAGATCACTTGGAGGAAAGAGTGAGTCTAAGTGCTTTCTATGTAGAGAGAAGGGACATAAGGCAAGTTCATGTCCATTGACCTTTGAGAGCAAGAGATTGAGGGAAAGCAAAGAATTACTTGATTTGGGTTTACATGTTGGACCTTCTTCACCAAGATTAGGAGGGAGAAGATCTAAGACCAAGAAGGTGTGTGAGGTTTATGGAGTGGAAGAACTTCCAAAAGAACATGAGTGTAGTAGAGTAAAAGCACTTTTGGAGACTTTGGTGAAGGATCTTGGAGAGAGTCTTAGTACAGCTACAAAAATACTACCACCTTCATCACCTAGTTCTCAAGATTAGTGATGGAGAAAATCTTTCAACTTATGGATAAATGATCCATGAGAGTTCGATTAATATGCACTCTAGGATTTGATGTTGTTATAGAAATCTTGGAGCAACCTGAACCTTTTTGTGTTCTTTAGAGTGGATTATTCTTAGATGGTGTTAGTCATGTATATACTCTATTAGTTATAGAGTGAGAGAAAAGAAAAGAGAAAAAGAAAAAGAATATGAGAGAAAAGAAAAATAGTGAGTGGTTAAGATGAGGAAACTTCCGGTTTTCTTTGGCAAGGATAGAGAAGATGTGGAGGTCTTTGTGATTGACTTCAAGAGAGCTTGCATAGGAAACAATGAGAGGAGGAAGAATGAGTGGGCCTCATTATAACCTGATTTCTTTGAGAATGCAACACTTACATGGTATGAGTCAAATCACCAAAAGAGAGAGAGGAAAGATGTGGAAGAAGAGTCTTGGGAGAGTTTGATATCAGCACTCATAAGGAACTTTCTTCCAGCTGAAATTTATGAGATATTGATGAGTGAGGTTACCTTCTTCAAACAAGGAGATGGAGAGAAAGTGAGAGTCTATGTGGAAAGAGTGAAAAAGTTAGAGTCCAGATTTTGCAAAGTGTTGAGGAAGGGCTGGAATGATGGGGAGACTACAATGATTGGCATAGGGGCCATGCTCACCAAGAATTTCATGGGAGGATTGAGACCACAAATAAGAAGCAAGGTGAGATATGAAAAACCTTCTTCTAAGGTTTGAAGCTATCAAGATTGCAATTCGTATGGAGGAGAGTTTGGAAGGGGATGAGAGTGATTTGGTGGTGAAGGAGGCTGTGCATCCTCCTCAAGGTTACAAGTACGGTGGAACTTCTGATACTTTGGTGGCAAGGGTTGCACCACAAGTAGTAGTTGCTCCAGTTCTTGCACCTCCACCAAAGGATCCACTTCAAACCATCACAAAATAACTTGTAGATCAAGATCAATGTGGTGCAACTATTGGAGATGAGAGAGGTGGATCAAAATAGGGGAGAGGGCCTAGGAGTTATGAAAACTAAACATACAAAGGAGGACAACCTGCCAACAATTTCAATGAGAGAAATTGTTTTGGTTGTGGAGGAAGAGGCCATATCCAAAGGAATTGCCCAAATTCCACTAACCATGGTGGAAGGGGTTATGATACCACTTTTGATGACCCCCCATGTTCCCAAGATGAATCTTATTCCCAAGATGAACCATATCGGGCCATCAAACCATATAGTCACTGTTCTTGTGACTAACACCACCAACACTTCACATTCAGATACACCATCGTCTGATTATTGGGAATTAGATTCAGTAGAAGGAGCTTTAGGTGTGGACACAAGCATGGAGGAGGAGACTTCCACAGAGGAGGATGAATCTCAATCTGATTCAGATGTGTGTCCTAGGTGTGCTATGGATTTTGCACCTAAGCCAAAGGTTTTGAAGGACCTAGATAAATCACCATTGACACTTCAAGAGGTAGAGAGAAGTTTATCTACCCTCAAGTATGGTCCAAATGTTACCAAGGAGGAGAAGGTGAGATTTGTGGAGATTTTCCGCAAGTTCATCAATGTGTTTGCCTTAATTACAAGCATTTGAAGGAAGTCACCTTGGAGGAGCACAAGATAGAGGTGGAGTCACATGCAAGACCAATCCACCAAAATCAACATCACATTAGCCCACCAATATCTTTGGTTGTGAAGGAGGAGATTGATAAGCTCAAGCAGGCTGGATTTATCTTTGAGGTAGAGAATTCAAAATGGGTGTCTCCAATTGTCATTGTGAAGAAAAAGAATGGCAATCTTTGGGTATGTGTGGATTACAAGAAGCTCAATGTTGTTACCAAGAAGGACTACTACCCATTGCCATTCATTGATGAGATCTTGGAAAAGGTTGCAAGTCATGAGAGGTACAGTTTTGAAGATGGTTATAGTGGATATAATCAAATCAAGATTGCACCACAACATCAACAACTCACCACATTCACCACATCTTGGAGAACTTATGCTTTCAAGGTCATGCCTTTTGGGCTTTGCAATGCTCCAGTCACATTCCAATGGTTCATGAATAAGGTATTTGAACCTTTCATTGGGAAATTTGTGAGAGACTTCATTGATGACTTTTGTGTCTATGGGAGCAAGGAGGAGCTTTTTGAGCACATAATCAAGGTCTTGCAATGCTTGGATGAGGCAAATGCATCACTCAACCCAGAAAAGTGCATTTTTGGATGTGAAGAAGGTCTACTTTTGGGGCACATCATCTCCAAGGATGGAATAGCAGTTCATTGTGAGAAGATGAGGAAAATCTTAGACCTTCCATTCCCTTCAAGCTTGACAAAGTTACGCCAATTCTTGGAGATGGTTGGATACTATAGGAGGTTCATCTTCTCATTTTCCAACAAAGCTTATGCATTGACCATCTACATGAAGAAGGGTGTAGATTACATGGTGATTTTGGAGGACAAGGAGACTCTCCAAGCTTTTGAGGAGCTCAAGCAATCCCTTGTTGTAGCTCCAATTCTTGCTAAACTTGATTGGAGTAAGCCTTTCATCCTCTACATTGATGCTTCTAATGTAGCAATAGGATGCACTCTGAGTCAATTAGACCAAGATGGGCATGATCATCCAATAGCTTATGCTAGTAGGCAGATGGTTTTAGTAGAGAAGAACTACTTTGTCATAGCGAGGTTGGTAGTGATATTTGGTCTGAAGAAGTTTAGACACTACTTGATTGGAGGGAAAACCACCATTGTCACGGATCACAAGGCTTTGAAGTACATCTTCAACAAACCTAATGTTGAAGGGAGACTAGCAGGGTGGATGATACTCTTGTCTGAGTATGACTACACCATTGAAGATAGGCCAAGAAAGAAACATGCAAATGTTGATTTGATATCTAGAGCCTATGATCATGATGGAGATGAGCCAATGGGTGATTCCTTCCTGGATGAGGATTTCATGACAACTCAAGAGTTTCCAATGGAGTATAAGGAGATTGTGGATTTTGTGACAAGAGGTAACTATCCAAAAGGGACGCATGCTAGGGAGAAGAAGGCCCTTGCAACAAGATGTAGACCTTACACAATGGTGGAGGATATTCTTTTTCACCAAAGAGCAAATGGTCTACTTTGAAGAGCAATAGGTAAGGAAGAGTCTATCTTACGTATAAAGGAGTTTCATGAAGGTTTAGTGTATGCAGGACACTTTGTAGGAAAGGTGATTGCTTTCAAGATTTTAGATGCACATTACCATTGGAGAGGGATTTTCAAGGATTGTCTTGATTATTGCAAAACTTGTCATATTTGTCAAGCTTTTGCTAGAAAGTCTACACCCATTCCACCACTCAGATCAATTCTATTGCTAGGACCTTTTGAGAAGTGGTGAATTGACTTTGTAGGTCTTCTCAATAGACCCCAAGGAACAATCGATATATTGTAGTAGTTACTGATTATCATAAAAAGTGGGTTGAGGTTAGACCATTGAGGGATAAGAATGAAGATGAAGTTTGTAGATTTCTTTATGAACACATTATCACTAGGTTTGGATGCCCTTTGGAGTTGGTTTTTGATAGAGGAGGAGAGTTTACAAGAAGCATTACTACATCCATGCTACAACATTTCTCTATCACACATAGAGTAACTACATCCTATAAGCCAAATTCCAATGGCTTGGCAGAGAGAACCAATCAGACCTTGGGCATGATGTTGGCCAAAGATGCAGAAATGGAGGGGGCTAAACGTCATTGGGACAAGAGGATTCATGCATTTTTGTGGGAGTATAGGACAACCATGAAGACTTCCACTAGGTATTTTCCATTTCAATTGGTATATGGTATTGATTCTACCTTACTTATTCACTTTGATCTTCCTACCTTCCAAAGCATTCATAAGAGATCGAAGAAAGCACAAGGAGTTGATGCAGAGAAGTCAAGGAAGGATCAACTCATGGCATTGGAAGAGGCAAGAGTTGTTGCTATGGTTCAAGTGGAGCAAGCCCAAAGTAAACAAAAAGAGAGCTATGACAGAAGAAAGATAAGAAGAAGGTGGAGCCTTTCAAAGAAGGTGATTGGGTAATGTTGTTTGATTCTATTTGATTCAAGAGAGTGCAAAAAACGTTTTTGCCTAAGTACTTTGGACCTTTCATAGTGGAGAAGGTGTGGGGCAATTACAACTATGATCTCAAGGAGTTGGGAGGAAAACACTTTGATAGGATTAACCATGATAAGTTGAAGATGTATCATAGAAGGTAAAGAGACCTTCACTTTGAGGACAAAGTGAAAACTTAGTCCGGGAGTAAATGTAACATCCATTTGTGCATGTGTGTGGTATTATGATATTTAGCTTGGTATTACAAGTACTTGAGAGATATTATTTATATAGAGATAAAGGATGGGTCTACATTAGTCATGATTAGCTAAATTTATTCATAGCTAAGATAGAGAGGACCTTACTTTAAAGGAAGTGGAAAAGATGAGCACCACTATTTTGAATTCTAGTGTGTTGACTTGGTATCATTCCCAGGTGTTTGGCTTTGAGGAAAGAGTTGAGAACTCTTGGGCCTACAAGCCTTTTTGTTTTGGATTCTTCTATAGTCCAAAGATAGCCCATGTGAAGTAATCCTTGACTTAGTGGTTGGGTTAAGATAAGATCACATGCTAGTGGAATATGCCCATGTGAATGGATATTCCTTTCTACTTTTTGACTTTACTTGACTTTTAGTCTAATAACTTGAATTAATACGGTAATTAGTAACTTTGGTTCTAACTTTTGTAACTATTTCATAGGTATATAAACTAGGGGTGAGGAAGTACTCATCATCCTTTCATTTGGAACTATCTTTCTCTCATTGAGTTTTCTAATGGTCAATGTCTTAAGTCTTTGAGTGTTAGCCTTGGAGGAGTATGATGGAGTTGGGGTTCCTTGCCTTCTTAGTCCATGGTACGCTATAATAATAGCCATCAGAGGTTCATCTTGAGTGAGAGACAAGCCGGCTCATAGCTCGTCACTACCCTTCCCAATAACAAGAATACTAGTTACAAGAGAGGAGAGTTCCAGCGGTTTTGTAACACGGGTGTTCAATCAAGTAGTCATGGGTTTACCTCTAGCCTTTGATCTGCAATCTCCATAGCTAGGCACCTGCACCATCTCCAAGAGATCCACCAATGCTCATAGAGCTAGAACTTGTGGGTACAGCCAATCTACCTCTAGAAACCAAGCCTAAAGTCATGGAGATATAGTCCCAAGACCAATATTGTCTCTATAGCTCAATCTCCTCCAAGTGAGCTCTCCTAGACTCATGGTATTCATCCATCGGCAGACCCTCCAAATGTTGAAATAATCTCTTCCATGCCATGAAGGGTGAACAAAGTCAAGTTCCACATCTATTGCAGATCACACTAACTATCAAACTCTTGGATGAAGTCATCCAACTCAATGGTACCGACTGTACCAGAATAATGCTTATGACCTTTGGAGGCCCCATAAATCTAGTACATGCTCCACAACAATGGTACGGACACACCAAGTGCACTCTCAATTGAATTAGCTCTTGTATCAAACTTTGACTGAGAGAAATCTCCTCCCTCATTGGGACCTAAGATACAAGTTGATACCTAACACTACTTTGAGTAAACCTATTAACTATTGCAATGCTATCTCCTTTGGAATTCCCAAGAACTCTATTGTGACAAAGTAACCAAGAAGTGCAACCCGTAATTGCAACCTCCGCAAGTACACCACCAAGTGTCAACACTACCATCTAAAGCAAATAAACGTCACCAACTAGTATAGCTCTAATTACAAAAACTACACTAGGGGAAAGGGCAACCTTTAACCTACCATCACAACACGTACTCTCACGGCCTACAAGTCATCACTTCTTACCACTCTAGAGAGAAATACAAGTAGTTTGACTGGTCAAAACTAGAGCCTCACTACCGAGAGCACACTAGAGCACCAACGCTCTAAATTTAGGGCACCCCACAAAAACATAGTGCACAAGCAAGAAGTACAAAATGGAGGGGGTCCAATAACAAGAAGGCTAAACAAAAACCTTCCAACTCATAAATCAGCATAGGACTGACTCTACCACCATTTGACATTTGATATAATCAGAGTACCTAACTACTTCTTGAGCTAAGAGGACCACCAAGAATGGATCAAAATTCTTCTCTCCAAAATCTGAAGTAAATCCTTCACAAAATCTAATGCAAATCTGACATAAATCCCTAAAAATAGCTAATCACCAAATCCTTTGCTAACTCTTCACTCGAGCCAAATTGGAAAGACTTTTTGACTTTTTGACTTTATTTGACTTTATTTGACTTTATTTTACTTTTTGACTTTATTTGACTTTTAGTCTAGTAACTTGAGTTATTGCGGTTATTAGTAGCTTTGGTACGTAACTATTTTGCAAGTATATAAACAAGGGGTGAGGAGGTACTCATCATCCTTTCATTTGCAATTATCTCTCTCTCATTAAGTTCTCTAGTGAGCAATGTCTTGTGCCTTGGAGTGTTAGCCTTGGAGGAGTATGATGGAGTTGGGGTTCCTTGACTTCTTAGTCCATGGTGCGCTACCATAATAGCCATCAGAGGTTCATCTTGAGTGAGAGATAGGCTGGTTCACATTTTTGGTTCCATTATCGGGACCTCTCAAGAAGGCAAGAAAATGTTCTACATTCAATTTTATATTAGACAGAAGGAGGCTATGAGAGCTCACTTGGAGAGAACATTAGGAGAGGAGAGGGTTGAACTTATGTTAGAGAACCAAGATCCATTTGTATACCCTGTAGTTCATTATGATGTCTTTGAGATGATTTTGTATATCTTATACACATGAGAGGATTTTTAGAGATTGTGTGAGGTGGATTGTAGATTTTGGGGATAAAGGTGATTTTGGGCAAAATCTCAAATTTGAGATCTTGACTTGAGATTTCTACACATAATAGCTTGGGTTATATTATAGTTAGCACACTTAAAATTATTGTGATAGCTACAGTGCTAGAATTCATACAGTGCTAGAATTTTTGAAAGTTGATAGGGTAAACTACTCCCGCAAATACATGCTCTCTGGAAAATTGTACAGAGTCTTTCATTTCTTCAATTTTAAGTGAATTTTCCTAAAAATTTCCAAGAAAATTGATTGCATTGTATCCTATTTGTTGCCTTAAAAATTAGAGAGAGATCATTCTTGCGCAGGGAGGTATGGGTTTTTGAAGTGAGGGGGGTGGTTTTCAAACCAAATCTGAAATATGTGTGCTAAATAGAAAGGTGTCTAGGCAAAATGGCTGAATTAAAAGATCTGAAATTTTGCAAGGAGGGAAGCCTTGGAGTTGTGATCAAGTGTAAAAAATTCTAGAGAACTCTCACATACTTGTTGAGAGATTTGATTGAAATTGTGAGGAAGGGTCAATTCTGTAAAATTGAGATCTCATGCATGAGGAGTTTGAGAGCAACAAAAAGCATATTTGAGTGTTAAGATTCATCTTAGGAACATAGAGGGTCATCAAAAGTGGAAATTGAGACTATGCAAGGTTCCCAAAGGGTTTGAGGAGATTTTAGGGATGGATTTGAGGAAAAGAGAGTTTACAATAGAATTTGAAGAGAGTGTTGAGAGGATCCAAAAACATACGCCACTTGGAAGAAAGAGTGAGTCTAAGTGCTTTCTATGTGGAGAGAAGGGACATAAGGCAAGTTCATGTCCATTGACCTTTGAGAGCAAGAGATTGAGCAAAAGGAGAGGCTTACTTGACTTGGGTTTGCATGTTGGACCTTCACCAAGATTAAGAGGGAGAAGATCTAAGACCAAGGAGTTGTGTGAGGTTGTGGAGTGGAAGGGCTTCCAAAAGAACATGAGTGTAGTGGAGTAAAAGCACTTTTGGAGACTTTGGTGAAGGATCTTGGAGAGAGTCTTAGTACAACTACAAAAATACTACCACCTTCATCACGAAGTGCTCAAGATTAGTGACGGAGGTAATTTCAACTTATGGATAAACTATCCATGAGAGTTCGATTAATATGCACTCTAGGATTTGATGTTGCTATAGAAATCTTGGAGCAACCTGAACCTTTTGTGTTCCCTAGGGTGGATTATTCTCAGATGGTGTTTAGTCATGTACATTCTCTATTAGTTATAGAGTGAGAGAAAGAAAAGAGAAAAAAAATTGAGAGAAAAGAAAGATAGTGAGAGGTTAAGATGGGAAAACTTCCAGTTTTCTTTGGCAAGGATGGAGAAGATGTGGAGGCCTTTGTGAGAGACTTCAAGAGAGCTTGCATAAGAAACAATGAGAGGAGGAAGAATGAGTGGGCCTCATTATCACCTGATTTCTTTGAGGATGCAACACTTACATGGTACGAGTCAGAATACCAAAAGAGAGAGAGGAGAGATAGGGAAGAAGAGTCTTGGGAGAGTTTGACTTCAGCACTCAGTGAGAAAATTCTCCCAGATGAGGGTTATTAGAGATTGATGAGTAAGGTTACCTTTTCCAAACAAGGAGATGGAGAGAAGAGAGAGTCTATGTGGAAAGAGTGAAAAAAGTAAGAAGCCAAATTTTGCATAGTGTTGAGGAAGGGTGGGGATGATGTGGAGACTACTATGATTGGCATAGGAGCCATGCTCACCAAGAATTTTATAGGAGGGTTGAGACCACAAATAAGAAGCAAGGTGAGATATGAGAAACCTTCTTCCAAGGTTGAAGCTATCAAGATCACAATTCGTATGGAGGAGAGTTTGGAAGGGGATGAGAGTGATTTGGTGGTGATTTGGTGGTGAAGGAGGTTGTGCATCCTCCTCAAGGTTACAAGTATGGTGGAACTTCTGATACTTTGGTGGCGAGAGTTGCACCACAAGTAGTAGTTGCTCCAATTCTTGCACCTTCACCAAAGGATCCACTTCAAACCATCACAGAATAACTTGCAGATTTCAAAATCAATGTGGTACAACTATGGGAGAAAAGAGAGGTGGATCAGAATGTAGAGATAGGACCTAGGACTTATGGAAACTATCCATATAGAAGAGGCAAACCAGCCAAAAATTTCAATGATAGAAATTGTTTTGGTTGTGGAGGAAGAGGCCATATCCAAAGGAATTGCCCAAATTCCACTTACCATGGAGGAAGGGGTTATGAGGGAGCCAATAGAGGGAAAGAGGGAGGTAGTGAAACCCAAGTGGCTCCTAATCCAAACGAAGGTAAGGGGATAACATCCATAGATGTGGTTGAGAGCAAGTATGAGAAGAGAGAGTGCTCAAACTCCAAGAATCTTAATTTGGAGTTTTTGGCACAAGAGAAGAAGAGAGCTCATTTTGTAGAGGATGTTCACTCTTCTCAAGGATTTAGTCCAAGCAAGGATACTCTTATGTCTACTAGGAGCACTCACACCTCAACACCATCAAAAACAAAGACTCCAAGGAAGAAGTTGGGGATGGAGGATTTCTTTGTTTTAAAGCAACAATGGAACTATAATGTGTTGGAGGATGTTGGTAGTCACAAGGCTAACATCACAATGGGCCAATTGATTGCTTTGAACCCTACCTTGAGAAAGGAGCTTAGAGGGGGTTTGAGTTCTACAAGGAGCAAGAGGAAGAAGAAGGCAAAAGCTCTAGTATCAATGGGGGTGGTGGATGCTATGCCAGCACCATGAGAGGCTTGTGAATATGCCTCCAAGATTGATGTGAGAGTGAATGGTCACAACATCAAGGATGCATTGGTTGATGGAGGATCAACAATGAATGCCATGTCAAAAAGGTTGATGAAGAAGTTGGGTATGATACCCTCAAGACTTTCAACATTTGTGGTGAGCATGGCAAACAAGCAACAATTTTGACCAATACAAGTGATGGATAAAGTGGTAGTTTCAGTTATGGGAGTTCAAAACCTCATGACTTTCCAAGTCTTGAAGGATTCAAGCTATGACTTATTTCTTGGAAGGCCATGGTTGAGAGCAGCACACACAACTGATAGATGACACAAAGGGTACTTGAAGATTGGGTCATCAAACCATATAGTCACAATTCTTGTGACTAACACGACCAACACTTCACATTCAGATACACCATTTTCTGATTATTGGGAAGCAGATTCAAAAGAAGGAGCTTCAGGTGTGGATAGAAGCATGGAAGAGGAGACTTCCATAGAGGAGGATGAATCTCAATCTGATTCAAATGTGTATCCTTTGTGTGCTATGGATTTTGCACCTAAGCCAAAGATTTTGAAGGACCTAGATAAATCACAATTGATACTTTAAGAGGTAGAGAGAAGGTTATCTACCCTCAAGTATGGTCCAAATGTTATCAAAGAAGAGAAGGTGAGATTTGAGGAGATTTTCCACAAGTTCATCAATGTGTTTGCTTTTAGTTACAAGGATTTGAAGGAAGTCACCTTGGAGGAGCACAAGATAGAAGTGGAGTCACATGCAAGACCAATCCGCCAAAAGAAACATCACATTAGCCCACTTATATCTTTGGTTGTGAAGGAGGAGATTGATAAGCTCAAGCAGGCTGGATTTATCTTTGAGGTAGAGAATTCAAAATGGGTGTCTCCAATTGTCATTGTGAAGAAAAAGAATGGTAAGCTTCAAGGATGTGTGGATTACAAGAAGCTCAATGTTGTTACCAAGAAGGACTACTACCTATTGCCATTCATTGATGAGATCTTTGAAAAGGTTGCAAGTCATGAGAGGTACAGTTTTGAAGATGGTTATAGTGGATATAACCAAATCAAGATTGCACCACAACATCAACAACTCACCACATTCACCACATCTTGGAGAACTTATGCTTTCAAGGTCATGCCTTTTGGGCTTTGCAATGCTCCAGTCACATTCCAATGGTTCATGAACAAGGTATTTGAACCTTTTATTGGGAAATTTGTGAGAGACTTCATTGATGACTTTTGTGTCTATGGGAGCAAGGAGGAGCACTTTGAGCACATAATCAAGGTCTTGCAACACTTGGATGAGGCAAATGAATCACTCAACCCAAAGAGGTGTATTTTTGGATGTGAAGAAGGTCTACTTTTAGGGCACATCATCTCCAAGGATGGAATAGCAATTGATCGTGAGAAGGTGAGGAAAATCTTAGACCTTCCATTCCCTTCAAGATTGACAAAGTTACGCCAATTCTTGGGGATAGTTGGATACTATAGGAGGTTCATCTTCTCATTTTCCAACAAGGCTTATGCATTGACCATCTACATGAAGAAGGATGTAGATTACATGGTGATTTTGGAGGACAAGGAGTCTCTCAAAGCTTTTGACAAGCTCAAGCAATCCCTTGTTGTAGCTCCAATTCTTGCTAAACCTGATTGGAGTAAGCCTTTCATCCTTTGCACTGATGCTTCTAATGTAGCTATAGGATGCACTCTGAGTCAATTAGACCAAGATGGGCATGATCATCCAATAGCTTATGCTAGTAGGCAGATGGTTTCAGTAGAGAAGACCTACTTTGTCATAGAGAGAGAACGGTTGGCAATGATATTTGGTCTGAAGAAGTTTAGACACTACTTGATTGGAGGGAAACCACCATTGTCACGGATCACAAGGCTTTGAAGTACATCTTCAACAAGCCTAATGTTGAAGGGAGACTAGCAAGGTGGATGATACTCTTGTCTGAGTATGACAACACCATTGAAGATAGGCTAGGAAAGAAACATGCAAATGTTGATTTGTTATCTAGGGCCTATGATCATGATGGAGATGAGCCAGTGGATGATTCCTTCCCAAATGAGGAACTCATGACAATCTCAATCACTCAAGAGGTTCGAATGGAGTACAAGGAGATTGTGGATTTTGTGACAAGAGGTAACTATCTAGAAGGGATGCATGCTAGGGAGAGGAAGACCCTTCCAGCAAGATCTAGACCTTACACAATGGTGGAGGATATTCTTTTTCACCAAGGAGCATATGGTCTACTTCAAAGAGCAGTGGGTAAAGAAGAGTCTATCTTACTCATTAAGGAGTTTCATGAATGTTTAGTGTGTGGAGGACACTTTGTAGGAAAGGTGATTGCTTTCAAGATTCTAGATGCAGGTTACCATTGGAGAGGAATTTTCAAGGATTGTCTTGATTATTGCAAAACTTGTCATGATTGTCAAGCTTGTGCTAGAAAATCTACTTCCACTCCACCACTTAGATCAATTCTATTGCTATGACCTTTTGAGAAGTGGGTAATTGATTTTGTAGGTCCTCTCAATAGAACCCCAAGGAACAATCGGTACATTGTGATAGTTATTGATAACCTTACTAAGTGGGTTGAGGCTAGACCATTGAGGGACAAAAATGAGAATGAAGTTGGTAGATTTTTATATAAACACATTATCACTAAGTTTGGATGCCATTTGGAGTTGGTTTTTGATAGAGGAGGAGAGTTTACAGGAAGCATCACTACAACCATGCTACGACATTTCTCTATCATACATAGAGTAACTACCTCCTATAAGCCAAATTCCAATGGCTTGGCAGAGAGAACCAATCAGACCTTGTGCATGATGTTGGCCAAAGATGCAGAAATGGAGGGGGCTAAACATCATTGGGACAAGAGGATTCATGCAGTTTTGTGGGAGTATAGCACAACTATGAAGACTTCCATTGGATATTCTTCATTTCAATTGGTATATGGTATTGAGTCTACCTTACCTATTCACTTTGATCTTCCTATATTTCAAAGCATTTAAAGGAGATTGAAGAAGGCACAAGGAGGTGATGTAGAGAAGTCAAGGAAAGATCAACTCATGGAGTTGGAAGAGGCAAGAGCAGTTGCTATGGTTTGAGTGGAGCAAGCCCAAAGGAAACAAAAGGAGAGCTATGACAAGAGACAAGGCAAGAAGAAGGTGGAGCCTTTCAAAGAAGGTGATTGGGTCATGTTGTTTGATTTTATTCGATTCAAGAGAGTGCAAAAAACGTTTTTGCCTAAGTACTTTGGATTTTTCATAATGGAAAAGGTGTGGGGCAATTACACCTATGATCTCAAGGAGTTGGGAGGAAGGCACTTTGATAGGATTAACCATGATAAGTTGAAAATGTACCATAGAAGGTAGAGAGACCTTCACTTTGAGCACAAAGTGAAAACTTAGTTCGGGGGTAAATGTAACACCCATTTGTGCATGTGTGTGGTATTGTGATATTTGGCTTGGTATTACAAGTACTTGAGATATATTATTTATATACAGATAAAGGATGGTTCTACATTAGTCATGATTAGCTAGAGTTAGTCATAGCTAAGATAGAAGGGACCTTACTTTAGAGGAAGTGGAAAAGATGAGCACCACTATTTTGGATTCTAGTATGTTGACTTGGTATTATTCTTAGGTGTTTGACTTTGAGGAAAGAATTGAGAACTCTTGGGCCCGCAAGCCTTTTTTTTGGATTCTTCTTTAATCCAAGGATAGCCCATGTGAAAGAAACCTTGACTTAGTGGTTGGGTCAAGATAAGATCATATGCTTAGTGGAATATGCCTATGTGAATGGATATTCCTTTCTACTTTTTGACTTCTTTTGACTTTTAGTCTAGTAACTTGAGTTACTGCGGTAATTAGTAACTTTGGTAAGTAACTATTTTGCAAGTATATAAACAAGGGGTGAGGAGGTACTCATCATCCTTTCATTTGCAATTATCTCTCTCTCATTGAGTTTTGTAGTGAGCAATGTCTTGAGTCTTGGAGTGTCAGCCTTGGAGGAGTATGATAGAGTTGGGTTTCCTTGCCTTCTTAGTCCATGATGCTCTTCCATAATAGCCATCAAAGGTTTATCTTGAGTGAGAGACAGACCGGCTCATAGTACCCAAAACATGAAATCTGAGCATCGGAAAGTAGTCTATAAGTAATTGCAAAAATACCTCTAACTACTATCACGAGTACTCTAGTTTATGAGCAATCTAGATGCAACACTACAAATGGCATGACAAAAGTACTCAAAGAAATGATACTAAAAAGCTTGGATGGGTGAGCACTTGGAATGATGTAGGATAATCCAAGTACTTGCAGGCTAACCTACTTGCAAGATGTTCAATGCTTGGAGTGATGTAGAATGATCCCAAATATTGGCAAGAAGGATGAGTTTATAGCCCAAATGATTTACCTGGCCAAGTATCAAGTTGGCAAGAAAAGATATGTCACAAAGGAGGATAAGAAGCACTCGGAGAGGTGTAGAATGTCAAGTGCCTAAGGAGGGAACAATACTCAAAGTGATGTGGAATTATTTGGAGTGCTTGCAAGAGATGTAGCACTCAGAGTGCTGACAAATGAGTTGTATATGCCCAAGTTCCAAGTGCTACCTTGGCACTTGGCCTTAAGTGCCACTGCAATTTGAATGCACCACCAACAGCACTTGTTGCTGTCATCAGAAAAATAGCCCATGCGTACCCTTGATGCCATTTGGTGTGAAGTTTTTTTTCTCTTCTTCTTGTTGCAAGGAACTTGGATTTTTTTATGTCATTTGTCTCAGGAGTCATTTGATGCTATCTTGTCTTGAAAATATTTGATATGTTATTGCAATGCCAAAAGTGATTTGTGTTGTTGTAAACTCAAGAGTTATTTTTAATTTTGCTTGGCCCGGGTGTTTTTTTGATGTTCAAAAACTTGGGAGTTTGTGTGTGTCATAAGCTGAACTAGAAAGGGAAGTTTGAGCATCAAGGGAGGTTTGACTAGAACTGTGAGAAAGAGGGTTTAGGATTTAAAAGATGAGGATCTACTAGAAAAGAGGAGGTTTCAAGGAGGAAAGGGAGAGATATTTTGAATGAAGGAAAGGAATGGGAATGAATGGGTAGGTGTGTTGTGACAACTTGGCAAATATCACTTTTGCGGTAATCGGGTAAGTAAAGTTTGTTCTTGCAGAGATACGATTCAGAAATGTCCAAATATGAAGTCAAAAGTCACAATTGCAATTCTTCTTGGTTTCTTCTTTATTCTCTTAGGTAGAAACTACACCCAAAAGAGAGTAACAAGCTCACAACCTTGGCAACTTGTCACAAATACACACATAATCACATCATAGCAAATTCTGTCCAAACAACTCTTGATTGTGATGATTCAGATTCTCCTGAAGACGGCACTTCACTGCGAAGAACGATTTTGCCTCATAATTGTGTTCCACCCCTCTACTGAAGGCACAACTTCCTCGATCGAAATTGCTTCACATCAACTTCGTGCTGCACTCACCAATGCAAAATACTACTAACACTACAATTCCTCTCAGATCTATCAAGGCATTGCTCCGATGCACTTCACTCAAGATCAAACACATAGAATGAAGATCAAGGCTGTAGATTCCAACATCCACAAACACATTGACTTGCTCTTCAGAATTCTCCACACACTCACAACTACAAACACAAAATTGACAATCGGAATTAAGCTTAAGCGACGAGTACTGAGAACAGCACTTCACTTTATCTATCTTCAGCAATTTGAATACTGAATAACATTGTACTGCGAATGCTCCACTTAAATACTGAAGCAAACGGCAGACTTGCCTACCTAGGCACCGCTTCCTAACATCTCTTCCTACCTACAGATCCTAAATGACAATCTATCTCTTCATATCTGACTCTTCCTATCTCAAAATCGATACTTATCCCGATCCGATGACTACCTCATCATCGCCCTCCAAACTCGATGATCTTCTTACTATTTCTCCTTCTTTGAGTATGGCAAATTCTACCAATTCCTTCACTAATTCTACAAGTTCTACACTACAATCTACAATTGAGCTCATGGGTAATCCATCTACACTCTTATCTCCTGACCCACTCTTCTCTAATGTGTCAATCATCAAGTCCGATGACACTTGAATTCCTACTTCTGCAACATCAGGTCTAATTACAATCAATTCTTTTGCTAATTCTACTATATCTTCATCACAAATTGTAATTGAAAGCATGGGTACACTATCTATGCCTTCAGTTTATAACCCACTTTCCCCTAATCACTCATGTTACTGACCCAAAGACACTTACAATCTGATCTTGCACTTTGGGTTTATTTACTACTGCTACTTCTCCTTCAATTCTTGTTCCATCTTCAATCGGAACTGAAATTGATGTCATGGGTATCCTAGCTATCTATTCTTTCTCTATCCTAATTCTCTCTAATTCCTTTGGCAAGATTCCCGAAGTCATCTTTGTTGCACTCCGAGGTCCAACTATCTCAGATACAATCATCTTTGTCTTGAGGCAAAGAAGCTTCTAACCCAAAGTTGTGTAAACCTGAAGTACAAAGACCAAAGTCCGAAGTCTGAAGTCCAAAGACGCCAACCCAAAGACACTAAACTACTTTGTATAGTTTCTCTCAAAACTTCAAATACTTGTAAATTTTTCTACAGAACTTCAAACTTTGCAATTTTGGTGGCAACAGAAAGCCCTGAAGAAGACGCTTCCAACAAGATGTAGCACGCTTGATTTAGACTTGTGAATATTGAGATATAGCCCCTGCAAGAATCTCGACCTGTAACTTCTATTCCTCCTTCGGGTTTGCCCTCTTTCAATCCTGGCTGAGTCCATCTTCATCGAACACAAAGTCAAATTCTTCAGGTTTGATCAAAATACAAATTTCCTCTCATTTCTTCTCCATTTGGTTTCAATTTGGTTTTAGCAAGGCACTTTTTCTTCAAAATTAATCCAAAATGAAAAATGTAGGTACCACATGTGTGCAAGAGATATGGTTGAGAAGGGAAAAATTTAGCACAAAAGGACAAGGAAGGTCGTGAAGAAACAGGAAAGGAAAGAGAAAAACCTTCAAAGGAGAAGGGCTTGGGGATTGAGCATAGAAAGGAGAAAAAAGGACTTTGAGGAAGAAGGAGGCCAAGGAGATAACCATTCAAAGGTAAGGGCTTGAGAGTGCAAGGCCAGAGGAAGGGGGTTTCTCAAAGGAAGAGTGTGGGTGTGCAGGAGCTAGAACAGGGGCATAGAGATAATTTCAAAGTAAGGGCTTGAGAAGAAAGTTTTGGCTAGGATAGGACAAGGAAATTTTGAGAGAAGATTCTAGCTGTGCAAGAACATGGCTGAGCTAGGGCAAAGAAGAGAAGAGAATGTTGTGATGTGAGTTTTGGCTGGGACAAGACAGAAGGAAATTTTGAGAGAAGACTCTGGCTGTGCAAGAATATGGCTCAGCTAGGGTAGAGAAGAGAAGGGAATGTTGTGATGTGAGTTTGGTTGGGACAGGACAGAAGGAAATTTCAAGAGAAGACTCTAGCTGTGCAGGAACATGGCTAAGCTAGGGTAGAGAAGAGAAGAGAAGAGAATGTTGTGATGTGAGTTTTGGCTGAGATAGGACAGAAGGAAACTTCAAGAGAAGACTCTGGCTGTGCAGGAACATGGCTGAGCTAGGGTAGAGAAGAGAAGAGAATGTTGTGATGTGAGTTTTGGCTGGGATAGGACAGAAGGAAATTTCAAGAGAAGACTCTGGCTATGCAGGAACATGGCTGAGATAGGGTAGAGAAGAGAAGAGAATGTTGTGATGTGAGTTTTGGCTGGGACACGAGAGAAGGAAATTTTGAGAGAAGACTCTGGTTGTGCAAGAACATGGCTCAGGTAGGGCAGAGAAGAGAAGGGGATGTTTTGATGTGAGTTTGGTTGGGATAGGACAGAAGGAAATTTTGAGAGAAGACTCTGGCTATGCAGGATCATGGCTGAGCTAGGGCAAAGAAGACAAGAGAATGTTGTGATGTGAGTTTGGCTGGGATAGGACAGAAGGAAATTTGAGAGAAGACTCTGGCTGTGCAAGAACATGGCTCAGCTAGGGCAAAGAAGAGAAAGGAATGTTGTGATGTGAGTTTGGTTGGGATAGGACAGAAGGAAATTTTGAGAGAAGACTCTGGTTGTGCAAGAACATGGCTGAGCTAGGGCAAAGAAGAGAAGGGAATGTTGTGATGTGAGTTTGGCTAGGATAGGAAAGAAGGAAATTTCAAGAGAAGACTTTGGCTATGCAAGAACATGGTTGAGCTAGGGTAGAGAAGAGAAGAGAATGTTGTGATGTGAGTTTTGGCTGGGACAAGAGAGAAGGAAATTTTGAGAGAAGACTCTGGCTGTGCAAGAACATGGCTGAGCTAGTGCAAAGAAGAGAAGAGAATGTTGTGATGTGAGTTTGGCTGGGACAGGATAGAAGGAAATTTCAAGAGAAGACTCTTGTTGTGCAAGAACATGGCTGAGCTACGGCAGAGAAGAGAAGAGAATGTTGTGATGTGAATTTGGCTGGGACAAGACAGAAGGAAATTTTGAGAGAAGACTCTGGCTGTGCAAGAACATGGCTGAGCTACGGGAGAGAAGAGAAGAGAATGTTGTGATGTGATTTTTGGCTAGAATAGGACAGAAGGAAATTTCAAGAGAAGACTCTGGCTGTGCAAGAACATGGCTGAGCTAGGGCAAAGAAGAGAAGAGAATGTTGTGATGTGAGTTTTGGCTGGGATCGGACAGAAGGAAATTTCAAGAGAAGACTCTGGCTGTGCGGGAACATGGCTGAGCTAGGTCAGAGATGAGAAGAGAATGTTGTGATGTGAGTTTTGGCTGGGACAAGACAGAAAAAATTTCCCACAGAAAGAGCTAGGGACAAGGTGAGAGAAATATTTGAGAGAGTCTCCAAGAAGGACTTTGAGAGAGAAATCTTGCTGGAGAGGAGATGACAAAGCAGTAGAGCTTTGAGGAATGCTTTGAATGGAAGCAGGAGGACTCTTTGACAGTGAATGGACAGGAAGTAGGGCTTTAGAGAATGCTTTGAGAGGTCAGAGAGGAGCTCTTGACAATGAACTGACAATAGAGCTTTGGATAATGCTTTGAGAGATCAGAGAGGAGCTCTTGATAGTGAATTGACATTAGATCTTTGGAGAGTGCTTTGAGAAATTAGAGAGGAGTCTTGACAATGAATAGAGACTAAAAGGAGAAATCAGAGAGGAGTCTTGATAGTGAATGGAGACTGAAAGGAGAGTTCAGAGAGAGAAGTCTTGACAATGAAGTGCCACAAAAGGATTTGGGCGAAGCTTCAATTGGTCAAGAAGGAGGTCCTTGGCTGAAACAAGGCCAGAGAGGATTTAAGCAAAGAAGGTGAAGGTTTTGACAAAGGTTGCAGAGGAGAGAAATCTTGGAAAGGAGGCGGTTGACTATGCAAAAGCGAAAGGAGAGAAGAATTCCTTGTTTTCTTGACATGCTAAAGGATTATGGCGTAGAACTTCAAAGGTGAGAGATATTGCTTGTATGAGCAAAGAGAAGGAAGAGAGATGATGCATCAAATGAGAAAGTGAGATCAAGACAAGGGAACCTTTGAGAGGAAAGTCTGGGTAGAAGGAACAGAGAAATGCTTAGTTGTGCCAATAGAGAAGACCAACAAATTTTCTAGAGTGATCTTGTCTTGACTGTGATAGGGCATAGAAGAGAAGAGGTTGAGAAGGTTGATTGTTTGTGATTGGACAAGGATGGAAAGATTTGCTGGAATGAGTTGATTGGACAGCTGATGAGTTAGGCGTGGTCACTGCATAGGAAGACTTGTTTGCTTTTGTCCAACTTATAAGTGCATGACTGGTTAAAATGGTGATTGGTGAAAAAATGTGCGCACTCTGAATTATGAATATTGTCAAGGGAAGGACTCCATTTTAGGAGCTCTCGGTCCAATCTATGTGATTAACACAATTCAGTGATCTGGACACCTGGGTTTGATCACAATTAGTTCACTTGTGACTATTCCATAAGTCTCATCAGAACTTGTCCTAGGAATTTGTTGTCATCGGGAAAATGATTCACATAGAGTTGGTGCCATTGGGTGAGCTCTAGAGTTTTCCTTTGTGATACCTAAGCTCAAGAGTTTCTTTGTTTTACATGACACTTGGAGCTTAATTTTGTGATATGCCAACCGTGGCTTGTTAATGGTATTGGAATCTTGCAAATATGCTTTGAGTGTCATTTGAACAGATAATACGTGTGAGAGTATTTTAGTTGGTGCATTTTTCTTCTTGAGCCAAAAGGTCTTGGAAGTTATATTTGGTGCTTCGATCAAATGAGCTTTGAGCATTTTAATGATGGGTAATGAAGAAAAGAAATAGAAAAGGGTTTTGAGAGGGGCTGTTTTGAGGAAGGGACAGGAGGACATGAAGTGGAAAGGGAGATTTTCAAGTTTTGGTCTGGATAGGTGGACAGGAGGTGGAAAGGGAGACTTTTGAGTTTTGGTCTAGACAGGTGGACAGGAAGTGGAAAGGAAGATTTTTGAGTTTTGGTCTGGACAGGTGGACAGGAAGTGGACAGGAAGAATTTCAAGTTTTGGTCTGGACAGGTGGACAGGAAGTGGACAGGAAGAATTTCAAGTTTTGGTCTAGATTGGTGGACACAAAGTGGAAAGGAAGATTTTTGAGTTGTGGTCTGGACAAGTGGGCAGGGAAGGGGAGGGTTTGCCTTGAATAGGACTGTGAAGGTGAGAAAAAAAATTTGTTTTGCTGGCTGGGGTATGACTGGAGACAGGAAGGAAGGAGTTGTTTTTGCAGGAAATGGGCTGGACAGTGAAGGTGAGAGGGGAAAATTTTTGTTTTGCTGGCTGGGGTGTGACTGTAGATAGGAAGGAAGGAGTTGATTTTTGCATCAAATGTGCTGAACTGTGGCAAGAGCAGGAGAGTGAGATTGGGAGGGTTTGCCTTGAACAAGACTGTGAAAGGAGAGGGAAATTTTTCATTTTGCTAGCTGGGGTACGATTGGGAGACAGGAAGAAAGGAGTTGATTTTTGCAGGAAATGGGCTGGACAGTGATGGAGAGAGGGGAAAATTTTTGTTTTGCTGGCTCGGGTGTGACTGGAGACAGGAAGGAAGGAGTTGATTTTTGCAAGAAATGTGTTGAATTGTCGCAAGAGCAGGAGAGTGAGATCTGGAGGGTTTGCCTGAGTGATTTTTGACATCTTTGGGCTGTGAAAGACCAGGGGAAGAGGAGGAGAAATTTTAGGAGTTGAGTCTTGGCTTTGCAAGAATAGGGGAAAAACATTTTAGGAAAGCTTGAGTGACCAAGAGAGCTGGAGGATGTTTCCAAGGATCTCTAGAGAGTGACGGGACAGAGAGAGGAGGAGAGGAATTTTGAATGAAATTTGCAGGTATGAGGGTTGTTGTGAGAGAAGCTGAACTGAAGACAGAAAGTGCAAGTTGTAGAGTTCTGCCTAAATAGTGCTTTAGGGACTGAGTGCCGACCTGAGAAGTGAGAGAGAAGAGAGTGCAAATTTTGAGTTGTGGCTCTTGAACAGAAGAGAGAAGGTGCAAGGTGTAGAGTTCTGCTTGAACAGTGCTTTAGAGACTAAGTGCCGACGTGAGAATTGAGAGAGAAGAGAGTGTAAATTTTGAGTTGTGGCTCCTGAACAGAAGAGAGAAGGTGCAAGTTGTAGAGTTCTGCCTGAACAATGCTTTAGAGACTGAGTGCTGACTTGAGAAGTGAGAGAGAAGAGAGTGCAAATTTTGAGTTGTGGCTCCAGAACAAAAGAGAGAAGGTGCAAGTTGTAGAGTTCTGCCTGAACAGTGCTTTAGAGACTAAGTGCTGACCTGAGAAGTGAGAGAGAAAATAGTGCAAATTTTGAGTTGTGGCTTCTGAACAGCAGCACAAAATTGCAAATGGAGAATTTTGGCTGGGCAACGCTTCAGGGACAAAGCTTCTAGAGGAATGAATGTGCTTCAAGAGGAATAAAAAAGACTTGAAGAGGAAAAATGGCCAAGAGGAATTCCAAAGTGTGTCAGTCCATCTGAAGTTGGGAAGGACACTGCAAGTTGGCAGCCTTGGCTGAATGGAGTGACCCTAGACTACAGATCAGGGCGTAGGAAAATAGAGGAAATTTGGATGGTGAGTTGCTTTGAACACTGTTGAGTAGAGTGTGTGCAGAGTGCTCCGGCTGATTTGGTGATCCATTGCAATCTTAGGGCAGGCATTGTCTAGACTAGAATTGCTCAACTTGTCGAAGCTTGTGAGTTCCATTGTTTGAGATTTCTATGAATGATAATTCCTAGAAGCGGATGTGTGGTATGAGTTGTGGCCAGTGCCGAGGGAAAAACTCCATCCTAGGAGCTCAGTTTGGTCCATGTGAATGGCGTGCTTAAATGATCTGTGTACCGAGTTCTTGTTGGATTAGATCACTTGCTGCCAGAATTTATTGATCACCTGGCCTAGCCTACAAACCACCAAAACCCGTGCTATAGCCAAACCTGACGGAAAATAGGATACAAGACCACGCAGAGGTAGAAACCATAACACCAAGCACTCATGACAAGATCAGTTCTGCAACGTCAATGCTAAACAACCCTTTTCAAGGGGAGCCAAGCTCAAGGACTAGTGAACAACACGAACTAGCTAAGGAGAGGTCTCTAACAATCTAGGGAGGTAAGAAAGCGTCAGACTACAGGAACTGCAAAGCAGTGAAAATAGGATCAAACTGAGCACAAGCAGCCATGTGCCCGGTGCACCCCCGAGACTAGACAAAGATCACAAATCCAAGCATCACAAATCCGAGCATCTGATCCATCTGCTCCAAGATCACAAATCTGAGCATAAAAGAGAACTAGAAATGAGACTATATAGGAGTAGAGCCACAAGGCCAAACACAACTGAACACAACGGTTCTACAAAGATCAGCATTAATCTGTGAGATCCAACATATAAACCCAAGGGGAAGCCTACGCTTGGGAGCGATTGGAACAACCTGCCCTATTTGGGATGAGATTGCCAACCATATTGGAGTAAGAGAGAGAGTGTCAGACTACAAGAAGTCTCAAGTCATCAACAACAAGAGCAATCTAAGCACAAGCAGCCAGGTGCCCGCCGCACTCTCAAGACCAAAAAAACCCCACGACACCGCCAAGGACCATTACCTACAAGATAACCCATTGACACTTGGCCAGCAAGCATGGCATGGAGGAAAGTGATTGGGAATGAATTTTTGGCACATGGGAATGTGATTTCTCACCAAAGACAACAAATAGATGCCTTTGCCTACATAATAGTGAGTGTTTACCTGCTTTGTAACTGCCAAAGTGCTGAAGAGTGCTATGAGTTGGAGAGCACTCAAAGTGCTTTATAGGAGAAACATGACCAAGGAGTAACTCTAGAGATATAGGTGTTAGAGTATTGGAAGGAGTTATCAATGCAATTAGAACTTTTCATCAAGGAGATGGAAGAAGAGAGAGTCAAGCATGCATGAAGTCTCCAAGTGTTGGAAGACCAAAAGGCCAAATAGAGCATTCAAAAAATCCAGATGGAAGAGGACCAACTAAAGGCATTGCACCAACTAGAGAAGACCCAAGCCCTATTCATGGGGATGCTAAAAGAAAAAGGAGAAGTGTGCACCTTGAGAACCAAATGCCATGAACTGAAGATGTAGGTGTAGTGCTAACAAAACCAAGCCTATGAAGAAGAAAAAATGAACAGCTTGTCTCCACACTTAAAGGAGCACTCAAAAAAAAAGTTCAATGAAGTATGCCAGACCTTCTTGTTGTAGATATGTAAGAGGTGAACAAAGTCCTTCACCCCCAATAGTTTTAGGCCAAGGCAATCCCCCAAGGGAAAATCCTTTTGTAAGGCAAGCACTCTTTGGCAAAGATTAGGTACTCAAAGTTGTATAGTAGTTAAGCACTCTGAGTAGGCCATTAGCATCTACACCCAAAGTTGTATATAGTTGAGGACTTGTGCACTTGGAGTTGTACAACACTTGGAATTGTACATAATTGTGGAGGAGTCCACTCAAGTTTGTATAACACTCAGAATTGTATATAATTCAAGAGGATTACCCTTGGGTTTGTACTAGCACTTGGGGTTGTACATTAAAGATAGAATAGGCATGGAAGCTATGTCATATCCCTAACACATATTAGGAGCCTAATTATTTTGTAGATGATTAGTATAAGATAAGATTAGGATACTAAAAATCAATGATGGACAGTTTAGCTTAGGATTCTCTAGGATTCACTTGGGACCCTGAACCCTTTGGCTCAAAGCCAATTCATACATAAGGCTGAGTTCTATTGGCACTTGTGTTTTTTCTTTTGTGTAATGCAGACTTTGATTATTAGTGAAGAGTGTTCATACTTCTTTGCAAGTTTTATGTCCTTCATTTTGTATGTTGTTCAATGTCTAGGCAAGAGTAGAAGTGAGGAACTTCACAATAGGTCTTCAATGCTTAGTGCCAGCAGGTACTTGCTCCTGATCAATGTTTGTACTAAATGATGGGAAGGAGTGAACTTGTGCAATAAGTGGATTGGGAAGCTCACTACACAAGCAATACCATGGCATCAAAAATCTTAGGCAATGAATAGCATGAATCTCAGTCTTGCAAGTTGTGCTTTTGCAATATGTTTTCATGCATTGCATTTGTGGAATGGAGTGGCACTCAAAATTGAAGGATCCATCACCTTAAGGAGCAATCCTGGCTAGATCTTAGAGTGAAAGTGATTTTGTGATTTTGTTTTGCTATAGTGCAACACAAAGGGCGACACTGTCCTCTTCTTGAAGTGACTCCTACCCAAGAGGTAAAACAAGAAACAATAAATGAATTGAGGTTTGGTACGTGTTTTGCTTCAGTCTTAGGCATTTCTGGCCAATATCCTTATGGGACTGTTCATTGCTGATTATATTATAAGTATATCAACATTAGGTTGTCACACCAAGTCATTAGTCCTCTTTCCCATCTCCAAGCATTGTGCACAAACATCATTCAACTCTTCTTTCACTTGCACTTGCTCCTACTTCATTCCTTACGCTAATTGGTGAAGATGGTCAAGAAGGGTTACATAATCCATAACCCTCCCATGACATTCTCTACACATAGGAAGGAGATACTCCATTAATTCCAATGCCATGCCTATCGTGTGAACAACAAATTTAGAAATTGGCACCACAAACATCAAGGCAACATCTCTTTCAGTTGTGCTAGCTTCTTTTATTGTTCAAAACAAGGCCAAAGGTCCAATTTCCTCCCTCTTGATCTCAACAAAAAACGTAGGCTCATCTCATTCAGGCTCCTCTTATATCATAACATAGACTCAGGTCTTGGGCAATCCTTTGTCCTTAAGTTCAACTTTTGGCTCACGTCCTTCCTTGTCTTCAAGTTTGTCTTTGGCACAAAGTCCTCCTTGCGCTTGGCCAAAACTTGCATCCTTTGTGACTTCTTCCATGTTGAGTACTTCTTCCCTCCTAAGAACTCCTTCTTCTTGTAATTTTGCTTCTCTCAGAGATGGGAATAAAGGAAAGTTGGCCATCCTTGTGCCCTCACCTACAATTTTAGCAGGGCTGAAAGGTCTAGCTTCTCCATCAAATCTCCCAAGTGTTCTTTTTTTTGCCTATATATCACACTTTGCCCTTGGAGGAGTTTGGGTTGGGATCAATTGTATTTCTCCACCCTAAACCTCAACTATATCCATGTCTAAAGAAATAACAATCTTGGTGAATGAGTACTCATTGGTGGTAGGTGTAGCATCTAGTTGTGGTCCAACCACCTTCATTGTCAACTTCTTCTTCCTATACAAGGATCTTCCTTGTCCTCTTGGTGGCCTTTGCCTTTGGCCTAAAATAAGTTGCATATCTCTTTCTAATCATTGGCTATATGGCAATCTCCTATTATCTTTGCTTCTCAAAGTCCAAAATGTTGTAGGTTTCCCTTACCTCTGTGTAATTCCATGTGCAAGCAAATTCCACATCTGCCTTAACATATTTTCTTACAAATAGCATTGTTCTTGGGGTTTATGAGAGTGTCTTGTGGGGAAGAAGTGGTCAAGATACTTCTTCTTCTCTTTTGGGATCAATAGATGCATCCCTAGGTAGAAATGGACAACAAAGAGAGATACCAAAGTCACTCCTCCTTCCTTGTTCATAATTTTTGCAAGCTCTCTTTCCCATACCCAAAACATCATTGCCTAATTCAAAGGTCTTCCTTGGTACAAATACTCAAAGAAGATTGCCTTACCATTGTTTAAGTAAGTTGTTCATTTAGACTTGAACAACTTCATCACTAATTTTACTAAGATCCACCTTGCATGATCTTTAATACTATGAATAGAACAACCATTTTTGGTCTCACTATCTTTGAATGTGGCCTTGAACTTGGTTTTGAGAGTCAAGTCCAGGAAAGTCCAATTGTTATCTAGTGTAATGCACTTGAAGGGAGAATCCTAGGACCTAACACTCTCCACCAATGCTTTTTGGTCAAGGCAAAGAGATTCCTTCTCAATTTTTCCATCCCAAAATTGTGATTGTTATGAATTTTTGCAATATTTCATGATCATTTAATTCCCAAATCCATAACAAGAACTCTAATTTCTTATTGTTGACTAATATTGTCTACAATACAATGCACATTTAACCAATTTTAGGGATTTGATTATGAATTCCAGTGCTTCCCTCATCTTCCTTGGCCCTTTAGGGGCAGCTACTTCCTTTCCTTTTGATCCTCTCATCATTCCAACTTTGTCTCTCACTTTCCAATCCTCTTTGCACAATCACACACTCTTGCAATTGAATGTCTAAGTGTTAGAGCTTCTCATTGAGGGTGAGGAAAGCCTCACTGGTCTTGTGCTGGTTAACTCTGCAAAAAGTGAAAAGGTGAAAAGGATGCAAGCCCAAGGTGGGTATTTATGATGACAGTCCAATCATTACAAATGTTAAGTAAGTGTCTCCTTTGGTGAGCAATCATTTTTTTGCACATGTAAATGGTTAGTACAATTGAATGGTCAATTGTAGTTCTTGATCTGTTGGTGCCACATTTACTCTTTAACTTTAAGTCCAAGAGGGTTCAAAGCCAAATGTCATCTTATGGTGAAGATCTCTTTTCAAGACAAAGATCTCCCAAGACAAATGGTTTCCTTGCCAAATTTATGCTTTTCTGATAGCCTTCTTTATTGAAGAGCCATGCTTTGTGCTCTTTATCCGGATCTATTGCTGTTGGTTCTCCCACCACACATTCCTTCCATATCATCTTTCCCCTTGAAAGTGAAGTTCCCCTCAGGGTGGAAGGCAATCAATTATAATCCTCCCATCTTGCCTATTGACCAGCTATCTCTTTATCCTTCTTGCTTAAACTAAGTTGAAAGAAAAAGGTGCACTTTGGAAATAATTGAGGCATCACACATATATGTACCAATGGTTGTGATAGGCCAATTTTTTGGCCTAGACTTCAAACTTTAAGAATTGAGCACAACCTCTTAACTTGAGTTTTAAACATCACACACACTCCTTAAACTTCTAGGAGAGTCTTCCAGAGTTTGCAGTCCAAGTTGGTGAGAAAGTGGAGGTGGATGTTACAACTTGATCCCAAACTCAAAGGAAATAGGTTGTGTAATTGGGCTTAATATTAGATTTAACTCTTAGTAAGTCAAAAACTTTATTATATTAATTTGCATTAAAGAATTATGGAAGAGATAGATGCACATTCATCATCAATGTGCAAAGATACAACCTATGAAAGACCAAAATCTAAAATATTATGTAAGATTGCATAATGCAAGATAACCATACCAAATAGACCTCTACTAGATATTCCAAGTTATTTGGTGTATATTATTGGAAGATCAAAATCTAAAATGTTAAGTAAGATTGCATAGTGCAAGATAACCATACCATCCAGACCTCTACTAGATATTCCATTTTATTTGGTGTATAGTATTGAGTCTATTTTATGTGCTTACTTTGATCTTTCAACCTTTCAAAGCATTTATAAGAAATTTAAAAATGTACAAGGAGGAGATGTAGAGAAGTGAATGAATGATCAACTTATAGAATAAGAGACGTTGAGATTAGATATTATAATTTAAGTAGAGCAAGCCCAAAGGAAGGAAAAGGAGAGCTATGATAAGAAACAAGGTAAGAAGAAGATAGAGCTCTTCATGGAAGGTGATTTTGTAATTTTCTTTAATGTTCTTTAATCAAAAGAGTGCAAAAGAAGTTTTTGATTAAGTATTTTGGACCTTCCATAAGGGAAAATATGCATGGAAATAACACCTTTGATCTCAAGGAGTTGTAAGCAATACAAATTTTTATGATCAATCATGAGAAGTCAAAATTGTGTGATAGATAATAATAGTACCTTCACTAAGAAGACAAAGTGTTATCTTAGTCTGAGGGTGAATATAGCATCCATTGGTGCATGTATACTCTATTAAGGTATCTAGTTTGGTATTGTGAGTTTTTGAAATATACATGTTATTAAAATTTATAAATTATTATTTATATTTCACATAATAAAGCATTAAAATTATATGAGCAAGAATTGATCATAGCAAAGATAGATTTGGTACTATTTTAGAGAAGTTTGAATGGCTGAGTGAATCAATTTAGATTTTAGAATTGTAACTTTATTGTTCCTAGATAGTTGGTTTTAAGGAGAGCATTGGGAACTCTTAGGACCACAAGGTATTTTTGACATGAATTTTCCTATAGTCCAAGTATAATCAATGTGATGGAATTCTTGACTTAGTTGTTGAGTAAAAAAAACCACATGCTTGTGGGGCTGATTTTGATGAGTTTAGATATTCTATTGTACTGTTGATTTTAAATGCCTTCTTGCCTTCTAAATGATTTTACTTGAGTGATAAGAAAATTTTAGGTGTAGCAATTTCCCAAGTATATAAACAAGGGATGATGATGTACTCATAATCCTTTCATTTAACACTATCTTTCTCTCATTGATTTTCTAATGAGAAATATCTTGAGTCTTAGAGGTGCCTTAGAGTTTTTACCTTAATGTATAGCTATGAAGTTTGGTTCTAGCCTTCCTAGTCTACAATACATTGCGTTGCATTGCCTTAGTAGCCAACAAAGGTCAATTTCAATAAGAGATAGAGTTGCTTATAGTCCAACTCAAGCTTTAAATTATGGAAGGCAGGCCTAAGTTTGGATAGTGCCTCCTGAAGATCTAGACCTAATTCATAAATTTAGGCCAATGCCCAAATTCAAATTCAAATTCAAATTCAAATAAATTCAAATAAATTCAAATTTAACATTTGAATTTTAATAAATTTTAAAATATTTATAATACATATTTCACTCACTACACTAGTTGAAACTCATGAAACAAGCTTATTACCATTTCTATGTAAATATAAAATAAAACAAGTGTGCATTAATCACTTGGAATAATACTTGTCTTTTCTCTTTAAAAGAATATAACTGAAGAAATTTTTGACTCCTTCTTTTGCTTGATATGTTGCACACTATGAGGGTGGAAAATGCTCCCAAAGTGTGATATAATGTGATAATTAGGCCTTTGTACCTATTTAATTTTATGACATATATCAAACAAATACCAAGTTTTCAAGAGCTTGTTTATATATAGTCTTTTATGGTTTCTACTAATACTGTACTATACTAATGTGTCTAAATGATACATCTAAATTTTCTATATAAAATTTTAGAAATGAGAATATAGCATGGAGATATCTTATTCTTCCCAATGCAATCCTCCAATACAATGGTTTTGGGCATATGTTTCTTTGAACCTCTATAAGCAAAAGAAAAAAATATGGATTTTAGAAAAAATATTTTTCAATCAAAAAAGTATAAAATATTCATTGACAGATTAGTCTAATAATTTTGGAATCATGTGTCATCCCTTACTTGACTTAATATTATTTATCCGTTCATCGGAAACTAAATCTTTGCACTCAAAATTTTCTCTCACTATGTGTTCATCCCCAAAAGTCACCCATTTCCATGTGAGATCCTCCTCTTCCACCTCCATTCTCTAGAATTGACAAAATGTTGAAATTTTTAACGACACTTGACATCTTAGTGAAAATTTGAACATGATAGATGCAATCTGCAAAGATATATTTTATATTGATTTTGATACTCAACACCAAGTTGAGCTTTGGAATAACAAAGTCGACCTGTTTATCAATTTCACTACATTCAAATAAATCAAGTAAATTTGCCAACTAGACTGCCCTTGAGTAAAAGTCCAAACCTAGGAAGGGTGGTTAAGTACATCTCGGTAGATTTCAATGACTAGAATTAAGACTTGAAATTTACGCATTGTGCCACGAGCTTAAGACACTTAATCATATTATACACACATACGCACATTGTATGTTCTCGAGAACATACAGATTGTGTACACTATGTCAAGACGCAAGAATACAAAATAAGATCATGACAATATATGCAAAAGACATTACATAACCATTGCATTGTTATTATTCTATAATAATAGGGGACAATTAAAATTACCCGCCGCTTGACTAGAATTGTCGATGCTGGCCGGCAACAGGTCATCGAGAGGTAATGGACTGCTTTCACCTTGTTACCAGGGCTATCCTCGTAATTCTAGTAAACCGGAAGGAAATTTTAGTTGTCCCTTAATAATAATAACTGGGGGCTTAGCCCAATGTTCCCTTTTTCTCTCCCTTGTACGGCTTGATGGGGTCTTCCCATCCTTCGTTTTTCCTACGCGGTTGCCTTCTCTCTAATTATAATCATCAGTATATTATCGATATCAACTAATTATCCCCATTTCCTTCTAGTTATTTCCTGTTCAAACGACAACTTTCAATATATGACGCTACTTTGCATGAAATTTTATGCATGATCGTGCCATAGTGCATTGACGTGAAATCTCAAAGTAGGACAGCACAGCTGTCCTACTTTGAAAGAGACACAGAATACAGTTAACGAAAGTCACTTTGAGCAAAGTATCAAAAGTACAGAATGGAGTATTCAGGTCATTATAGATTCTGTGCTCATTTTCTGCTTTTGAAATTGTCACACCTTGAAGAGTGGATAAATTTTGCACATGGCCCTAGCTAGTGCTTAGATTTTAGGGAGCTTAGGAATTAAAGTCCTGATTCACATGGGGTCCGAGATAGACTATCTGGATGCACGTTCGCAGCTGGCAGACGCATAGAATTCAATAAGTTGCACCTCAATATCCAATAGAATGATGTAACTTCCAAGTTCTTCTTGTACCAGTATATTATTTAAGCATTCTAATATCCAATAGAATGAATGATGTAACTTCCAAGTTGTTCTTGTACTAGCATATTGTTTACGCATTTTTTTGCTTCTTCTTTTGACACTAAAGCTCTTGACCATAGCTCGTGATCACACATTCCAGATGATTGTGAATTTACAAGAATTTTATGTCCTACCCTGATGCGGAGAGTGGAGGGCATTGTGCCTACTTTTAGTGACATCATCTAAGATCCGAAGCCTAGTTCTTTCGTATTATCCATCCATCATAGGCCTCCGAATGCCTGGTAACTAACAATCAGTAGCCAGTTCGTGGTTTTCTCTCTCTAACGTGCTTGAGACTGAAGGTAGTGATGATAAGTTACTCGACATACGGGGGGTCCACCTTAGACCCCCTGGCAGCTTTTGTGCTTTAGAGACTGATGGTTCCGTGATCAGTTACGTGATATATGGGACGTGGACGTTCCTGGGAATCGAACAGAGAGCACATCTTGTTGGCACGAATACAGAATAAACTCAGTGCCATGACGCACCTGAAAAGCTTAAGCCCGACGTAACATGGACATAGTTTGCAGGTATCTATTGTGCTTCCCTAGGAATGGGGCCATGCAAATCGCAAAGTTACTTCATTTCGAGCTCGGCATAACCTTGTGCCAGCCTCGCGCTCACAGCGCTATATTTCCCTGTTTATTAAATTACAAGCAACTCAAGCGTGCCGAGCTGTCGACAAACAGACAGTGTCCTCAACCTAGGACACTGTCTGTTTGGTAAGTCTGTTTGATACCCAGACGTATTTGGTAAATTCCATAGAGAATCTGATTGTTATTTATAGCTGGTTTATCACTTGGGGACAAGGGTGAAAGGACTTGGACTGTATGGTACGGCAAGCGGACACAAGAAGCGGTCGCAATCTTTGCCTCTAGTATGCAATCCTGAGCATGATTGGTCGTGGTACTTTGCAGGTGGATTCCAACCACATATGGAGGATGCTTAAAATTGCATCGATTTTCTCCGTGATACATGATCATTACTTGCCTAAAGGCTATTATGAGCAGCACCTGGTGAAGCTTAGACTTTCGATGCTCTGTATCGATGATTGAGTCAACAGAGCTTCAATTATTGTACAGCTGAAGAGTTTGATTTTGTGATACTTGCTGATGTTACAGTACATTGTTTGGGACATGCAATGGATACTTCCTGATGTCACATTACACTTTTGGGATCTATGGATATGTGTACGTTATACACATATCCAAGTAATCTACGGACATGTATACGACGCACTTGAGGTGTGTTGCAGGTGCTGTAGGGCATATTCCTTCTACCGGTACTATTGGGGCTTAGTTCCATTTTACTCCTCTATGTCGTTTTCTTTAACCGGGCTTGATGGGTCTTTCGATCCTCTTGTTATCGATGGATACCGATCGAGTCGTGGGAGTGGTTAGCTTCTCAGGCGGGTTGCATTTTGGGGTTATTTGAGACTAGTTTTCCATGTCCACGTCTATTCCATAGGCTATCCCGCACACTCCATGATGAGGCTAGACAGGCTTTTCACCTACCACTGGATCGTTTGGCACGTGATCCTTTGGACGAGTTAGCGTGGTTCCTATTCCTCCTACTCCCTCGATGGTGTCTTCGTTATGCTAGAGGGGGACGTGCGGGGCATAGAGAGGTGGAGGCTAGATTTCGTCGATTCCGAGCGGGAGATTGAGCAGCCCTTTAGGAGGAGTCTGTTAGGGCTACACGATTTAGGAGACAGACATCACCACAGGATACCACAGATTCCACTCGATTACGACGATGTAGGACATTGGGTCAGGCGGGAGAGTTTAGTAGAGCAGCACGAGCGCTACACCCTTTGTCTATAGCGAGTCCTACTGATGAGACCATCTCTTCCCTACGCTCATTGCATCCTATAGCAGTAGAGGGACTACCACTAGAGGTCTTAGATTATCAGCCTGAGCAGCCTTTATGTCTTGATAGGTCGCTATTTGCACAAGCATTGTGCATTGCCCCTCGCCTTTCCTCAGGAGGCTTGTTAGGGATGGTTTATGAGCACCTTAGAGATTGCTTCTAGGCAGATGATCCTTCTAGTGGTTTTACCGAGTTGTTTCAAGTGGCTGCAGCAGTAGCAAGAGGAGATATTCCTATGTCTGTTAGTCGGGTCTTAGGTGCTAGTCGCCTTCTCGCAATCGAAAAGGACACGGGAGGCATTAGACCGATTGCTATTGGAGAGATCTTTTTGCGTTTGGTCAGTCGTACCATTGTCCTTCAGCATCGTTCTCACTTTCGACAGCACCTTAGTCCACATCAGTTTGGAGTAGTTACACCTGGAGGATGTGAGGCTATATCTCTAGGCATTAGAGCACTCCTAGATATCCATCCGGAGTGGGTCGTCCTACAGGTGGATGTTGAGAACGCTTTTAATAGCGTCTCACGTGCATCCATCTTTAGAGAGCTTAGGGAGGCTGGTGGATCCTTGGCGAGTCTCATTCCTTTTGTGCGGTCTTTTTATGGCTCTCCTGCTTCCCTTTACTACCAGCATGGTGGTTCACAGGAGGGAGTCACCGTCTTGGAGTCAGCTATTGGTACACGTCAGGGAGATCCTTTGGGGGGGCCCTTATTTGCCATGGCTCACTTTAGAGCTCTCCTGTCTACTACTTTGGCCATGCCAGGTTATGTATTTCCATCCTTGGCAGATGATACACACATTGTAGGCCTTGTAGATCAGATTAGGCAGGACTACTTGACTACTTGACTACCGAGCTACATCTAGTGAGTCGAGCTTGAGAGTCAAGGTGTCAAAGTGTAGGGCATGGTCCCCTTTAGGTATCCCTCCCACCTTGAGCTTCCAAAGGAGTGTATCACATCCACAGAGGGACTTCGTGTTCTTGGAGTGCCAGTAGGATTGGAGGATTTTGTCACACGCTTCTTGGACACTGCCCTTGCAGAGGATGTTCTCCATGTGGATGACCTTCCATTACTAGGAGATCTACATGTGGCATTTGGTATACTCTCTTCCAGTATTGCTCGTCGACCATCCTACCTCATCCGTACAGTTCCCCCCTCACCATCCTTCCTATCACGTCTGAGAGCATTTGATAGGAGGATTATGGGAGTCTTTGGTGATATTATTGGACCAGGGACTTTTGAGTGTGTGACAGGGGATTTGGCACGTAGACAAACGGCTCTACCGATCTCATGTGGTGGGGTTGGCTTGCTTTCTATAGAGGAGATAGCACCTATAGCGTTTTTGGGTAGTTGAGCTCTCTCGGCACCCCTACTTGCCTCTCGTTTTGTGGTTGCTGATAGGCCGGTTTTGGAGACTTATGTGACAGAGGTGGAGGGAGGATCCTTTTCTCTCCAGTTGTTATTGCGGCAGACAAGAGATAGTCTATCTCCATGAGCACGAGAGGGTTTTCCACCATTTGCTTCACTATCGTCAGATTGGACTAGAGGTCTACAGTCTTCCTTGATGGAGCAACAGTGTGAGCATACGCTACATTCTCTCTTAGTTGACTCGTCCATTCCTCAGGCTACTAGAGCACGTCTATGCTCTTGCTCCGGCAAGGGTGCAGGCTCGTGGATCCTAGCTCAACCATGCATTAGGGCTTTCCGACTCACACCGGCTACTTTCTCTACAGTGATGAGATTCCGCCTAGGTTTGGTCCACCCATCTGCATCTTCACTACTCACTTGTGAGTGTGGTTCTACACTAGATGCAGCGGCGGTCCACATGACACGGTGTCCTTTTGGAGGACAGAGGATAGCTACCCATGATGCCATTAGAGACATAGTGTTTGCTATGGCACGAGAGAGTGGATACTTGGCTTGGAGGGAGCGTTCGTATGCGTTGCAGACGACATGTGTCAGGGCAGACTTATACTTGGTCCGAGATGATCAGGTGACAGTAGCGGATGTTGTGGTGACGGACCCTACGCAAGATATAGTTTCGGAGGGAGTGATTACCCATCCCCCTGGATGGGCGGCGAGTGCAGCAGCAGGTCGCAAGGTCTCCAAGTATAGGGGCATGCAGCGAGGTCACCTCTTTGTTCCTCTAGCCTTGGAGTTATATGGAGCGATGGACATGGCCTTTGACACATTTGTCAGGGAGTGCGCGAGAGCATATCATGTTAGGCGTCAGGGGGTACCACTCTCACTCTCATACTTTGTAGCTTACTTTAGACAGCGTGTATCCATTGCTCTACAAAGGGCAGTGGCTGGTGCAATCCATAGGAGAGCAATCACATTAGGTGATGTTTCTTTGGATGCTCCAGTTGTGTGTAGACCGTATGACTTGCATAGCTCGGATATCTTAGGTGCGGTAGGGCAGATTTCTCATACAGACTCTATTGGGGCTTAGCCCCATGTTACCTTTTTTGTCTCTCCCTTGTACGGCTTGATGGGGTCTTCCCATCCTTCATTTTTCCTACGTGGTCACCTTTTTTCCTTGTTATCACAAACAGTTGCCTTCTCTCAAATAACCATTTACCTCCATTTTACCTTTTATGTCTCATCGTTATCCAGCTTGATGGGCGTCCCATCCCTTGTGTTATTTTAAGCGGTCGCCGTTTCCCACCAAAGCTAACGGGTTATATTGGAACGTTAAGGGCAAAGCGGACATTAGAGGATTCATATGGACATTTACTTAAAGCTGTATATACTTTAATTCTGTGCTGATTCTATAAATTATCTCACAAAATTGGTGTTTAAAAATGAATAACACAGTGATCTATAAAATTTTATTATCTCTAAGAAATTGTCACGTTCTTGTATTAATTATTTATACTGACTTCTTGGATATTTTAGTATATTGATTTATAATTGTAACACTGAATATTCTTTTTGATAATGATGGTACAGTAGAACCTGTCTAAACTAATAGTGCCAGGATGGGGGGTTGAGTATTAGTTTATAGAGGTTATTACATTAGACAGGGTGACCCACATGATCAAATTAATTGATTTTTTAGATTAGGAGGATAATTTTGCAACTCGAGACCACCCCAGAATCAGTCTAAACCCATCCCAACAACACACTACAACCACACCATCACCACCATGCCTCGCCGTGGAGCACAACACACCACAATGTCAGATAAAGTCCGCATTGCTCTCTGTGAGCACAAACAGAAGAACCCTACCCTCACACAGAATCAACTCAGGTCCTGGCTTGAAACTGAGCATAATGTCAAGGTCAGCTAGGGTACGATCTTGACCACATTGAAACAATCAGCTGATGTGCTTGAGAAGACCCAATCTCCCAACCTTTCTGCAAAGTGTCAGCGGACGGTGAAATATCCGTTGATGGAATCCGCTTTGATGGAATGGTTCACAGAAAACCAGGAGCGCGTCAACATGAGTGGTGACCTGATCAAGGAAGATGGCATAAAAATCTTAGATAGCCTTTATCCGGATCACGCCCACTTTGAGTTTTCCAACGGATGGCTAGAAGCCTTGAAGGCTCGCCATGGAATCCACTCATTCTGCCGCTTTGGCAAGAGTGGATCTGTTGATGTCAATCTCATTGAGGATGAGCGACCCAAAATCAAGGAGATATTGGACAAGTTTGAGTGGTGCAACATTTACAACATGGACAAGACTTGACTTTTTACAGAATGCAGGTTGGTAACATTTTGGTTTGGGTTGTTTTGGTGTGTGGTTAGCGCAGCAAGCTAACACAAACACTATATTATTTTATTTAGGTGGACAATTCCTTGGCAACTAAGCAGCTCAAGGGCAAAAAGAAACACAAAGAGTGCCTGACCCTTGCCATCTGCTGCAACGGAGACGGTTCTGACAAGCTTCTCCTTTTGGTCATCGGCAAATCCAAAAGCCCGCGGTGCTTCAAGAACATCAACATGGCCAACCTCGGTTGCACTTATCGCAATAATTCCAAGGCTTGGATGACATAGACAGTTTTTTTGGAGTGGTTTAAAGCGTTTGATCGCCGCATGGCTAACAGGAAAGTTTTGCTCATTCTTGACAATTGTAGCGCCCACATCCCTCTTCATGAGCTTCCAAGCCACATTCAACTGCAGAACACCATGGTTTTCTACCTTCCCCCAAACATGACATCAAAGCTGCAGCCTTGTGGCGTTGGAATCATCCACAATCTGAAGGCCTACTACCATTGCCAATTTAACCGTGTCCTACTGCAGCGTCTTGAAGATGGAGTCACTAAGCCAGAAAAATTTGATATCCTTGAAGCCATCAGGATGGCTGTTCCCGCCTAGAATAATGACGTCAAGCCTGAGACCATCCGCAACTGCTTTGGTCACTGCAAAATCCGCACTATTCCTGGCACACAACAGGAACATCATAACGAAGAGGAACTTCTTGATCAAGAAGTTGTTGCTGAGCTCAAGTCTCAGATCACAAGGCTTTAGTACCGCAATCTGATGGAAATCCATAACCTGCTTAACTACCCGGATGAAGATGTGGTTACCTACACTCCTAACATTGACGAGGTCATCGAAGATCATCTTCTGTAGGATGATGACAAAGGCGAGGCCAATGATGATGACAGCGAGGAAGTCATTCTTGTGTCAGCCAAGGAAGCTCAAGCGATGATCCAGTCACTGAAGACTGTCTGGCTGCAGCAGGCAGGCGACAATGGCAAGTTCATCTTGGCGCTGCAAAAGATGAAGGAGAGCATGGGAACTCTGAGGACGTGCCAGTTGGTCCAGAGGGGCATTCAGGATTATTTCCAGCGCAAGCAGGCAATATTTTCCAGCTGCAATTCCAATTTTTTATTTTTTTTATATAGTGTATATTAGTTTACAAAAGTTTTCGGACCAATAAAAAGTATTGAATATCAACCAATAGAGGGTTATTAGTTCAAGCATGGGGACATACTCCGGACCGATGTCAAATATTTGTTTATGGAGGTTATTAGTTTAGACAGTATCACTTTAGACAGGTTTTACTGTATCCCCATAGCATTTCCATGAAATCTCCAATTGAAACATACTATATCTCAAAAATTTAATTATAACGGTGAAATTATATCAATCAAATTTTAAATTTTTAAATTGCATTACATGTGATATATAGTAGTTGAGGATACTTTAGAAGTTAGGGTTTGCACAACTGGAAAATTTAAATAATTATAGACTTTAAGAAGAAAGTGTTGCTCATTTTATGTGACTAGATCTACAATAAGAGGATGTTTGCAAAAGTGCTTTGAATATATTTTAGTGTTCCTTGTGTTTTGTAATTGATTTATAGATTTGCATCAATTTCACAATAGTTTTTAACAACTGGAAAATATAAATAATTATAGAATTTAAGAAGAAAGTGTTCCTCATTTTATGTGTCTAGATCTACAATAAGAGGATTTTTGTGAAAGTGCTTTGAATATCTTTTAGTGTTTTGTAATTGATGTGTAGATTTGCATCAGTTCCACAATAATTTTTAACAAGTGGCAAATATAAATAATTATAGAATCTAAGAAGAAAGTGTTGGCGGGTGTTTGCCTTTGAAGGTCTTTTAGGGACCTTCAAAGCATACAAATCTTTACCATTATGAATTATAGTAGATTTATCCACCATACTCACCAAATTCTCTTATTTTGAATAAAGAGATTCCATCACTTTACATTACTCATCAACATTAAGTTACATAGTCATTTAGTAACAATAGAACTGTAAACTATATCTAATATGTCTTCTTGATTATTAGAGTATCTCTATTATACAAATCAATAATAGATCACTCAGATTTAATGTTAGCTTTGGTAGGTGAATGTATTATGCTTTGGTTTAGGATTTGCCCTCTCTCCTTGGACTCACTCTCTTTTTAGTGTATTTTTCAATGCATACCTTCTTTGGATTCAAACTTATCTCAATGCTTCATTATGAGGTATTTCTCTTCAAGGCTTAAACAAAAACTGTACATGTCCAATTTGTCGCAAAAGATTAGTACCCAAACCAATCAGATGATTCACCGAGTAATCTAATGATGGAGAATAAGCTCAAGTTAAATCTGTCAAGTAAGTTTAGGAGTGGTTAGCATCTCAAGCGGGTTGTATTTTAGGGTATTTGAGACTAGTTTTCCATGTACACATCTATTATATAGGCTACCCAACACACTCCATGATAAGGTTAGGTAAGTTTTTTGCTATCACTTGATCATTTGGCACGTGATTCCTTGGACAAGTTAGCATGGTTCTTATTCCTCTTACCCCCTCAATGGTGTCTTTGTTATGCTAGAGGAGCATGTGCAAGGCATAGAGAAATGGTTGCTAGATTTTTTCAATTCCAAGCGGAGGATTGGGCTACCCTACAAGAGAAGTCTATTAGATTTGCACATTTTAGGAGACAAGTTCTGCCATAAGATACCACAGAGTCCATTCAATTATGACAGTGTAGGACATTGGGTCAAGCGAGAGAGTTTAGTAAAGCAACACAAGTGCTACACCATTTGTCCATGGCTAGTCCCAATGATGAGACTATCTCTTCTCCATGCTCACTACATCCTATGGCGAGAAAGGGAGTACCATTAGAGGTCTTAGATTACCAACTTGAGTAGCTATTATATCTTGATAGATCCCTTTTTGCACAAGTGTTGTGCACTGCTTTTTGCCTCTCCTCAAGAGGCTTGTCAAGGATAGTGTATGAGCATCTTAGAGATTGATTTCAGGCAAATGATCCTTCTAGTGAATTTACCAAGCTGTTTTAGGTGGGTATAGCAATAGTGAGTAGAGATATTCCTATGTTAGTTAGTCAAGTGTTAGTTGCTAGTCAACTTCTTATGATGGAGAAGGACATAAGGGCATTAGACCAATTGCTATTGGAGAGATCTTTTTATGCTTGGTTAGTCCCATCATTGTCCTTTAGCATCATTCTCACTTCTGACAACACTTCAATCCACATCAATTTGGAGTAGCTACACCTATAGGTTGTGAGGCTATATCTCAAAGCACAAGGCACCCCTAGATATCCATCTAGAGTGGGTTATCCTACATATGGATATTGAGAATGCTTTTAATAGCATCTCTTGGGCATCCATCTTTAAAGAGCTTAGGCAGGTTGGTGGATCCTTAGCAAGTCTTATTCCTTTTGTATATTTATTATATGGCTCTACTACTTCCTTTTACTACCAATATGGTTTGCCATAGGAGGGAATCATTGTCTTGGAGTCAATTGTTGGTACACAACAAGGAGATCCTTTAGGGGACCTTTATTTGCTATGGCTTACTTCAGAGCTCTCTTATCTACTACTTTAGCCATGCCAAGTTGTGTATTTCCATCTTTGGTAGATGATAGATACATCATGGGCCTTGTAGATCAGATTAGGCAGGCCTTTGATCACTTGACTATTGAGCTTCTTGTAGGCTTGAGAGTCAATGTGCCAAAGCGCAAAGCATGGTCTCCTTGAAGTATCCCTCCCCACCTTGAGCTTCTAGAGGAATGTATCATATCTATAGATGGATTACATATTCTTGGAGTGCCAATAGGATCTGAGGATTTTTTCACATGCTTCTTAGATGTTGCCTTTGTAGAAAATATTCTCTATGTGGATGACCTCTCTCTACTAGAGGATTCATAGGTGGATTTGGTATACTCTCCTCTATTATTTCCTATCAACCGCATACCTTCTTCAAATGGTTCTCCCTTCCTTGATCTTCATATTACTACTAAGAGCTTTTGATAAGAGGATTGTGGAATTCTTTGGTGATATTATCAAACCAAGGACATTTGAGTGTATGATAGGGGACTTGGCATGTAGACAAGCATCTCTATTGATCTTTTTTAGAGGGGCAGACCTATTATCTTTAAAGGAGATGGCATCTATAGTGCTTTTGGGTAGTTGAGCTCTCTCAACACCCTTACTTTCTCCCCATTTTGTGGTTGCTAATAGGCTAGTTTTGGAGACATAAGTGACCAAGGTGGAGAAGGGATCCCCTTCTCTCTAGATATTATTGGGGAAGATGAGAGATGGTCTATCCTCATTGGCATAGGAGGACCTTCCATCCTTCGCTTCACTATTATAGTGGACTAGAGGTTTGCAATCTTCCTTGATGGAGCAACAATGTCAACATATTTTACATTCTCTCTTAGTGGACTTGTCCATTCCTTGGGCCACTAGAGCACATATTTTCTCTTGCTCCAACAAGGGTGCAAGTTCTTGAATCATAGCTCAACCATAAAATAGGGCATTCCAACTTGCAGTAGCTACCTTCTCTACAATGGTGAGGTTTTTCCTAGGTTTGGTCCACCCATCTACATCTTCATTACTCACTTGTGAGTGTGGTTCTACACTAGATGCAATACTGGTCCACATGACATGGTGTCCTTTTGGAGGATAGAGGGTAGCTATCTATGATACTATCAAGGATATCATGTTTGCTATGGCATGAGAGAGTGGATACCTTGCTTGGAAGAAGTCTTTGTATGTTTTGTAGATGACCTGTTTAGGGTAGACTTATACTTGGTCTAAGATGATAAGGTGAAAATGATAAATGTTGTGGTTATAAACCCTACAAATGATGTAGTTTGTAGGGATTGATTCCTCATCTCCTAAATGGGCGGCAAGTAGAGTAGCGGCATGTTATGTCTCCACATATAGGGGTATGCAGCAAGGTAACCTATACGTGTGACCTTAGAGCTTTTTTATGTCACCTTAGAGCTTATAATACTTAATAACTTAGACTTGACTCCTTAGAGCTTATAGGGTCTATCAATATTCTCACCTTAGACTTGACTCCTTAGAGCTTATAGGGTCTATCAATATTCTCACCTTAGACTTGACTCCTTAGAGCTTATAATACTTAATAACTCTGATTCTACATTATAAGATAAGTATATAGATATGTACTCAATGAATCAATGGATTGCTTAGGTATAAATCATCAGATGCAAATATCATAGTACTTGCTTAAGCACTCTAAGATTTTGAGACTTACTCTAAGGGAAAGGCAACCACATAACAAACACAAAGTATACATGGGCTTGTATGGCTTGATGAGGAAGACCCCATCAAGTTGTACAAGGGAGAGACAAAAGAGGTAAAATGGGGCTAGGCTCCAATAGTATTGATATGAGAAATCTGCCCTACACATCTAAGATATCAAGGCTATGCAAGGTTGCAAGGTTAAAAAATTTCTAGAGCATCCAAATAAGCATCACCTAGTGTGATTGCTCTGTATGGATTGCACTAGCCAATGCTCTTTATAGAGCAATGGACACATATTGTCTAAAGTATGCTACAAAGTATGAGAGTGGTACCCCTTGACATCTAATATGATCAGCTCTTGTGCACTCCTTGACTAGTGTGTTGAATGCCATGTCCATCACTCCATATAACTCCAAGGCTAGAGGAAAAAAGCTCTAAGGTCACCTATACGTGGAGACATTATAAGCTCTAAGGAGTCAAGTCTTGGTGAGATATTATCATGGATTGCATGGTTCTTGCACATTGCATAAATATATGGCATCAAATTTTTTGTAACCAAGATGAGTATTTAGATGTAACACAAGATGTATTTTGGATATCCAAGAACCAGTTGACAAAGATTGAGGTTTATTAAGATTCACATTTTGTAATTTTGTGAGGTCAACAGAGTATTAATCTTTAAGAGTTTCTATGTTCAATATGACTTTTATGTCTCAAAACATCACATGTTCCAAAGGTATGACGAATGTAAAATCTTAAAGTCTAACCTTTTGATGGTTTAAGCATTTAAAGTGTGATGTGCATCTAAAGCCTGAAAATGTATGATGTATGTTGAATTACTTTATATAAGTTTTTGATAAATATCTCATTAATCTGAAATGTGGCATTATAAATTTTTATGAATGGTCTTTTGAGATATCTTGTATGTTGTGAATTTCAATTGCTTAAAGAAGGATACTATTTGTAGATTTTTAAGCATTAAACCTTATGTTGATAACATCTATTGAGCTTCAATTATTTACAGCCTTACATTTCTTGAGTCTTAAAGATTTTAATATTCTTATTTATGGTGCATAATATGTGGTATATACATTTTTATGAAGAAATAAAAATATTCAAAAACAACATTTATACATCCTTTGTGATACCATTAGCTATATATATTATCTAGAGGTGGAAATTGGCTTGATAATATCTAGAAGGGTGTTACATATGATGGAGGTGAGTATGCTATGAATATGCTAAGTAGATAAGATAGATGTGTCACCAAAATAGTATTTTCATTAATAGTGCAGAGGTTGAAAACACATTGAAAACTTTAGAGCCAAATTTGGAGGCTAAATGGATGAATTAGGCCTCAAAAAAGTGAAGATTCACTCTCTTGGAGAAAAGGTGTTACCATCTTCCCCTTCTTTGTCTCATCAAGAGCTTTCCAATGGTACCTCATCCATACTATTCTGAGCTTCCTATAAAGATTCTTCAAAGGTTTCCTTTGGTCAAACTTGTTTGACCAACCAAATAGAACCAGGATAAACATGTCACTAATCCATACAACTAATTTAAGGGTGGAGCTTGTTACATGTCATCAATCCATATATCTGATGTAAGGGTGTAGCTCCCTTTGAGTGAATCATCTTTGCTATATAATAAAGAGAGAGGTGCTCCTTTGGGACATCAAATTATTCAAAGATGAAGCCTTGTGTTTCTTTTGTGTTTCTTCTTGTGTGTTTTTCTTGGGGATTTTTCTGTCCTTAGAACATTACAATGGTATCAATGCAAGTGTTTTAATCCAAGAGAGTAGATCACACTCTTGGAGGAACACATGCTATTGAGATTGAGTAACCTTGAGTGGAGAAAACATAGTGCAATTGATAGATTGAGTGTGTTTTAGAGAGAGGATGGGATGGAGGCTCCTAGAGGATAATTTCTTGTACCCCACTTTCTATTATTGAATAAGTTCCATATCAAGATTATGTATATCCAATGTCAGCAAGTGAGAGTACATCTCATTACCATTTTGGAGCAAAGTTTATGAACATAGTGATGAATTTGCCAAACCCAATGATTCTACCTATGATGATATACAATAGAGGGTGGGATTTGACAATTGACATTTTTTATGATGCAATAGATTTGAATATACCAAATCCTCTCTATTTCAACACTCAAGTAGAAATTCTTTATGTAGTTGGACACAAAGTGATGTTGTAGGATTTTGTAGTCCACAATTTTGGTGAGGAATATTTCAATGAGTGATAACCTCTAAGGTCCCAATGGTAATCCCATTTGTTTATATCTCCTCTTGAATGATCATGTTAACCCTCTATTGAAGTAAAAAGTAGCAATTGAGCATTTACCATGTGTACAAATCATAGAGTTGCAATTGCAAGATCTGATTCAAGGAATGCAAAGGATGTTGAACAAGCTTTGGAAGATCAAGCTGAAAATGGAGGCATTGCAAAGTCAATTATGTACCTTCAAGAATGATAAAGTAATGCAAGAAGTGGAATGATCCCAAAACCCAATATTAGTGGCCAAAGTACCTAAAGAGTCACTCATGTTGATGACACCAATCCCGATCAACAATGAAGTAACATTGTTACTATAAATGAAGTAGATGTGCAACATCAAGCCTTACAAGGGACAATGTTGCATAGGAGTAGTGGAAAATTGGATTTCAAGAATGTATTGATACTCTTGAATATTTACAACTAAGATCACCAATCATTCCGTAAGCATGTTTGCATGTGGGTACTTGACTGATAAAGCCCTCACATGGTACAATGCTTGGGAATGATTAACATTGGCAAAAGGAAGAGAGATCACTTGAACAGAAATCCAAGAAGGGCTGCTAAAGAATTTATAATCCGTGAATTTCCTATAGATGACTCAAACTTGACTATGGGAGTTGAAGCAGAAGAATAGCATACAAGAGTACATGGAAGCATTTCTCAATTTATAGGTTGTGATAATCAATATGAGTCCAATAGAAGCTCTTGATAATTTCAAATGAGGGTTAAAAGAGCAAATTCACCATGAGGTAATGGTATAAAATCCTCATCTTGTTTTTGAAGCCATCGCATGTGCTCAAAGAATAGTAGTGGCACTTAGAGGAGGTGAAGGAGTAGTCTCAACTCAACATTATTGGGCTAAAACACCACACTTTAGTAGACCAATTCTTGTGGAATTGGATAACATTTGGTTTTGAGACCAAGGAGCACAACCACTCCAAGGAAAATGAGTACAAGTTAAAGAAAGGAGAAATGGAGTCCCACAAGGAGAATGGGGCTCAAGTAAAACAATGATCTTATTACAATTGCGGCTAGGTTGGGCATATAGCCATCAACTATCTTGCTCATCTTCCTAGAGGTCCTTGGCCTCCATACAAGCGATCTCTAAACAACATGGAGAGACAAATTGAAGAAGAAGATGCTTAAATCACATTGGAAAATAAATATTGCTAGTAAATGTATCTCACAACCTTATTGGCTCAATGGAGAAGAGTAAAAGCAAGAGGAGGAAGAGAACAAGCGTGCAAAGGTTGAGGAAGACAAACAAACAACTAATTATCATAAATGGAGTCCTAAAAGGCAATCAAGTGAGAGTATTGATAGACCCCAAAGCAACAAAGAATTACTTGTCTCATTTTATTGCAATAAGGTTGGGGATGTAACTATAGAAGGATGAGAATGAAGAAGTAGAGTTACCTTATGATCAGATAAAGAGGATTGAGTTATTATCTACAAAAGGTATCACTCTTTGTTGGAAGATATCAAGATGAAATTGAGAGGCAAGTGATATGGCTAACACATTGTAATGTGATCTTAGGCATATCATGGATGGAGCACTACAACACCATGGTAGATTGGAGGAAGAAAATAGTGAGAACTACCTAATGAAAGATCATTAAGGATAAAGAAGATTGAAAAGGCAAGACCTGCCTCTATAAGTCATACAAATAATAGCCATCGAGAAGATATATAGATGTTTCATGGGTCTAATAAGAGAAGTCTAGAATATACAACTCAAATGACAAATTCCTAAGAATTAAAAAGATGTGGTCAATGAGTTTCAAGATGTTTTTCTAATGATTTACCTTCAAGATTACCACCAAAAAGGATAATAGATCACAAAATTGAGATACTTCATGAGATGATACTTCCTTCCTTCCTTCCATATCTAATATGACCTCATGAGTTGGAGGAGTGTAAAGCTCAAATCAAGGATTTACTATAGAAAGAGTTTATCCAACCTAATTTATCACCATATGAGGCTCTTGTCTTGTTTGTGAAGAAGAAAGATGGTATAATGTACATGTGCATTGACTATCAAGGTCTAAATCAATAAATAGGGAAAAACATACCCATCATCTTGCATGGATGACCTGTTTGATCAACTCAATAGGGCAAAACACTTTACCAAACTTGATTGATGGAGTGATTACAACCAAATCAAGATTACATATGAAGACATACACAAAACTACCTTTTGAACAAGATATGGTCACTTTGAGTACCTAATGATATTGTGTGGCCTCACCAACACACCAACTAATTTCATGAGTTTGATGAATGATATATTTAATCTATATTTGGATAAATTTTCCTTGATGAAATCTTAGTCTACAACAAGACAATGACTGAATACAAATAATATTTACAAGAAGTCCTCTAAATTCTACAATAGAATCAATTTTATGACAAAATCTCAAAATGTGAGGTTGGCAAGTCTAAAGTAGACTACTTGGAGCATACAATAAGTGTAGAAAGTTTCCAAGTATTAAAAAATAAAATAGAGATCATTTGAAAATGGGGTGCTCTAAAAGATCAGACTCAATTCAAAAGTTTCTTGAGATTGATGGATTCTATCATTTATTTTTCAAGAACTTCTCCAAGGTTACATAACCTCTAAGAGCATTACTTGGCAAGGAAAAGAAGTGTATGTGAAGAACTACACAAGAATTGACCTTCAAGAATTAAAAGATGCATTACTACATGCATTAATCTTGAAATGGTATAACCCAACATTCAATCAAGCCAACTATAGATGCATCAAGTGTTGTGATAGGACCAATCTCACAACAAGAATGGAATGATAGATGGCACCTAGTTGCATTTTTCTCTCAAAATCTAATATTGGCAAAGTTAAATTATCATCCCATAGAATGAGAAGAGTTGGTCATTGTCCTTGCACATTGGAAGCACTATCTTAGTGAGAAAAAAATTTGTAGTGGACATAGACCACAAACCTCTAGTCTACCTCAAGACACAAAAAGATCTATCTCATCAACATATTTGATGTGTAGAGTGGAGATAATGGTTCAATATGATGAGCACATACGTGAAAGGCAAGAAGTGACTTGCAAATGCCTTCACCCAAATACCTATGGCAAACAATCTGGTAATAGAGGTAAGATGAACAACGATAGCCAATGATTCTTATTGCTACAAAGATGAACCCATAGATTGTAGGAGCTCAATAGTCCAAAGGCATAACCAATACCTAAGGACTCACCTTTTATGATGGCAAGTTATGGATCCCAATTGCCCAAGACCTAAGAATCACCATGCTAGTGAAATGTCATGATTCTCCCATTGCATGATACGGTGGAGCAAACAAGACCTTAGATGCAATAAGATGTCATTACTATTTGCCCAAGATAAGCAATGATATGATGGAGTACACTCAAAGCTGCCTACTTTGTCAATAAAAGAAAGCTTCTAACCAAGCTCCTACAAGACTCCTTCAACCTCTCCCTACTCTTACACAACATTAAGAAAAGGTCAACATGGATCCGGTTTGTGAATTGCCCAAGACCACCTCAAGATTTGACTCCATTATAGTCTTTGTGGACCAACTCAATAAAAAGATTCATATGTGTCTTATGACCAAAGACATGATTGCTCCAATTAGTTCAATTGTACTTAACTATAGGCTTTTCTCACCATGGCATGTCTCAAGTGCTCATCAACAATCAAGGCACTCAATTCACTAATTTGTTTCGGAGAATACTCTTTGGTGTCTTCAAAACCAAACTGGCCATATCCAATACCACCCACAAACCAATGGAAAAACAAAGCAGGCTAATCACACTATTGATGACATGATCCGGGGCTTCACCTTAGAGTATCAAGAAAGGTGGGACACTTCACTTCCACTGGTGGAATTTTCCTATAACAATTCAATGAATGCATCTATAGAGATCACACCATTCTTCCTCATGTATGAAGAGCATCCTTTACACATTTAAGCTTGGTAAAGATCCTCCTAGTGGCTACAATATTTTATCTTGTTAACATTTTTGTTTTTAGAACCCAACAAGGTGTGGAAAATGCCAAGCATAGGCTAAGGATCACCCAAATTCAATAGAAAAATATGCAGATGCACATCATAGGCACTAGGAGTTTAGCATTGGGGATCAAGTTTGGCTATCCACAACCAAACTCATGTTAGTTGGCACTTTTAAGCTCAAACCTTTTTTTATTGAGCCTTTTCCCATCCTCCATCAAATTGGCACAATAACCTATCACCTCAAGCAACCGCCACACATGAAGATCCATCCAATGTTCCATGTTTTGTTACTACATAGATATGCACCTTGACCATCCCACTTTCCTTCCATACAAGAAGTTAAATCTTGTCCAACACTCATTGATAGAATGGAGGAATATGAAGTCAAATGCATTCTCTAAAACACATCCATGGTACCCACCATCCAAGTGTGGAATATGTCATACATTAGAAAGGGAACCCATTATATGAGGCAATATGGGAGCCAACACCTAACTTGACCCATGCACCGGTGATAATGGAATCTTTTAAGCAACAACTTTGCAACGAGAATGTTACATCTTAAAAGGGGAAGGGGGAAGTTTGTAATACCATTAGCTAGATATATTATCTGGAGATGGAGATTTACTCTGTAATATCTAGAAAGATGTTAGATATGATCAGTAGATCAGATAGAGGTGTCACCAAAAGAGTACTTCTACTAATAGGGTAGAGGTAAGAAAACACCCTAAAAACTTCAAAGTCAATTTTGGATGCCTAAATCATCAAGAGCTTTCCAACAGCACCTCACCCATGTTGTTTTGAGTTTTCTATAGAAAGATTCCCCAAATGTTCCTTCTAATTAAACTTGTTTGACCAACTAGATAGGACAGAGATCATCATATCACCAATCCATACAAATAACCTAAGGGTGGAGCTCCCTAAAATGTCACCAATCCATGTATTTGATCCCAAGGTGAACCTCCCTTTGAGTGAATCCTCTTTGCTATATAATAAAGATAGTGCGCTCCTTTGGGGCATCAGAGTATTGGGGTGTGAAGCATTGTGCTTTGTTTGTGTTTCTTCTTGTATGTTTCTCTTGGAGGTTCTACTATCCTTGAAACATTACACCCTCCAAGAAAATCAAATCTTGTATCAATAGTAGCTCACAGCAACCAAGTAAAGAATAAAAGAAAGTTTCTTGAGTTTTGCAAATACTTTAGTTATTTTCTGATTATAATTATGAAAATTTCAATTCAATTATCCAAGTATTAGTATAAGAATGGCACCTTTTATATTGAACATTGCAAAATGAATTTTTCAAGAGTCATTTTACTTTCCAAATTTCAGTTCTTGTAGTATATTTTTTTAAAGATCATAAAATGAGAGGTGTAGGTAGTTGTTAAACATCAAAATAATCTGCACTCAAACCTAGATTGAATTTTCACTATTAAATTATGCTAAGCTAACAGGAGAAATATTTATCAATGTTTTGTAGAATTTAACTCAATAGAGCTTTCTAAAATTTGTGCCTCAAAGGTCATATATGGATATATATATATATGCTCTTGGGTAAGAAACTTAGTTTTACCAAAATCTAACTTCACCTCTAAATACACTTTACACACAATCTCTACTTTCCATAATATCAATCTTAGATTTCACTACCTTGTAAGTGAATTTTTGTTCTACAGCTAGATGCAATTCTTTTTTGAATCCTTTTTCCCAAATGCATAAAAGAGAGATATTATCATGATTGTGAACAGTTTTATATCATAGAACTGGTTGAGGTATGTTCTCATTCGCCATACATATCTATTCCCATATAAAATTTAGATTTTATATAAGATCTTTGTTGAATTTTCTATTAAATACTAATGTAAAATACTAACTAAAATTTGTTAGATTTTAACACCGCCTTGAGTATTCTCTTCTACTTCTTGTCATACTGGTTCTTCTAAGTTCTTTTCTTCATCTTCATTATTTGTAATTTTTTGTACATGCATACATACTTGTGCTTATAATGAAGTTTTTATATTTTCCTAAGGATCGTAACCCTAATAAAAGTAAAATCAAATTTTAGTATTTCAATATTTTTTGAAAATGATCAATGTTGTGTAATATTGCATGAAAACCTCCTTGATTTGCTTGCTTTGTTTTGGGTTGACATTTTCTACTAAACAGAATTGCTAGCTTTGGAGCAAACTATTGATTCTTACCTTGTTTTGGTTTCAAAAATATGAAAATAATATATATTTTTTGTATATAGAGGTAGATTTTTAAGAGAATAAATTCCAATATCTTCCATAAAAAGGAATGGTCACCTAAATACACTGAAATATTTTGTACTATTACTTTACCATTTTCAATATACTTTAAGAAAATTGGATTGTAATACTTTAGGCTAGAAGGAAGAAGAAAAGGTATTAAAATAATATCTCATCTCTTTCATATTTAGTAATTCTGCTTTTAAGAGAAACCTAACTATGTTTTAAGTAAGACATGCATGGGCAGATATTTAGCTTAGCACCTAGGTTTTCCATGTATAAGTGAAAATTGAGGTAGGCCATGCATAAGTGGGTGCTTAGCTATAGGTTTGCCTTATATAGGTAAGCATCTAGGTTTAAAAAAATATCTCTTTTCTCTCGTGATTATTGAATTTGTTTTCAAGAGAAACATAACCATGATCTAGGTTTAAAAAATTACCCATTTTCTCCATGATTAACGATTTTGTTTTCAAGAGAAACATAACCATGTTGTGCATAAGATATACATAGGTGGGTGCTTAACTAAAGGTTTGCCTTGTGTTTTACAGGGAAGCACCTAGGTTTCGATATATAGATGCATGTTTATGTTTGCTTTGAATAGATAGGCATTTAGGTTTGCTATATATATATATATATATATATGCTTAAGTTTACCTTGCCATATGTAGACCAATAAGTTTGTCGTGTATAGGTGTCCGCTTAGGTTTATCAAATATAGGTAAGAGCTTAGATTTGCATGCACCTAGATAGAATGCCTTTGTTTTGTCATAATACAAATAGTTTCAAGAGAAGATATTCTTTGAAGCTTAATTTTGATGAGGGGAGCTATTCAAGTCATGCCTCACCCTAAAATTTTAAACTCTTTCAAAATTTTGAAAATCAAAATCCTAAAATCAAGGTCTTCAGGCATTTTTTTAAGTATGACATTCTTGAAAACTAAGTTTTTGGAGGGAGTACCATGCATTGAATACAAAATTTTTCACTTTTTGATTTAAAATAAATTATTTTCCAAGAAATATCTTATATTTATATTTTAAAATTAAACACATACTATAAATTTATTGAAAAATGTGATTTTTGAGAATACTTCTTTCATAATAGCTCTAAGAGATGAAGAATTGTATTTGGCAACTACGGAGAATTCAATTTCTAGTTCTGGTGAGCTCCGGTTTCTCTCCTACAACGAATTAAACGGTATGATCGAATTAGACGAGATGAAGAATGTATTTAGCAATTAAGGAAGATTGAATTGCTGGTTGTTACGAGCTGTGGTTTCCCTCCTGAAACGAGCCAAGACTCATAAGAAAATTCATTATACATTCATATCATATAGAAGTTCAAAAGGGGCGCTCAAGAGTGTTGGGGACCCTTGGCTTTGTGTGTAAGTTCTTTAAGTTTGCTTATGATATTATTTTATTTTTGAATTAAATATGAACTTTAGTATTTCTCAATGATCGATCCAAATTTTACCAAATGACATAAATAGAGCATCAACGGACTTTCTACCCATTGTAAGGACTTCAAATACTTCTGTAGCGGTGAAACTACACGGATACCGATATCCGATACCATACTATATTGATGTTATCATACATAGGGTTGCAACGATTTCTTCCTATTACTGATGAAGTTGTGCCAACTCCTTTGGGCATACCATTGCCACAGATGACAAGTCGAGCCTATAGCTAGGAAATCATTGCAGTTTCCCGGTGACTCAGGAGAGGTAAACAAGAGCGTGGGCCCTTGATGCACCGTCTCTCTAGGTCTCTTGGTAGCTGTTCTTAGCCAACTGAAATGGAGCACGCCACAAAAAATGATGCAGTTCCGCTTTCCTTTTATTTTATTGCCTCAACTGAAGACTGTGAGAGGACCAATAATAGCGGACATGTAGGAGCTATAACACAGGAGAACTTCCGAAATTCCACGCAACACACCGCTAGGTCAAAAACCTAGAAGTAATACGGGAGCATGAGTTCTGTTGAGAGCTCAAAGTTCGGGAACCAATTGACTTCCAGATGAACTTGGTAGAAAATTCTATCCTTCTGACTCTTGGCCCCTTTCCATTGAACATCTGATTTGTATTTGATTCCCAGAAGTCGAACGAATTCTCTTGATGGTCCCAAGTTCTGTTACTATATCCGTAAGATGATGTAGAAATTTGTAAGATGGTTCTGAGATGCGTCAGATCCGCATGTTGTTCGATGTTATGGCCTAAAACCTAGAGCACTCCGTTCGAGCATGCAACCAATAACTAATAATCATTTTGATCACTTGCGAATTAGCCTATCAGACCTTCAGGCTCTTACTCAGTGTTAACAGCGTAGATGAGTTTCCATTCTTCTTGCGTGCTTGTAGACCTTACCATTTGCATAGCTTAGATATCTTAGGTGTGGTAGTGCAGATTTCCCATATCGATAGTGCGAAGACTTAGTCCCATTCTACCTCGTTTGTCTCTCCCTTTAAAAACTTGATGAGGTCTTCCCATCCTCTTTGCCAGCTAATGATTGCACTTGATAATACTGCCCTACTCTACAGATGAGACGTAATTCTGGCAAATGCACAACTGATGATGACAACCGAAACATGACAAGTTCTAGCAACTCGTTCCAGCAAAAGACTAGGACATATTTATTTATATTTACACTAGGACACTCGTAGTATTTAGAGGAAAAAGCGACTACATAGCAACCACGAAGGATAATACTGCCCTACTCTCCAGATGACACGTAATTCTGGCAATGTACAACTGATGATGAAAATCGAAATATGACAAGTTCTAGCAACTTGTTCCAGCAAAAGACAATTAATCATATTATATTTACTCCAGGACACTGGTAATATTGAGAGGAAAAGGCGACTGCGTAGCAAACACGAAGGATGGGAAGACCCCATCAAGCCATACAAAGGTGAAACAAAAGAGGTAAAATGGGGCTAGATTTCAATAGTATCTATAAATCTGCCCTATAACACTACTCGTGATATCTAGACAAGATGATTCTATCTACTATATAGAATAACGTGTGAGGTCGCGACACTCACCAGAGGCTAGACGGATGACGTTCGAGCTTACAGTGGAGAAACGATGAAGATACTCTGTTTTGCTCCTCTGTTCTGCCAAGAGAAGCGTAAAGCTTAAGCTCATACATCAACCTTTCCTGCCATGGGCTTTCCAGCGTATTTAAAATATGAAGAGGTTGATTGCCAAAGATGATACCAGTGGTGATGTAGATTTCAAAGTCGTGTGTCAGGCAGTAGTTTTAGACCTCAGTCTATAAATCACCCAAGGATACACGAGTAGGAAAAGTTATGCCTGTTCTAGGTCCCGTTTGGTTGTGGACAGCTATACATTATGGATAACGCTCGACTGAGAGACAAACAAACAGACAGATAGACGTCTTTAGTTGAAATATAGGTCGAGAATAGGGCTTGATTATGATTACGGTGACATGCATAAACTGCAACGACCTGTATGATCATGATAATCCTAGAAACCAAAGATTGGGATCTAGACAGTGCAATGTCTCTTATAAGCTTGAGCAATGGGTAATAGAACTCGGAGTTGTAATCTGTAAATGAGCTTCTCAACCATGTCTGATCCTGACGAGAACTTCAATCACTTACGCCTTCAATCCAAGTCCACATGTGACTTGGCTTCATAATCACTGCATGGAATAGTAATAAGCTAGAACAAACGTAAGCAAACTTCCAGCATTTGTTCCAAAAAGGATATTAGAAAGGTCCACGCGATCTCAGGTATGTTTCGATATGTTACGTGGATACTCACTATTCTGACCTCGAACTCCACGAACGAATTGCCTTCTCTCCTATGACTACCCTGATTTGGACTGGAATCTCCCAGAATCGACCTCAGTGACATCTGTTCAGCTAATTTGACCTGGAGGTGCACCACATGCGGGTAAACGTTCAAGGGAAGTTATAGCAAGTCTGCAGTGTCAAAGAAAAATCTGCTGTGTGTGTCCTTCAATCCTTGGCCCGATGATTCTTCCTAGGACTCTCCTCGTCGTCAACGTAATAACAAAGCATGCCTACACAGGGAGTATGAGCTCGACAGCAGGTTGCTATTAAATGGCGATTGAACTGAAGAGTGCTGATTGTCGTGAACTGAAGATCTGCTCCTAAAGCGTATAGTTTCACTGAAGGGAACGATTGGCAATTGCAAATTGCATACAGTGGCTCAGTTTCCTCCCCTTGGATGTGCGTTCCAGATACTACCGTTTCTTAGCTAGTCTCTGAAGAGATTTCTATCTCTCTCTAGACCTCGGACAGTGGTTTCCTTCGTTCTTTTCCAATTATGAATATGCGTCTTTATGGTTCTTATAAAAGCTTGCCGTACGTATTCATTTGATGATGCCCAGAGGATCTTGTAAGTTCAGGAGACAGCGGGAAATAGCCAGAACTTTTGCGACCCACTATTCTACCTGCCAGAAGGATTAGCTCCAGTTCCATGCATGAAGTCCTCAAGTTCTCATAGTGGGTGCTTGGACTGAAATTCGGGGTTTTCTTCGGGTGTATAGATTCACATATGCATGCGGGAAGCATGGATGTCAGACGATAATTTGTTTGACGATTTCGTCAATGATAGAAGATCTCATGTGGTAAAAGTTCACGTAAGGATAAGCTTGTAGTAAGCTGCTCCATTTTTCTATTGCAACTAGTTTCTTTCAACATCTGCAACCTTCACTGTTATCTACGCAGGTTCCTAGAAAAGCGTATATATTAGTTATACCAGGGCTCAACTTAGTTCTAATGCCCGAACCGGAAATTAGACATCTATTCTGAATGTAGAGTTACGGAACTGTCAGCGGAGCTAATATCGTTGAATTGCACCAATTAAACACTGCATGCGGAGCAATACGTAATTGGATATGTTGATCGTGCTTCCTGCTTTACATCATTCTCTCTTTCCTGCAGGACTGGATCGGCGTCAAATTCTCCAACCAAAGTACTAGCAACTGATTTACGAGTCCCTTCAAGATGGCTCTGGAAATGGCTTGCATTTAAAAAGGTTTTGTGAAGTACTGCTCATTAAGTCGTGACTTGCAGAACGTCTCATGCGTGGGCTTGTTTGGCGTGTTACCTCACTGAGAATAGAGATTTAAAGTTATTCATAGTACATTTTTCACTCTTCACAACTGAGTTGATGTTAGTGCAACACCTAGAAGCCAATTTGAAAGAAGCCGAGTTTAGATCTTTGATTCTTTACAAGCCAAAGCTGAATTTTCTGAAGACTCGTCCACCTCCTCAGGACTTCTAAACCGCTTGAGACATCTTGGTTTGTCAACCGCAGCGTGCGGGTCGTGAAGGAGCGGGAAAGAGCTATCAAGACGTTAGGTGGATTGCTGAAGTCAACTTAAGTATGGCAGGAGGATATCCCAGTAAGGAAACTAGATAAGAGTTGTGGGTTGCTAGAATGGAATTCGGATCGTCGCTGGAATCGTGCTCAGCATACGCGAATTATGGTCTTCTCAATGAGGAGGTCGCGTTTGATAATAATAAGATATTTTCACGTGATGCCGCGTATGAAGATAGCAACTTGCAATGCAATTTGCAGCAAATAGAGGATCTGTACGATGAGCAACCGAGTTCGATACCCGGGAATGAAAATAATGAAGATTTTCTTTTATTCGTCAACTCCAAACGGACAACAGACCCTCCTGCAGTTGCTGATTCCATTACATGCCCCAGCAGCTTCGCCACATCAGTTGCACCTCCAGTTGTAGTTGATACGAGCTGCAGAACAACAGTATCTAGAACTCCGTCCCCAAGATTTGAGGCCAAATTGTTCGAGGATTTTTCTAAAATAGATTCGACGAAGAGTAGAGGGTTGATCCCACAGATGATGTACGTGGACTATCATCCAGCACGGAAAGTTGCGCAAACAAAATCGTACAACGGAGTAGGAAAGCGAAAGGGACACGCCTCCCTGATGAGAGGGGAACATTTAGAACATGTCGAAAGAGAGCGGAAGCGACGGGATGATATGAGTTCTAAGATTGCGACTCTTGAGACTCTCCTCCCGTTCTCCTCCAAAGTTGGTACCTAAGCCTTTCTCTTATTGTCTTTCATACCAGAATCTCGGACCATGTCATCATAATATCGAAAAATAATCTAGTATTCTGTGAGGACCTTATGGTTATTACGAAGCAGGCTTGCTTAAACTTTATTGCACGGAAACCTACTGCTGAGTCTTTCTTTTCCAGCGAGAGCTGCATATGTATAGGATTCTCCATACGCCGCAAACTGTAATATACTAGCTAGTCTTTTTAAACTTACCTGCCTGGAAGCTTTGTTATGTAAACATTCTCTGGGTTCAATTTGCCTCTTGATTTACTTATAACCTGGATTTCAGAACTGTCGGTTTAGTCGATACTCGATTTTGAAGAATGGCTAACACTAGTTCTGTATCAGTTAGAAATATTTACCAGAGAAGGAAACATCTGGACTCAAATCTGGCGGTATGGTTTATGACAGATCAGAACTAGACCTGACAAGCTTTTTAAGTGTTTGCAGCGGGACAAGGCGTCAATACTTCACGATGGAATTCTTTACGTGGAAGCCTTGCAGCAAAGGGTAAAATCTCTTCAGGATCGGTTAAAGGAGGCGAGTCGGAGACCTCAAGCTGGAGTAAAAGGTAGCAACACCTTAACTACTTGTAGTAACGTGGATTTTGGTGTTAAAAGCACTACCGGCAGTCGTTTAGTGAGGGACATTGCCGTTGCATCGGCTAGATCCAGCCAAAGTCCCATTCTAGTCGACGAACCCCACCGTTCAGGGTCAATGCTAGGAAATCAGAGAAGAAGGCCCATATCTGTACAGGTGGAGTTTCATGTGCAAGTATACAGGCCAGGCGAGCAGGTACAGGTTGTAAAGTGTGAATGTAAGCATAGTTACTTAAGCATTGTGATGAGAACACTCGAGCAGCTCCAGCTTACCCTTCACCGATGCACAATCACGAAGCTGCATGACTACATGATCTGCGTCATTATCATCAAGGTATCAGTCTCTAACACTGGTTCATATGATGATCATGAGCAACTCCCAGCCCCAACCATCGCCTTCACCTGTTACAAGCACTGTATCATGCTCATCATCTTCCTTCTAAGAGTTTAGATTTCAAATTTAAGAACGCAAGTGCGGAGTGTTTAATTGAGGCGTACCAATTTATACATTTGCTACATTCTAACAAAACAGTGTTGTTTAGTCTGAAGCCAATTGGTGGGGTACTGTGTGCAGCCAACTTCAAATTGCTCAACCGCTCATGTAGTATCGTCTGCTCAAATTGCCACTTTACTGCACATAGCCACCGGAAAAGACTAAGGGTTCACCTCTGAAGCTCGTTAGAGGAATGTTGGGGATTGCTCCCTGCAATGAAACTGGTGAAACAAATGGGTTCCCACCAGGTTTAGCAATATGACGCTTATATGCCGCACCAATCTGCTCTATATCTGTGTACTTAATATAGTATCATGAAGGATATTGCTCTTTATTGCAATTGATCTTCCCTCCAGTGATTTATTCTCATTTAACCGTTCCTCGTTTAGCGGAACCATTTTCAGTGGTTTAAAAGTTTAGAGAACTTCTGTTTCCAAGTGCGACTGAAGTTAGACCAAAATTTTCCGATTGCTGCTCTTAGGCTAGGTGTTTACTCCGCTGTTATATGGATGAAGACCTGAACTCCCAGTTTATTCATGTTTACTATCATCCTGATCCAGATTCAACAGTATTTTATAAGATACATGTGTGCTATGGCGCTGTAAGACAGGATCAGCTTCAAAGAGGCTCACACGTCTAGATTCGGACTGTCACGCTTAATATGATCAAGTTATACACTTATACATCAAGTTTGCTGAAGAGATTCCATCTTGGTCCTAATTCTAGTCAGAAGACGTACTAGGAAAATTCTAGGCAGAATATGATAGATCCATCTTCTCTGATCACGATATCATTTCGATTCCGATTCTCAGAGATAGGATGGGAGGGAAAGCTTGAGAGAAGATGCAAAACTCTCGAAGTTAATGATGAAACCTAGACCAAGTAAGACTTATCATTTGCAGTTGCATAATGCTGGCTCCTGGATGTAAGGACTCACCTCCACCGATGCTGCAAATCCAAACAAAGCGTGAGCAGACACTACCAGAATTTCAAAAACCATACTGTGTACAGATTGTTACTGGGTTTGTCGCTACAGAAACTATCATATGACAAAATCATAGGTTTTGATAGATCTAAGCTTGCTGATTGGTTGTAATATGGAAACTGAGGTACAAATACCGAAAAGGTGAAATACAAATACAGATTCCCTTTAACATTCTCTTAATTGCTACCCACGTAAGACGAAGAAGAAGAAAGTTGACGGTGACTGTCAAGGGAACATGTTATCTCGACAAAGAGAAGCGTTGCAGCCTTTCCACTGCAGTTAAACACATTGATGCGTTTGAGCAAAAAACCTAATTATACTGAACTTTGAAGAATCTGAAATTTCGACCGCTCACATGAGCTGGAGAATAGCAGGGGGTTTCACATCTTTTCTCAATCATCCCACCGTACATGAGAGATCCACTCACCATATCAATTCTAGAGGAGCACTGCCAGGCTTTTCACCTCTTCTCTGAGGCTCGTGACATGGTCATAAGGTGCAGTTGATGTTGCTGTTTCCGTAGTTTTAGTTTTACGGAGAGGAAAGTAATGATGGGAAGTTTAAATAATGAATATATACAGTAGTTATAACATCTCTCCATCTCTATACTATTATGCAAATTATAGTGGTTACTTTTTTAATTTTCGTTATAATTATTTTTATAAAAGAAAACTGTCTGTCTAGCCATATTTTCAGTCGAGGCCGATGTCGATTCTGTCGATACCATGAATTCCAAAATTATAGTGCGATGATCTTTTAACGTCCATTTTTTAGAATGTCAATTCTGGTATCCATCCTTAAAAATGAATATCAAAATGACATTCCGTCGTATCGACAGTGCCAAAAAGCAGGCGACTCTGACACTTTGCGGCAAATTTGAGAACTAGAGACAACATTGGAAAGAAACGTGAATCTAACGGGTAACGGAAGAGGAACTGAGATATTGGGGACACCACTGGGGACTGCCCTAGTCCCGTCGGGGACTACGGGCACCTACTAGTCTTATAATAATTTTATCCAGAAGCAGGGAGAGATGCGATCCAATTTCTCTCTCTAGGTTGAGGTCATCCATTACGACGTGATAGCATTTTGAATTTCATGCGTGCCTTCTAACTTGTACCGGGCATCTTATTCTATTAAACTAAAATGCTATTACTGTTTACTGAACCATTTCTTCAAGCATTTTTTGGATATTTTCGGTATTGTTACGGGCTTCTAATGCAAGGTTTTATCAATTATCATGCAAGATAAGTGGACATGGAAGCATAGCCGGTTACGCGATCAATCAAACTTCGCAGATTCTGAAGCACAGTTGATTTGGCCAGATAATCAAGATGACTTAGTTTTAGAAGTAGACTGCAGTGTAAAGGGAGACTCCATTTTCTAATTTGGATCTCACCCAATCGCAACTCAGATCTGTACGATTGATTCTAGAGCGCATTTATCAAGCGTACAGATCTGAGTTGTACATTTAGATAGCATATATATAGAGCATACAATATAACAATGTGATTATCTAGTACAGAAAAATGGTACCCCGGAGATAAGGGGGAGGAATACAAGAGCCAAGCGCACAAGGCCACAACAAGTGCAAAGTGCAAAGAGAGCCTAGAGCGCAAGGCCCTAAAAGTCCCAAGGGGAAAAGAAATAGGCACCTCGAAGTAGGGCCCGGATGAGCCGTGCAAAGTGCAAAGAGAGCCTAGAGCGCAAGGCCCTAAAAGTCCCAAGGGGAAAAGAAATAGGCACCTCGAAGTAGGGCCCGGATGAGCCGAAAGGCCCTAAAGGCCCGGATGAATCGAAAGGGGAAAAAAAAAAAGCAAACTATAAGCTCCAAAGAAATGAGAGGGAAGGAAGTATACTCCTTAACTGCATGGTAAAGGTACTCCAACGGTATATTTGGTAAGTGGAGAGGGAGGACCCAGCCGTGCTGGTGTACCTCCAATAGTTGCATGTAGGTGCATAACCAAAGCCTGAGTGCACTGCAAGGTGACTAAAATACGCTTTTGATATTAGGATGTGAGCACGGCTGGAGAGGCGGCTAGCGCCACTATCTGCTGCAAAGAACAAGAAGCTGTCTCCCTAAGAAGACCGGTCAAAATGGTGATGTAGGTACCCAAAAATATCAATTGCTAGGGAAATAAAAGTATCCAAGGACAATCTGGGTGTGTAGTGGTACTCCTTACGCCTAGAGGCAATGGTTGCCGCTGCTCCTGCCTGTAAGCCTACCCGTGCCAATGACTCTGCACGTAGAGGGTTCACCACCACCACATCATGCAAGGTGCACCAACCATCAGGGAAAGGAACAAATCCACTCGCACCCATTAAAGAAGTGGTCCTGGTAGATCCAACCATCACTCAATCTGAACATAGTTGTGCGTAGATCATAAGAATTACATAATAGTATCACAAATAACATCATTGACTTTTGTGGTCTCCCCCACCTATTGCACAATGCAAAAAGTGTATCTCTTGTATGTTGTATGAGGAACCACATGCGCATTGTGCCAGAAGGCTAATGAGGGCTGGATATGGAAGACCCAACCTCAATCGCAGTAT